>JAOTQQ010000001.1:76498292-76509524 GCA_026546715.1 Gallinago undulata | reverse complement strand
TTTTTCCCTTCTGCAAGTGGTGAAGAAAGAAATACACAATGGAGGATTCTCAGCAGATTTCATAAACCTGCAAAGCCATTTGGCTTTAACAGAAAGGTGGGGATGAACTCCCATAATGAAATCAAAACCAAAAATAACAAGTAGGAACAAACCATTATCTCAAAAAAATCAGAGCCACATCAAGCTTGAACAAAATAGAGTTGATATATATCCTTGGCTCCTCTATCTAGCAGTCGGCTTTCAGTGTCAGCCTTCCAGTTTTCTCAGGAACCCTTCTCTGAACGAAGAGGAAAGGAAGGGAAAGCAGAGATTCTGTTCAAAAGCAGAGTCTTTGAACAGAACGAGCTGCCATAAACCCTCAGGATGTTTGGCATGACCCACTGAAGGATCACAAGAACGGTGTGGAAAGAAACAGAGCATCATCTTGTGTCTGGGGCACTGAACCTGCTCCAGGGGCACACACTCTATTGCCAAATGAACCAGTGGAGAGGGTCTTTAGGCAGAGCTTCAACCCAAATTATCTCCCAGGAAGCGGAGGGCAGAGTAAGGAAACAACAATGCAGACCAGATTCTTCACACTCACACGATAGTCTTTTCCTCTTTTGTTAATGGTAAAAGATACTCGTGGCAATTCATGGTAATGCCAGGGAAAGCATTTCACATGCAGTAACTGCCTATCCGCTGTAAAGGGCTGACATATAATATAATTACAGATTTTAAACTGGGCTTGTACCATCTAATGACTCTGCTAAAATCAGTAGTAGCATTCCAGTATTCTCTGCTTGTCTCTGTTGTCTGGGGAACAAAAAACAAACCAACAAACACACACCTATAATATTCTTTGTCTAGTCGGGTGGAAATCCTTAAACTTAGTTCATCTGTATTTTTTTCTTTTTTGTAAGTCTAGCCACTGCATAAGTCTTTTTTTCTTCCCCACAAAATACATACTAATTTTTATGCTATTCTAACTCCATTTTATGAATTTTATTTTAAAAAATGAAAAAAAAAATAAGCTTAAAGAGAAACGTGTATGCAAATAACTTCCATGCGTATCTAATTCAATAAGAAACTCCTGTGGAAAAACCATCAACTTTTACCCAAGAATGTCACTGGTGACAAAATAGAAAAATGTTCACACTAACACAGAAAAATCAGTATTTTCTACAAGGGCATGTGTAACTGAAATATATAGCCTGGAATTTACAATATGTTCCAGTACAGTTATGGATAACTGCACAGGGGAAGCAGGAGAAGGGAAGGAGTTCGGCTGGAGCGATTAAAGTGCACACATGAAAAAGACAAGTATTTTCTCAGCTGCAGCTGTGTTTTAGGTGGAGAGCACACACACAAGGCTCTCTTCACTTTTTTTATTGGAATATTTAGGTGCAGGGGTAAAAGGAGGAAGTGGGATGGCTAAATGAATAGCGTGTGCTCACAAAGATTCAATCAAGGAATGGCAGCTCAAAACAATGAAGCCTCAGAAGCAGGCATAAAGGTTTAATAGTCCAAATGTTTGCACACGTGTACTTATGTCCAAAATTTAATCTGATAACCTGTCTTCAAGGTTTCCCAGCCCTTAGAGTTGAAAATGTCAACTTAGTTACCTGTTTAGCTTAATAGTTACTCACATGCTAAGAAAAGTACTGAAAAGTACTGAAAGTACTTATTTCTACCATCACGCCTGCTCTTATAGAGATGACAGACATTGTATGTGAAAATATACAATCCCACAGATGGAAGAAAAGATGTCAGATGCTGCTAAGTGTCCTACAGTATCGTTAACTTTTTCAGTCTTACATGAAACCAATACGCTTAATGTTTGAAAGTCTGTTGTTTGGATACGAATGGATTTGTTTAACATTTCTTAAAAAAAACAACTACTCAAGGGAGCTGGGTGAGTCAGATGGGAAGATTTACTTTTTAATTCTACTTAGGCAACAATTTTTCTACAGAGAAAGTTAACTACAGTCTCAATTATTTTTGAGCAGGACTTTTTTCTAGAATTGCTTAACTCAGAAAGATACTGCCAGGACAAACACAACCAAACAGTGAATCAAGAGGATTCAAGAAGTGCCTGAAGTTCTTAATTTCTCTAGAGATCCACCAGTAACCCACCTGAGCCTTCCAGTTCCCCAACAGTACGTCTTGAAGCCTGACCTCCTCCAGTAGGAGGCAAAGGGTTTAGCCTTCTCCTGGAGTGGATCTATCTATTGTGAAAATCCACCTCAGAACTGTCAATAGTCATATCCCTGTTTCTTAACCTTTTTATTTGGGAGGGTCTCAAAATTTCAAGGGGAGGAATTGGAAAAATCCTGCACGTACCTCCCCACCTTCCTCTCATTCCCAAGTAAGAAATGTTTCTCTAGTTTTTTGGGCCACATTTTGAAATCACTTTGCACAGAAAACTCTCTAGAGCTAGAGAAAGAACTGAGTAAACTTTTATTAATGGTGTTATGAGTTAGCCCTTTGTTAATTCATCTCAGCCATACTTACTGCACAAAGATTTCCATTTTAAACAGTTGAAAAGCACACAGTAATCATCCAGCACAATATGTTCTGTACTGCACCAGGGCAAGCCACAAGGTAATAAAAGCCACAATAATAATAATTTTATCATAATTCACATTGAGAAGCTTGATAGTTACATTTGATTCCAGAAAGACTAGGGCAACTCAGCAAGATTACTTAGCAGACAAGTTTATGGAATATGCTGAAAGACATGTGAACTCAATTTTTTCCCTAATAAGTTTAATTTATGAAATATGCCATACATATTTTAATAATGTTTTATATTGTAATATAATATACCTGATCTATTTTTTCATCTTAATGACCAACAAGAAGTTCAGAAAAAAACAAGGATTCTCCTTCTTGTTTTCCCTCTCACTGGTTTACAAGGAATAAAAGAATGAAGAAAAAGCTTTGGAGTCATTAATTCAGGTGTAATACACACTAATAGCTTGGCTCTTCCATAGTTCAAAAGAAATAGTGTATTTTTCTGCTGAAGTAGCTTACCTGCTCATTTAAGGGACTACTTAAAGTTCCTTTAAGGGACTGGACACCTCGTTAACACCTACTGTTACACAGGCAATATACACTATACAAAAATCACAAAATGACACTAAATATTATAGGACCTACTCTGCATGCCATAATCTGCATCAAAAATCCACTATCATTTGTAATAAATGATCTGGTGAGGCCAGCAGCAGTACCCATAAATTTAATGTATTAGATTATCAACATATCCCTTTATTAAACAGACCTGGAAAAGGCCCTAAGTGCTCATGCCACGTGGCAAAACACAGATTTAGAGTTATAAATTGGCACAAAAGTAGTGACTGGATAAAAAATCCACCATTTTTCTTTCTAACAGTAATTGCTTTGATGAGATGGAGAAACTGCCCTCAAATCTATTGGAATACATACACTTCTCCATAAATCATAGAGAAGACTCAATTAAGCTTACATACCACGCAGTCTTATTTGTGGTCTCATAAAATCATAGAGTCATCTGGGCTAGAAGGGACCTTCAAAGGCCATCTAGTCCAACCCCCCCACAGTCAGCAGGGACACCCCCAACTAGACCAGGTTGCCCAGGGCCTCCTCCAGCCTCACCAGAAATGTCTCCAGGGAAGGGGCATCAACCACCTCCCTGGGCAACCTCTTCCAGTGCTCCACCACCCTCATGGCAAAGAATTTATTCCTAATCTCCAATCTGCTTTTCTTCAGTTTCAACCCATTCCCCCTCGTCCTGTCCCTGCAGGCCTTTGTCAACAGGCTCTCCCCAGCCTTCCTGTAGCCCCCTCAGGTACTGGGAGGCCGCTCTTAGGTCTCCCTGGAGCCTCCTCTTCTCCAGGCTGAACAACCCCAGCTCCCTCAGCCTGTCCTCAGAGCAGAGGGGCTCCAACCCCTGGAGCACTTTTGTGGCCCCCCTCTGGACCTGCTCCATCAGATCCATGTCCTTCTTCTCTTGAGGGCTCCAGACCTGTACACAGCGCTCCAGGTGAGGTCTCACCAGAGCAGAGTCTCCCAACAGATTAAAGATGACACAGCATTTTATAACGGGCCTAGATAGCTTAAATGGGAGAAGGGTAAAAATATGGCAGAGGTAAAAATATAGGAACAGGAGAGCTCCTCCACTGCAGATGGGGAGAGTGTGTCCTCTTTATAAAACACACACACTTTGAAAATGGTGTCATCAACTCATCGCTTTCAAAACAGAAGAGTGAGTCTGAGGTCCAGTTCAGAAACAGAGCAGTTAAATACACAAATGCCTCAGCATGCCTGGCATAAGCCAACTATCACTTGGCACTCTGGAGTTTGGGTACTCTGAGAAGCCTAGCCCATACATACAGCAGGAAGGTGTGTTCATGGCATACGATGCAGGAGAAATCATTCCATAAAGCCAAAACCCAGCAGTGACAACTTCAGGAACGACACCGAACAACGTGACCCATCTGCAGCCTAGAACTTTTCATGAGACCCTCCCCTTAAGCCCTGACTACTAAATAAAGCCACATCATGAGCCGCTCTCCCAAAAAGCTTAAGCAGCAGCTGATGAGGGAGCTCCTAATCTTACTTCTCAGCCTGTTCTCCAACAGGATTTGCAAACACAGGACTGGTAATAAAAGTTACATGTTAAATGTAGTCACCACATCAGGCTTGCTAGTAACCAAGCAATGGAGAGGGCAGTGAGGGCCTACATTAGAGGCAACAAGTGAGGATCCTGAAAAAATAGTCTTTAAGGGTGTTGTGTACCCCCTAGTACCACACTGCTATGAACTACAGGTGTTAATGTATTTGGAAGATATGCAGTTGCTTTTTCCAGCAGAGAAACACGTCAGAGGAAAGCGGATGTGTTAAAGACTGTCTCCCAAAGGAAGAGGTACCACAGGAGCTGAGGTCACCTAGAAAAACCACCGGAATCCAGTATCCAGCCCTACTGAAACAGGGAAGATGATCCCAGCTGAAACGTTGAGACCATCTACCTTGTTTGTGGCTCTGCTGCAGAAAACTTCTAGGACAGCACATGCCCTTTAAGTCTTATCCCATAAACCTGAGAAAAATAGGGTAGGAAACCACCCATCAGGAGAATGTGACTAGAATGTAGTGACCCCTGGTGAAAGCAAAAGAACACTCTTTTCCTATTTTACCTATTTTAATAGATAACAGTTTGTAAGAAAGACTTTTTTTTTTGCATTGAAAACAGACCACTATCAGAAATACAACAATGAACTAATTAAGTTTTACGTCCAATCCAGTATCTCAATTCCTACACGGTTTTGTCATTACCACTTCCCCTGAAAACGTTGCGGTGAGTTCACATTTGGATTACGTGCTCTGAATTGGAAAGCGCATTACGACAGGCAACATTAAATGCATCATGGCATATAAATAGAAATTAAATTAACAAAGTTGAATCGATATGATTTATAGCAAAAACATTCTGTTTTCTCAGTCAAGAACACTCTTGGTATTCTTAAATTAAAAAAGTTAATTAATATAAAGATATTAAAGAAGCAAAAAAATTCCCTTTAACATACAACACTGTCATTATACAAATTGATGATTTATTCTATTGTTACTCCTAGTGTGTAAGAACATCACATGTATGATGAAAATAATATTTTTTATTGCTTTTAGAAAAGCACATTTAGGGAAACTACTCCCACGAGCTAATAAACTCTCTTTTCACAAGGTCTTTTATTATAAAAATAAAAATCTGTCTTTTGTAAACTACCACGGTGACCTCTCCTGGTAGAAAAATATATGACCTCTAACCGTGAAAATGCTCAATCAAATTAAAAAAAAAAAATCCTCAAAGGAGGTATTACACCTGGCCCACTTTGTAGTTTATTTCTTTAATGCCATTTCCTTAAAGATTTAGATGTCATTTACAAATCAAAACTGACACACAAACTACTAGATCATCAAGAAAACATTACAGCCTCCTGATTTGTAGCCAAAAAGCCTATGCAAGAGGCCTTGGCAACTTTTAAAATTTTTCAATAGAATCATCTTAGACTGTATAACTGTATAAATTAGGGAATTATAATCTGGGACAAAGTAGAAGGATAAAATAGTACCTAAAAGGAATACAATGAAGGAAGCCTGGAAAAATAAATGGAGATAAGCAGAGGCATGTTTGCTGAAAATGCAGGGCTTTTTTTCTTTTTCTGGCATATTTTTTTAAAATAAAACCAATAATTTCCCTGGGAAATTTAATTAAAAATAGTCCTAAACACTTATTTTATTTTTAAATCTCAATCATTTAGCTACCATGATCTTACACTCAGACAACTTCAAGGTTTGTTTATGGTTGTGCAAGAAGTCTGTGCTAATACATCAGCAACTCTCTGAGAAAAGCTCAAGACATTCTGTGCTTTGAATAACCACCCAACAATATGAAATAGTGAAAATATATACATTTTTTGTGTATAATACACACACACCCCTGAAAAAAAAAAAAGCTTTTTACAGCAGGAAGCTGATATGTTCATATAAGATTGATGATCTCCCAGAGAAGAAAGTAGTTGAAGAAAAAAACATGACTTTAAACACTGCAGTAGATAAGATTTTAGAAGACCATGCTTAGAACAAGAAGTATAAAAGGAAGACTTACATTCAAGTTACGAATATTAAAAGAACAGTTGAGCAAGCAGAATGTTTCTAATGAAAGGCACCATAAGTAATCAGCACTGATTTGATTGATCTGCTGAACTCATGGGGGAAATTTCAACAAGTGAAAGCAAGAAGCAAAATAGTTAGAAGTGTGGGAAATATGGTCAATGGAAATAGAGTTGGCCCATGACAGGAATCCAAAGTAATGATAAAAGTGCATGTATATATTTTAAGACCAATTAGATTAAAACCAACTCCAGTATTTAAAGACTAATTTTTCCTTCTCAATTATTACCAAACCACTTGTAAATATATCAGTGAGGAACTGAAGTATGAAATTATTTCAAGCAGGTAGGGATTTCAATTAAAAAGAAACAATACTACGCTTGTTCTCTTAATTTCTCAGAATATGGATTTTGAAAAAAAAAAATTGATATTAAAAAAAAGAATAAGAACCAACAGGTAGGGATGATGGAACAAGAAGACAGCTGTCAGGTTTTGCCATCTTCAAGAGTCACGTGCCCATCAGAAAAGTGTATGGGGACATGGTGCTGCAGGTCAGGCAGGAATCACAAACGCACTTAAGCGGCACTTACGAAAACCATTGGGAAGGTAGTTATTACACAAGTAATAATTAGCAGTCACTTCTATTAAAGGCAGAAAGCAAACAGTGTTGACTCAAGACTAGCTGTAGGAAATCCCATAATCGCTGCTCTTGACTTGTTTTTGGAAGAAGCTATTAAAAAGGCAAGTGAACCCTGTCAAATATCTCCCTGAGTGCCAAAAGTGTCTACAGAGTAATTAAGTAGGGAAAAACAAAATGACAGCTAAGAGGATTTTTTTTCCCCATTTTTGCCAAAAGTATTAATCCATTTTTAAAAGGAATTTTAAACCAGTTCCTAAATTCCGATGCTTATATGCCACATGGTCCACAAAAAGGCAAGAAAGCCACGTTTCCTCCTCTACCCTCAAACTGCAACCTTGAGAACATACCATACGCCCTGGTGACCCACGTGCTGGTTCTCAGGCATGGCATGATAATTTGTGAGAGTGTATCCCAAGTTCATAAACACCATATGTTTAGGGCATGAGATACTGGAAGAAACACACAGAGACATCAGACAGAGGACATAAAAAGAGGCTTGACAGACTTTTTGCAGAAGCCAGGTGTTAAGCACTTAGTGGGGCAAATAAGGACCTGACAATAAGCCGCTGAAGGGGTCATCATGGTGGAAGTTTGTCATGGACCGAATGATCAGGATAAGGCAAACAAGGTCTTCTTTAAACAACTCAAGAAAGTTTCTAGGTCATGCCCTGGTTCTTATAGAGGACTTAAATTCAGCTAGCATCTCTTTGAAGCGCAACAAAATGAGATGCAAGCAATTTGAGAGATTTCTGGAGTGTTTCAGAAGTAACTTTTAGATACAGTTATTGAGTGGGCAACTGGGAATCAAACACATTGGGCAACCAGGAATGAAACACAGCTGGATCTGCTGTTCAGATATATAAGGAAAAAATAAATGGAGATAAGCAATGCCTTGGATGTAGCATCCAAGAAATAATGTAATTCAAGATCCTGAAGGGAGTACAGACCCTACACTTCAGGAGAGCAAACTTCCAATTATTCAGGTAACTGAGAGTTGGGATCGCACGAGAGACAGCTCTGGAGGGTCAACAAGCTCAGGAGACCTAGCAGGTTTTAAAAGACAACCTCCTCCAAATGCAAAGAAGTGGTGAAATCTAACAACAGGAAAACAAGGGACATAATTAACCCACCCCTTACTTAGCACTCATTAGACTGCATCTAGAATAGTACACCTGTTTTTTTTTCCCACCAGTACATGAAAGACTTTGATAAACTGGAGCAAATTCAGCATAGGGCCATCAAGGTGGTTAGGATGTTGGACCATGTGCCCTGTGAGGAGAGGCTGAGGGAACTGGACTTGTTCAGCCTGGAGAAATTAATGCACGAGGGACCTCTGAGCCTGATTCCATACCAGAAGGTTACTGAGAAGATGAAGCCAGGTTCTTAACAGCAGTGCAAGGCAGGAAGATGAAAGAAAACAGACCACGACAGAAGGATGAAAGACGACAAACCAGAGTTGAAACAAGAGAATTTCATAGTGGATAGAAGGAAAACCTTCTTCACCTTGTGGGATGGTCAGACATTGGAACAGGCTGCCCTGAAAGGCTCTGCAATCTCCATTCTGGGAGGTTTTTAAGACCCAATGGGATAAGGACCTGCGCAACCTGGGCCGATCTCATCACTGACCCTGCTTGGAGCAGAAGGTTGAAGAGAACTCCTGAGGTCGCTTCCAACCCAAATTATTCCATAACAAAAAGAGGAAACCACCAAGGCACATGGTTCCAGAGTTCTGTGGGATCCAGCATCTGCATGCTATGACAAGTGGAGATGCTATTCACTCCCATCATGCAATCTGTAACTACAGTGGCTACAATTATTTTGGAAAACCCTATTTGCCCTTTCAGCTTGGAAACTTCCAGGAGCTGCAGGACCCAAAAAGAGGGGTAGGCAGTGCAAGTTTAGAAGGCAGAGGGTAATATAGTATTGCCTTAAGCGTTGCAAATACTTTATTCACAACTGTGGCCCATTCTATTGTGCTTCCCCAGACATTGTACAAGATCCTTCTCATGAAGCAGATCCTATATATTGATGGACAGACGAGTGAAAAAGCTCCCAACAGTACAGATCCAGGGCCAAGGAAAGCAGGGGAAATGACATTCCTTATCATACATCATTACATGCCTTATTAAATACCACAAGCAACACATACTACTATTTATTTGGTACTGACAGAGTAACAGGGTTATGCAAAGGATAACAGGTTCCTTCAAACAGAAAAAAATAATTCATTTTGAACTTGATCCAATAGATGCTTTGATCAAATTTTGTTTCTCACCACACTGGTAGTCTCCACTGTTCTCAAATACTTTCAAGAGTGCAGAGTGGCACAGAAGGCAGAATACATGTGTAGTTTTTTCATATTTTGGTGAGAGAAACTCTCTGGTTCCATAAACAGTCAACTGTGGTATGAAGTAGATTCATGAGAGTACAGAGAGCAATGATCTCTGTGGGTCTATCTCTTGCCTGGATAAAATGGGAGATGTAGTTTGAAATTCCTTCAGATGAAGGTGGAGAGAAGTGCTCCAAGCAGGAGTCTAACCATTTAACTGCTAGAAACAAGAAATCTCGCAACTCTATGAAAAAGAACTGATATAATTACTTCTAAAAGCAGTCTTTCAAGTGTTGTAATTGAAGTGATTTCAGAACAAACTCTAAGACAGTTTTAAGACAATTGTAACACAGTTTTAAGACAAATGCTTTCTAGGCAAGTGAACCTACAGTAGCCAGCAGAACAGCTGATCTCGGTGATGGCCATTTCTAGGAAGGAAGCTTAGGAAATATCAGGGAGGAAAACAACTCAAGAGAGGTATCCTCCAGGGTAAAGTCTCCAGGGTAACACAGAGTGGAAAAAAAAAAAAAATTGTTCCAGCACTGCTACTGACTATGCATGATTCATTTGTTAGCCGATCATATCACTTAAAAATAGCTGGCAATGCTTTGTGAGCACTATGTGAACCACACATCTGTCTTCATCTAGTTATTTTTTGTCCAACAATAATACATGTCTGCACATGCACACACCATCAACACAATAACAACCAGCTAAGCATTGAATCCTTGCCAGTATTACTCCTTTGGGTGGTGGTTCAACTGACCTCCAATCGCTCTGCGTCCTTCAGTGAGCATGAGAAGATGACACGTGATGGGGAGAATACTACACTTTGCTTGACACTGAATATGGTTTAAAGTGCAAGCAACATTTGGTACAGGATTATCAACCAAAATCCAAATAACTCAGGGATCCTTATGATGGCTTGGTCAACTGCATGTAAAAGTTTCATATACTAACGTATTCTAAGCCATTAAGGAAAACAAAGAAATAATTGATTTTTATTTTCTAACCAGCTGGAAAACCAAAACCCATCAGATTAGAAGTCACCACTTAGCAAAAAGAAATTACAATAAGAATACTGAGATTATGACACATCGAGATCAGAGGGTTTGAGTAGCTAAAATACAGATATTGTGAGCAACTGTTTAAAAGTGATTTACTCCATTTTTATCAAGAATGCTTCTTCCCCATTCTTCACCTCTTAAGGTGGAGAGGGGAACAGAGAAGGAACATCATCAAGAGCTCTCATATAAATTATTTGTACTTTTATTTCCCTCCTACTTCAAATTAACACTTAAAAATATTGTATGTATGTTGCAACAGTTTATAGGTGGCTGCTGGACATAATTTCACATTTTTCTAGGAACTTAACAGCTCAGAACTAGTAACATAGTTCAGGTACATTTCATCTACAGATTAGCCACTGGCTACTGTGAAAACAATAAGCCATCCCTGCATACCTCCAGGTGAGCAGATTTTTCTATCCCAACACCTGTTGTTAAAATTACTAGAGATTCTAATAGCAAAAAAAAGGATATTTGCTAAGCCACACGATGCCTTCATGCTTTTGCAAAATAACCAGTACAAAACTTCACGTGTGCTCAAGACAAACTGGACACCCTAGAAGCAT
>JAOTQQ010000001.1:76467544-76478604 GCA_026546715.1 Gallinago undulata | reverse complement strand
TCCCTGCTGACTGCGGGGGGGTCAGACTAGATGGCCTTTGGAGGTCCCTTCCGGCCCAGATGATTCTATGATTCTATACTCCTTCAGGTATCAAAAGCTACTCACTTCCTTGCTGGGCAGAGTTCTAAGTGACTTAGCTTAGGAGGGCTATGGTGAGTGCCAGAAGCAGCGCACATTGTGCAGGAGAAACGTGGCCAGGAGAGAAAACGGGAAGGTGAGAGAGGGAACCTTCCCTTTTTGGTACTGGTAAAGTATTTTGCCAGCTCTTGTGAAACCACTCTCCGAGGAGGACATTCTCCTCATCTTCCCCATGCAGTCAACAGAGACAGACAGCATCCCCTAGGAAGGATTCAGAGCACCAGCCATTATTCTCTCTGAGTCACCATTTGGAGGAGTTGTTTCCCCATAAATTACAAGGGAGCCTGGAGAGCAGACTTGGTTGCTAGGCGAACTCTGCAGTTGTGAAATGTTTTGCAGTCAAAACCAGGTGGTCTGCAGTACTTGCCAGATTATTTGTAGTGCTACTTTGCAATTATTCCATACAATTTCATATTAAATTTAACAGGTGATTGTGATCCACTGTGAGCGCTAAGAGCACAACAGCGGACAGTGCTTCAAGATGCTGAATGTGTATTACTAACCTGAGAGACGACCATCCACTTTTTCCTGCTGGACTAGGTTTCTGCTGGCTTAATAAATTGAAGTGGCTCAGCAATCCAAGGATATCCAAGGGCAACTAGAGCTGGCAGGAGGAAAGCTGAATGGATAAGGCGGATAAGGGGAGCAGAACTGGAGGTGGTCTGTTAGCAATGGGCTGTTAGATCAGCTCACCTCATCCCACAGGAAGTTATGGAATATGAAGATTGGTCTAACTTTTAAATGGGAACAAGGTCTAACACTCATTCACCAAATGGCCAAGCCAGCACAAAGTAAGCTGGAACAGCTGCAAGTTCTCACTTAAACTTTCACAGTGTTACACGACAAGAAAGTGGCAGGTCTGAGAACACAATCTGAGAGTCCCTCTCGTGGGCCTCCCTCTTGCCTTAGACTTGCCTCCCTTTTCAACCAGCCTGTGGTTTCTCTAATGACTGCCAGCAAGCCTTCCAGCTGTGCTAACTCCAGTGGTGATGCTGACATCCGTTTGCTAAGAACTGGACTGAAACCAACAGCTCCTTTTGTATCTCCCCACAGTCATTACTTCTTCTTCACTATTGACTTGGATGAGATTCAAACCAGTTGCCTAGGGGTGAAAGGTTCCTTCTCCCATCATGAATTCCACGCTCCCTCTTTCCCCTAGCTTCCAGCTGTCATCTCCTATCCCTTCTTCCTCCCAGTGAACCTCTCTGAGCTTCTTGACTGTTTTCAGCTGTCCTGCAGTTCCAGCTCCTTGTGCCTATCCAGCCTTCTGATCTCCAAAAGCTGCCAGTCCTTGTTTCTTTGTCTTTCCTGCTTAAGGCTGCTTCTCTTTGCTCTTGAGCTAGCCTGCTCCTGTACCACCTTTTCTCCAGTTTCAGCACCTGTCTCAGTTTCTATGACAATCCAGTTAAGCCTTCTGTCTCTTGGTCCCAGGTTCTCTTCGGTCCCTGTTCCACCAGACTCAGTGTAGCCATTTCTTCTCCTTCTTAGTTCAAGTGCTGCCCACCCAGGTTCCCTATAAGCTTCAGGCTTTTAAGTAAAAGAAATCAGCTACCCAACAAACAGCAGCTGAAAAGACAAAAATTGGAGGCTGCTGGATGTTCCAGAGAAGTGGAAAACATAGGACAAGGAGGTTGGAGTGTAGTGAGTAAAAAAAAAAAACAAAAACAACACAAAACAGGGTGTACCTGAGGGGAAAATGTACTATGGATCTACCTTGCTTGCTGAGATATATGGCCTGGTTGTTCTCTCCCTGGGACCTGAGCTGTGCAGCCACAGTTCTCCACTCCAATATAGACACAGCCTGAGGCTGGCACAAGGTGGCCTCTACCACTCTCTCTCAGAACAAATTAACATATGACAGCAAGCAGTTACCTATTCTCCCCGAACACAAGCTGTGTTCTCCTGTTACCAGTCACCGCTTACACGTGTGAGCGCACGTGGGTGCACAAATAGTTATCCTCTTCTTTCAGTAGGCTTGTCTTGCACCTTCCTACTTCTGGTTCTATGCCTCCACAAACATGGCAGAAAAGCTGGGCCATCTCCACCCTTTCCCTATGACCAAGGTGTCCTGCCCAGACTTGGCAGCGTTGGCATGTTCCAGCACATTCTGGCATTTTGAGCACATTCATTGGATTCTGGTTTTGATTGATGATCATTGCTACCTGGTCTCTAAATGGGGGGTCAATAATCTTCTTATCAGGAGAGCTCTCTGGCTTTACACCTCCCCACTCTGTTCGCATGCATGTGAACACAGTATTTGATCCGAAAGAACACAATATTCTAGACTATAATTAAGCCATCCTAGTTGTAATTAGATCTATATATGTTGCAGAAATATAAACTCATCACATGAATAAGGCTCCACTTGCAATCAAATGATTTAAATGTCTGGATTTACCATGTTCCTTCATTACTATACATAACTCATCACCAATATGTACCATACTTTTCATTCAAAAGATAAAATATGTGGGTTATACCCAAATATCTTGACATGCAGATGCCATTTAAGCCTGCCTGAGCTTAGAAATCAGATTCAAATCAGCCACGCACATCTTTTTTCTGGACTGAGGACCATCTGGCAAACAGCTGGGCTCTAACTTACATTGATATCAAATACCTTGAGCCTCTTACGTAGCCACAAGAAGTGGCTGGTTAGGATCAACGTATCGCTATTGTATGTCACAGCTGTTTCTCAAGCCATCACCTCTTTCTAACTTGTCCTCTAGCCTGTTGTTGGGGATTTCAGGAGTTAAGTGTTTCACAGTACTTCCCGTGAAGCTGGAAATTACCTAAGTGAGAAGGTTTCCAGGACTGTCGAGGAGAATTCTCAAGCAAACCCACTCACCTCTTCAAATGTTTTGTTTCGAAACCACGATTTTAGCCTGGAATAAATTCACTAAAGTAACACAAATTCTGAGTGGAATTGCACAAAAAATAACTCCCTTTTCTAACATATACTATGAGGTTCCTTAAGAAACATTTCTTTAAGAAATTTCTTAAGAAACATGCATTTACTCACTTAAAAGAAGCTTGAAGTATTAGGCATACAACAAATGTTACACGGGATGAGGTTATTTTGGTAACTTCAGAATGCAAGAGAAGGTCACCTCCTGGAGCACTTGCTGTTCCCTCGCCTCGCCTGTTAGGTTCTTTCTAGCAGAACTGGCTCCAGATCAGAAAAATCCAGTCCCTCTTGGATAGAAGCTTCCCACAAGTTCGTACATGAGTTATGTGGCCTTTGTGGCAAATGAAGGACAAAAGGACAATGAAAGGATGCTGCACATCCAGCTCCTCCAAGCTATACAAATATCAGCTACATACTTGGAAAACTCAATTTGTTATGAAAATAGTCATCATCAGATCAACTCTACATAAATTACCCTGAAACCACAGCTACAATATGGGAAAAAAAATTTTAAATAAACTACAGATTGTTCTCATTTAAAAATTAATTGTATTTTAGATGAGCATTTTATTTATTTATCAATGTTTAATGATATTTAATGTTCTATAGTATGTTCTCTCTAAAACATAAACTTGTCATACAAATGAACACACCGTGTTGTTATTGGAATAATTACTATGACAAATATATTTCAGGCAAGAGCTGGCCAAAAGCTAGGTTTAAAAAGTTTCCTTTCAATCAATTTCAAAGAAAAAAAAGCTTTTAAAAGAGGTCAATTTACATATTCTCACATTCATATTAGGAATTCTTGTTCTGTTAAAGAAAAAAAAAAAAGAGCTTCCTATTAGTAATACTAATATTTTCTCCAATTTTCTAGGGAGGGGCAGTGTGTGCATGGATTTTTTTATTGTTATTATCATTTTATTTTAATATATATTGCAGAATATAAGTGCATATTAAAGGTCAGCCCTCAGATGAAAGCAACACAGATGATGAAAAATTGCATTTTAGCAAGATTAATAAATCCTAACCTCAAATAGGCCTAAATCATAACTATTTACATATTTCAATCTACACAGATTACATCTGTTTGAGCCTTTGGAATGATTATGTACTATAAACATAGCCCTTGAAAGAGGCCTTATCTTTTCACTTGGCAAAATTTCACGAATCAAAAAATCCTTTTTAAAAAAATCCATATATGATTCGGAGGGGTGAAAGGAAGCAAGTATTAATAAGATCATCTATTTTATGCTAAATAGAAGCATTATGATTTCTTCTTATAATTACCACATATTTCTCCGAGCAGTTCCTGACTGCAGTAACTGATAATGGTTTTTCCAAAATGCAGTCAGGCCATAGAAAAGTTCAGCTGAGACAAACAGAATAATTTCAACACTCTGCATTTTCTTGAGGACATATGCTAATTTGATAATAAAAGCAAGGACTTTTGGCTCCGTTTGCATTCACTACAGCCAGTAAAACTTCCTCTTGCCTCAGTCAGAGCACAATTGCAGCCTTTCTACAGCTCAGATGACAAATTATCATCCTGTTGAGAGCATCCAAAATAGTAATTGAGGTCTTGCTAAACTTGACAGATACCATAAGCAGCTAAAAGAAAAGAGTAACAGCTGTATTAATACATTAACCACTGGTTTAGAAGAGTAAATGGAAGTCTTAATTTCCTCCTTGCCTGTACTGTATGCACAGTATAATGAAAACCTTTTTGCTAAATCTGTACTCATGTGTTCACAGCTGTAAATTAATTCAAAGTAGTAATGTTATGATTAAATGTTTTTCCAACAAGTTAATTGTTTTGGCACTTCAGCATGAGCAAAACGGACTTATAAAAATGTGACTTGTCTGATAAAAGCTAAACCTTTCGCATCTCATGCTAAAATCTGCAGTGTCTGAAGCTAGAACGATGTGAAGGAGCTAAGGCAGCAATAAAAAAATGCCACGAGCATATAGGAACTCCCCTCAGAAATATCAAATATACAGCGGACTTCTTTGAAGACAAAATCTCAAGTGAAGTATAAAAAAGCCCTCTTCTGGAAACGTTAATGGCTATAGCAGACAATCCTTGGAGAAACCAGCTTCTCCGTTCCTTTCAATGGGATTAGCCATGCAACAGGTTCTCAGCCTGAGACAAGTACTACGATTTCTGGTTGATCAAATGGACAGTTTCACACTCTTCTTACACCAAAGATCATGTGAGCATGTAGGTACTTACACAGTAAAATGATAGATAAAACACTTCCACCCACTGGGCCTCTCCAGGAAGTTGTAGACTTCTCCCTGCGTACTAGTTTTAGTTAAATAACGACTCTGGAAACTATTTGCTGGACAAGCTCTAGGGACTTCGCTTTCCACCAAGGCTGCAGCCTTCGTGCCTTCCTCAGCGTTGCGGGGAACCCCGGATTCATTATTCCCCGGGGTGTCAGGATCCAGCGCCACGGAAGAGTACGGCATGTGGTTGAAATTCCCCCCGACTTCCAGCAACGCCGCAGCTTTCCTGTTCCCACCCAGACTGTCAAGCTGGGAAGTGGAGCCTTGAACCGGTCCATACATCGGGTGCCCAACGGTTTCCCCGCTATCGCAGGACATCTTGTAACAATGCAGAGGTATCAGGAACCCTGAGCAATATTTAAAATTGGGAAGAAGGTACTGTATGTCCTCCCTGCCCAGGGTGTTCTCCAGCGGCTGAGAGGATGACTTTCTGCTGCTATCACGGAGCTCCACTGTGACATGAGTGTGAGCTGTCAGCCTGTCACCTGCTGTCACTCACAGCCTCTGCAATTAAATCAGAGCAACATATTAGACAACAACACAGTAAGTAGCAGAAGGATGGGAAAGGAAAGAGGCTAAGACTTCTGGAAGAATAAAGAAATAAACAACATTACATTTGTTAAGAAGGAAGCTTAAAACTATTTGAATAGTGCAACACTAGTACAGCAGCAGCTGTGTGAGAGCTGATCTTATGATATTCTTTTAAGCTGAGCAGTTCTTGAAGTTTCCTGATATGAGGTGGAACTGTAAAAATTTTCTGCAATTTATAAACTTGCTGTTGCCTAAAACACGCTAGATTGGGGTTTTGAATTTCAACACCTCAAGAGATCTTATCTAGAGTTACAGAATCTTACAGAAAGATTTTAAGACTTGAATAGATTATTCCAGTCACCTCGTGGGATCTGATCTTGCAGTCCACAGAACTCAGGAACGATCTTTTTCAAGTCTAGAAAGGAGGATGCCATTAACGATAACTGTCACTGGGAGGTTAATATTGTCACAAGGGGAAAGATCAAAAACTTCTGGCCTTTTTCCTGATTCTGGACTTTTTTCAAGTCTCTTGTAGTTCAAGATATATTTCATGGGGCAGACTTAAATTGCTGCTAATACACAGATACTTAGCAGCAATAATCATCATTTTGTGAGAATGAAAGCAGCTGGCTTTCTGAAGTGCCATTTTTTGTACTGCCTCATTTCTCACACACTACCATGAAAAGCTTCCTAATTTAAAATGCCCAGCTAAAATGAAAACACCAAAGTATTATGAAAATATTACAATGTTAAAAGCACCATGAGAGGTGGCTTCCACTTCAAAGCGCTGCCAATGTTGATGTCAAAATGATGTCTGTAATGTCATGTTGTAATGCACTGTGTTATCTTCAATATAAATCCCACATGCCGAAGAGCTGCAGCTGACTGCTTCTCTGTCAGAAGACTCACACCCACATTTTGAGCTACTTTAGCCTCAGCAGAGTAATTTAGATAGAGACAATGTCAGCCTTCACCTTCTCTTGCTGAATGAAGCTTACTTTTTGTTGTTGCGTAAAGATCCTCATGTGTGTGAACTGGTGAACTGGATAAACTCCCATGGTAATACATTTGAACAGAGCCCTCTAAGTGATTCCACAAAATATCTCCATGGAGTAGTGGTCTTGTAACAATGCGCTCATTTCTTAAGGCTTTGTCACAGTGAGGTGGACTGATGCATTCCTACATTAGTCGTAGGACCTTCCCTCATCAGTTCTCTTAACAATGAAAAGCTGGAGGGGACAACCATTAAGGTTAAAACACAAAGCCCTTCATCCCAGTCAAGCCACAACAGGAAAATAAGAAGCACCTTTGCAAAGTACACTCCGTATCATTCATTTTAGGGGTGCTTGTACCCAGCAGTTGCCAACAAAGCTGCCTGAAACACGTTCACCAGCCTGCTTAATCAAAACAGGGAATGCCCCCCAGTCAGACATAAAGCACAGAAAGACCTGAAACCAGCTGGCAAGGAGTACCTACTGCCTCTTGTCGAGTGTCCTTCTGCTCCTTCTCCTTTGCTGCTCCCCCAGCTCCATACAGCAGGCTCCCTGGGTAGGTGCAGGGAGAGGAGCTTCGTCCCGACTCTGCCCCCAGATTATCAAGTCCCACCCTACAGAAGGCAGGGTCCCTCCCTTTTATCTGCCTTATATGGCTGCCCCGGGGAAAGGCAGAAAAAGAACTGGGGAACAGTTTTGACAGTTCCAGAGACGAGTTACTTCTGCTTCTTCCTGCTGTCAAAACCAGCAAGCACAAGCAACAGCTTAATTACGCTGAG
The DNA here is from genome assembly GCA_026546715.1 of Gallinago undulata. Taxonomy (NCBI): domain Eukaryota; kingdom Metazoa; phylum Chordata; class Aves; order Charadriiformes; family Scolopacidae; genus Gallinago; species Gallinago undulata. The sequence continues at coordinate 76,470,967 of JAOTQQ010000001.1, read as the reverse complement.
GATCGTCCTCCTCTTCCTCCCAGTCCTCTTCTTATCTGCATACACTTCATTGCAATGGGTTAAGAGTGGCATTTCCTCACTTCACATCTTTTAAAAATTTGAATTAGGTGTTGCTGGTAGCTAGCTGGCGGCTCTGCAGCAGGCTTTTATATTGAGTAAGTCCGAAAGGCATCTTCAGTTTTTCGGTTTTTCCATTGAATTTTTGGCAAAACCAAAACCAGCACTTCATTTTGTTACATTAAGTAATGGAAAATCAGAATTCTCTATTGTTGTTGCCATTATGAAGTATGGCTTTTTTTAAAAAAAAACTAAGCTGGGGAGGAAGAGAATCCCCAACATAACCACTCCAGCATCAAATTCCTCATTTTATTATTGAACTTCCTAATCAAGAAAGAGAAAGTGAATACTGCTCTTTCTCTTTTTTTTTCCCCTTTAGTAATAGAAAATAGAATATTGTCCAAAATTCTGAATGTTAAGTTGTTTCCCACTTTTCCACACTCACATTGCGGATAATGAAATGGAGGTAACCATCCCATCTTTTGTTTTGGCAGTGGGGGAATGTTGCCATTTTACAGGGTCTTCAACTTTTATCATAATTGTTCATGAGGCTGAGACCTCTCATTCCTTGGAAAGATCTTCCCAGAAAGTTATTTTGTTTGTTTCCCAGATATATTTCCATGCCACTGGGAAAAAAAAAAAAAATGTTCTTAGTTCCTTTCTTTTTCTTATGGTCTAATCAGTCTTCTGTTTTTACTTCTCTAAAAATCAACCCCTCCAGAACATTCTCCAGGTTTTTCCTCATGCTTCTTCCTTCAAAGGCCTTCTGCACCAATTAATACTTTCTCTGCTCTATTAACTTTTCCAGATAGTAATTTCCTAAATGCAAAAATTGTTGTCTCTTCTCACCCATGAGCTCCTCTGAATATAAATGTTCAAGCTCTAAATAACTAGCCAAAGTATTTAGCAAAAGCATTTCCAAAAACATGTCACAATAATTATCTTGGATATTTCAGGGTGTAAAAGCAGTTTATTTTGAGAGAAAAGCAGTACCCAGCTTCATTGCAAATACTTAATAGTAGCAGAAATATAACCCAGTAGCATCTGCCTCCTATTTCTTGATCAAGGAAAAGATAATGATTTAATGTTAAGATTTTATTAGACCGAACTGTGGAAGACCTGAACTCATTCCTTCACCTACCGCCACCACCCCAAATATAGTATATCACATCTTTGGGTCAAACTCTCAAAAGGTAATTAGTCACCGATATAATTTATGGCTTGATTTCACATGATTTCAGGAATGTCTAACTGCTGAAGTTTTTACCAGTAAAATTATATATTATATATAAAATTATATATAACACTATATATTATATAGTGCTCTTAAACATTTGTAAATCCATTTCCTGTACTGGTTGCCTAAAAATTAGACACTGCGAATTGCCATGTACCATTCTGGTTTAACTATGGAATCTTTCTCTAGCAATGATCACGTTGAGACACAAACTCACCGCCACGTTGTGTGATTCGGACTGATTGTGCCAGGGGGCAAAATGCCAATCCTTGCTTTCTGCTTGACCTTCCCAGCTGGGTGAGGGAACAGTCTGACAGTAGACTGTAAAGCACAGATTACTGTGGGTAATTTGGGCTCTTGGAATGGGTTATGGGCTAATGCCCCAAGTTCTCATGACAGTACTCTCTCACTTTTCAAGTCTGAACTGCGGATCGAAGATGTGACAACACCCATCTTGCAAATGTCTTAGACGGTGCAGTTGTTTGTAGAGCATTTTGCAATCCATGTAACGCGCACCGTGAATACCATTATTCTTTTTCCACATGGACATGCTGAAGATGAATTAAGACTATTTGGACTTGTGGACTGTGATACTGAACAGCAGACTGTGACACTGTTTCAGTCGCAAAAGCTTGATGTAAAATATATCGTAGCATTTTGTTACATGGGGGCTGAGCTGAAGTACTAAATTGCCTCTTATGCATGTAGGCACTGCTCCATTATTTTATTATTAATATAAAGAATCTACAAAGTTTACTGCTTGACCCAGAGTCGCCTCTAATAATTCTGTAAATCCCTCAATTCCATATGGAAATGCTGTAAGGAATTAAGATTGATTCCTTCAGGTATGCAGATTTTTTTTAACCGTTCAAACTGAAAATAAAATTTTACCAGACAGAAAATGCAAGTTCTTCAAGAAATGCCTGAAATTAGTAACAGGCTCTAAACAACCTGGTGGAAATATTAATTAATTCACATGATCACAATAGTAGGAAATAGTATCAACCTCCAGATCACTTTGTCTGTCCCCACCAAACTCATCCTTCTCATTTTTTTATATTTCCTCAAAATTGCAACCATATGGACCGAAGTTTTCTCTTTGAAGTCTCTGTCTAATTCTGGTTTTGACTGTTTGGTTAAAAAGCCGTTCAGCAAACTTTGACCATAAAGACAGGAAAAACAGCTGTCTTTTAAAATAAAAAACACTGGCAACAGACACATAGCAATCCCAAACTGAAACCAATTAGATGATATATCACCTTTTGCTTATTCTGCTTCATTCACTTTTTCTGTTACCCCAACCTTCCCCTGTACCAAGGCAATCTCTGCTGATTCATGCAAGCTGAAAGGAAGAAGTGCTGGCTGCAGTGGCAGGTACCATAATGACATTAAATTCTTCATGCTAAAGCACTGGGCAACATGGAGATGGTGCAACCCAAAGGGCAGGGTGAGAGGGATACCCATATAACGTATCTGCTGACGAAAGGAATTTGAGGATGAAAGGAATTGAAGGATGAGGTTTTCAGTCTGGAAATAATAAGCCCACCGTACACACCCAACGTATTGCCCAAAAATGCAGTTCTTGTGGTTGTCCTCGCCTAACAGGAACGAGAAGAGGAGGAAAGAGCCATGGTGTGTGTATCAGAAGCGGTCTCGGATAGGTGCCGTCCGGAGCACGCCCGATGGACCGGAGGGGATTCAGCACCCTGGAGAGGGGCAAGGGATCCGGCCAAGCGAACCCCCACCTCCCCTCCCCAGCCCCGGCCCCCTCCGGACATCACAGACACCCACCAGAACTTCACCAAGAGGGAACCTTCTCCGTCCCAAACTCCCACAGGCATGTACAAGGCATTCGACATGCAGAAGAGGTCCCACACCATGCCCACCATAAGAGAGCAAGGGGCATGTGTGAAGTTTTCATCAGTTAGTCCTGGTAAAAGAAGGGAACTCTGGTTTTCAAAATGGTTCTTCAGATTGCGTTGCTTCAGAAACTGGGCCAGCATCTGGGCTAGCACTTTTGAGCTCCCATCCTTATTTCTATTTACTCTCAAATCAGTCCTCTTCAATATATTCATCAATGACCTGGACGAAGGGATGGAATGTACCCTCAGCAAGTTTGCTGATGACAC
>JAOTQQ010000001.1:76433654-76460139 GCA_026546715.1 Gallinago undulata | reverse complement strand
TGTGAAATCATCACTTTGTTAGAGAGGTCAGGCAGAAGATGGACATGAGCCATTCAGATCAGGTGAGACCCCCCCATCTCTTCAGGCTTGCCACCTGCCCCCCATAAACTGCCCACTTAGCTTCCACCCGAGTTTAACAACAATAAATCCATTCAAAGGCCACCTGGGGCACGATGCCTAATGTGCGTGATTCCTTCCAAGGTCTCTCTCCAGGAAGACCAGATTAAGCTTTTCAGTCACCGAGATGAAACCCAGGAATGAAATGTCACCCCTCTCCCTCGGGACCAGTGTTACGCACAACTTGTCTTTTAAGGGAGCACTTCCAAAGCAGACTTTAAAACTTCCGAGGTCATTGGTTAAAAACAGCAGATAAATCCTTACATTATGAAGAGATGAGAAGAGTGAATGCCTCCTACAGTTATGTATTTTATTTCTTTATCTTGCCAAATTTATAATGGCTATATGGTTCAGGATGAGAAGAGATAAGCAACAGAAAGAATTATTTTTATCCAATGTTAACTCTTTCTTTTTGTGCAATTTATCTTGTATGCCGCCAGTTAAGTAGAACATCTATTTCTAAGTCAACACTGTCCTTATTTCATAAAAGACCTTAGTTATTAATTACCTTAAAGAACTTAGACAATAAGACAGTAAGAAAATATGACAATAAGACGATAATTACCCTTAAACCAGCATATTATTTCTAGGCAAGATTTGATATTCCTTATACTTGAAAGAAGGAAGATGGTGGAGGGAATCTTTATTTCTGAGTTTTTCTCCCATTTTTATGAGTTCTGCTGAATCAACAGAACTCATAATAATCATGCACCGTGACGAAGCAAAGTGGACAAAGTATGCAACCTTACTAATTATACTGTAATTTCAGGAGGCTTCTGGAAAGAAGTGTTGTGTTAAATTGAAATATTGAGAATGAGGAAAAGTTTATGATATGAAGTGCATTTTCTAACTTGGCATTGTATGCCGATTAAGAAGATTTTGTTTATTGAAAGCCAGCATCATAGTGTCCTGATCCTGTTTGGCATTTTAAGCACTATTGTAAATCAAGCAGTAACTATACTGCATTCCATGAGTTATTCTTTACAATGCTGAAGCCAAATTCTGCTCACTTTCCTCTCAGAAAATCTCCTTTTATTCCACCTGGATAACAGAGAATAGTTTGGTGTGCTGTTTAAGGTGTGATTTGGGGATACAAAGAGCACATGGGGACTAAGAAATTATACATTTTACTTGTGAGAGGAAGGCACGGACTTCTGGAAAAGGCCACCGCTAGAAATCCCCCATCCCACCCCTCAGACCCTGGCCAGGCCTGGAGCCTGGGCCTCCTCCCACAGCCCCCTCAGGAGCTACAGGCGCCAAGATGGCGGCAGCAGCACGGCAGGCGCCAAGGCACTTTCTGAGGCGCGATCCTGCGCCGCCCTCCGCTCCTCCCTCCCTCCCTCCCTCCCTCCCTCCCTCCCTCCCCGCCCCTCCCTCCCTCCCCGCCCCTCCCTCCGGGAGCAGTAAAATCGCTGCCGGCATTTTGTCCCATCCCGGGCCCCGTCGTCAGCTCCGTACCTCCTCTCCCGATTGGTGGGCGGGGAGCCGCGACCTTTCGCCTTTCCGACTGGCTTGGCCCCAGCCGGCTGCCGTGCCGCCGGGAGGCTGCGCGGGCTGGGAAGATGGCGCCTGTCAGTAGGGCGGCGCTGGCCGGCGCGGGTTACTGGGGTGTGCTCTCCCGGTGCTGCGGCAGGGTCGTGGTCTTCGGGGCCGCGGCTTACTCCTCCGTGCCTGCTGTGAAAGGCCGGCAGAGGGAAGGTGAGCGAGGCCCTGCGGTGGTGGCGGGGGCAGATGTGCAGCCGTCCCGGGGGGAAGGTCTGGGGGCTCGGGCTGCCCCCGTGTCCCGGCTGTGGGGCCTTGGGGGCGGGCGGGGAGCTCAGGCCCGTGTTCCTTCTCCTTTCCCGGCTGCAGGCAGCTCTGAAAAGCATATTTTGCAACTGTTTGCCGGAGGGCTTTTGGTAGCAATAATAATAATAAACTTTACGGTGTAGGATACAGATTTTAGCAGCATAAGTATTGTGAACAGCCTGAAGGAAAGTAGTGAGCAAATTGGGATTTACTAGAGGGATTCTCAGCTTGGGATTACAGTGGTTGTACACTTGCTGTGCATCACCTGGTTTTAGGTATTCCAAATGAGAATTTCAGCGTTTCCTAAGGGATGTATGGACTCCTGCCAAGCATTTGATGTTGTGCGCTCGTGTGAAGCATTTGAGAGCTTGCCTGGCCTCAAGCCGAGCTGTTCAGGCTGCTCCTACTGCAAACAGAAAATGTAGGCTTGTACCAACATTCTTCAAAAGGCTGGGTGGGCATTTCTCATCTACAGGTTCAGGAGAAGGCTAGGTTGCTCGAAAGGGCCTTTAGGTGATGTCTGATACTGCAGCCTGTGGCAGGAGTGAAAGGTGTCCATTATTATAAACGTGTCCATTATTATGGAAATCCATGGCAAATCCTCATCCCCAGCTCAAGATCAAAAAGAATTTGATGGGCTAAGTTTTTATATGGGGGTTAAATGAGCTTGAGAGTGGCCCAGAACAGGGTTTGAAGATGTGCTGTCAGAAGGAAGGGATGGAGCCATGGGATTCTCCTTTTGGTAATGAACTGTTAAGTTTAGCTGTCCTGTTCTGCTGGTGGAGAGTGTTTTGTGACTTAGCAGGCACGGGGGACAGAGAAAAGCAAGCACAGTAAAGAAGGCAATAGTCCATTTTCACTTACCTCATTTTTCTTTCCCCCTCTATCAGGCTGGAATAAATGATGCTAGAAAAACACATTTATGCATGTAATGAATAAATTATTGTTAACATGTTTCTAGGGAAAATAGCTTCCAAGCTTTTTTTTTATCTTAAGTCTCAAAAGATAAATGCAGTCTGCAGTATAAGTATCTAACCTTCCACTTCTTGCACGTAAAGACTGGGAAGTATTAGTGTATGTTGTCTTTGTAAAAGAAAAAAAAGCATACAGGTGTTTTGTTTTTGTTTGTTTTTTCAGAAAACCATATAATAGTGTGTATAGAAAATGTTTCTTTTTCTTTCAGCTTCAACAAGGAGAGGAGGCAGGACACCACCATTCGTAAGACCAGTAAGTACTGAAACCATTTGCAGTTAATTCAGAGGTGTTTGAAAAAGTTTTCTAAGCTATATGTCTTAACAGTTCGTACAGGAACTCCTACTGCATTCAAAACCTTGTGAAAATAGTGGATGTGACTATTTCTGAACCAGGACCTGGCTTCTTTAATCTCCCAGCTCTTTTCAATCTGTATTCACATAAAGGCAAACCCATTAATAACAACAACAAGTTAACAGTTAGCTTGTATTAACACCATGTACTGCAGGTACAGCACCTTAAAATTGCATTTAAAATAAAAACAGACATGTTAATGTTTTCAGTGTGAGTCTATAGGATTTGTGGTGGTTGCATTCTGGTGCAATGAAAAAAAAAACTGATTTTGTGCATAACAGAAATTATTCTTGGCACAGTAAAACGTACTAGTATCTGAACATTTAATCACTGACAATTTTCTTATTTATTCTATACATACATTTCAAAAGTAGTGTATTATATGTTAGGATTTTTAAAGGCAAATAGTAAAAGTGAACCTGGCATGTATTAAATGTTTAGCTTCCAAGAGCAGATTTAATGATACATCAAAGCAGCCAGGCCAGCTGCTTTTATCCATTTGTCTTTTACCCTTCTAAATTAAAAGTTAAGGTTTTGGGGAAATAAACAATGAGTTGCCTTTTTTTTTTTTTTAATTTAAGAGCATTTGACTGAAACTTTGGCTAGTTATTGGAAGATATAAGCTATTTTTGCAATACAGTGTTACATCATTCCTCTACTGGAATTTATATTGCAAGTAATTTCAGAGTTACTAATATCTATTTCTTTTAATATGAACTTGTCCAGACTTTCAGAATTCCAGAATTTTATAACTCATTTTCTAGGCCCCACCAAATGCTTAGGTGCTGTAGGAAACAGTTTGCCATTAAATATGGGTTTGAGTCCCTTTCCTCCCTTGCTGATTTATCACAACACAAGAAGATGGTAAGTTCTTTCTAAGTGTTTCTGAAATCAAATGCAATTGAAGATTAGGAAAGGCCTGCTCTACCCAAGCTTTGAGAGGCTATCTTTTAAAAATTCCTTTAAAAATGAGTGCTAACTTTTGATGTAAAGGTGTCTCGAAATTTCTAGCTTTGGGAATTTATTCCTGAAATAACTTGTGCGTGTGCTGCTGCTTTGTCTTCCAAAACAGCTTATCTCCCATTAAACTATTATAATTTTCAATTTATTAGCAGGCACCTCCCAGAACTGAGAGGATGGCTGTTGATCAGGACTGGACCAGTGTCTATCCAACAGCAGCTGTGTTTAAACCTGGCTCTGTGCCTCTCCCAATTCGAATGGGTTACCCCGTGAAGAGAGGGGTACCTCCACCAAAAGAAGGCAACTTAGAACTTATGAAGGTAAGACACATGCAATGGGTTTGTGGTAACTTTTAAAATTATTATTCACTAAGACTGTGCTGCTTTGATTGGAATATTTGTATTGGGTACTGTTTTCTATTATGAAGTAGGATAATTTAATTTCTAAATGAAATGGTAACAAATGCAAATGTTGATAACAAACTAAATCAGGAGAGTTTTTTTAGGATTATCATGCTTGTGACTTTTGTAATGGGACTAACTTAAGTCTTTTGCTAAATCGGACTTGAGGAGAGTCATCTTATCTGAACTTTTTGTTAAGCATTTCGTACTGCCTTAACACATTAAAAGTGTAATCAGATCTCAGTAATGCCTCTTTACTTATGAAGGAACAAAAAGTTATTTGGTAACTCTTAATACGTCTCTTTCAGATTCCCAATTTTTTGCATCTTACTCCTCCTGCAATCAAGAAACACTGTGCAGCTCTTCGAGGTGAGGGTTATTTTGCTTTGTGTGTTTTTTTTTTCTTTTTTCTGTTTTTAAAAACCATCTCTCGTGAATTTTTAAGACAATGCAAGATGTAACTCTGTGTGAATAGGTAGAAAGTGAGATGTGGTCCACCACTGAAGCTGTTTATTTGTCAGGCTTTGGCTAGTATTGTGTGCTTTCTTGTTGCTGCATTGAGTCATGCAGGTGGTAGGCAGATACTGGTGTGCTGGAAACCTCGTAAGACGAAAGATGTTAATTTTACCTTTCCATTAGGCCCTGCTCATACTGGAGAATTTATACTTCAGTGTCTTAAGAAAGATGAGTGATGAATGTGACTCAGTTCTCAGAAGATTATCTGTGATTAAACCAGCGTCCAATCAGTAGCCATTCCTGCATGAATTTATTTTTTTTTAAATGCTATTAATAAATTAAGCCAGCTGAGAGAGCTGAGAGTAAGGTCTGCTGGGGAGATACAGTGTCTAATGAAGACCAAGAGCATCTCTGCCAGCCAGCAAGCCAATAAGGAGAATCTAATGAAGAGGTTAACCCAAAGAGAAGTGGAGGTGCAAGGGGACTGGCAGGAGATGGAATCATAGAACCATTTAGATTGGAAGACCCTTAAGATCATCAAGTCCACCACTAAACCATGTTCTAAAGCACTGTGTCTGCCCATCCTTTAAATACCTTCAGGAGTGGTGACTCAACCACTTCCCTTGGCCGTTCCAGTGTTTGCAAACTATTTTGTTGGAGAAACTTTTCCTAATATCCAATCTAAACCTCTGCTGGCACAACTTGAGGCTGTTTTTTCTAATCCTATCACTTTTTACTTGGGAAAAGAGACCAACACCCACCGCGCTACAGCCTCCTTTCAGGTGGTTGTAGAGAGTGATAACCCTCAGCCTGTATGATAAGAGGCTGGTCTTGAGTTGCTTCTATACAAATGCATGCAGCATAGGAAACTGGAGGAGTTAGAAGTCTGAGGAGTCAGTGAAATGCAGAGTGAAAGCTTGTATGATTGAGGTACAAGCAGGGATGAAGTGGAGAAGGAGCTGTACCCAAAAGAACAGCTCAGCTGCAGATCTTTGCGATGAGATACGTAGCAAGCTGGTTAAGAATTTGAGAGTTGGGATTAGAGGGGAAGCTGGAAAGAATGTCTTGGTGGCTTCTGCCACAGACAGCCTGGTTGAGAAGAGGACGTGAATGAACAGAGGATCTGGGTGATGTTTGAAGGTCCATTCCAACCCAAACCATTGTGATTCTGTTTGGCAATGAGGGTGAATCTGGAGTACTGTATTCTGTTTTGGGGAACCCAGTAGAAAAAAAGACATTGAAATACTAGCAAGTCTAGCAGACACCCTGCCGTTATCTAAATGGGTATGGTTTCTAAATAGTACTTTTAAAAAGATATATTGCAATAAGTTGGGAAAAAAAAAAAAGACACAAACCAACAGATATTACTTGGAATGCTTTTTATTGTACAGATTTCTGCACTGAATGGCCAAGTGCTTTGGACAGCGATGAGAAGTGTGAACAGCATTTTCCTATTGAAATTGAAACCACAGATTATGTTTCTTCAGGGACATCTATTCGTAATCCCAAAGCAAGAGTGGTGACTTTAAGAGTAAGTAGTATTTTTTTGGTAAACAGCCTTTCTTTCAAAAACCCAAATGCTTGGCTTTTGTTCCAAAACGTGTGCAAGTATGATGTGTTGTAAGGAAGTGAAAGAAATAGTTTACTGAATGTATGAATAAAAAGTGGATTTCTTCAAGTATATTGCAGCATGTTAGAACTGAGGTCGTAAGGTTGTTGTCTCCTCCCTTAGAATATCTAGGTTAGTGCTTCTGTTTTCTATTTTTGGTAGTAGGGTTTTTTGTTTGCAGGTAGTACTGTTTTCCACTGATATTTACTGGAACTTCTAATTTCTTCTAGTCCTTCAACTTCTGTTAGTTTTCCTGGTGGGAGTTTCTTCGTATTTTTTTTTAACAGTTCTGTAGTACAGCAATGACACAGTAGAAAAAACATAGAGCAAGAACAAACAAAGCACAAATTACTAAGAGACTACTATTATGTCTTCATGATTTTATATTGTATATTTATACTTTTTAATATTATTCAGAAACTCTGACTTAATAGGAACTTAAGTTTCTCATGCCATATCTTTAGAGTGTTAAGGTTCATAGCCTTATTATTTACTGTTGTGTAAACAGCTAAAACCAGCTTACTTTATTTTTTATACTTGTTATTGCATATAGAAACTAGCTTCAGACTAACTTCTTGGAAGTTTTTTTTTCAAGTAAATAGTAGTTATTTTTGTATATCTTATGTTTGTGGGTTTTCTGGTATTGGAACAGAAGACAAGCCATTTACGCTAATGTTTGATCAATTATATGAGATCAAACAATTCTGGTCCATTATCTGTTATTTGTGTGCATCTTTGAAAACTTCTATTAGTCTCCCAGTAATGACTTTAAGAGCTCTGATTTGATGTCTCTTGAATTGATGTCTTTCCTCCTCTTTGGGATGCTTGTGATAAATGATATATCTTATTATTAATCTTACTGATCTGTATTTGAAAAAGATTTATTTTTGCATATGAAATACAGCCACAAACTAAACTGACAGCCCTTTTTTTCTTCTGAAAAAAAAAAAACAAACACGTTTCAGTAGAAATATTCTCCCCCGGCCTTTCTGGTATTTGGATGGAAAGAAATACATTGTTTGAATATTCAGATTATATTTTCTGGTGTTAAGACTTCTGATACGTGAGACAATCAGGAGAAATAGCTATCCTTCTAATTCTTGATAAAAGATATGCCTAACGATTGCAATATATGTTCAGAGTGCAGAGATTGGATTTATCCAAGTAATTAAAGGTGTTTTCTCTTGTCCTTGCAGGTTAAACTTTCCAACCTGAATTTGGACGAGCATGCAAAGAAGAAGCTCATTAAACTTGTAGGAGAGAGGTACTGTAAGGATACAGACACGCTCACCATTACAACAGACAGGTACAGTTACAAGAAAGGAAAAAAAAAATAAAAAAAAAGCCTGCAGCAATAGTCACAGTATAAAGGGCGGGGTGTCTTCCAGTGGTATCAATTATTGTCTTAGTAAATTATTGTATTTTTTAAAGCTAAAATATGACTTAAGATAAACATACTAATACTCCTGTTACTAACTATTGACACTGTAATGGACAAATCACATAAGGTCAAACCTAATACTGGTTAAATATTGCTAGTTATTGAAGCTCTGTATTTAGAAGTCTCAATGGTTATTCTAAAGTAGCTGTCATGTTTTCCAAAATGGGTCTGTTAGTTTTAAAAATGACTTGAAGAATTTCAGGCAAGAAAAATGGGAATATCCATGTCCACACATTTCTCAATGTTTTGATGTTCTAGATACAAACAAATCACTGTAGTTATTTACAGTTACCTTCAGAAGGCTACATGAGAGAAACATGCTTTCTGTGATGAATTATAAAGAGTTTAAGAGAATACATATATATTCCTAAATTCACAGCACACTTTAATTCGCAGCTGCTTTCAGTGGTAGGAAAAACATCATTGGTAGTCTTTTCCGTTTGCGTGTTTTTATTAGAATTCATTTTCCCCTCTTAAATTTCCTGCCCTTCTGTAGGAAATACTGTTTTATTTCTACATAAAATAAATACCCAATGGGTAAAATTGTGTGTATCTTTTTCAATTAGACTTGGAAATCTGGGTAGTTTACTGGGATCACTTTTGCTACCAACATTTTTCATTTTCCTAGCGAAACTTATTTGGTGGCTAAAATATTAAGATAACTGAAAGGAGCTTACCCTCTAAAGCATCTTGTGAATTGTCTCATGCTGTTTTCCAGCAGAAACTCTTAACATGCTGCTTGATATTTCACTTTATTTTTAGTAATTTCCAGGCTGGTATTCCAAGCCTAGTTTTAAACTGAGGCTCTTTCACTATGAAAGAAATACAAGTCAAAAGTTTGAGTCCTTTTTCAAGTTTATTTGCTAGAGTAGTCATAGTCATTCATATGAGTATTTTTAGAGTGTCTCATGTGTAGTCTCACATGATTCAATTTGTTCTGCATCAAAAAGGGGGGTGAAGGAGCCTGCAGGAAGAGGTGAGTGTGAGAAAGAGACAGGAGGTTATGGGTGATCAGCATGAGGAAGAGATTATTGTCATTAAATGCTCAGCAGAACGTTTAGATGACTAGTTTTAGGAAATGCACTTTAAGAAATAATTTTAGAAATTTGCAGGATGGTGCCTTATCCCAACAAATTATACTAGCGATCGTGTATTGACTTACAGCTACGTTAATGTAAACTTTTCTTGTTAAATTGTTGGCTAGATCTTCTGTTCTGCGCTGTGCTTCGTGGCCGTTCTCACTAGGCATCCTCCCCTCTTCAGGTCTGGCAACAAAAAATAAAATGAGGTTTTAAGTGAATTCAGACTAAAAAAAAAATATGTTGGATTTCACTTTGGCACAGAGGGTGAAGAAGTTTTTCATGATTCCAGAGGATCTGTAAATTCTTGCATTAGTACATTTTACTCCTGACTTGCAGATGGCCATTCATCAACTTCCTTTATACTCATGCTTTCATGAGGTTACTCTCGATTGTGTGTAATTCAGAAATGTGACTGAATCCAACACACCTTTCCCTAGGATTCCCTACACTACAAATTAGAAATTTTGGTGGTAATTTTAACGTTTTATTCAAAAAGATACATTACGGTGGCTTGATTTCAAAAAGACTAGCTTTCTTTCTCAATTTTCAGGTGTCCGCTAAGAAGGCAGAACTATGATTACGGCATGCACCTCCTCACAGTTCTGTACCACGAATCTTGGGTAAGCAGTTGTGAATAACACCTGACACATGTGCCACAATGCACTCTTGTAACTTACATAAAGTTCCATGGCTGTAAATCATCTTAGATTCTTTTCTTCCTCTACCTTGCTCTTCTTCAAATTCAAAGTAAGTTGGCTTATGTTTGAGTCCTATTTCCTAGTCAATTTTGCGTGCGTTTCTTTAACTTCACAAGTGCTATTCTGTTTGTGTGCATAGTTTGCCTCTTTTTTTCAGAAGTTCTCTAGTTTTTGACCGTAATAAGAGATTCTTTCCCAATACTTTGTTCCGCACAACAACGAGCCTAAAACTGACCCTGAACTTAACAGAAAACACCTCACTTCTCAGACGTCATACAAATATGAATTGAGTGCATGCAGAGAACTGTTTTACTCTGTGATTATCTATGCATTTTTAAGTGACCATATTTAAAGACTAGAACAAGTCTGTTCCAAAAAAGCGGGGTGAGGGGTGGTATTAGTGGTTTTAAAGCTATGAAAAAGAACATACAGCACAGTATCTACATTTTGCCTGATTCCAAACTCTTATCTGTTACTTAGCATCTCTCTTGGGCTCTTCCTGGGCTGTGGTAAATCACGGCTATGATTTCGAAGTTTTCTGCTTCTTAAATGCTTTTTCCCAAATCTTGCCTCGAGCTGGAAGGAGCAAAGACTCAGGCTGCTTTTGCTAAGAAAAGGGACATCCTCCCCACCTTCTATTAGGTTTAGGAGTTCATTGCGTCACAGTTATTGTCCTGAGAAATATATAAAATTATTGTGACTCTATAAATATTTCTACTAAAGCAATTGTAATGTAAACTTTTCTATAATCTTTCAGGATATGGTGTATTTGGAATTTCGTTATACATGTGAATGAATTAAATTTACATGTTATACATGTAAATTAATTAAAGAACTTATTGCAATTTATTGATTATTTACTACAATTTTTAAGTAGTTAAATATAGTAAGATACATTTAGAGCACAGATCTTTCTTTTACAGTGAATTCTTCCAAATTGTCTCCTGTATTTTTGTCTTCATTGTGATGGCTATAAGTATTGCCTTCAATTTCACTCCCATTTTTTTACAGAAGACAAGTTAGCAGTCTGAAATGAAATTGTTGTTGAAAATCCATAGTTATGTTTGGGCTAACTGAACTTTGTTGAAATGTAATATGTTATTAGTCACATTGAGGCAGATCACTATATTTCCATACATCTGTTCTTTTAAATCACTTGTAGTTGATCAGCTTCCAAAATTCACACTTACTGTTTTCAGTTGTTCTATGATATTTAAATTAAATTGCCATATTTAGCGTTTTTATGAATATCAGTGTTCTTGAATTTGATCACTGCAGTGATGACATAAAAAACATAAGGAGGATGAGCTGTATCTCCCTTTCACTGGGAAGTTGCCTTGAAGGGTATGTTTTGTAATGGTAGAGTGCACCAAATTAAATTCAGCTTATACTAACATCTTAAAAGATACATTTACTTTAGATTTCAAGGGCTTTGTACACATGGATATTTTTCTCCCCAACAGCATTACAAATCTGAAATTAATGACAGATCAATTTCCAGTGTTAAGCAGTGACAAGAGAGCTAGACACTGCTCTTTATTAATTCCAAACACCACATCTGTCCTTCGCCCTGGAATTACTTAGTGGCAGAAGGCAGAGCTGTACAATATTGCTACAGCAGTGTTCAGTGTGTGTTGAATATGCACGAGTCTCCTGCCCTTTTATTACTTTTCCAGCTTCCATGTTAATATTTGATGAGTTCATCAGTCACTTGTAATTGTCTTTGATTTCCATGAAAAATTAATGTCTCCCAAGACATGTTTATTTTGTCTGACACGTTCTGTTTTGTGGTTGGTGGTTGGTTGTTTGGTTTTTTCCGTGATCAGTGGTAATGCCTTTTAATAACTTGCTGAAAGATAGTTTGGGTAAGTTTTGTAAATCATAAGCAACCACTGCATGGATTACTTTAATTTGTATGAACTTTAACATCGGAGGGGACTGGCCTTTCATGTAGACTGTAGTAGTTTGGTAAGACTGTGCTGGTTCTGGAGATGGATCTGAACAGTGGGAGCTGTATTAATTAGGGTCTGCATACTGCATTCATGTTTCAACCTATATGAGTTACAACTTGGCTAATGAGTCTGCCTAAATATAATAGATGCATAGGAAGCAAGAAGTGTACTTTAGGATACCAGACTGATGCATTAGATGGCTTAGCTTTGATAAATGCAGATAGATGTCAGGCACATGAGTTTAGTTATCTTCAAAATATTAAGATTTTAAAACTTAAGGATGAGCACTTATTTTATTATTTTGGAATACTTGGAGATCTTTTGCTTCATTTCTAATACTTTTCAGGTTATTAATCAAATATTTGTGTTTTATTAGCTTCAAAATGCATTTAATAGATATCTGACTTCTACCACTTTAACAAGAATTGAGTTAATCATTTTTGGACTTTTTCTGTGATTCCTTTCAAATTATTCCCCAAGGATTGCACCAGGATTGAAATCGTCAGTGAAGGGGTGAGACAGATTTTAGGCAGTTTGTTAAACAGCAGCTCAGTCAGTTGTATTTCTGCTACCTTTACATGGTGGTGCTTCCTGAATGCTGTAGCACCAGCTCTAAAAAACTGAATGTGTTTTTATGGCAGTGAGTGTTTTTTAAAGACTGAGTGTTTGCTGCCCTCAAGTGGTTTAAAAAGATCATATACCGATTTCTTCACACAGCTCAGATTAATAGTTTTTCACTAAAAAGTAAAGTTCTGTTGTGAGGCAAAAGCAGGAAGGAGAAACAAGTGAAGCAGGGAGTTAATTTTCCAGGAAGGAAAAATCTTTCATAGTCATTGTAAAGGGGAGAAATCTAAAAAAGATAGAATGAGGAGGAAATAACTTGGTTATTTTAAACCAGTCAAGACTACAAAATGTGCAACAGTTTTGCTTGGTCCAAAACCGTGTGATTTTCAACATACAAGAGATGATGGAGAGTGGAAGACGTAATCCTGGATTATACAGCTGAGATCTTGAAAGATGATTAGTGAAAAGTTGCATTTTTCTATTCTACAGCGTATTTCTTAGAGTTAAAGGTCTACAGAATAACAACAAAGTAATGCTGTACACACTTTTGAACTCTCTTGCTTTTCCTTGTAGCTGAATGGGTATTTTTGCATAACTATTGGTGATAATCCTGAAATCCATTGTATAGCTTTTCTCTAGACTTCAGTCAGCACTTAAATTGTATTGACTTTTTTTTCATCTATAATCACTTTAAGCCATTGCAAGTAAGCATAATTTTTATCACTTCAGGTTGTACCAGTAGAAGTTAGTAACAGTGGAATTTTGCATTTTTCATAACAGGAATTTACCTTGTAATTCAGCCTTAAATATGTGAAAAGACATAAGTCCACTTTTGAAACTTGAGCAGGTCTCTGGCAACTTAGGTTTCAAAAGTTTGCTTTAACTTCATGTTCTGAACACTCAGGATGTTATGACCCGTGGGTTATAGGATTAAAATGGGAGGTGGAAGGAGATACTCCTAAGTCTTGCTGAAACTCTCTCCCTGGGCAGAAGAAAATTCAAGACTGAATGTCCTGAAAAGGATGGCCATAGCCTGGTGATTAAAGCATGTACCTGGGAGAGACAAATTTAGAGCTCTGGGTACCATAATGTGTGACTGAAAATCTTTGAGATCTCAGAATAATTAAGTGTGATATAATTGTGCCCTTCCTACAGTCGTGTTCTTATCCCAGGCACAAATACAGGTTGGGTGGAGAATGGCTGGAAAGGTGGTCTCTAAAGGTTGTAATACAAACTTTGTTTTGAAGTATTATGCACTCAGCAGTGCTCCAGATTTAACAACTTGAAAGAGCCTTCATTATTAATGTGAGTCAGAAAAGATAAAGCTAGGTGGCATGGCAGATATTAAACCTAACTTTTTCTGAAGTTAAACTGTTTTGTACCTCTTGCTTGGAACCACAACGGGTTCACATACAGGGAAAAGGTTGAATTAAAAACTCTTTTTGTACTATTTCAGACTGTAGTAGGCTTTTTGCAGTACTTTGTGTTTAAGCTTTTTTGTGTGCAGTTTGTACTGGAAATTTTGGTAAGAGAAACAGTTGAAATTATCATTTGAGATTTGCAGGGGACAAAAGTAATCAATCAACTAACAAAACTCTGAGTGATGGAGACCTGCTTTTTGAAGTTTCATTCATTGTCTTATTAGTTTTTAAATTGAGGCTACAATATTTGTGGCACTTCCAGTATTCAGAGTTCATGGGTGCTTGTTTGCCTAGAGTGCTTCTTCAACTGAAAATAAAATTCCAGCTTTGCTTTTGCAATAAATCAGGCTGGAGAGGTGTTTAAGCTTTCCCTCAATATAGTCAGTTTGCAAAAATCTGGTTTCTCTTCAGTTTCCTGTTTGTGATGTATGCCTGGACCTGTGTACAGTAGGATAACTTTCCATTTTGAGGTATGGCCACCAACATTGCAGCAATGGATACTGGCTTCTTGAGCAGGGCTGAGGAATGGATTTTGAAATCTCCCCCTCCTGTCAGGTCTCCTTTCCTGCCTCCCTCACCCCCCAGGAAGTCGGATTTTATTTGGAAATCCATTCTGACACACCATTCTGCTGGGAAGGATTCCAAGAAAGAAATGCTGTACAGTTTCTTTGGCCTCCTTTAAAACCCTCTTGCTCTGTAGAGCTCGAAAGAGAGAGGGAAATCTTGGTCTGTTTATCAGTGTGCACCTCTGAAATCCTGTAAGTGCAGAGAAGGATTTTCCTGAAGAAATAAATGTAATAACTGTAAATACTTCTTACTGTTCTGCTGTAACTTAAAGGTGTTTAAAAGCCTCCCACTGATCTTTTGTTTGAACTTCAAACGTGAATTTGGTCCTGGGAGTGCCCAGGAGTGATACCCATATTCCCTTACTCTTGAGAAACTCTATCCCTGTGAGAGAAGCTTTTGCTTTAAAATTCTTTTTGAGTTTAGAAAGAAAATGTCTTGGATAGCCATTATGCAGATAAACGAGGGATTTGCAAAACAGGATGCCGTTTGTTAATTTAAAACTGTGTAAATCTCTGCATTGAATTGCAGTATTTTTCAAACATTCAAGGAATACTTCACTATTCCCGCTTGTTCCGCTGCTGTTTTAGCAATACCGGCTACAGTGCGTCCTTTTGGTTTCCCCCTCTAGAAATTGAAGGAGGTTCTTTTACTTCTGTGTTTGTATTGTGTCCAGCTTTTAATGTCAGTCATACGAGCCTTTTAGCAGTGTTAATCACTGTTTCTGACTAAACATTTGGACTCGGAGATTTATAAGACAAGAGGTTCCATTTACCGGGTGCAGGATGCAGCATTTGTTAAAGTGTTTTTAAATTCAGATAGAGAGACCCAAACACACAGAGCTGTAGAGGGGACAAAAAAAATCTTGGGCCTTAATTAAAGGTAATTAAATATGTTTTGGCTGCAGCAACCTTGTTGCCTACTGGACAGAATACTGTAAAATAAACAAATGGAAGACTAACAACATCACCACCCCCATACTTCCCCACCCCCCAAAAAAACAAACAAAAAAAACCCCAGCCCTCTCATGATTGCCAGGTTTATATGGATTCTGCATAGCATAGCTAAAAGTTTACTGAACAGCCCTTTCTGGCAAGGGATTTTTTTAAAAAAAAAAAAAATATCAATATGATGCAAATGCTTTATTATAGTGCTTCTTTGAACTTACTTCCAGATAAATGTTTTCTTTAGACATGTCTTCTACAGCAATAGTGAAATAAAAAAAGTAAGCACCAAAATATATCAAATTGTGATTCTTAGATGGTTGAAATGGTATAAAGATGCAGTGTGTTGTTTATGTCATTGAAGTACTAACTAATTATAAACATACAATCTATCTAAAAATACAAATATTTCTGATGCAGATATATGTACAAAAGTACAATAAAAATTAAGTGTACAAAAATAGCAGGCTGTAACACTCAAAATGTCCTTTAAGCAGTCTGAAGGTAGAGGAAGGCCTGCTGAATCAGAGAAGCAGTCAACTACAAAATTTATACAGAAAACTGCACGAGCCAAGTATTTACAGGCAGAGGGATGATGTCTTCTGTTTGTGTTCAAATTTTGATCCTGTCTAATCTTGCAATACCAGTTAGGTAAAATTTAGCACCTTTGGGACAGAGGTTCTTTTGAGGAGCAGTTTGCTTTGCAGGAAGATGAAATGGATTAATTGGTTTTCTCCTTTTCCTTATGACTCATAATTAAAACATTTCCCAGATGGTGGAGGATTGCTGTCTCTTGTAGGTTACTTGGTATGAGCTGTCTACCTTCACATCCCATAGCCAATGTAGGCACACCAAAGTCATATGCTAGGGACATAATAGCTGGGTGACTACTTCCAAGCTTGAGCATTTAGCTTTATTTAAAACTATTATTTTGACAAGGTTTTTGTTATTAATTATGTATAGTACATCAGTTTTTCTTCCCATTTTGACTTGTCTAGTTACATCTGAATCGGTATGAGAGAGAAGTTTCTTCAAATTATTGTAGCTAGGTTTCAGTCCTAGTAGTTTTTAAGATGATGTATGTTTTCTTTCAGAAAACTGAGGTGTGGGAGAGTGAGAAGACTGAGGAAGACATGGAAGAGTATATCTGGGAGAACAGCTGCTCTCAGAAAAATGTGTTGGATACACTACTTCGAATAAAAGCCTCGGAGAACGTCAGTAACGTAACTAAGGAAGAGCTTCTTGCATCCGAAGTAGTTAAGAATTACAGAAACTCTGTGATTGCACTTAAAAATGAGGGTGAAACAGAAAATAACGTGTCTCAGTATAGAGAATCTGTGAAGAAACTGTTGAATATACCATCATTATCATGAGAGCAGGCTCTTCAGGTACGTATTATTACAGAAATACTAAATTCCCATGTTAATATTGCTACATGATACAGATGTATAATTGTTCAGAACCTTACCCAAAAATCTGATACTTGATGCGTTAATTTAAATAGTAATCAGATTTTTCTTTACTGCTGGATTTTCATGTAGACTTCATTTTCCTGTCCGTGAATCTTGTTCATTGAATAAAGTATCTTTTGAGTCATATTGGTGACCTGAACATTCTGTTCTCTGCTTTCTTAGCCTGGAGATCCTGGTTCAGTTCTCTGCTTAATCGCATTCTGACTTCTCACACAACTCCTTTTAGCATATAACTTAGGGTTTTTGACATCGCTGCACTGAAATAACTTTGGCTCTGAGTTCCATTAATGAAGAATCTGCAAGTTAAGAGCTCTAAACTTTCTAAATGCTTTTCAAATGTCACCCAAGATTATATTTTTCTCTATCTGTAAAATAATGTTACTTAAGTAATTTAACTTTTGGAGAGGTGTAGAAGCAAACTGTATAGTGTGAGGCTCTCTGTTGTCATCATGAGGGCTAACAACTGCCCTCTGTAAAAATACCTGTCCCTAAAATGGTGAAATAAACCAAAAAGGGGGTTGTAGTTGGAAAGTGAGCTAGCAGTTGTTTACAGGACACCGAAGTATGTGGGAAAGGAAGAATGATGAGAGTCACTGGAAGTGGGAGCTGGTGAGTAGTGAGGCAAATACGTAATTTAAATAGGAATGGACTGAGTCTCAGTATCCTGAAGCCTGGAGAGGTGTCTCTTGAGT
The DNA here is from genome assembly GCA_026546715.1 of Gallinago undulata. Taxonomy (NCBI): domain Eukaryota; kingdom Metazoa; phylum Chordata; class Aves; order Charadriiformes; family Scolopacidae; genus Gallinago; species Gallinago undulata. The sequence continues at coordinate 76,442,652 of JAOTQQ010000001.1, read as the reverse complement.
GTACCCAGGCTCTTTGAGGGGAAAAAAAAAAGTGTTTACAGCATCCAGCTTACTGCTGTGAAGCACAGAGAAAGAAATTATATGGATGTTTATCTTCTATCTGGTAATTTGTTTTTGAAAGGAATTTATCTGAAACACCGGAATCACGGGCGACTTTTATTGCCTTCTCATGTTTAAGCAAAAAAAAAAAACCCACCACTTTAAAATATCAGCTGGAAAGGACATAAATAACTCTATTCTTGTTTTTATTGAGTGGTCAACTCACTCACTGCTAGAGTTTCTCACTGTTTGTTTTGTGTTTACATTCAGCCAAAGAGTGTGTGTATTCCTATTTCCAAAACATTGTCAATTTCGGAAGGATTATTCTTAGGTAGAGATTGTTTTCGTATGGCAGGAGACTGAGTTTAATGCAGCTTTTTGCTCCCTATGAGAACTTTCTAGAGCTGCAGCTAAGTTTGAAAAATGCTTGTCCTCTAATCCTGATTTTGCACTTACCAGCTTGGTTAGTTAGTGGTTCTTCCGCTTCAATTTCTATTAACATGAAGTTTTAACAGAAGCTTAATATGGCAAAGGTTTTGACTGTTAATCAGGTTGTCTCCCTATTCAGGGATAATGGAGGTAATGTTTAAAATTCTCATTTGAAGTAATGCATCTTTGTAATTCCTAATCTTTTTTGACTAGCTGTGAAACCAAACTTACCGAGGAAGTAACTGCAGATTGACTCAGAGAATGGTGGGGATGGTGGAGCTGTGCCTGGCTTTTTTCCAAAGGTGGTTTGGTTCTAGTATGTACACAAGAGAAATTTGTTTCCTTAATTAGCTTTGTCAGTGCTTGCCTCAGGATTGGCATACTAGCGAGCGTACGTAACGGACTTCTGGTTTTCAATGACATGTCTTGTAGAAGACTGTCAGGAGTAACGCCCTTAAAGGTTTTAAGAAACCTAAAACCCCACAAGCATGTTTTTTTCCATAAAGTATATAAAACAGGACATATGAGCTCCCTGATAAAATTCTGTTGGTGGCAGAGGACAATTCAAGTTTTCCTTTGATCATCATAGACTTTAAATGGACCTAAGCAGAACTCTGTATGAAGGTTGTGGTTAAAATAACAATTTGATTTTACTAATAAGAATGGCTGGTAGAAAAAAAAGCACAGCAAGGGAATTTTTTTATTATTATTATTTATTACATTAGCATTTCACAGCTAATGCATGGAAAACCTAAAATGCACAGGCTTCTAGAGCTCCCTCTGGAGTGTTCGAGCCTATCTATAAATGTTTCAAGAAATACAGTCAGGATAAAAATCGGGTGTCTCCTGAGTACCAGTAGAGGCAAATGTCTCTACCGATAGTTTATACCTACTGGCCAAGAACAACATTGGGACTCACTGTGGTTTCTAACCACATCCAGCTCTTACCATCAGAAATTAATTAAAGATACCAGTTTTCCAGTAGTACCTGCTTTAATGACCCTATGGCTAAATAAGAGTTGGCCAGCTGGCCTTAGAAATCCGCAAGATTGACCTCCAGCCTTGGTTTCCAACGTCATCTTCAATTCCTCTCCTTGCTGAGAAACAGAGGAGCAAAACTAAAAGCTTTATAATCCTGTAAGTGCCCGATCAAGCTGCTAGAATCAAAGGCTATGTAAAATTCAGTTACACTTTTGATTTTTACTGATGGTTTATATGTTGCAGTACAGGACTTGTATACTGAAGTGGACCTGGTCAAAGGTAGCCTGGATTATTTTTTGAGCTCTTTGTCATTTTGGATCTTTCTGTTTTTCTCCTTCTCCCTCCAAACTGTGTTTGAGGGTGGCAGTATTTCTCTGTGATCATGTAGAATGCCTGGAACACTGGGATCCTGACTCCAGTGGGAGTCTTCCCAACCTTGATGATGTATAACGTAGCAGGTGTTTTCTTATGAACTAAACTACACATTTTTATTTTCCTATATAATCCTCTTGCGGAGCATCTCACTGGAAACCTGCACCGCAGTTTAAAAACCTTTTGAAGAGTTAAAGAGTAATAGACTTAAAGGTTAAGCAATTAAAAACTAATTTATTAGTTTTTAAATAGAAATGTAGATAGCTAACACTTAAATCAAGAAAGAGGCTAGGTCCCCCTGGGCATAAACTCAAAAGGGAGGAGGAGCAAAAACCCACACGTAACGCGTAGAGGTATTGGCTGTCTCCATAGGTAATTCTTCTACTGGTGTTCACTGGCCAAGAGGAACATGGAGCTAGTTCATGACAGCCTTGACCTCAGGCAACCCTGCCCATCACAGTTGGAAACTCGAGCAGGAAGGCTACTATATGCGCTTCTTTGCGGTCGCTGTTCTAACCTCCAAGTAGCAGATGTCTCATTTCAAATCCAAACACTTGCCCCCGCAAACTGGAAAAGTTAAGTTCCTTACGGCAAGGAAAAATAAGCTGTCTCCAATGGAAAAAAAACTCAACGCGAGTTAAGTTCTTGGCCATCTGGAACAGTTGCGATGCATAGTTTCGCTGGTGCTGTTGAGGAGACTAACCTTTCTTTTATCTCCCATATAAACATTCCAAAGAAGGGGTGAGATCTAGCGTTTGGTCAAACCAGAAAAGAACTTGCTTTGTCAGTATTCTGGCTAATTTTTTTTATTTTTTTTTTTCCATCTAGAAACTATTGTAATCACTGGCATAAGATGTCTTTAGTAAACAGTGTGCTAGGAGTCGTGGAGTGAAACGTTCAGTGTCGCTAAGTCGTTTCTTGAGGTTGGTTGGCTGTTCTAGCACACTTTTGCCCTGGGAAGGAAGGGCTGTCGAGCACTAAGCATAGTCTCTTGCTCAGATGAGACAAGAAGGTCTGTACAGAGACACAATTCAGTTTTTGGCAAAGAAAGTAGATGTTACAAGTGCTTGAAACTTGCCCAAGCCCGGAGACCTGAATGTGACTGGCTGTGTGCGAAGAGTTGGTGAACACCTACAGATAATCTCATGGTCTTCAGGGACCTCCTGACTGACTGGAGTTGGTGCTTTTTGCCCTCTTCTCATGCATAGCACCGCTACGAACACAAGTGAAGGATAAAGGGATGGTTGCCTAAAAAGGGGTGTGCTATCTCTACAAACCATCCTTCTACCTGTTCCTTGGTTTCCCCCATACTAAAAACGTAAGTCTATATTTTTCTTATAGTCTTTAATAAAATAGTTCTGCTACTGTGTTTTGTATAGCCCTTTTCCTGCCTATTTTTTTTCCTTTACGTGCCAACAAATCAAGAATAACTGTAGAATGTGATTATATATTTTTTTAGTCATTCCAGCCTCCTCCAGAAGCGTTTGTGCAAGGGAGACAGAAATTTTTGATTCTGTCCCATTTGCTTTTGGAGCCCTAGTTCCGTCACAGGTTTCTAGAAGAGGTTAAGGGTGAGCATCAAGGTGGTATCAAGTGCACTGTGCACTCACTAGTCTGAAGATGAGAAGACCACGGGTGGCCGTGACTTGCTGCAGATCACACAACTGGTAGGTCAGATAGAAGTTACTTTTCTGAGAGGAAAAGGAGATGAAAAAAACACCCGGTTTAAAATAAACAGTGTATTTCCTATCACTTATTTCTATTAAAACTAATGCCTTCTTGCTGAGATTTGTGTTTCTGGCACGTTGGAGTGTGTCATGTCCAGTGAAAGGATTTCACTCTCTTGAATTTCACCCGTTATGTGGGTTCTGCAAGATCCCAATGCTGCAGGAACCAGGTTGCCTTAGACTTGCAATGGTCTTGCTTATGTGGCTTCCAAGTTCAGCAGTGTATTATGAATACACGTTATGGTTTTAAGCATCTTCTCCTGGTTTTTATGCATGATTAATTAACGAGTTGAATCGGAAGCGCATTCTTCTCGGGACGATAAATTCATGGGTAAAGAGTGCTGTGCTACAGCACTACCGCCTCAAACTGTTAAAATCTTTTATTAAAAACCTGAAAACTGGGGGGGAAAAGATTATATTCAAATTTTAAGAAATCCAAAGTAAGAAGTAACTAAATATAACACAAAATGTGCATGCCTCTGTAACTGAAGAGAACTAATACTCAGCAATGCTTGGCAAAACTCTAGGCTGAGAAAAATGAAACGCAGCTGAAACTATGGGGGAGTTTTCAGGGAAACAGAACATCATTTTTCTACCTAAATTGGACTAAGCTGCCTGCGTGTGAATTCGGTAGCCTCAAAACTGCATGCAATAATAATTTTAGTATGTTCCGATGCTTTCAGGATAAATCATCTTTGGAATTCAGGGCTGCAAGGTCTTGAAAATAAAGTTTGTGCGCTTTGAAATGCCTTAATTTCTCAAGGAGCATCTTCTCCTTGTCTGGGAGCTATAGAGTCTATACTGGGAACACACGGAGTTTTACTGGCTCCGTTAAGCCTGAAGAAAGGCGTCACGGGGTGCAGATCTGGTTCTCTTACAAAGTATTTTTCTGAGCCTGGGTTTAGGCCTTTTAACTCCTACACATATAAAAACGCAAAGTTTTTCAAAGTGTGGTTTTTACCGAGCCCTCCTTTGGCAGCGAACATACACTTCACCATTTTTATTATTTTGAGCATTTCAAAGAGACAATTTCTTAAGATGTTTATGTATAACTCATCACGTTGGATGTTTCTTTGTCTGGATAAGCAGCAAGGTAGCTAGCTGGATTTTAGATCTGCTTTTGAGGTATCTTTACACTTTAGATGTAAGTTGGTTTTAAAATATGTTTTCCCGGGATACGTGTTTTTAAAAATGACGGGGAGAAAAAGATCATTTAAAAAGGACTTTCATTGCAGATTGATGTGACACGACTGGCCAAAGTGTTTTTTGGGAGAAACATGTGCTTGTCATCAGTACTGAGTGCGATGAAAAGTACCAATACTTCTCTTGGAGCATGTGGTTAATCAGTTGGTTTTTTTTTTTAATTTAATATATTTGATCAGGTTGTCATGATGTGTGAAGCGTCTGAACGTTACCTGTGGTAGAGATCAAAACGTGAAGTTTGCAAACTTTTCATTTTCTGATTAAGACTTTGTAGACAGACATCGGTTCCGCCCGCTCTGGGCTTTAGCAGGAAGGCGTTTCACCAAGCTATGGACTTCTCCTTCAGGATTTATTTGGTTGGCAGGGAGCTGTAGAAAGAGAATCCTGAACCACTTGGTCCTGCAGGTCCTAGTCTAAAAAAGATCATACCCAGTGCACGTCACCATCGCCGGTGCGAGTTAGGGGGAAAGGGTAGACAGCGCGTCACAGGAATCTATAGGTTGAGAAATGGAGTTCCTCCTCTGACATATATATGTGCCTTGGTTTCCTAATGAAATGAATCCGACTTTTCCACTTCGGGGTCAGATCCATGAAGATTATCCAAAGAGGATGAGCACATGAAAAATACCTTCTTTATTTACAGTATCACCACGCTTTGATATGATACATCTTGCATCCTTTCTTCTAATTCCATTCCTTTTGATCTTAAAAACCTGGAAAAGTGTACATGCCAACTTCCTCAGAAGAGCCCAGGGGGTCTCATCATTCCTTAGTTGAAATTTTTAGTGATAGATTCAGCCACGGGACGGATTAGAAAAGCACACTTTGATGCTAGAAGTCAGCTTGTTGAAATTTGAAGTACATAACGCAGTGATGTATCTGTCTAGAGCTTGTATCACTTCGCATGTGAGCATGGAATTGCCCTTGCAAACAAATCATAACTCATTCTCATTTTTCTAGCTAAACCAGAAAGAATTTCTTTTTTGCTCTTTCAACTGATGAAATAACCCCACTCCTTTAAAATGTTCTTATGCTGTGTCAATCTCTCTTCTGTTACACGTGCATTAGCATATGAGGTTAATCAAATAGTATAAACAAGCAGGTTTTTTTTAATTTCAGTTTTCTAAATGACATTCCTGATCAATGTGGGTTTAAATATAATTTGAGAGAGGATTTTCCTCTGAAACCAACCTGCTCAACTGTAATTAGGTATTCATGTGGCCTTCCAGCCTCATCGCTGTAGACTCGGAACGTTGCATGAATCTCACTGGTTTTAAAACAATTTTCTGCCACGCAGACCATGTGACAATCAGTTTTCTTTTGTGTTGTTTCCTTTTATAACGTTTACACTTGTCTGGGAAACAGAAACTTCTTGCAGCAAGGGAAGAAAGTGCGAAATTCTGAGGCTTCAACAAGCTTAAAAGAAGAAGAACAATCCTGGTCACTGTTGAAAACGTTTGCTTTGCTAAAGCAAACTTCCCGAGTAAGGTAAGGCAAGGAAATACCTTGCTACCTTGTTGATCCAGTCGCTTAATTTATGTTCAGGAGGAGCTTTCTTATGAATAGGGTATACAGGATGAAGAAACAAACAAAAAAAAAATTTTTTTTTGTTCTAAAGCTCACTTCTAGACCTTTCGAAACATTTTGTCTACTCCTGTGCAACCTAAATGACCATTCCTATTTTAAAAAAGCTTATGATGCAAAGGGTAAATTTGAGTTGGCAAGAAAAAGCAAGTCCAGGTGGACAACACTGATGCTAATTGCAAGGCCTGAACAAATGAACACCACGTTTGTGTTTTCCTTAGCCAGTAACCAAATGGTTAATGCTCCGCAGAGCAAGCAGTTGAATTCTGAAGGTGCTACTGGAGGGGCTCGAAAAATATTTGAAATGATTGTCATCAGAAGAGCAAAGGGAGAAGTGGGGGAAAAGTAAAGCATCAGGATTGCATGCTCAGGTGTTTGGGTAGGAGTTAATGGAATTCGGTGGGTTTGGGGACTTTGGTTTTGATGTTTTTTCTTTTTAGGAGTAAAAAGCACTGGTTAAATTGTTTTGCCTCAATATTAGGGATAAAGGGGGAAAAAAGGTCAAACTAGAACTCGGAGAAAAATTGGACAGTTTTTATAGAAACAACTAGATCTGAGGCAATTAAAGAATAATCAAAGTTAAATGATTTTGTGATACTCTAAAGTTCCAGTCAATTTTACTGGTTGCACTTAACATTTAATTTTCTGAGGTTCAAGATCAAGGGAAAGAACACACACAGCTGCAGGGAATCTGCTTTCTTAAGTTAGGGAAAGTGTATAGAGTTTGCTAGGCATTAGTCTGGGAAAGATTATGGACCAAAATGTGTTCTAACACCTCTAAGCAGTATAGGATCCCCCTGTACTCAGCTCTGGGGAGGCCACACCTGGAGTGTTGTGTCCAGTTCTGGGCACCTCAATCCAAGAGAGACATCGAGGTGCTGGAGCGGGTGCAGAGGAGGCAACGAAGCTGGTGAAGGGCCTGGAGAACAAATCATATGAAGAACAATTGAAGGAGCTGGGGCTGTTTAGTTTGAGGAAGAGGAGGCTGAGGGGAGACCTCATCACTCTCTACAACTGCTTGAAAGGACACTGTAGAGAGGTTGGTGCTGGTCTCTTCTCACAGGTAATAAGTGATAGAACAAGAGGGAATGGCTTCAAGCTGCAACAGAGTAGGTTTAGACTGGACATTAGGAAGAAATTCATCACATAAAGAGTGGTCAGACACTGGAACAGGCTGCCCAGGGAGGTGGTTGGGTCACCATCCCTGGATGTGTTTAAGAGCCATTCAGATGTGGTGTTGGGGGATACGGTGTAGGGGAGAACTTTGTAGAGTAGGGTTGATGGTTGGACTCCATTTAACCTGGATTAAATTGAGAATCAAAATACTCTGAAACCATCGGTGAAAAAGTTATCTTTGATTCTGGGAAAGAAATAATCTGGTATATACAATCCATTTTTTAAAAAGCTGTTTGTTCTAAAACAAGGATGGTGACGGTATTTTACAAATTCCCTTGGACAGTAGTATATTTTATGTGTTGTCTCGACGTTGTTCTTCTTCTCCTTATGGGTCTGTACTGACCTGTCCTATTTCTGCACCGCCCTGCCGTGAAAGCAACGGTACAACAGCAAAGGAAGATGAGAGAAGAGCAAAGAACAACGGGAATCAACCAGACACCCAAAGCTGTGGCTTCCCAAGCAGGTGCCTCGTTATCCGAAGTGTAATTCCTACCGCTGTAGCCTTTGGTTTCATTCCAGTGCTGTTTACTGCTGTTCAGGCGAGGAGGAGTGGGCATGTGGGATAAGGCCTTGGCAGAGTTGGACATCAACGTTGAGGGCACGGTCGTTTTGTCCGAGCTGGTGATGGGCTTAGCACTTACTGAAGCTGTGCTTGTCCTCTTAGCAAAACGATCATCCAGTGGAAAAGTTCCTTCCCTGGAATAAGTTGTAATAACGTCAGGTTTTTTGACCATCAGGCTCGTACCGGAGGTGTAAGGGTTTGCTCTTAAGTTGTGGCTGGTGGTAGAAGGTGGAGCTTGGAGCAGAAGAGAACTTGGTGTGGCATTACGGTGCTGACATCTCTCCCACTCGGTGGGCTCTGTGCTGTTCTGCCTTTCATGCTTACCCAGTGAGGAGTGAGCATTTCGGTCTTCAGATGTCAGTTTTTCAAAAATAAGAAGATCTGGATCGATCCCTATTGCATCAGAAACCGTGTTAGTTTATGTGAGAAAAGCTCATCTGCACACCCACAAAAGGAGCACCCAGAGGCAACGGTAGGTCGGGGACCCCAAATGATACCTATCAAAACCTTCTGGACTGGGACCATCACTGCCTAGGGTTGTGGGACACCTTATGGGATGCAAGGGAAGTCCATTTTGGGATTGCATAGGATTTATGATGGAATGCTTAGGGCGGGAACCAGAGGTGAGGAAAGGGAGGAATCAGGGCTACTGGGGAGTAGTGAAGTCCGGGCCAGCTCTGTGTGTGTGTGACAGTCTGTACCAGCAACTGCACCCACAGGGGCTTGTAGGTCTGGGTGGCAGCTACAGGGGAGGTTGGGGTCCAGCGGGTAGCTCCTGGGCAGCCTGAGCACCTAAACCCAGCTGCTGGGGGGGAATTCACATTGCACATATATGTAGTTATATACTTCAGCCCAGAAGGCCAACCCCATCCTGGGCTGCATCCAAAGAAGTGTTGCCAGCAGGTCCAGAGAAGGGATTCTGCCA
>JAOTQQ010000001.1:76397249-76410387 GCA_026546715.1 Gallinago undulata | reverse complement strand
GTTGTCCCCCCCCCCCCCCCCCCTTTGGCTTTGGGTTGAGATGCTGCACTCCAGGTTTAGTTAACTGGGATGCTGCCTGATTAAAAAAAAAAAAATAAAAAAATAATCTCCTTTTGGCTCAGCAGCGGAGAAGGAACAATCTTTCTAGGCAAAAAGTTTCTGAGGAGAGGAAGGGCTCATCTTTTATTAGACCAGCTGCCGTGGCTGGGAGGAATGAGCTGAGCATCCTCTTGACTTCACCCCCTCCGGTTCCTTCCTACGTCCTTCAACATCCACAGACCATTTGGTTTGGCCCGTGTTATCTGAAGATATGTTTATAAGGTATTAAGATATCTTATATCTTAAGATAAAAGGCTTCTTCCCTTCAGCAGTTAGCCAGCTGCCCTTTGCCATGCGTAATGGAACAGAATAAGAAATAAAAAAGTAGGGAACTGCCCCTGGAGTGCAATCTGTTTTGTTCAGCCAGTGGTTGGAATATTAATTTATGGATATATTTTGCTTCGGTGGGATGGAGGGTGTATTTAGCAGTTTAATTTAATGCTGAATAGGGTACAGGAGATTCTCTCTTCCTTCTTATGCAGCACATGCTTCTATGTGTGCTGCTTCAAATTTCTGTTTATTAGGGTTATTAAAGAGACTTTGTGTTATTGACTAAGATGAGTACACGTTCTTAGACATTCATCAAGTCTTGTTTGAAATTCCTGCAATTTTAACTAAAATAATATTCTTGGCTGTGTGTATATATAATACATTTTTCCCTACTAAAGGTACTTTACTAAAAGCCTAGTGAAAATGAGACATCTTCTGAACACATTCGTTAACTAAACATTGAGAGCACAAACCGTGACAGATTGAAATCTGAAATAAAATATTCAACATCAGCATCATTAACATCCAGAATGTCACTGGTTATTGTCCTAATTAATTACCCAATTTTGGCCTTGTAGAGGGGAGGATGGTGTAGCGTATGAAGTAATGGTACAAGTTGTAAGAGATGATGAGTATTTTGGAGCCTAGATAAGACAAAGAACTTTCTTTCCTATGTTTTTCTTTACATCTGTGGAACCCATTTCAATGCCGCAATCTTTCCTTTCAGGTCCAATTTTAAGCTTTTAGCTGTAAATGGGAAGCTCTACGCCATCGGTGGTCAATCCCTTGCCAACGTGGAGTGCTATAACCCAGAAAATGACTGGTGGAATTTCGTGGCGTCCATGCCAAACCCTCTTGCAGAATTCTCAGCTTGCGAGTGCAAGGGCAAGATCTACGTTATCGGAGGATACACTACACGAGGTAGAAAGCTTGGATTTAATTTTGGTTGTTTGTTGCTTTTTTTTTTTCTTTTTTTTCCCAACCTGATTGCTTCTAAGGACCAGATAAATTTCTTCTCTTTTTCAGGAAATCTTTTGAGCTGATGTAGAAAGCTGCATGTATTTCTACTCATGTAGAAATAAATCACTGGTAGAAAATAACTAGCAAATTAAAAAAAAAAAAAAGCTCTGTCATACATGAAACAGATTTGGGGGTTTTTTTCAGGGCCTACATGGACCTGGGCCTCTGTCATTATAGGGTAACAGACTTCAGCAAAAGCTTAGCCTTCCTTTTCTTTTTTTTTAGATTTTGATCATGCAGTAGAAAGAGAGGCCTCAACGCTTTGTTTACTTTTTAAATACTTGTTTTAAACTGGCAGCAGGAAGAATCTGAAGAAAAGAATCACCTGTATCAGTATTTCTCATGCATCAATAGATGTCATGGTCCTTTCACTGTAGCATTCCAGTATTTCACAGGCAAATTCAAGCTATAGGTAAGATTTTCAGTTCAGGGATAACTCAATTGAATAGCTAATCAATTGAATAGTTAATCAAAAGCTCAAGCAAGAACCAACATTTTGGGCTTACTTCCTCTCTATCCCATTTTGTGAGGATACTATACAGAGTGAAAGATTTGAAGTTGTATTCTGACAATTCTTTTTCTTCATCCAGTGGAAAGGCAAGTCACTGAATCAGAGCTCCCATTTGTCCATTCCTTAAACGCATGGTGCTATTCTTGGGGAGGAATAGCATTTTCTAGGCATTTTAGAAGTCAATTATTTTTCATCTCAAATGAAAATTGAGGTTGCATTGTGCTCCCTGATGTCTGGACGATGCCTGGCAAACGGCACTTGCTGTGTTGGGAAGTCAGACCCAAGGGGGACACATCCTTTGAGACAAAAGAGCAGAGAACAAGCAGAAGGGAGTGAAACAAAAAAATGGGAAGACTTGTCTCTAGAGACCAGAGTTAGGGTTTTGGCATTTTTCTCTAGAAAAGGAAGTCACCAAGAAGGAAAAAAACCTCTGATTTGGTTAATAGTGCTTCAAGGTTATGGGAGTACAAACTTTTCTCCTGCATTCCCCGCACTTCTGTCTGGTGGAGCTTGTGCTGTTGTTTCTTCAGGCTGCCTGCTCCTGGTGTCAGGGATAGGCAGATGAGCAGGTTGCTGATTCAGGTCCTTTCCCCTTACAATTCATTAACAATCCTCACAGTCAGGATTGCTGCCCTGTGGCGAGCTCCTTATTCGGTACTAATTACCCGTGGTTACAACTGAAGGAGGGTAGTGAGTTACCTCTTCTTCCTTCCACACCTCGGGGGATTGCCACTGACCTTCAGGCTTCTGTCTTTTCCTAGATGTTTTCCTAGATCTTTCCCTAAAAGCCGTTTTTAATGGAAACAGGATAATAAAACAGCAGAAAGTTGTGAGCAGTGGATAACTAGCATGTTTAGGTTTATGTTTACATCCAAGATTGTTCAGGACAACGAATATGTGTATGCCTATGCTTGTTATAAATAAAGATCCTTTCCTGAGTGAGGATCTAGAATCAGTTTTTCTGTGACACCTTGGCTTAGGACAGCTATCAGACTTGGAAACCAGAATTACTGCAATTACACCTTCCAATTTATGCAGATGGCGGAGAGTGTCTATCTGAAAGATGCTGAGATTCATTTGCTATTTCACCGCATTCACTACATAAAGCACACACAGCAATTAATATGTAAATTTTAATTTGATTTTATTTTTAGTATTTCTGCATATACCTCCATTTCGGTAGGTTTTGTGGGCTATTTTTTTTTTTTTTTTGGACCTCTACAGAGCTTTCTCCTGAAGCTGCGCTTTCCAAAAGGTGGTAGGATCTGGTATTTCCCGCTGTAAATTATAACGATGCTTCTTGAATAAAGAACCTCCTTCCACTTCTCAGCTCTCTGTTGTGAACCTAGATCCTAAAAGAAACTTCATGTCAGGCACTAGAATGTTAATGTTTGTTAATGTTTTGTACTCGGTTTTCCTTTGTTTCAGTGGATATAAAGGACCTGTGCTCTGGACTGAGCAGATGAGTGCCATACCACAAGAATTCCATTTCATATACCTATTACTATTAGAGATAAACAAGAAACTTAATTGAGATACCCCCCTCCCCTCAACAGTCAGAGAATGATGCATTTTTTGTAAACAAAAAACCACCTATATGCAGAGCTTTGATCAGCAATTTCATCGAGGATTGCCATGATATTTTCTCTTTTTCCCCCCTTAATTTAAATTGGATTAGGTTTACAAGAAGGCGACGTAAAGTAATGACCAATGACTGGAAATAATCAGAGTAAAAGCAAATGCTATAGCAGCACCTCCCTAATCATGCTGTTAATGCACTTCATTCATGACCATCCCGTTATATTTATGGCTGTTTATACCTGTGCCCTTACATAACTTGGCAGTGTGTCACCATCTGCTGTTCCACTCGGGAGCTCATCTGGAGCTCGTCATGCAGGATAGACTTGTAATATGGAGCAGATTTTATTAAAAAGACCAGCCCGGAGTCTGCAAACCTGTTGCCACTTGTCACTTGAGTTTGGATTTAAGCTCAAGTCTCCAGAGACTGAAACTGAATTTACTAGCTAATGAGTCTTCTACATTCCCTGCTAATTTAGTGAAGCCTTGGACACAGCCAGGGTCTCCACTGCACCATAAATCAGGGCAGTATTGTAACAATTTTGTACAATAACAGTATTGCAAACATATGCATCCCCTGAAGTATAGAATGGCTCTCTTTTTTTTTTTTTTTTTTTTTTTTTTTTTTTTTTTTTTTTTTTTTTTCCTTTTCTGTGTGTCTATCTGATGCTGGGGCCCGGAGTTCCTGGGTCTTAAATGATTTTGACAATGTGTGTTTCTTTCTTTACAAGGCACTGAACATGTGCCCTTAGGTCATCCGTGCCTCTTGCTGAAATGTAACTAGCTTTATGAATTTTATTCCATAAAACTTTGATTTATGGGATGAAATGCAAAGTATCAAAGTTAAGCTTGGGTGATAAATCATCACCCGACAGCCATTAATGAAGCATGCTGTCTTCACGATAATTTGATTCATCTGTGATCACTGGTGGAGAGCAGAATACTGCTCCGTTTCCCTTTTCATAAAAAAAATTCTAACATATCAAGTGGAGACAGAATTAAAAGCCTAAATTAAAAGGTAGGGATTATTCTGCTAAAATCTGCATCCCCAGACCATTTACATCCTGTAATGTGCCAGCAGTAGCTTAGTTTTTTTCCTCTGCAGAGGAACAGAATGTTCAGACTTTTTGGTCAAGGGCAAAGAGTTGTGGTTCTCAATAATCAATATTTCTTCCCTGATCTGCTATGTAATATGTTAGGGGTCTGTGATAATGGCTGATACAGTTTTTTGGGGGGAAGGATCCTTCTCCCTGAGTACCTTCTAATATGTTTATTTACTTGTAAATCTCTCTCCTCTGTTTCAGATAGGAATATGAACATTTTGCAGTACTGTCCCACTTCTGATTCCTGGACCAACTTTGAACTTTGTGATGTCCATGTTCGCAAACAACAGATGCTCTCTGTTGAAGAAACTATATATCTGGTAGGGGGTTGTATTCATGAACTTGGACCAAACCAAAAATCCAGCCAAAGTGAGGACGCGTTAACTGTGCAGTCTTACAACATTGCTACCAAAGAATGGCTCTACCTCAAAGAGAATACGTCAAAATCGGGTCTTAACTTGACTTGCACTCTCCACAATGATGGAGTCTATATATTGAGCAGGGATATTACTTTATCTACAAGCTTGGAGCACCGTGTTTTTCTTAAGTATAATATATTTACGGACAGTTGGGAGTCACTAAGACGCTTTCCAGCCTTTGGACAAAACATGCTGATCTGTTCTATGTATTTGCCTGGTGTGCGAGAAGTCTAACAGCACCAGGTTCTTCTTTTCAGCTCATTAATCGTTCTTGGGAGAAATATTGCTCGCTCTAAATAATTCCAGTTTCAGAATGTCATGTGGTTGCATAACGTAGGCATCAAATACTGATTCTGTTCTTTAAAAAAGTTGCAAAATCCAATAGTAAGAGAAATGCTCCCAGAAAGTTTTAAGATTTCAGTTTAAAGAATTTATTGTTTTGGATTAAAATTTTACCAAGTATTGTTTGCAAAAAAATTATTGTGTTGGTAACTGATAAAGGAATTCCACAGGCAAAACTGACCGGTCTAGTTTTATTCCCCATCTTAATAGACAGTGTAGAAGATGAGCAAGAAGCATATGTGGTTAAAAGTGGAAAAAAATTCAACAAAGTAAATAATAAGCATAAGAAAAATCACAAAGGCAAATATTTCTTTTAAAATAAAGTTTTTACTCAAACTATATTCTGTCAAATGCATAATGTTTAAAATTGTTTATACTCTCACATTTTTACCTCTTCTACAGTAGCAAGCGAGATTCTCAAAGGTGACTGCAAAGGGGGTACCATCCAGAAATAAGAAATTCCCCTCAATTATTTGTAATTAAATGCTTTGCCAGGGACTGGGAGGAATTGCCTGGAGGCTTATGGTTGCTGGTTGGATACCAGATGCTCCTTTAATGGAAACTGGTAGAATTTATTGCCGCCGTTAAGATAGAGCTAAAAAGGCTGTAAATTCAAAAGGGAAAGTTTGCTCTTCTTCAGAAAGGTTTTAAGTTTTAGTTACCTTGTTGTATTCTGTAGTGCTGACTGTTAAAGATCAAATGATGGTTGGCAACAAGCTGTGTGTTGGGAAAATGGGCATGAGCACAGGTGATAGTGATTCTGCACCAGGTGCATCCCGCTTGATAATGGTCCTCCAGGACATCCATCTCTTGGTATGGATGGGTTAATTTGTGTAAATGACTTTCTGCCAACACCACCCCAAGCAGGTGCACACAAATGTTGGCTCTTTCTTGTTTTACAAGGATCTTGATAGAGATTACCTCGAGTTTGCCACCCAGAGGTGTTGGTCCCTGGTCACCATGAATCCTGCTAGGTGGGAATTCAGGAGTAGATTTTCCCTGAGAGAATTATCGTCATGATAGGCCCATTTCCTTTTGTAGCTGATGAGTTCATAAGCATCTTCTGAAGGCATCTGGCCAGGTGTGGAATATTATCCTCATGACAGGAAAAGGAGAAGGTCTTGGTCACCATGGGAAGGCTCCACTGCTGCTGCCTTTAGGGAAGAGAAAACCACCTCAGGCATGTGCTGAACACTTTTCAGAGGTGCTGGTTCTGCACCAGCTGTTTCTTCATATGAGAAGACAAGATTTAATTTACCTGAACAGTTGTCTTCTTTTTTTTTTTAAGCTTGAAAGTCAGGAACCTGAATCTTCTTTTGAAGATAGGTACCTGTTGTACAGAGGAGGAGTCAGCAACAATGATTTGCTCAAAGTTCTTTTAACTCCCTGCTTCTCCATGGATTTGCAGGAAATCAGTGCTGACTAAAGAGCCACCAGACTTGAAGTCCTTTGCCAATTACCTCTCACACATTCAGTGCTTAGTAGCATAATTTTGGTGCTTCTGATGATGCAGGGCAACCCAAACAGAAAATCCAGAATGAGGGCATTTGGGTTCGAACGTTTTTAGGATAAATCAAAGATTTATCTTTTGGGTGGAATTTTTGCATCCTGGCAGAGTATGTTATGCAAACTAGAGTCTGCTATAAAGCTGTATGCGTGCATGTAATGACTTAAACCTGTGATGATTCCTTTGAAAACACAATGTGTCGAGCAGCTGCTGTGTTCTGACAGCAGTATCAGACCAAACAGTGAAGGAAGAAGTTGACTTTCATAAAATTCTTATTTCAGAAGTGTTTTATAATAAATAGAAGCAGTCTGTCAGTGCCTGGTGAGAAATTATCTCAGTCACATTATTTTACTTGCTTTCCTTCATTTCTTTTTAGTTCCAGATTCAATGCCCTACAGATATCCACAAGTAAGTACAGATTGGTGCTGGTGGAGGGAGTCCCATCTGAGTTGGGGCATTTTCTTGCCTAGCAAATCATCAGCTGTGAAAACACCTCACTCCCAGATTTGTGGTGTGCTGTATCTCATCAAGTCCTTTCAAGCCCATTACTTTCTCGGTGCAGCTGTCGGTCGTCATCCCAAAAGCTATGACATCATCTTTTAGGTGTGAACACTCTTTTTCACTTGAGACCTTCCTACCCTGGGCTCATCTACACGTTGGTTTCACCTTCCAATGATCAAGCAGAAAATCTGAAGAACCTGCTCAAATGTAGAAGAGAAAGAAAGACAGCTCTGTAAAGAGGGCTGTCCTATGCCCTTTACGTTTTCTTCCTATCACTTTAATATTTCACATGAGGCTCTCTTGGACAGCTTCTGCACTTTGGGCCAAGGAAAGCTGGTTGAGAGTCCCTAGCAGAGAATAATTAAAAGGCTGATTTTTAGCCAATGGAAATGTTGTTCAGTGATTCAGTGTGCTCTCTTTTCTTTGGTGGTGGGAGGGAAAAGATCCTTAACTCAAGGACAAAGAAGCTTCCTTTGAATGACAACGTTACGAGTGTAGACCACTTGCAGGTCGACCAGCTGGAAATCCCTGCGTTACTCTGATATTGCTTCTACCTTACCGTGTGAGCTTGGAGGGATTACTCCATCTTCTTGCTTCTTCATCCCCAAATGTAACACGTGAGTAGGAACGTTCTTTGTGGGGGAACACAAATGGTTTGTCTGGTGTAGCAGCATAGTGTTGATAAGACATCTTAAGCATGTGAAAAATAAGTATATTGTCATTGTTGTAACTGTTTACTTGATTGTTAAAACTGCTCATGGCAAGTGGCAGGATAGAAGGCAGCCAGTAATCTCATTTTGGTCTCTGCTAATTGCCTTTATTTTGATTGATGGCTGTTTCCAGTCTCTTTCTTGCTTGCTTTCTTTCTTTTTACAGTGCCTAAGAGCCATTAGTTCATCTAAGTCGCTTAGTCTTGGTATTCTCAAGTCTGTATCCAAGTTCAAAACGGCTGCTTTCCTGCCGTGTCTGGGTTATCCAGGGCTCATGTCTCTGCTATTCATTTTCTCTGTCTCGTGGACTGATTCCACTTGACACTGACCAGCAAAAGCTGACCGTGGTAGAGGATGATCCCAAGTTGAAAGGAAGAACAACAGAGAGAGCAACAACCTCCAAAGTCCTGAGGGAGGAGTAAATGGAAAACTCTGGGAACTTTAGTCTCTTTTTATAAAAGACAGAAAGTGTTTAAGAAGCTTGCTCACATCAAGGTTAAGACAGAGCATAATAATTTCTTCCTTTCCGGGAATGGTTTGTGGTTCTCAGTGTGAAATAAGAGTTGTGTGGGGCTTAAGTTCAAACTCCCTGGCCAGTTTCCATAGGTTTCCCTTACTGCCCTGTCGGCTGACCTTTCTTGGGCTTAATATCTCTTATTTTCCATTCTTGGAGGATTTTGCCTTTCTACATCAGTGTCCAGCCTGTCTTGCTGAAATGATAGAGTAGCAGTCTGTTGGTCCGTGCTATTTGTTACTCTGCTTTTCACACTGATCTGTGTCTGTCAATCACCACCGTGAAAAAGTAAGTAATTCAGGTCAAACCTTTGCATTTATTCAATTTTGGGCTCTTGGAAGAGAGGGCTACAAAAATAGAGATGTTTTGTTTTGCTTAATCATTTTAGTGAGAAATGATGCTAGAGACATTCGGTTTGTGGAGGTTGTTCTGTGTCAGTGATGTGATAGAGAAGGGAAGGGCACAGAGTGTAATGACAACATTTAGGGTGTCACATGCTCAAAGCCCTACACGAGCAGAGATTACTCATCCCTGTCCTCCCTGAAAGGTAAGACACGGCCTGTGAACGGTGTTAAAGCAGAGATGGTTCTCGCAGGATCCGTTAGTATCTCCAATTAATTTAGAGGTGGTTACTGAGAACCCTCAGAGGGCAGAAACCATCAGCATCTGTGGTACCTTATATTGATTTTGCATTTACAATAATGACCAAAGGGTGGCTCCCCATCCCCACAGTAAGCCTTAGGAACCAGAACAAATGCTGTAAGATGCAGAAGAAGGTTTAAACTTCTTTCTCTACAACATTAACACTGCCGTTCTTGGAGTATGTTTTCTACCTAATCAACTTAGAGCCTATTCAGTGTAATCTCTGTTTTGTTTGTCCCAGAAAGGAGAGTGGGGTTTGGAAAAGGAGTCTGGATTTTGTGAACTGATAGGGATTGTGCATTCATAGCTTTAAAATTGCTATCTCAATCACGTATGGTATGTGGATTTATTTCTAAAGGCATTGACATTACCAGTAAACATATGTTGTTATGCCCTATGAATATCAGTATTTTCTAAAGTAAGTTTCAGTTTCTTTATTGTAATTAGGAGAGTGAAACCTGTTTCATTTCTGAAATGCAAACTGTATCTTATAAAAAAAAAAGAAGGAATCACTGCAATTGCTGTATTTTTCTACTGGGAGGCAGATTAGACTGTCTAGTTTTGGAGTATCCAGTTATATGATGTGCTGCACATCTTCAACTCATATGTGCTTCAATAGGAGAGAAAGACGTTCGGCACCTGAGCAAAGGTATTTCCCTTCCTTTCCTGTTGGTATTTATACCATTATTTAAGATTCAGCAGTGAATGCAAACTCTCTGAATCCTCCTTCCCTCACTCCATTATTCAATTGAAATGTATGATTATTTGATCTGTTGTTGATTTTCCACTCTCTGATATTTTCCAGATGTTCTCAAGGGTGTGCCTTGTGATAAGACACCCTTTATAATAATTTTCAGAAACTTAAAATACTTCACTCTAACTCACCAGCTTTTGCCTGTGAAGATTTTACCCAGCCACAGCTCTATCACCATCCTGCCAGCCTGCTGCTGCTGCTCTAATGCTGCCCCACATTTACCCCACACCCTGTTATCCTCTATGAGCACCCCAAGCCGGTAGCACTCACATCATAGCTTGTGTTGTACTGCAAATCCCAAATTCCTTTCCCACAACAAACCTTTAGCACACTGCTTCTACTGTACAGTAACTCAGCTTTGATTTACGAGACACTATCTGTCCACAAATCACTGCAGAAAGCAGATTTCTGATGCAACCCTCAACCTCCTCTATCCTGGAAGATGCCTGTCTCTTTTTTGGAGTTATACCCAACCCTTCTTGTTGAAGAGTCCTGTAAACAAGTGCAAGTCAAGTTAGAAAGCCCCCTACGGTGGGGAATTCCTGAGAATATTACCCTTCAAAATTAAAATTAACTGCTGGATAGATTTAATTTCCCATTCCTCCCCTTTGTGATACCCTGTCGACTTATCCAAGAATACAAGATCCATCCATGTCTTCTGTGTGCTGTTTTTCCCTCAGTGTTTTCCAAGGAAAGATATCTTTTTTTCTCCATTCACTTTCTAGGATTTAAAAACCTAAAGTCCTCTTTCCAAGAATCTTCCTAATTTTAAGTTCTTGCATCTTGGAAATGATCTAGCTTATAAATTTTCTGGTTTGCTTTTATTGGTCGTGCTTTGAAAATTGATTCTGTAGAATCTTGAGCACCTTCTTGTACTTAGTGAGCATTCACAACGTAAATGATTTACAGTGTGTAAGGGTAGAGGAATCTTATCTGTAGCTCTTCAAGGATGCGATATCAGCTATGCAAGCTTTGAGATATCAAAAGTGTTATTATTTAGTCTCCTTTGCAACTTAGCCTAGTTTCAAGATTTACATTATTCACTGAGGTTAAAAATCTTGTAACTGGACCGTGGTTTTGGAAGTGATGTTAGAAGGGCTCGTTTTTGTCTCTGGGTATTGCTATTGTAGTCTTCTTTTTCTACTAGGGATATTATATATGGTTTTTAGTATTGTTTTTTTAGTTGGTTGTAAGGGAAATTTTCCCCCTTTTACAGGTTGGGCCTTGATTTACTGTGAAGACCAGAGCTGTGTCATTTGAGAAGGTGTATTTTGAGGTTGTAAATTATCGATTGATGATAACTGCTCTGAAGCCCATAAAAACATAATTTTGGGTGGTAGAGTGGAGATAAAGTCAGAAAACAGATGCTTAGGAACAGCCATTCTCTAACCTCCAGGCACAAGCAATTTTCAAATGCAGAAGCAGGCAGAAGACATTTAAAATTGTTTGAAAATAACAACTCTGTTTTCCTTCTTCCCATCTCTCCCCCTGCAACTCAAACCCTTCCAACCACAATAGTTAGTGGGAAGGCATCTGTGCATTTGGAAGAAAATGTTAGTGGTGAGGAAGGAATGCAGTGCTTGGGCAGGTGATCCCTTATCAGAACTGCTACTTGGCAGCCCAAGAAACCTTCCTTCAGCTTTTCTGGATGACTCTCTGACTGACATTTATGACTCTTTAATGACATGTTATCCTCTAACACATGTATAATGATAGGTGAGGCAGGGAGAGAAATCACAGAAGCCCTATTGTATACCTAATATCAAGTGCACAATGGGCTTGTAGAGAGTCTTTTTTTTCTTTTTTTTTTTTTTATTAGGTCCTGATCTGAAGCCTTTTGATGTTAATAAAAAAGAACGAGCTTTGAATTAGGCACATATTTCAGCGAATTAGTTAATTCTGAAAGAATCTGAAGAGATGTTAACTGTACAATTGGCTGATGAAAGAAGAAACATAGACTGAAGACCTGGAGAACCTTGACACAATATGATCTCTGATGTGCTGCACCTGTGTTTTTTGTGTGGAATTTCAATGTGAGGTTGTCCATCTCTGTTAGCACAAGACTTTCAGACATACTGACTCTAAAGTAGTCAGGAGAATGATGTTTTCCAAAAAATATCTGGGGAAAGGTGAACATCTCTGAATTATGCTGTGGGGGAATCACTGAGAAAACATTGCTGATACTTCATGACTCTGAACAGGAAAGCACTGCTGTGTGTCCTGGCCTACATTTTCTTCTTCCAAGACTAAACTTTTTTATTTTAGATCATGGTGCTATAAGATTTTGTTCATTTCTTTCTTTCCACAATGTACCCTCAAATTAAAAAAAAAATATGTATATAGGTATTTGGATCCTTCTCTCACATCATGCCATACCCAAAAAAATGCAGAGTATGGTCATGTGGAACAGACAGGCATAATTCCTGTCTCACATTGTCAATATATACAAATATAAAGGATTTATTTGCACAAGGATTGGAAATTTGGCTGATATTCCATGCAAGGTGAAACAGCTCCAGGAACTGTTGGAGAGCAAACCTCCTCAGGGCTACACCTTGATAGGAAAGACAAGGATGTGTCCCAAGTAGGGAGTTGAAGTCCCTGAGGAAGAGGATAGACTTGACCCCCAAACCCCTTATATCTTGGCAAATTTCCCCATGAACATAGTCCCTTCTCTCTTCACTTTGTTTGTGTAACTGGCTTTTGTTTTTAGCTCAAGCCAAAATTTTTTTCAAGGCTTTATTTGGGATAATCAAACATATATATTTTTTTTAAATGAACTGTTTACCCCAAGCTGTCTACATATAACACCTTCAAATCAGGGTGTTCACGCTTGCATTTCTTATGTTAGGGCAGTTGGTCAGAGTGTCTTGAAACTGCAGTTGTAAAGGCTGCCTGCGATTTTGGAGCGTTATTGTTGTTGACCAGTGTGGCCGAAATGCCCCTTAAATGTCCACTTTCCAAGCAGCACAGTGTAATAGTAGAATCATAAAATGGTCCAGGCTGGAAGGGACCTCCAAAGGCCATCTAGTCCAACCCCCCCGCAGGCAGCAGGGACACCCCCAACTACACCACGTTGCCCAGGGCCTCATCCAGCCTCACCTTCAATGGCTCCAGGGAAGGGGCCTCAACCACCTCCCTGGGCAACCTCTTCCAGTGCTCCACCAC
>JAOTQQ010000001.1:76369791-76397149 GCA_026546715.1 Gallinago undulata | reverse complement strand
CTCAGGGCTGCTTTCTAACCCCTCATCCCCCAGTCTGTATTGATACCCAGGATTGTTCCAGCCCAGGTGCAGAACCTGATCTGTACGCCCACAGTAGCTCCGACATTGTTTCTTTCTGTCTGGATGTTGGATTGATCCATCTACCCTCCAACACCTTCAAATCAGAGTGATCATCTGCCAGCTGTGTTGCATAAAAAGTTCCACTCTCTATGTGGCCCGTGAAGTCCAAAATAAACATACAGAAACATAAACTCTTTCACCCCTTCTGGGTCCAGCACTCAGTGGACTCCTTACCCCTCCAATGGTCAATAGAAGTAAAAAAAAAAAAAAAAAAAGCAAACACTTCCATCCCACCTGGAATCAGGGACCCCCTAAGTCACTGGCAGCCAGAAAAAAAAAAAAAAATCCCTCATTTTCTGCCAGACCTTCTTCACCAAAGGGAGGCTTTAACAGAGAACAGTCTTCCTTGGCTTCAGGCCTCTTGGTTAGTCACCATTAATAGCTGGATACTCACCCTGTCAAACTCTTCCCTGCCAGTCTAACACCTACTTCCTTCAGGTGCCGTAGGGTGGGACATATTAGGAACTCAGCAGCCCATTAATTCTTTCCTGATTTCTGTGGGAGGTCTTAACCAGAAGCTCAAGGTTTTCTTCGGAGGCAGTTAAGTTTGGGATTCCAGTTCCACTAAAAGCTGTCTTTTTACCAGCCTTAAAATGCACTTGTGCTTTAAAAGCAGATGAAGGCTAAGGTCAAGAAAATGTGACCTGGGGTACAGAGTGGACTGGTGATTGCAATATTCGCGGGTATCTACAGTGATGGCAACTCAGGAGATGTAGACAAAGATTTAGGAATAAGGGGCCAAGGTTTTTCAGCGTGGTCTGCAGTGCCTTAAGCATCGGGGCGTTGATTTCCAGGCACTTCAGAGCAGACTCTGATGTTTAGGAAGTGCAGCCCCTTGCGTGCTTTCTGAAAGTGTTTCTAAGCAGGCATTTAGAAGTTATGGTCAATCGCTCTGAGCCCTTTCTGTCAATTTTTACTGAGCAGGTCTCTGTATCTTCTTCCTCTGGACGCTTTGCATCTCTGAAAGCGCTGTTTGCTCAACTGAACAAATTAAATCAGGTCAGCTCCCCCCCGGCCGTGTTACGGGGACAGAAATAGCAAGGCACTTGCATCACTTCCAGTGTGGAAGTTCGGTTCTTCCAGTTCAGATCCCCACGGGTTTTGTGCAATGTATTCTAGATAAGATATTGCAAAATATATTACATTTTTACTGTTCATGAAGAGCTATTGAACAGCGATCGGTCAACAAGGACAGCATGACGCAGGAAAACCCCTCGGTGTTGATTTAGTCAGGCATAAAGCTAAGCAACAGAGCGGGAGTGTGTACATGAAGGGACAGAGAGAGGAACACAAGTACCTTGAAATAAAGGGTCTTTATCCATGCACACAAAGTGATAAACAGACTTTTGACCCCCTGCTTTTGTGCAGGGGTCTGTCTACCCATCCACCAATTTTTTCAGCTTCCTTTAAGCCAGAGCTTGTTTTAGCAAATTCTGAGAGGTGTCTTTTATTTTTTCACCCTTCGTTCTCCTCTCCCATCTCCTGTGTTCTCTGTGGCAGGGAAATTCCACGCACGTTATAGATGATTTTGGGAAAAGGAGGCAGCCTTACCCTTCCATGTCTCCATTATTTTCTGACCGCAGCAGCCAGCAGGGAATATGTAGGACCCAAAGTTCTTTACTGCACTCCTTAGCATTATTCATTTTAAATCTGCCATTCTGTTGGAAGGAGTAATCTATTAATTTGTGATTCAAATCTGCAGAACAAATATCAGTTTTGTTGTTGAATGTCATGACGCCGACGGAATCCCTGAATTGCCAACAGCTGTGAAAATTATTTAGCTGATAGTTTGCTACCAAGACCTGGCAGGCTTGTAGAGTGTTGAAGAGTCTTTTTTTTTTGGTGAAAAACTATTTCCCAGGCTTTGCCATCACAGGTCTCCATGGTTGGCATATGAGCTAGATGAATGAGAAGCGAGTGGAGTGCCCACAGCAGAAGTCTCAGGCTGAACCACATTGATTTGCACCACAGAGTGGTTTTTAAAGCAGTAGAATCATAGAATCACAGAATTGTCTAGGTTGGAAGGGACCTTCAAGATCATCTAGTCCAACCATCAACCTAACCCTGACAAAAATCACTACACCATATTCCTAAGGACTACCTCAACCCGTCTTTTGAACACCTCCAGGGATGGTGCCTCAACCCCTTCCCTGGGCAGCCCATTCCAACACCTGATAACCCTCTCCATAAAGAAATGTTTCCTAATATCCAATCTAAACCTCCCCTGGGGCAACTTAAGGCCTTTTTCCCTTGTCCTATCTCCTGAGACTTGGGATATGAGACCGACCCCCACCTCTCTACACCCCCCTTTCAGGTAGTTACAAAGCATGAGAAGGTCTCCCCTCAGCCTCCTCTTCCTCAGACTGAACACCCCCAGCTCCCTCAGCCTCTCCTCATCTGACTTGTTCTCCAGACCCCTCACCAGCTTCGTTGCCCTTCTCTGGACCCGCTCCAGCCCCTCAATGTCTTTTTTTGTGGTAGGGGGCCCAAAACTGGACACAGGACTCGAGGTGGAGTCTCACCAGTGCCGAGTAAGAGGTGGCTGGATGGGGAAGGCAAAGGTCTATTTCCTTTCCCTTTAATTCTTTCACAGTGGACTTGTTCCAGGCAATGGGTTGCATAGCATTCAGCGTTTTTTGATATGAAGGAATGTTACTCAGCAGGCTTAGATAGAAATTAATTAATATGCCCCCAGTCAAATTAGGAGGGAAAACTCCCTTTTCTGCCCGCGTTTCAACCAGCTCTGCTTGGCCATGGCACCGGGGTTCCTTCTGTGTCAGTGTCTGGGATATTCCTCCAGCTGGTGAGACCTCGTAGGAAGGTTGTGGTTTCATTGCATTTGGTCTCCCTGTGTGTGTATAAATGAGTCTGTGTACACCTTCATCCAGGCCTTTCCTCCAAAAATCTTTCTTACGCTGTTATCTCCGCAAAGCTTTTCCTTCGACTTTATGGGAAGTTTAATCTACAAGAGGTCTGGTTCCACAGTCGCCCTCACTTGAGCTTATTTTGAATGCCTAGTTACAAACTCAACACTTCCAGCACATAAAAAATACAGTGAAGTTAAGATAATCTTATCATTTGAAATATAAAAACTTACAAATTCTCAAATTTTATATGGATCTAGGCAGGATGGATTTAATGACTTCATAATGGCGCACATACTGTGCCCCACACAAACTTACAATTTTTGACAGAAACTCCCCGTTTGTCAAATGTTATAAAATTGTTATACTTTGCCTTGTTTAAGACCGTTTCAATGATAAAACCTACACACCAAGGAGAAACCTGACGCGCTTATTCCACAGTTTTAGTATACTGCTTTGGAGAAACATACCGTGCATCGCATTCTATAAACATTTATCGTATAATACATTTCCTTTAGTAAATATTTAAGTAGCTATCTAACCTATTCCAACACAGATGTAGACTTCCCCATGGCTTGGGGGAGAAGAAGATGTTGCTAGGTGTTTCCATGCTCAAAGTGCTATACCAAGTGCACAACCTGCTTTTGCAATAACGGTGCATCTGTTATCTAGAATAAATACATGGGTTTGACTCTTTTAAAAGATTATTTGAAATTAAAAGATTGTTTGAAATAAAAAAGCTTCGGTGAGTGGAGGCTTATTTTAATTGTGTGTTTATGCAGCGCTCGATCGTGATGGAAATCTCTTTCCTTAGGCTTTTCAGTGGCCATGATAATTCCCTGTTTTAAGGAGAGGACCAAACTGCACTAAAAGACGCCGGCAGAGTTGGAAGGCACAGATTTGCTGAAGAGAGTGTGACTTGGCCTCTCAAATCCCACGTTCCCACGGCAATATATTGTTGGAACTTTTGGCCCTTGTGTTAGGAGTGTTCTGGCTGTGTCCTGGGTTTAAGCGTTTGTCTGTTCTCCCTGTCTTACACCTCCATTTTACCTCTTATATTTAAGGTTAGGACTTTAATTTTCCTAAACTAAGGATGCATGTATTGCATGAAGCAATGCTTGTGGCTGGACTGTACAGTCTTCAAAGGGAATCCAGAGAAGGTCAGTTCTTGTTAGCTGTAGAAGATGGGAGATCAACTTTGCTTTTTCCCTCTAGTCAAAATATTCCAGGGACTAAAGATCGCTTACAAAAATATGATGAATTTGCCCGAGGCTTTATCACGGTGTCATTATAGGCTTGCAATAACAGCACTCCAGTAAGACACAATAATAACACCCATACGCCTGGTCACACTCTGTTTAACTTTTTAAGTTTCTTCTGTTTTTTTGCCTCCGGCACTTCTTCTGTCTGATGTTGTAGGATTTGAAAGCCTTCCCAAAGGGCCAAGAGCAAAGCCACGGGCTCTGGCATCCCTGGCAGCTCCGCGTTCCCTGACTGGCTCGGTGGCGGAGTGCCTTTAATGTGAAGTTAATCGCCTTCTTTTGAACTGTTTATGGCAACAAGTTGGATGTGAAATAATAAACATTGGCAGCTCTTTTCAATAATAAAGGTATCCCAGAGCTGACAGGAGGTACTATGGGTTTCTTGAAGAAAGGACTTTCATGTTTAACCTTTTATAAGCAGTTTGTCCACCAGTGAGCACGATAAGAAATTCTCCTTGCGTCTTTCGGGGCTCTCAGACTCTTTTATGTGTTAAAGGACATGAGAATCTTTGCTTTATTTTTTTCAAATTTAGAAAAACTTCCAAGAAAGATAAAAATACCACCATATTGACTAATTACTTAATGCCTAGGTAACTGTGTGTGGTTAACTGAGGCAGAACAGGAAGATTATCTTCATTTTCTCGGTTCAATTTGAAAAAAGAGATTATTATTTCCTTCCATCTCCTTCCCCAACGGTTACAGAAATTTACTCTTAACGCACCCGCTGACAAAACCACTCCAATACAGTATGAAGAGCCCTATTAGTGCCCAACAAATACAAACAAAACAAGATTAGTAGAAAATTTAAATTAAAGTAGAAATTCGGGCTCTTAAACACCTCAAAGGGCTTGCCTAACCTAGAAAAATCTGTGGTGCTTAAACAGCTGGAGAATGTGGTTAATCCCAGGCTATTTCTTCCTTCTGTCTCCTAGCTCATGTTTTCTTAGGAAGGCAATAATTAAAACAAGTTGCTGCAAACAACTTCTCCTGCCACCACTGTATTGTAGTGAAGCTGTTACGTTGTTTGGCAAAATTTAACTTTTGCTGCATAAGCAGAGCTTTTAAAGCAGGCAACTATTGTCTCACAGGGGGATGTGAGGTGCCTGGAGAGGATGTTAACTATCAATTTGGAAACATGCCCCAAATTCTGATCTCTTTTCTGCTTAGGGGATTTGATTGCTTGATTTAACACTGTTCTAATTATTCCCAAATCCAGATATAAGAGCATTTATGATAATTTTACAAACAGTGCGTCCTGCAATAACCTATTGAAGATTTTAACATATAGCTATCAGGCTTTATGTATATTTATATATATATTTAATTATATAGTATAAAATATTTTAGAGACATTCTGTTAAGATATGGATGTAAGGATGAACTTTATTTTAATGGAAGCAAAGGCTTCTCTTTGTTTTCCTGCTTCTGTATCATTGAGACAGAAACACACGCAAAAAAAAGATTGATGAATGAGTGAAAATATTGGATAACAGCGCAGACAACGTGAAAGGTATCCCAAGTGTCACCATGATAGCAGATTCTTAAGGAGATACATAGCTCTAGGACATATGGTGGAAGCCAGGACACTGAGAAAGTGGCAACAACTTCATTGAGAGGATCTTTGAGTGTTTCTGTAACTCAACAAGGACATCACAGGACTTTCGTGCTAGAAAAGAGGTAGTCAGATGTAGAATCATAGAATCATAGAATCCTATGGGGTTGGAAGGGACCTCCAGAGATCATCTAGTCCAACCCCCCCGGCCAGAGCAGGTCTACCTAGAGCATCCCTCCCTGCCAGCATTCTCGTGGTGTCATGAGCCAGTTCAGTTTTGGACAATGCCGAGCTACCAGCACAAGAAAGGGTGTGATGTTGGGGTATGACCTGGTGCTCGAGAGGCCAGGGTTGCTGCCAAAATCGTGTCTGTGCAACCACCGCCCTGTGGTCTGACAGTATCAAGATGCTGGTGGCAGTCCTGGCTCGCAGCCCTCACCACGTGTTTGCACCTCTCTGCCACGGTGCCCTACCCATTCGGTTGTGCCAGTAACTCCCTTGCATAGCTGTGCTACAAACCCGGTCAGATAATTGCAAAAAAAACAAACCTGCAAAAGAAAAGGGGCACCTAAAAGGGTTGATGAGTTGAAAGATGGCTACCCAGTTTTGTCTGAGGTTGTAGCTCTCTGGGGTAAAGTCTGGCAGCAGACCAGAAAAACTGGCTTGGAGTTTTTCACCTCCCCACTTTTCCTACCTTACGGCTCTTTTGTACTCGTTCTGACAGGACAAGGGGTAATGGGCACAAACTGGAACGTAGGAAGTTCCATCTAAACGTGAGGAGGAACTTCTTTCCTTTGAGGGTGGCAGAGCCCTGGAAGAGGCTGCCCAGGGAGGTGGTGGAGTCTCCTTCTCTGGAGACATTCAAACCCACCTGGACACGTTCCTGCGCAACCTGCTCTAGGTGAACCAGCTTTGGCAGGGGGGTTGGACTAGATGTTCTCCAGAGGTTCCTTCCAACCCCATATCATGCTGTGATTCTGCCCCCTTGGTTGTGACAGTAGAGCAGTTAGTGCAGCCAAGTCTTCCACGCTGGAGCGTGGGCTTCCTTAGTGCTCTGGACGTACAAAGAAAGTGGTAATAATGAAATGAGAGAGTTGACATTTGTCAATGGCGCCCCGTTGGAACCAAAGGGGTCGGTCTCTCCTGTCAAGCCACGCAACCCACGCAAATTGAGGGTTTTTTTTTTTGGTCCTTCCAGCTCAGAGCGTGCAGAGAAGCCCTACCTTGGTGGGTGTCCTGCTTTGCTTCCACGGACTCCAGTGGGGCAGCCCCCGTGGGTGCAGATGAGACCCCTACCCCCTGTGCCACCCACCGCTCGGTTCAATCGCCCGCTTCCCGGCGCCTTGTTTTTCTCGCTCCGGCTTTCCGCCTCCCGACTTTATGCTTTCTCTGAAGGCAGCGCCGCAGCCCGCCCCACACATTTCCAGGTTTATTCCTGGTTGCAGTTGGTCTCACCGAGTAGGAAAGTATGAATTTGCAACCTTGTGGTTATTTTTATATAAGAATGTCTCAATACATGGGGGATGTTTGAGTCTAGCTTTCGATGTTTTTCAAACGGTGTCTGTATTTTGATTTTTAATTTGCCTCTGAGCAAGACTGTCTACAAACACTGGCCAAATCTGCCTATCTGGGACCTGGAAGGGGTCCCTGGAGAAAGCACTTCAAGTCATTTATTCAGCACTGGCTGGTTTTTTTTTTGTTGTTTTTTTTTTTTTTTTTAACGTTTGGCTTGAAGTCTGACAACTTTCCACCAGACCTGCAGCGTAGTAAAGCACATCCTCTCTAGGACAGCGGGAGAGCCAAGGAACTAGCAGGTTGCAGGAGTGAATGCTATAAAACAGATGTTATTAGTGGGCTTCACCAAGGGTGGGAGGCTGAGTACAGTAGCCCTATTACAGCCTCCGAGGTGGGCCACGAGATGGCTGTCTTATGAGCAAGCCGTGCCGGCAGGATTTGGCTCGGCATCGCATCCTGAAAATTCCAGCGCTGAGAAGCACTTCTGCGCTGTGAGTAAACTGTAAGCCTGATTTGAAAGGAAAGATTTTGATTAAAATCAGCATTTCAGAGCCTTCAGCTGGCAGCCGGTGTGGTGTTAAGGATGGACATCGTTGGAGACTCCTGCGGTAAAGAGGCCCCATGTCTGAGTGTTTAAAACCAGGTTCCATCCAGTTGTGATGGTGGTTTTTTAGCAGTTAAAGGAAAAAAAATATTGCTGCATATTTACACATCGGGACAGATTCTGCTCCCATTAAAACCGGTGGCAGAGTTCCCGTCGATTTCCATGGGTGCCTGCCTCAAAATGTTTGAACAGTAAATATATTCTTCTGGGTGGGAAACCAGGATAGAAATCCCTCTCACAGCCTGCTCCCAGCACTGCAAATGTCAGGGTTTTTCAGCGCTGGGCTCAGAAAGGCTACTTCTAATTTTAAAATCCTTTTAAACTTCAGCGGCCATATGTGGCCTTACTTCACAGCTGTCAATCAGAATCAACAGCCGGTATTATATTAGCCTCTCCCTCTATGTGGAATTATTTCATTTTTATAAATATCAAATATATCGGAGTCATTGAGAAGCGTAATATCAGATGCGAGCGTTTGCTCCCTGAGTGCTTTTAATCAAATAATAAATCTTGATGTGTTTTAGTTTCGTTGACACTAGATGAGCTGATCTGCTATGGATTTTTTTAGTGCTATGGCTTTTGCTCTCTATGTGTTTCCCAAAGCGTGTGCGTGGCTCTGGGCATGTATTTTTCTCTCCGTCTCCCCACCTCAGTCTTGATTGAAAACTTTAGAAGTTCATGGTCATTTGGGATTTTTAGGGATATAGCACAGAAAATTTATAGAAAATAGCATATAAAAAATATATCCCTAGCTTCTCCCTAGAAATTTGAGACAAAAACCTTTCCTTAACAACATCTCTGAAAGCTCCTTAATGCAGAGCATTCACTCATAAACTGTTGGCTGTTTTAAACCTGTAATGTATATATAGATTTCTGTTTCCAATAGTTTCCAGAGTTGTGTACAGTCAACCCAAATTATACAGAGCCAAAACTTCTGGCAAATTGCTGTCAACCTGTATCAACATTTGCATCAATAACATTTGGTATCGCTTGGTGGATGGTCTACGTCCAAGCTTTGGGAATGGGTATGGCGTCCGCGTGTTCACTGGGCTGTCTCCTGAAGGCTGCTCCTCTTTGGCATTCCTGGGGATATAATTGCATGATGGACAACCTTTGTATCCCAGACTTCTTGGTCCAAGTAAACCACCAAACTCTAGATTTCTTCTGTCTTCCTAAATGTACAGTAAGAGGACCCAACTGTCCAGAAAGGAGGGAGAAACAGATGAGTGATCTCAGGTGATCAGAGACAAAAAAGAAAAAGAAAAAGAGGGAGAGAGGGGAATTAAAAAAAGAAGGAAAAAGGAGAGGAAGAATTAAAGAAATAAAAGGAAAGAATAAAAAGCAAGTAACCAGTTCAGTTAATGTACCCGTGCTTCTAATAGCTCTCAGGTATCAACCCGTTCTTAAGCCACACACAGCTGATAATAAATTGCACTGCCTTGGAAACGTTGGAAATAATTCTGAAAATGCTTCTTACTCGGGTTTTTTTGGGTGCTAACGGAATATTAAGCAGTTTTGTGCCTGTGCATGCATTCTTAAGTAGCTTATCTCCGTTACTTGTAGAGTAAAATCAGTCAAAAACCTACAGAAAGCCAAGAGTTCACAAGCCTTTCCTGCTTCACTGCAATGAATTTGGCCACTAGATCTTGGAACCACTCAGATACAAGGATTGTTGGGGGTGTACCTACGTTCACTCTTGAGAGAGGGGAGTCTCACTTATGCTGAAGCATAATAAATCTTGTGGAACCCCCCCAGAAGGGAAGAGTGAAGAATGGAAGAAATGCTAGCAGAGAAGCAGAGGCTTCCATTGCCCGTTGAGCCTCTTCTAGGTCAGCTTTTTGGGATCGCTGGGTTGTGTGTGAGGATGACAGCAGCCAAAGTGGAGACAGAGAACCCCCCTGTTTCTTTGAGCGGAGAAAACCTTGTTGTGATGTTCTCTGCAACTCCGGGGCTTCTACAATGAAACAGCGGAGTAAAGAAAGAACTTACTTAATTTACAATGCACAGGCAATGATCTCCTGAATAAACATCTTGTGGTAGAGATGGTCCCCGTTACGATCCAGCAGCCTCTTCCAATGTTTTTGAGTATTTTTCAGAGTCACATTCAGATTTTCTTCTGTCAGTAACTGTGCGTGCTGTCAGTAAAAATAACAAGATAACCTAGAAGGAAGAAAAGCTCACATTTATTTCCTTACTTTGGCAGAAATTGCGCACTACTCAGAATTTTTGAATCTCTTCACCTTTCTGAGGTAAATAAATTGAGTGCCATGTGTCTTAATATGTATGGGTCTTTCATATAAGATATTAAAAACTGCATTGTGTAGATAATAGGTCCATTGATGAGGGACTAAACTTGGAATTGGCTGAGCTGGATTCTCTTGTAGGTTCTCTCTCTGAGTGGCTGCGTGGGGTTAAGAAAGCTGCTGAGCCTTGAAGCTCATTTGTGACACCTCCTCACCCCCAGTAAAGCTCTTGAGGGCGTAGAGGTAAAAGTTATCCTATCCAGAGGGTGTCGATGACCGAGTGACCTATTCTATATCTACACAAGAAAATTTTGTGGGTTTTTTTTTTAATTTCTACTTTTCTTGAGGTTTTTTTTTCCCTGACACTCCTTTCCTCTGCTGTGTAGTTTCTGCTGATGTTGAACCCCGTGTTTTTCGTTGGTGTCTCATCCGTCTATTAATTGGTTTATAAATGTACTGAACTAATTGCCTGGTGTCCTTATGACTGTGGGTGGTGGTTACTCGATGTGAGATCCACTGAGATGACACTCAAGATACCGACATGAAGCAGTCTGTTGGTGTTTTGTTATGGTGGACATTTTGATGGCTTAAAAAGATGGGGAGGTGGAGTGTGAAGCTATACAAATAACAGGGTTTCTTGGTTTGCCATGACACCAAAAATGTGATCCCGTTTTAGGACTGCCTGAAATGTTCTACTTTTAACTTCTTTTTATCAAATTCTGCCTTTTTAGAAAGGGAAAACAATTGTTTTGAAGTAAAACTTTGCAATGTTTCGATTAGTGTCAGTGCAAAGCTTTCATCTTTCCTACATTTTAATCTTTTTTAGTCAAAAGTATTTGTGAAATTCAGCACAACTTCATGAATGGCTTCAGCCTTCCCAGAGCTGCATAGTTCTGTGAATAAGCTACTTGTCAAAAAGCGAAGAAATCAATCTTCTCGGTTGTATTTATAAACAAAAATGTTAAGAATTCATCGTTGTTTCACAAAGCTTATTTTGCAGACGTACCTCTTGTGGAATAAATTGGATTAGTTTTCAGACTTGTAGTGTGTCTGTTCAAAATAACAAAAACAAAAATCTGGAATGTTTCTCATAGTTTTGAATTCGTTTTCAGCTGTGGGGATGCCACGTCATGCTTTTTGTTTTCTGTGTAGGCGGGGACATTTTCTATGCTTCTCTACGGTCCTTCATGATTGAAAGGGCTTTAGATATCTAACACAGGTTCAGGTTTTGCTTCCCTGTTTTCTCTTTCTCAAGCATCTTTGAAAGTCTCAAGACTTTCCTGACTGTGCCCACAAAATGACGACAATGCTGCAAGGTCACCAGGGAACACTAAAAAACCTCCTAGGGAAAGGCAATTGGATTAATGCTATGGATTAGAATATATTTATGCTTGACTGATTTTCCAATATCTTCATTAACGCCGGTGTTGATAACATGGCTTTTAATAGCTTTTATAACCACAAATGCAGCATGGAATGGAGCAAATAAGTCATTAATCCCTTAAAAGTACGATTTAATGCAATGCTTCATGACAGGAAGTGAACAGGATAATAAAACCTTTACTGTTTTAAGCCACACTTAATATTTTTACGGCACAGTTGGCTTGACAACATACTCTTTGTGAGTCATCACTTCAAAGCAAGGTCCTGGGGACCAATTAAAGTTGTGTCTGCAACCCTCATGCATAACTACGCATAAGCGTGAGTTATTTCAAAATATCTCTTTCAAGTAATAAGAGTTGTACCAATATGAAGTAAAAGGGACCTTTTGCTTCAAGCCTTTTAATTTAATACGCCCATGTGTGGAGACACCCTTGGGGAATGAGAAATTGATTTTCGTTCTTTGCATAGATCCTGCACTAATTTGCACTGTCAAAATGGCCCATGGAATCCGTCTTCCAAAAATTATATCCTTGACAGACAAACAATAGCAAGAGAGATTGTCCTTGATTTCAAGATTTAACTTGAAAGAGACAAAAATGTCCCTATTATGGATGATTAAAAACTGAGAAACAAAAGTAATTGCTTTGCATCCAGTTTGCAATTTCTGGGCCAAAAGAACTGAATTTGTTAAGAACAAATATGAGGACTGGAAAATTTTCTATTCTTATTTAATCTATGTTAATAACCTGCTGTTGGACCAGGCAAGGTGTTAAATCTCCCTTTGGTTGATTTCCACTTTGAATGAATTGGAAATATGTCTGGGTTGTTCTAGGGTTGCTGGTATTGCCACATACCTAATGGGGATGTTCCCATCCGAGTGGCACATCAAACATTTTTGAGTGAATTTTGTAGGTGTTTGATGAATCAGCTTGGCTAGAAACATCGTGTTACTACTTGGGGAGTAACATGGTGGCTTTCACACTGGAAGAAGTTACATTGACATGTTTTGTTGCTTGAGGATCATCTATAATCCCATTCATTACGCTGCAAAGAGTGGGCATATAATGAAAATTTGTCTTTGGAGAAATAGGAAAGCAAGTCTATTATTTTCATGTAAGTAGAGAATAAGCATTAGGTGAGCCGTGTTTTCTGATGGAGACAATGTGGTTGGGGAAAAATCACTCTCTGCTATTCTAGGATCTAATGTTTTCATTGAGTTTATTCTGCAAAGAAAATAGCAAGAGATAACCTGTTCGTGAATAGTAAAATATTGATTGTCATCATAAAAAATATTGTTGACAGGCAAAACATGGAGGACAAGAGGCAGAAAGTGACATAATACATCAGAGGAGACACCAAAATCTGTATTTCCTGGGTCCTAGTCTAGAGTTGTGTTTGTAGGACTGTAATATCACAAGTACTATTTCTCCTTTAAAAAAAATCTACTGTACCAGAAGAAAAATATCAAAACCCAAATATTGAATTGTTTCAAGATCCAGCCACTTCTCCCCACCAGATACTAATTTCTCAGCCACTGACATCTCTTTCTTTTTCCTTCAGAATTTCCTTGGATTTTGATTGTCTCTCAGTTTGGTTGGTGAATCCGTACTGAAGAGCTGACCTACTACTGTAAGAGATAATGGGATTTTTATGTGTTTGTATCCTGACAAGTTCATAAGAAACGTGCTATGGAGAAGTATTAGAGGTTCAAAGAACAGGTAGTTGCACGGATGGTGGAAATCTGAGATGTAGATTTCTGCTTTCTATCTAGGAAGAATTTTTGCAGGAGTGTGTCTATGAACAAGCAGCGTTATTTTTCTCGCCTTTCTCCTCCTCACACTTCCTGACTATCTCTTTATCCTATAGCTTTGTATAATGCCCTAGAAACATATGGAAGCTTTAAAGTAGAGAGTTTTGGTTTAGCAATGGCTCGTGTACAGATTTCTGTACCCAGGGAGGTTCAACCCGTGGGAAAGTTTCGAGTCCCATCTTAGGGGGACTGAGCTCCAAGTATTGTTAAATGGCTGAGGTTAGAAATAGCGGGAAAAAGAGTAAATAGATGCAGAGCTGCAAGTCAAATCTTTACACCCTTTCTTTTCCCTCTCCCCACAACCTTCCCTCATGCCCTGTTGTTGCATGAGTCAGTCTGTTTCTCCCTCCGCAACCCCCCCCTCCCCTCTAAGTGGGAAAGTGGATCTATAAAAACTAATAGAAATGAGAGGGGAGGGGGGAAAAAAAAAAACAACCCACCCAACCAACTCTTGATCTTCAAACTCCGAGACTTTGACGGCCAGCCAAATATTTCAAACAGCAGCCCTTTCATAAGCGGGAGGGCTAGGGCTCGATCTGTTGGGTACGCAGCGTGACCGCGTAACGCTCAGCACATGTCAACAGAACTGATAACCAGATCCTACCTCTCTTTCAGCCCAGCCCTGGCAGGCTGCCAGCCTCTCCCCCCCCCGGCTAATTAACACGCCGCCACGCTACGGCTGGGAGGTTAAAGCCACAGCTTTATTTACTGCACAATTAACGGGGTAAACATGACTTAATCGTAATTTAAACAGTCAGCCTTTACGAGGGAATTTCAAAATCCTTTCTGAGGAGCCCTTTTGACCTCAAGTCTCCAAGCAGACCTCTTGTAATGTGGAATGAACTGCCTGTTCCACCAAGGGACATTGAGGCTCTCTGGGACACTATAGATTTTAGCCCCTGAATGGGTTAAAAATGACATGAAATTAATAGACATTCTTGTGTGTGCGTCTTATCCCAGGGTTCTTCTGGGCCAAATCTGCATCCGATGGCATTGGAGCACTGACTTCAGCGAGGATCCCCAAGTAGCAGGAGATCTCTTTATTGTTCTTGGACCTCAGCAACTCTGCTGTGGCCCACATTGACCCCTCAGCTTTGATCAGAACGCAGCACCTTAGTCCTGGTCCTTCAGAGACCTAGGCATACGCTTAACTTTACATCCTGTGAACAAGCACGTTAACTTTAATAAACTAACCACTCATAAAGTTTGGCATCCACATACTGTTTATTTATCGTGTTTGGTGCCTTAGATGCTATCTGGCTTACTCGGTTTTAGTTTTCAAGTACTGTAGAAACCCACCAACATAAAGTGACTTCACCAGCAAATTTCTTTTTGCTGAAGAGAACCGGTGCCTCAGTGCCCAAATTATGGTTTGTCTTACACCCAAACAGATACATCATCCTTTCAAGTCGACGAGATATTATACCAGGGTGGGGATCTATCTTAAGCTCTGGGGAACCACCACTGTACAAAGGGGATTGTGTTGTAGCATGGTGGCCCACCAGCAGCACCTGCTCCATGCTGGACCATTCCCATGCTCAGGGTTAGGCAGCCGTTCGTCATCTCCAGAATGAACTAATTTACATGTAAAGGCACCACATTTTTATAACAACCCACCACTGTACGGCCATCTCACTGGTGGATGCATAAAAATATATCCCTGAAAAGGATCGGAGGAGAGGAAAGCTTTCTTCTTCTGAAAGCAGAATGACTTCTTGTAAATAAGTACTATCGACTGAAATTATTACTTTTCAACATGGCAGTATTTTTCAATATTGTGCAGAGAAACAGAGGGCAATTTTTCACTGTGGAAAATACTAACCCTCCTTCATCTGAACTCCTGATCTTCCAGTACCATCTTTGCTACCAGCATCCTGTTTCTGCCATTACAGCAAATGCTGAGCTGGCAGTTTTACCTCTCCCACCCCTGATTCAGGCTGCAGTGCAGAGAATCTTTGTCAGGAAAGGAGGTGAAGTAAATAAGGAAGTTGCTGGTATCAAACGGAGCGGGTCGATAAAAGCATTTTAAACACCCCTTTAGATATATTACTGTATTTTACAGCCTGTAAATTGTGATACAGAATAAACCCGATCAAGAAAGAAAGTAAATTGTTTGTATTTTGTTGCTGGAAAATGCTATTTATTAGAAGTCTTTGTGCTGTTGCTAATACTTGATTTTTCCAGCACACGTATTCCTCCTAGGTACCAAAAATGCCCCGTCTTCTACCATGTGAGACTGATGTAAGGACATGGGAGAAGCTGAGTGAATGGGTAGAAACTGCTGCTTCCAGGCAGGGTGAGGGGAAAGAACAGAGTACATTTTTGGCAAACTGTCTGGAAGCTGTGCACTTTAGATGGGCAGAGTTGAGCAAAGTGGTCCCTCCATGTAGGACGTGTTCCTTCCCCGTCCCCTGTCCCTGACCTTTTGAGCTTCTCCCAGCCCTTTAAGAGAGATGTTCCCTCTTCTGTTTCAGACCCTGCTAGAGCCTGATAGAGAGTGGGAGGAACTGCAGAATAGTGGAAGCTTTGTGGATCCAGGACTGGCCAATTCTTTGACAAAAAAAACTGTGGTGTTTGCCACCTGTTTGGGTATGCCCTGGGACACAGAAGGTAACCATTGTGCATCGTGCAGCTTCAGATCTTCAATGGCATGTGAGACCATCTTATAGGGATGAGATTGAATGAAGAAATAGTAGTCTAATCTTCTATTTCCAGCTCTGCCCTTGGCTTGGTTGCACTGAGAGGGACACCAGCTACCCTGACTTCCATGCTCCTCAGCTTTCCTGGCTGTACAACGGAGCTAGTGCTGCTTATCAAGAAAGCACGAGTGACCCGAAGCCTTCGTTGTGTTTGGAGAGAGCTTTGGTTTCCTGCATTCGAGTTCCCTTTGGAAGTGTCAAGTAGTATTAATGTAAAGAGAATATGCTGTTGTTTTTTTTTTTTCCTGTTTTTTTTTTTGCCTTGTCTTAATGTGTTACTCACTTCTTGGCTTCAGGAATAATGTGCACATCCTCATGTGTGTCTGTGCCAGCACTTGGTATTGTGTGTGCCAAGATATGTTATAGTGTCTGTATTTACCATGTACAGCCTCCATACCGCCCTTCTGAGTAAGTATGGCAGCAATGCAGGAGGGGAAAAGGGGGGGGAGTATCTGTGGGTCTGCATATAAGATCATATATTTGTACAAAGTGTGTGTCTGTGGGCTTCAGAGACTGAGGGGAGTCTGTGGTTCAGACAGTCTGCCTGTTTTTTTTCTTTTTTTTTTTTTTTCTTTTCTCTGAAGGCAGCAAAATATGTTGATATGGATTTTTTTATTTATTTTTTTTTACAGGAGCTTTTTGTGTTTCTAGTTAATACATTTCCCTCGCACCACATCTTGCCAAACATCATTTACTTACTAGCACTGTGAGAGCAGGTTACCCAAAGGCAGCACCATTCCCTGTTGTTTTCTCTTCTTCCAAACTGCTCCGAGACATACCGTAATAAGAACTCCTAGATAAAAAACACCAAAATATCAGGAAGAGCAGAAAAATTGAGCAAAAACGCCGGTGCTTTTGCTGCGTGTGTGCTTAAGTATTTAGCTGAATAAATGCCAAGGTTTGTGCAGCAGAAACGTTGCCCCCGATGAGATCCCTGTAACTGTGACCCAGCAGCTTCATTTGTGAATTCTGCCCAGTGTGGTATTTCTGTTCAGTATTCCCACTGGTAAAACAGGCCTTTAATCACGGCGGGTATGAGGGAAAGAGAAGCTTCAGACAGACTAGTCTGCAATCAAGTAAAGAATTTTCATTCTGTATTTTGTTCTGAATATCGTTTGTACCTTTTTTTTTTTCCCCCCAGAGGTGAAATGCCTGCAGCAAGAAAGTCCACTACAAAGGAGGTGAACCCATCCTGATTGTTGGAGGTTGTAAGTAATGACCTCTTCTTTCTTTCTTTTTTTTTTTTTTTTTTACACCCCTCTCTTTGAATCTTTTTTTTTGTTGTTACCAAATAGCAAGATTTCTCAGTGGAAATAAGCTATTTAGTCGATGTATAGATCGTTCATCAGTGGGATTGAAATTCATCCTGCACAAGCATGCTGAACATACCCAGCCATTAACAACAAAACTCTTAGTGGTGAATAAAACAATGGATTTTACACATTGCCAGTAGGGAAATTGATTTATCTCGCTTTGGTTGGTCGTCTGCATTAAGAAATGTCACACATAGTCCAAGTGTTTTGCATAGCTACTGTCTTGTGTTTTGCCATAACAAAAATCTCTGCTGGACTGTATTTTGGCATCTTTTTCTTGACCTCACGTCAGCAAGGAAACAACTGCTTTCATTGAAGTCTGTTTAGCCAATTAACATATATACTTTATATAGATATACACGCGTATACGTGTAAAAAAATATATATATTGTTATGCACGTGTTTAGATATTTTGATGAATTGGACCAAAAAACTTATTTCCTTCTCTAAAGAGGACCACACCGAACTGTTTATACACTGACTTTGTGTACAACTCTAGCTGGGCCTTATCTTGTCCCGTTTAAATCAGTGACTTTAAGATCATTAAAACTGGATTCATAGACTTATGGGACAGCTCGCGGGCTGGTGCAGCCAAAGCACATCCCCTAGGAGGGAATTTCAGTTCGCCTAGGTCCCACAGGGCTGGTTGGCACACTTTCAGCTGGGTTTAACTCAATTGGTTTAAAAAAAAAATAATAAAATTTTCAAGCTACATATTGAAAGACAGAAAGCACCGAAGTTACATCCTGAAAACGAAACGCGAAAGCCTTAGAACACTAAATTTG
Source organism: Gallinago undulata (assembly GCA_026546715.1). Lineage (NCBI taxonomy): Eukaryota > Metazoa > Chordata > Aves > Charadriiformes > Scolopacidae > Gallinago > Gallinago undulata. The sequence goes on along the minus strand of JAOTQQ010000001.1, from coordinate 76,378,999 downwards.
TTAATGTCCAGTTTTGGTTTGAGGTTTTTTTTGTGTTTGCTTGTTGTTGGTTTTTTTTTTTCCTAAACTTATTGAGATCAATGACACACACAAGCAAAATTTGGAAATTCCTTGCTGTGGCTGATTTTGAGTTCATTGAGCAGAAAATGTCTCATCAGAACATAGACGGAAAATTTTTTTGTGTGGCTTTTTTTGTTTTCAGTGCTAACATAAATAAACTGTTTAACTGATTTTTGTATAAACTTTCCAAAAAAAATCTCAAGCATGGAAAATTTCAGCCCAAAATGGAGTTTATTTGAGAAAATTACAAGCAACAGAAAAAGAGGGTTAGAATGGAAATCTGAACTCCTCATTAACTAGAGTTAAGCGCCAACTTAAATGCCAGGGTTTTTTTTTTTCTGTTAATATTTGGTTTAAAGTTACATACAGGTTTGGAAGAGCTTAGCTCTATTTAACCCCTTTTTTTTTATTGCTGTCACTGACTTAGTTCTGTCTCAAAACGATGGCATGGGTTCAGGCCTCCATAGCTATCTTCACCGCAGTTGGGAGACGTATTTTTTAACTTTTTCTTTCGGATCATCGCTCCAGCCCGTGTTCACACAGCCTTAAATTCCACCTAAATCCCTCTCCCTAGTATTTGCTATTGGCTGGCTCTAAAATATTTAGTGGCACGAGCCAATGGGGATCATTGGGCTAAGGCTGTCGGATTATGGCTTCTAGTTTCCATTACACTGTGGTGGTGCGAGGAGAAGGCAGGAGGTCTACCTAACGCAACGAAAAGGTGAGTATAAAACTCAGTAAAACACAGTGCAGCTGAAACTGTGTTTTTAATCCTTAGCTGAGGCAGAAACCTGCACAGCTTCATCTCTGAAAAGGATGGCAAGTAATGCTTTGAGCACATGTCATACTTTTCGTCTGGAAATCTCAGCGCCTTTTAGGAAAGTGGGGAGATGGATGTTATTTCTCTGCTTTTACTCTTGCTCTAACTAAATATGGAGATGGCTGTGGTCTAATGGATGGAACCTGCATCTAACTCCCCAGCAAGCAGCTAGCTCTGTTCCTGGCTCTGCCGCAAATTCCCTATGTAACCTCTGGCAAACGTTCTCTTCCTCCGCTCCTTCCTTTGGAAAATTCCTCTGAATTCAGGGGGGCATTTTGTTGGGGGAATGCAGGATGAGGAGTCGCTTTACCAGATTTGGAGTCTCTTTTGCTTCTTGAAGTTTAGCCAATTCAGTTCTGAGACCGACAATGAATGTCTCCGTTGCAGTCCTTGGGAGAATTGTCTCTTTTTCCAGTGATGTAAATTTTGTTTACATTTTATGCTTTCAACTTTTAAAAACCTCCCTGGTCTGTCTTTTTTCCCCAATTTTTTTTTTTTTTCCAAAAGATCTTTATTAGATATACAGAAGAAGGGATCCAAGTACGTATTAAAAGCAATTATAAGAACTCTTAATTTAAAAAACGCCTCCACATATTCAGAAAACATTGAAGGGATCGGTGAGATTACTCCGAGTGTGGGAGTGCACAGTTCTCTTATTTTTAAGGCATGAAAGTTATTAATTTTTCTATAACTGTGAAGAAGCAACTGACAACCCGAGCACCTGGAAGACCGGGACTACAACTCTGGTGCCACAGCTTCAAAACAGAGGTCCCTGAGACTTAGAAGAAAGACTTAGAAGAAAGACTTCTGCCAAGCACCCCCCAAACAAAATGGCGAGGTGCCTACACACTAAGGCCACGATCAAGCGGCCTAAATCCCATTAGTCCCTGTGCCTCGTGTTTCCCATCGGCTCTTTCTCGACACCTCCATCCTTAGCTTCATTCCTCCCACCCATACTTCAGAAGGCCTTCAGAGGTGCCTGGCTTTCTCCACTGAGTAAGCAGAGGGACCGTAGACCATCTAAACGTGGTCCTTAGGGCCTAGTCATCTTCACACTAAATGGTACTAAATCCTTCGCTGTCATCACTGAAAGCTGGTCTCCGGCCTGTCCACGGCAACAGTTGTTATCAGTTAAAATTTACCAAATCATAAACGACTGATTGACGTTCCTCGATAAATTCAGATTTTTTTAGGCAAACAACCCTGCCACTGGTTAAAGGGACGCCTACATTTCTGAAAATGCTTTGAAAATTTCAGCCATTTCTTCAGTAGCATGCCTCTCCTCACGGAGATCTAACCACCCAGAAAGCTTGAAAGTGTCGTAACAAGCTGCGTTTCCCTGCTTTCATTTTTCAGGACAAAAAGACAAGCTGATGAGCAAAACATTTCTTTTGCTCCAGGTTTCTTCCTGCTGCTTAATGCTCTTTCCTTCTGCTTCTGTTTTCTAGAGTACACGGCTTTTCACGTTGGCAGGATGTGTGTGGACATGAGCTGAATGTATATTTAATCTTAAATTTGGTAGCAAGCACTGTTATTGAACAGCAATGCCTGCATGAAGACAAAATTATGTCGGCCCAGTAGGAAGCTATGATAAGGGAATTACTGACTTTCTTGAGTAGATGGGGGCCTGCTTACCAATAAATAAAATCCAGCATTTTCTGAAGCAGCAATACTTCTGATACGAGCACCAAGGTTGTATCGTATCTACAACTCAGAATGCAGAAGCAAATGCAAAAATGCCATAATTGAAATACATTTTTGATGTTTTGGTTTTTTTTTTCCAAATAACTGCTTGAGCATGATGAGTGTTATCACAGCATGTCATGACAGTTAAAGTAACCTGTTTTAGGAAATCAAGTGGCAATTTAGTGCTGCGCGACCCGTGCCGATTATGCTGGATTTGGAATAAAAATAAACATACACACTTAGTCTAACCATTTAGTGCTCAGACATTTATATGGACAACAGCAGCTGATGCCGAATCAAACTTTGTGTTGCTTTTTCCCCCCAGAAAGCCCTCAGGCTAACATTTGTTAGCAGGGAGCTGTTGGCAACCGGGAGAGATGCTCTGTGGGTGGCTACGCTAAGAAATGCTCACAAATTCCAGCTAGCACAATATCGTCCTGTGACTGGCACGTCGTAACGTCTGCATCTGAGGCATTTCCATGCTCTGACCATAGAAATTCCAACTCAATCCAACTCTTGATCTTCACGGAAGGGCCCCTCACAAAGGTGCTCCAGCCACTTCAAGGTCCACCTGGACACACAGCTTCTTCGATGCTGAGTTATGCAACCCAATAAGTTTACTCCACTCCATGTATTACCTTCCTGTGATGAAAATAGCTCTGAGGGGCAGAGAGCTTCTTTTCTTTCTCACAATTTCTTCCTTTTTGCCCTCTAGGAGATGCTGGTGTTGTCCGCCAGCTTGGAGCTTCATCCTCCCATTGGTTAGTTATCAGTCCTGCTGCTACTTCAGCCTCTTGCAGATGGTGAGTTCTTGGGTCACCGTGACTGAAAGGCAGAAAGCAAAGAGGTGACCTTGTAGGAGCGCAAGAATGAGGTAGGATCTGGCAACGAAACTCTATGGATGATTTCCAGTTTATGAACTGGGGTGAGACTCTGTGCTGCAGGTCAAGGAGCTGGGAATGGCTCAGCATCTCTTCTTTTTCTCCCTGTCATTCCTAGTCCTCTACTCCAAAGCCACGTTGCTCTGAAAGGCTGAGAAGTTGACTCCACTTCCTTTGCAAATAGTGTTGTTTTCACACACGAATACTCTTGAATTTTGCCTTGGGAGGGTGGGAAGCTGCAGTGAAAGTGCTTTGACCTTCACAAGCTTTTAGCAGCACAGTTTTTGCTCATTCCCTCATTGCCCTCAGTCTTTCCCAGATGAGTGGATAGGCCCCAGGGCACTATTACAGATGATGGTCTGCAGAGAAGGAACACAGTCAAACAGAAAGCAAACAACTATGAATTGAGAAAAGAATATTCACCAAAAGTAACCCATCTCTGAGGCTTATTTAATTATATCTTCCATTTCTTAAAGGAGACTAGCTTTTAGATGATTAAAAATCTAGTCATTTAAATATCCTAGTAGATATCTCCCCGCTTATTCAGATGCTTTATTTCTTTTTAAAATCTGGTCATCAGAGCTTTCTTTTATAGTTTTGGGGACAATTTTTCCTGCGTTGGAACTATCAGCGGCCATTGCTTTCCTGTTACCAGCAAGAGAAGGATAAGTCCGTTGCTCTTAATTGTCAAATAAACATTCATAAAGCGTAAATAAAGACGAAGAGAAATAATTATGTGTGGTTAAAACACGGCTGGGATATTGCTGCTAACGTGAATGACCAAATACCTGAAACCGAAACGCAAGACGCCTGTTTTTCCTAGTGAGGCTCTGAAGCTGATACTCCACCAGTGTAGGAACGAAGCCAAGTAATATGACAAGTGAAATGTTGTGGTTCTGGGAATTTCTAGCAGGCTTATGGCTCACATGTGTCTTTCTTGTGAAAGCATGTCATGTGCCTGTCCTGGCTTATCTCGTATACAGCTGTTGAACAAAAGTATGTGGAAGAAAGCTTGCATGCAAATCTCTCTCTTCTATGTGTGCCAAATAGAGGTGTTTTGTTTTCAGCCAGGAGATGTTAATTATTGGGGCTGAGCAAGGAAGTACTTCCAGCAAAGGAGGAATTCCTCTGAGGAATGGCAGGTTAGAAAAAAATTAGAAAAGCTAATTTTTAATATGTCTTTTGGTTCTAGAGTTTAGAGAGCAATTTGTAGTGTATATTGTTACTAAGTAGTTTAGAGCTGCTATCAGAAAGCTAGATGCCAACAAAGAAAACAGCATCCTTTTCTAAGAGAAAGAGAGGCTAAAAGTTTTGCAAGATGTATCGGATTTTTGCTTGCCTGTCTCAGTCTGGTAGGATATTAAGAGGTAATAACAGGATGATCACCAGAAGAAAAACAATTCAGCCTTTAATTAATGTACACTCTTAATTGTTGCAATACGCTTTCATTACCTGAAATTTAGCATGCCAGTCTTGATAATTGATATTCTACTCTCTACCTGTAAACTTGTTCTTTTCTCCATCATCAACATTTCTCAGAAGTGAGTCATTGAAACTGCAAATTCAGACACTGCAATTTATTGCTTACTCTGCTTATAAGGAATCTCTGATCCTTGGTGTGATATAGATTATATATAGAATTGCAAATGTAATATTCAAGAGGCTGCCAGAGTTTCTGTGTCTGTGCAGCTTCAGACCATCAGTGTGGCCTGAACCCTTGAACTCTTAATAGTGAAAGCATGAATCCTGTCAGATGGAAATGAAAAGCTAGACTTGTAATGAGGTAGTTTGTAGGTCAAGCTTTTTTACTGATCATGGAAAATAGTCAAAAAAATGATGGGAGGAAAACACTCTCGAAATGGGGATCATGCTTTCTCTTTGAGCTTCTGCAAAAGTTAGCAAGCACATGACTTTTTGATTTTGGGGAGAAAAGCTGATGTTTTGAAACCATTTGGCTTCAAATGGTGACAAAAGTGCTGAGAAGCTTTTTTTTTTAATGGGAAGTTTGGGGAAGGAAGTCGGGGATAACAGCTAGGGAAGAGCATACCTGTGGCTTTGATAGTTTGGTGGCCATCCGTAAGCAATAACTAAACCATCCTAATAATTTTGAGCTGTTATCCTAGTAAAAAAAAACAGAAGAATTCTTCCTTGATTGGTTGAACATTGAGAAGCCTTGGTTTCCCATTTTAAAATCTTCTGTGACTTCTCACCTGCAAGGTTTTCCTGGGTTTGAAGTCAAGAGATAAACATCATTCAAGCGTGGCTCGGCTGTGCTGATCAGGGAGACAGATTAAAATGATGCTGCTCTCAGCCAACAAATGTGACAGTCTGTTATTATATGGAGTCAATTTTAAGAAGTCTTACTTAAGAAAACAGAAAGAAGAACTGAAGAGAAGTTTAGTCCGTGACATTTCCTTCCTTCTCCCCCTAAATTTGTAGTATATAAATACTCCCTGAAATCAATGCTGGGAGTGACCTTGAATGGGTTCTCAAACTTTGATGAATTGCTTTCAGGATTTATTTCTGAGGATTTTGCACAATTAAAGAAAAAAACGATATTCCTACGGGATTCCCTGGGAAGATCACTCAGTCTTGTTACGGGATACATTTCTTGTACTGTCACAAGATGAAATGAGGGGCTCCCCTGACAAATATAAAAGTTATGTGACAACCCGTCTATTTTTAGATGATTTAAATCAGTGAAGAGGGAAAAACATTTGTTTCCAAGACTGTAATTTTCCAGATGACACCATTTTATTGCACGGTGCCATACCATGAGAAAGAGCATTCTTGTGGCTTTTGAACTGGAAATCCTGTAGGAATGCTATTTCTGGCATTTATTTGCTGTGAAGCCAGGCACACATGGAGAGCAGACAGACTGACCAGATACAGTTTGTGGTATTAAGGCATTCAGAAAAGTCCCTGCCGCGCAGCCCTTTTCCAGCATACGAAGTGTTGAGTGACGTTGAAAAATTATCAATGAAGATCATATCTGAAATCCATGATCCGGTCGGACAGCCAGACTTTCGTGCTGTTAACGAGTCCCTTCCTCTTGCAAAAACGCTGTTTTGACAATTCAGCTTTTCTGTCTTCGTACGTTGGTGCTTATAAAAATCATTCTTGGTAATGAACAGGATTTTGATACAAAGTGGGAGTTAAGGTTGAGCGCACGCTATAATGAAAAACCACATGCAGTCACTCCGGTTGAACTGGGAAGATATTTTTTGATTAACTTGACTACCATGTGTGAGCATGCAAAAAAAAAAAAAATAATGCTGACTGAAGAATAAGCACAAAAGTAGACAGTCTAGGCCCATTCTTTGCTAAGCTTCAAAGTGGGCAGTCGTAGTGCAGTCAGTATGGCTACCCATGCAAGAAAAGTTTTTCCATGAGTAAGTGCTTATTGGGAGATAGCTCTCTATAGTTTAAGAATTTGTATCTTCAAATGATTGCTGTATTCAGTTAAATAGAGTAGTCTGGACTTTTCCTTTTTCAAAAAGAAAAAAAAAGAAGCATGCTCTGAAATTTTTCTTGAATGTAGTTGCGTCTCTCCACAACCTCTCTCATAGGAACAGCTCTAAAATGATAGTCTGCCTGAAACGGAGCAAAAACCCTAATAAATATGGTGCATTCCTCTTTAAAAAGTATATTTATTTAGTAAGTTTAGAAACCACTCTGAGGTTAGGTTACAGCTATTGGGATTAGAGGGCGTCTCGTGGGCAGTTCAGACATCAAGCTATAGGTTGGTGGAGTGAAGCTGAGCTGTTTCGAGCCTGATGTCTGAATTATGAATTAGGTTCATTCTAATTCCAATGGGGTAAACCTCAGAGCAGTTTATATACTTATGGCTAAGTGCTCCTAAAATACAGGCTATTTATTTAAAACATACATGTAAAAATGTAATCTCTAAAAAAGATGTCCGGCCTAGCGATGCCGGAGCACGGCAACCCGGCTAAATAAAAAGCTGAATTCCAACTTGGGAGCCTTGAAGAAGGGGGTGGCACAGCTGGATTTATGTCACGGGATGATGCCCCCAGCTTGGCCAGATCCCTGCTCGGCCCCGGGGTGAGCCGAAACAACCACAAGACTCAATTCATTTGCCTCAGCCCGAGGCACTTGCCCCTTCCTCAGCCATGCCTGTGGTGCCGGGGCTGTGAGAACCTTGGGTGGTGATGGCCCTCCCTTGGCCACTTAGGAAAGTCCCTCGGGCCAAGAATACTCTGCGGGGTTGCCTCTACTCTCGCTTTATATCCCTGAAGCTGTGCAAAGGAACCCGAATCTACTTTTTAGTCCAGTTGGATGTTTGGGGAGTAGAAGGGAGCTGGAGGGTTGGACAGAAAGCACAGGATTTATTAATAGCAGCAGCAACTACTTCCATCTGGAGCCACCCTGGTCTCTGAGCTCATTCTAGCAGCAGAGCCAGCTGGTGAACCTCTCACCTTCATCATATGTCTTTGACCCCTGCTGCTAGCAGTCAGGTAGCCGTGCCAAGCTGCAGTCTACGGCTGGCTCGTTCACAAGATGGTTCTGACTGGCTGCCTTGTGGGGAAGAGCAGTCGGCAAGGGTTTCTGCAGGAGGCTAAGCCATCCCTTCCTCTCTTCCTTTTGCTCAGGCTCCCAGAGAATCCAAAGGAGAGGCAGCATCTGATGTTATTTTCCCGGGATGGGAGTGGAACAGAAACTACCCGTCATTTCAGGACAGCTGAGCTGGTTCCATCACTATACAAAAAAAAATAAAAAAATAAAAAAATGAGTCAGTTTACACTCTGGTTCTCCCTTCCCTCCACACCATCTTCCTTTAATTTCCATTCCAGGAAATAAATGGGACAAAATACCTCTCAAGTAATTACTTCTGCCTTGGCGTTGAGTTGAGGTATAGAGAAATCTTCTGGAAACCACCCTTCCCAGGTTTGTTCAGAAGGTGAAGGTCTGCGGCAGACTCAGAAGCAGCGGATGTGTGGTGGACACAAAGGGAGGGCTTCTTTGGGCACTGAAGAATTGTCGTGGGGCTGAAGGAGTGCGCGGTTAATTCATATGGGGCCAAAGATCACGTTATACAAATTCGCAAGAGTTGGCAAAACTAAATGTCACAAGCAAGCTAGTGGGAGTTAAAATTTGAACATGGACAAAACCTGCTGGTATTGTTTTCTGTTTTCAAAGAAACAAAATCTCGCCATTTTGTGTGAAAGTAAAGAACTCATAGTTCTCGGATGCCTGAGGCTGACCATGCGGCACTAAATATGCCTGAGTGCTATTAGAATAATCCCTCTCCCTCAGTTGCCTAAATCCATTCAGAGACACTTGGGAGACAATACTTCATCTGGTACAACTGGATTTTGGGCTGGGCTCCAATCGGGAACAAGGAAGTGGAGTGCTTTCAGTGGATTGTTGGGATATCAGCAAACTTGCCATGTCATTGATAAGCCTGAAGGTCACTCTAATGGAGGGTTTTGGAGAGTGAGATCAAAGCAATGAAACAGCTGAAGAGTGGGTCTCCCTCTCCCCCTGCTGCTGTGCTTTGGTCCACGATTCTATGATTCCCTTCTGGATGATGAAGGGATTGGAGAACCTCCCTGATGAGGAAAGGCTCAAGGAGCTGGGACTCTTTAGCCTGGACAAGCGAAGGCTGAGGGGAGAACTTATTTATGTTTATTAGTATCTAAAGGGTGGGTTGAAGGATGTTTGAGCTGGACTCTTTTCAGTGGTTCCCAGGGACAGGACGAGGGGCAACGGGCACAAGCTGGACCATGGGAAGTTCCAC
>JAOTQQ010000001.1:76356993-76369691 GCA_026546715.1 Gallinago undulata | reverse complement strand
ACCTGGATGCTCCTGAGTGATGTGCTCTGGGCAACCCTGCTTTGGCAGGGGAGTGGGACTGGATGGTCTCTAGAGGTGCCTTCCAACTCTGACAATTCCATGATTCCATGATTATCAACAACCTTTCCCTGGGTTGAAGCATTCAACTAGGTGGGTAGTAATGGCAAGGGCACACTAATAAAGCCTTTTATTTATTTTCTCCAAGTGCAGGAGAAAGATCACATCTAGAATTGCTTGAATTTTTGTGTGCTTTCTACCAAGAGTATTTAGGAAATAAGATTTGGTCAGATGAGTGTGTTGCCTTGTTTCATTTTGTTTTGATAGACTACTTATCTGACCTCAGACCTATCTGGATTAGCATATGGGTGACTTCAGAGGAGGTACATCCAGCAGGTACGATGGCTTGGTAAGGGCTCAGATATGTGTTAGAACCAGCTGCATGCCTAGAATGTTATTTGCTTTGCTGATGGCAAATATATATGGCCAGAGGAACAATTCTCCAGGGAAGTGTCATAGGAGAATAGGCATCAATCAGTAAAAGCAGAATGACAGAAGAAAAAAAAAAATAATCCTGTTTGAACAGATTAAGTACCTATCAAGTGACAACAGCAGTTTATTTTCCTTGAGAAAAAGTAATGGATATACTTAGACATAATCCTACCCTCAAGTGTTTTAATTCTGATGGCACTTCTTATTAAGGAGAGTCGCTAAAGTGGAAAAGTATAGACTCTAATGGAAACAATGTCATAAATTGACAGCATTTCTACAAGGTAGGTTGACACCTAAATTAGCTAAGAAGGTTTGAAACAAGATGGAAAAAAAAATTAAAATTAAAAGGAAATAAAAATCTTTGCTATGAGTCAGTGTTTTTATTATTTGATGAGTGTTTTGCAGTCTGTGTTTTCACAGCCAATTAAGATACAACAGGTAAAACAATTAGGTCTTGTTTGTTTTATTCTACCTTCCTGGTCTGTTGCCTGCCTAATCAAGAAAGCTCCAGGCCCAGGTGGGAGTTCATACCCACTTAAGATTTCTCTTTGCCTCAGTGTTTTACTTGAAAATGTGCTTTGTTAAACCCACAAGCCATCCTATACCCTTGAAAAAAAGGCAAACGCAATGGATTCAAGCTTCTGTGTCTCTTGGCCTCTCGTGTTGATGTTGTGGGCATTGCTTATCTGTACAGGAGAGAGAATACACCACTACACTTGTTTATTCTGTGCAGGTGACCAAACTCACATCTGTATGCCAAGATATGGAATGCTGATCTGACCAGACTTGCTTATATATCTCCTTAATTTCATTCGTAAGGAGATATTTTTTTTCCTATTTAAATATCTGCAGGTCATTAAAATCACCCAGCAGGCTAATGAGGCATACGGTGTGTTTCTGTGTGATTCCCAGTATATTTTCTCAACATAAGCAAAATCAAAGTTGTGTAACTCCAGGAGCACCTGAGGGGAAAAAAAAAAGGGCATTCTTTAAAGAGGCACATTTCCTTTTATGCTGTCTTCTTGCTCCTGGTGGAGAAAGTGTTACTTTCGTACTAGCCCTCACCCCCAGTAGATTACTGTGCAACCCTCCGTGCAGAATATGGCAAGCCATAAAGAAAGCTGTTTATGTGCAAACTGAATTTTTGGTTCATCAGAAGTCAGTTAGGCTATGTGATTTTTCAGGTCTATGGATTTAAAAAAACAAGAGACTTCAAGGTTGAAGAAAATACCGGAGAGCTCAGATTAAGTTCCTAAAATGTTATTTTCCTTCTCAACTCATATGAGAGTTTCTTTGACTGTTTTATACAGTTCAAGGTGTAGGATTTGATTCTCTGTCTTCAAGGAAGGGGGAGGTAGCCATATGCAAGGACTAGAGAAGGACTTTCACACACACACAAAAATAACCTCAAAAAAAAAAAAGGCACGTCGATTGGAATGAACTTCTTTCAGGTTCTCTCATGGCATTCAGACTTTCAGTCTCCTCCATTCAAAAACTTAACATGACAGGTAGACCAAGATGGTATAGTTTTGTGGTGATGAATCTAAAATTGAAACCACCTCTATAAGAGAAAACAGAAAACCTCTCTGGTATCTCTGTCAGCATGTCTAATGTTTTGAGACAGTCCGGAAGACATTTCATAAAACAAGCTTCCATGGCTCATTGCTTTAGGTCGATTACTCATATTTTCCCTTTGTAGTAATGTTTTTCTAAATGCATTTCATTCAACACAAGGTTTCTCTGGCAACAAACGGCAGGTCATTGTTGAATAGCTAGCATTGCTTTGATGATTTTACTACTTCAGTGCCCATTTGCATAGCAGAATCCTCTACAGAACTAACACAGCCAGTTCCTCCTGTCAAAATTTTCAGGAGGTTGAGCTTTAAAAGTGCAGGGCTTTCAACAGCAGAAAGATGAGTGCTTCACCCCATGAAAGTGCTTAAGGTTCAAGAAAGGTTTTTTTTTTCACTTGTATAGTGGCAAGGCCAAGGAAAACTAAAAGACTTTGTGAAATATTTTAACACACATGTGCAAAGATACCTCGGGACAGCTAAGAGTCGTCTACTTAGGGCACTTGTGTGGGTTGGCAGAGAATGACTTAGCAGAGGTTTAAATCCAGGTTTTTTTATATCCCAGCTGACAGCCCTGATCGGTAGGCCATCATCTGCACTGAAGTTATTTGGTCAGCCTCTTGTGTGTCTCTCTTCTCTCTCATATCAATGTGGTCCTTGGTTCTTCTCCTTCCCTGGCAGTCTGATCTCTGACACATGGTAAGAGGATTTCCATGTTAAATTTTTTTGAACAAATAAAAAAATAAGTTCTATCAAGATTCAAAATGGAGTAATTTTAACCTGTTTCAGGCTCCCCCCAGGTCCTGACTATACAGTGGCTGGCTAGGCCTAACGCTCCCCTCAAGTTCTTTGCCCTGTTTTATTGAAACTTCCAGTTTATTTTGGATGATTGGACTCAGATCAGTCCCACTTATTTAAATATTTTCAATGAAACAAGGTTTTGTCCTATATTCCAGGTGAGTGTCAAGTTACTGACACTAAACTTTGCAGAAAACTCCACTCAAAATTTAGGAGTGATTTCATGATGCGAGGTTCTAAATTAACACGTTCCTACTATTAATTCTGGTTTTATGGAACAGGTATTTTTGACAATAAACCGTATGGTAGAAAGTGTACTAATGGATGTTGGTGTTTTTTCTGCAGACTCATGCAAGGTGAACATCCTGACTCAAGCAAAGAAGGAGCAAGAGTTGTTGTACTGAAGAACTTCACATGGTGATTCTAAATTCCTAAAACTACTATTGCAATGCTCCTCCTTAGCCACATAGGTCCAGATATACTAATAATTGTGGGAGATGATTTGTCTCTGAAAGAAAAATGCATCCTGACTTGTTTTTGATAGAGGGAATAAACTTCTATATTTCAGGTGTTAATTTAGGTGATGATTCTTCCAATATATCACTGTGCTCCCACAAAACCAAGTTATAAAATTTCTCTGGGAACAGGGACAGGCCACTTCAGAAAACCCAGCCTCATATTCCTTGTCATTTCACACATCCACCTAAGATGGTTGGAACCTCCACCCTTACCTTCTTAGTTCAAGAACGTCCTTGCCATTAGAAGTTCTTGGTTGTCTGGCCAGCTCTCATTGTACTGGGATAAGAGCCGACTGGGTTGTAATTAACTGGACACTTCCATTTACCTCTTCATGTTGGATCAACGTGGTAAAATGAAGACTGAGTGTTTAAAGCACTTGAAAGGCAGCAAACTTTAAAGTGGCATCTAATCAACCTGTGGAATTTTTTGCTGTGGGACATGGAGGCAAGCAGTTTGGGAGTCAGGGGAGGATTAAGCACGTGAATAGGAATAATACCTGCAGTTAACTTGGGAGGTTAAAGTATTATGAGGTTTATCAGTTCTTTTGCTTCTGGGCATAAACTGCCGTCTCAGCTTGTGCAAGAGCTGGTTCCTGCTCTCGTTTTTTTTTGCTCCCAGCTGTCTGTGGGATGCTTTCCCAGGGTGTGGGGCGCCCGAGTAAGTGGCCGCTGGAGGGGAGGACAGCAAACCAGAGCGGTCAATAGCCCTCCTGTGGAGCAGGGGCTTCTGCACTGGTTTTGATCCCCCCCTCCCCTGCCCCGCTTCTGAGGGATTCCACAGCCCACGTGGGAGGCAAGCGGCGCAGCCAGCGGGCCCCCTTATATTAAATCTTGTTTGCAGAAAATTGTCAAGGCCGGGAAGTGATTTATTGTCCAGTCGCTGCGTGGCCACTTTTCCATACAAAATAGAAGCCCTTCATTATGCCTGCGTGCCTTCTGGCACATGAATATATTAAAAGGAATTAAATCCCCTCCGCCACTTGCTCGGAGATCACACTTATCTGCGCATTCTCTTTCTGTCTTTTCGGTAAAGAAAAACTAGAAGAAGGTGGCTTGAAAATCCCTGCCTTTTTAAAACTTTTTTTTTCCCGTAATTCCTCTTCAGAGACAGAGATTATACACATGCATGTTATGGCTAGAAGTAAATGCAAAGGCATTAACTACAGCAGCAGGTGTTTGGGGGATCCTTCCCCTCCAGAATATTTGCACAACACCGTTTGAACAATTAGCTGTTTGCCCTCAAGGACTGGGGTTTGTAAAAGGGAACGCTTCACACCAAGGGTGGTTTGGACTGGAAACGGCACCAGTTAGACGAGGGGTTTTGTTCTCAGACTTGAAGATTAAGATTAAAACTTTAAACGCCCGGTTGTACCAAAGTGGAATTTTGGATTCAGGCTGCAAAGCTGTGTTTAGGCTGCGGGAGAGCAAGGAGACAGTACTGTTGGTGAGGTGTTACATCAGAAAACAGGGCTGAGTGGCTTTCTTCAGGCAGAGATACGGTGTCCTCAGGCTGGCAGGAGCATCTGATGGCCTTATCTCACAGTTTTTAAAAAAAAAAAGGAGAACATTCTGACTGCCTTGAATAATGTAACCAAGTGTTACTACGAGGTCTAGCTGAACCCAAACAAAAGCAAGTCAGGCTTTTCCTCCAGCTGGCTTCAAGGAGCAAGTCAGAGTGTTAGATATGCTGATCTCGAAGACCGGGCTAAAGGGTTGAGGACCTGATTTAAATGCTGCTTTATTTCCAGATTTCTGCAAATTTCTGTATTGCATTTGCAGCTCTATTCTTAAAGAGGGCAAGGTGTTGGAGTTGCCATGAAATATGCTGTATATCCCTATTGACCTGGGTGTCCATGTAGGGACGCTACCTTCTTTCTTATGCACTGCTGGGTTTTTGGGTAGAGGTATATCTGGACCAACACTAGTGATCTCCATGACAGCTATTCTCTGGAAATCCAATATATGGATCTACTGACCTTACCAATCCCTTGAGGGACCATCCCTTTAAGACTCTGCATGCTAAGGTGAGTTGAGAAATGGCACAGAGCTCTACTATGTCACTAAAGGGCAGTCATTCCTTCTGTGTTACAAGATCTGTTGCCAAGTTACAGTGGTCAGGGCCTTGACAGCACCAAAAGCCCTCAGTTGCCCTGAGCGATGCTACCCAGGGCCTCCATCCATGGAGTCCCTGCATCCAATTAGTCCACGAGCTTCATTAAGTCAGTCCTGCCCCCCCCCAGAGTGCTGGAGTGATGTTGCTGATGTGTCCCTCGATTGTTGTCCTGAGTTGCTGACCGGATTTCCAGGATGGATACCATCTGTTGTGGCCCTGTTTCTGATCCTGTCTCTGGTCTGAGCTACACCGTTGGTAGTCTTGTCTCTGGTCCTGTCTCCTCCTATCTCGATTAGATGACTTGACCTCCTGGATAGACTCCAGGCCATGTAGGTAGCCTTGTCACCAACTCTGCCTCCAGGTCTCTCTCCAGAGAGAACAATCCAATTTGGCATTGCACTGTAGCTGTGAGGATATTGCCTGGCATGGCCAAAGTCAGAGAGGAAGGGAGAGAGAACTGCAGCCATGGTGATGCGCTGGTTAATGTCCTGTAGACCAATTTACTCCATGTGAACCACCCGATGGCAACTAGCTTTGTTGTGCCTATTCACTCTAGTTCAGGCATGTAGCTAAACAATGTCCTGATTCTAGTTCTGTGCCAGAAGGGCAGCTTACAAACCCTCCTCAGACAACACACAACCTCCTTCTTCCTTCCTGTGAAACCTCCTGGGGCTTAGCACATGCGGGGGTGGTGGAAAAAGGGAGGGAGAAGAGGAGGAAGGGCGAGAGGAGCAACTATCCATTGCCAGCCGTTCCCGATGGAGAAAAAGGCTGGGATAGTAAATGATGCATTTTATAGCAGAGGGGAAATGCCTTCATCCCATGAGCTGTGGCTGCTTATGAGCTCCCCGGCCAGGTTTTTTGGCTACCTGAGAAGGAGGGGGTAGCTCCCTGACTGTATTCAGCCAGATGAGAAGTCTGCAAGTTGGGAGGTGGTGTCCCTGGTGGATGTAAAATACTTACAGGTGCTTCCTGCTGCCTGGCTCCGGCTCCAGCTCTTTATGTCGGGAGGCAGGAGAGCTGTGAGCAGATGATGTAGTTGTGTCTGGAAGTTCTCAGGTGGCAGATCACCCCTTAGAGACCCTCACAGCAAGCGTGGATCAGCACAGCGAGCCCAGTCCGGAGCTGTGGAAGATTGAGAACGACAAGCTGGACTTTTCTTACCTGGAAAAAAGGGACGCGGGCGAGGAACGGTTTCAGGATTTCTTTTGTGGAATTTCTTGCTGTTGTCCTTTCATGTTATCTGAAAAGCACTTGGAGCCTTTTCTTGAAATCAAACCTTTCTGGCGCTCATTTAGAGGCATGTCCAAGGGATGGTCTAAAAGCTCTGTGTGAAAGATTTGTGTCATGATAGCTCTTATGGAGTCCGAAGAAAAAGAGGCTTACACAGGTCTAGCAAAGTTTGTAAAAAGAACTCGAAGCCTTTTGCAAGGAACACATCAGGGTTTTTTTTGTCCCCCCTCTATTTTCTTCATCATTCTATTTATGGCCTGCTCTACTTTGATTTTTCTTGGCCATCAGGCAAGTAAGCAAGTCTTTTCTCTGCTGATCTTAAGGTGGAGTTTGTTTATATGTATACGAGATCCTTAATTACATAGCAGCGTGATTCCCCACAAAACTCCACTCCTCACATTCATATAGGACTTTTTTCTGCAAGGCCAAACACACTTTTAGAGTTTCTAGACAAAGCTATTTTGTGTATACATGATTTTGCCTCCCCTTCCCTCACAAAAAAAAAAAGAAAAAATAAGGGGAAAAAGACAAAAAAAAAAAAAAAAAGAAGACAGGGCAGCTGGGAAATCCTAAAGGGCAGATCACATTTCAAAACATTGTGAGAATAACAATTCTGATTACCCCTTCCCTCTTTTTCTCTCCCCTTTCCCCTTGTTCTCAATGTAATTCATTTTCTCTAAAGCAAATTTGCACCCTGGGAATATATGAACCATGTAACATTTCAGTGGGATACTCATTTTATTCACAATGTGCAGTCAAGGTTTAAAAAAAAAGGGGATTAAACCAAGCCTGAGACTATTGTGATTTGTGCAACTTGATGTAACAGTGTCCATGCACACACAAGCGTGGTAACAGGAGTAGTAAGGCTAGAATTCGTGTCCACTTCAGCTTATGGCAGGAATCAGAGGTATCAGATATTTTTATGGATTTCACGTTGATTCTTAAACATTTTGCCTCTGTGAACTCGCTTCTATCTCTCAGAGGACAGTTCCTACTGAAGTTTGTGGGTCTACCCTTCTTGTATGTAGACCAGAGTTGTGTGAAGTAGATTGAAGGGTTGTTGCTTTGGGTTTGGTTGTTGGTTGTTGGGTTTTTTTTGTGGTTTTTTTTTTTTTTTTAACTTTCATTGGTGTTTTCAAAAGCAGAGAAGAATTTTGCACCTTTTTGAGTGCCACTCTGCTGCAGGTAAAGAATGTAACAGCTTGTGAGAGTGGAGCTAGAGCCAATAATAATTTGACTGACATGTTTTGGCACTGAAATGCCTATTAAAACTCACTCTGTCCTTTCAAGATGGAGATTTTAATGCTGGGCACTTGTTTGAGCTGAAAATTCACTCTCTTTATAGATCCAAAGAGCCTACATCCATGTTTATTTCAGGGTTTAGGCTGGAGAAAGATTCTCAGAAGGATCTAATATTTCTATTGATGACAGAATAAATCCTTCAGTGTCACGAAGTTTCCAAGCCATGGAAGTTTCCAAGCCCCGTACGTACTGCAAACATGTTTCCATATGTAACACACCATACTTTTCCATACAGGATCCCAAAGATTCCTTGGAAAACCGCAGAGGACAGTGGTAGCAGTTTTTAGGAAAAAACATATTTACTTTTGAGAATTTCAAGGAAATGCAGCCATTCTCAGTAAGGGTTAACTGTGGATCCTAGGGATAACCAAGTTCATCACGGGAACAAATGTCTTCAGATATTTGATGGGCACGATTTCAATGGCAAATAAGCCAGCTCTGTTTGGAAAAGTTTGGCAATACGTGTACTCTTGTTTCACAGAAGGACAACTTCTTTGATTTTTATGTGAGATATGCGCGCTTTTCAGGCCAGTTGTGAAGAAAAAATCACTGATATTCTTTCCATGGATTTGAGAGAGTTCCAGTAGGTGGGAGGTTAGCTCTCCTACCTACACTGCCAGTAACCAGAAAAGTTTTTTTTTTAAAGAGCTGTTTATTGCATGGTATGGTAGAACAAAATTTTTCAATACAACCCCCTGTCTCCTGCAGCTTGAAGTCCTAACACAGGTTTGTGGTGCCTGCAGGAATCTGCCCGGATTTTAAGGCAGAATTTTAGAAATGCTATCTGTTTCCCTCTCTCCCATAATGCAATAAAAGCTTGCCTGAGCATTGAGAAGACTCTGCATCCGTGAGAGACCATGGCATTTGTTTGACCCAGACTCCTGTGTTGACTTTCTGCAGAATTAAAGGTACTTTGTCTCAGAAGGTCCTGCACACGTGTAGGCGAATGTCTATGCGTAGGCACAGGTATTACAAAGAGATTGATATTCCAAGAGTTCTTGCTGCTTTCATTATCTGCTCTGGGGCTACAGTTTTTACCTCTAATTGACCACCATCATAATTTTAATGGTGAATCTTAATGTTTCTACAATTGCTCTCCAGTCCAATATCAAGAATGATGGAATAAACCTAATCCCACTATTTGCACCACCACTGTGCTTTTTTTTTTCCAGAATTCGGAGACATGGAGAAGTTTGGGGTGAGATCATCACTTTCTACTGCACCTCTTGAAACAGAGATGAAATGGGACTGTGGCAAACAGTCAGACCCTTGTAGAGCTTCAGAAAAATTGGCACCTCTCTGACAAATGTGCATCAAGTTTTATTCTTTTCTTTGTTGAAAAGTCAAGCGAAATTATTTAGGAGAGTTCAGTTTTAGCATCCAGTTTGAGGAACTGAGCTGAGTCCCTGGAATCCTTGTGTAGGCAAAGATGCCAGGATTATCCCGAGTCTGACTCAAGGGGGTCATAACTCACCTGTAGAGCGAACCCCAGGAGAACTAGGTGCCTTGGATCAGGTATCAAAATCCCATTATGTGCTACTGGTATCAAAATCCCACGTACGTGAGGGCTTCTCACTGATTTTCTGTGGAGCCTGCTGAAGGCTGCTGCTCACAATGGGAGATGCTGCTGGGGTGGCTGGAACTCTGAACCACAAAGGGTCAGGCATGAAAGACAGCACAGACAAACCTCTTTGAATAGGGAACCTGGATTTTCTACAGTCTCCCAATTTGTCAAAACCCACGTTTATGGAGCAGAGAAGAGCAATTGTTCTCCCACGGCAGCCCACGGGAGCAGCAGTAGCCAAACGCAAGCTCCCTCACCGCTCTGCAATTTGCAGTGCTGTAGAATATCTGCATAAAGAACAGTGAAACAGTCTTTGTGATTTCCAAGAATTTGATTAATCTTTCACGTCCTTTTAGTTCCACTCGCACTCTGACATTTCCTCGTGTTTGTGCCACAAGCAAAAATCATTTTTTTTTTTCCAAAGCAATAATAATAACTTTTGAAAGTCATTGCACCTTAAAAAGTCTCCCTTGAGGAATATATTATCTTACTATTCCTTTCCACCACACAATTTAAAAAAGATTTACAAACAAGTATGTATACTGTACAGATTTATTTGGATTCGAAATCTTGCTTGTGAGGTATGTAGCTTTTAAAATACCTCTTTGAATGAGCAAAAAATGCATTTATGCAAGGAAAGGAGGAAAATAGAATATAATGAAAGTTAGGCTGAATTAGGAAAAAATGTTTTAAGATGCCCCAGATAATATGAAGCTCATGATTTCTTTCAAAGAAGTAAGGCCTCATTCCTCCTGAGCTTCAGTCTGATTTGTCCTTCTGCAGGTCTGTGGGGTCTCAGATGTTCCAGCTCACCCCTCACTGGGGTTATAACTGTCCTACTCATACTCTGACAGTTTCATAGGGTAGGTGAGAATATATCCTGGTGTGTGTTCTCAGGAAAGGAGCTAGAAACCTATTAGCAGAATGTTGTATCACTGCATTTCCACAGTATGACCATCTTTTTTTTTCCATTGGAGGTTGTTCCATGGTTGCCTCGGGAACCATCTCTAAGGTTTCATTGGTGTGAATGGGGGCAAAACTTGGGCTTCATCATGCATGAAACTCCAGTTATCTCCCATTTAACTTTACAACAAAGAGAGTAGAAGTTGTGTGAGTCTGCAGCCAGCAATGGTGTGAGAACTACATTTCCCTTTTCTTCAAGCATGGAAGGGCCAGCTCATGCAGGTGTACCTGGCTGCAGTATCAAAGAACCTACCTGAATTGGTCACACTGGGCTCCATTTAAGTCAGGATCAAGTCAGTCTAATTAATGGTGCCTAGAGCATAATGTCTCCCATCTGAAGCTAGACAACTAAAATGGCATTGGCTTTGTAGAGAAGAGAAGAGAAGAGAAGAGAAGAGAAGAGAAGAGAAGAGAAGAGAAGAGAAGAGAAGAGAAGAGAAGAGAAGAGTGGAACAGAATATTTCAGTTGGAAGGGACCTACAAAGACCTAGTCCAGCTGAATGGGCTTCTAAAAGTGCCACTTTCTTTTCACTGTTCATCAAGGGAGCTCAGAATGACTCATTTGGCCATAGAATGACATCTACTGTAAAGACCTTCTACTGAAAGTGAAGGGAGATGAGCCCCACCTTAACTCTACTACCATTGATAGGCACAGTGAATGTGAATTTCAAAATTCAGCTTCTATGTCTCTCCCTAATATAGAGCATATGCTAGCAAAAATAGAGTTGATATCATTTATTGTGACAGCTGATGCTGATGAGCCAACTTCCATTAAATAGATGAGTCGTCTACGATTTGTTTTTAGATTGTCTAGATTATGCGTACTTAAAGTCCTTTGGGGATTTTAATTCTACATTTCACCTGGGACAAGGAAAAGAGTAGGCATGTTGACCATATGGAGACAAAAAACAAATCTGAAGGTTTCCCAGCCTTTGTGAAACAGAGTCAGACGTCCTAAGAAACCAGGCGACACAGATACGTAAGCTCTTTTTCGGGGTCAAGGATCTGTTTTCTAAAGCAGCAGCAGGAATACACAGGTGGCATTTCTAGTGCAGCTGCTGAGAAAGAGCTCCAGGGTGAGTCAATCAGGATCACTCTGCCTTCCTGAGAAGAAAGAGGGAAAGAAATGTTAGGATCAGGTGGTGGAGAAAGACTTCCTCAAGACATCTCAATTTTAGGATCAGAAATCCATAATGCAACTCATCAAGTGACAGCCAGCGTGCAAACCTTCATCTTTGCTGAAACACCTGTTGGTTGTTCAGGCAGGAACTATACCCTGGGTGCTGAGCTCTCCTCGTTTTTATTTCTGTGATTTCAAAAACTTTAAAAAAAAAACAAAACCATTTGCTCTCCCCGCAGCAGTGCGTGCTAGAGACTGGAGCACATCTAGACTGGAGCACATCTAGACTGGAGCACATCTCTTCACTGTCCCTCCAGAGACGTACCTCTCTTTAGGAAAAAAAAAAAAAAAAAAAGAAAAAAAAAAAAAATAAGAAAAACACTGAACCTTCTTTCTTCCACACTAAAAGACCTTTGTCCCAAACCACACATGTAGATTTTAAACAGAAAATAATATGAAAGCACAGTGCTTCCTTTATAGCAGACCTTATGTGCCTTATGCAGCTTTCTGAGTTCCTGTGTCCATGGATTTATGATGTGCTCTACACTTTCCACATTCTCAGTGTTGTTTTCCCACATTTGAAGGAGAAATGATCAAGAGATTTGTGCTGGAGTGAAATTTATTCTGTCTTAAGCTGTGTAAAGGTTCCAAATTCACCACAGCATGGAAAATAGAAATGCTGTAAGCATCTTGGGCCCTTCCCAGGCATGCAGACACCGTGCCTTCTGTAGAAATGAACATTACATTCTTGTAATTACTGTTCTTGTCAGAACTGCTTTTGCCTCTAATAGATCAGGTAAATATGAACCGAGCAGGTTTTAATATCTGAAGGGAGCTCCAGGAGAGCTGGAGAGGGACTCTTTGTCAGGAAGTGCAGTGACAGGACAAGGGACAATGGTTTTAAGTTGGAAGAGGGGAGATTTAGATGAGACACCAGAAAGAAATTCTTTGCTATGAGGGTGGTGGGACACTGGAACAGGTTGCCCAGAGAAGCTGTGGCTGCCCCATCCCTGGAGGGGTTCAAGGC
>JAOTQQ010000001.1:76327116-76356893 GCA_026546715.1 Gallinago undulata | reverse complement strand
TGGAGCAACCTGGTCTGGTGGGAGGTGTCCCTGCCCAGGGCAGGGGGGTTGGAGCTCCATGATCTTTAAGGTCCCTTCCAAACCAAATCATTCTACGGTTCTATAATGCCCAGGGGGTCATTTCTGCACGGGAAAATAGCCCCCAGCCCAATGAAAAGTTGCACTCCTCAAGAGAGGGGAGAGGTTGAGTGGCCTTTTTGGTCATTTAGAGTGAATTGCAGGGGCAGACCATCAGCACTCCAAGGGGTTCCTTTGTTTTGGGGTAGAAGAGCTGTAATTTAGTATTTTTTAAAAACAATTTAAGACAGCGGTGAAGAGGACCCCAGTTCTCTCTTGTCCAGTTTCCTCTGTGCATGCTAAAAAAATGTGAGTGACCATGAAGGCTCAGGTGCTGAAGCCACTATCCCTCTGTAAGGGTGTCCCCCCTGGAAAGGCCCCCACTTCCACAGCAATTCCTAATAGTGGCAGTGCCTGACTTGCCTTCGTGATGCTTAGGGAGGAACCACCTCGCTACCTCCTCAGTATCCTCAGGTATTCCTTGGAAATCTTGGTCATTGCAGCCATGGTCCTGCCCACCCCTCTTGAGGAATCCTCTAATTCTGCTGAAATTCCTCGGTGGTTTGCCAACTGCCCTTTCCATGGAATAAACAAGAAGAAAAAAAAAAAAAAAACAGGCAAAGTTAAAGAACTAATTTCTTCTTACTCCAAGATTAATGAAACAGATACACAGAAATAAACAAAATCACACTCGTAATTACCCTTTCCTTAGATCACCTTTTAACCAGCCAACCATCTCTCAAGACACTTACGTATCTGGGATCAATCCTTATTCAAGATTCCTGGGAATTACTTACACAGAAAGGAATAGAGACTCAGTAAGGAACTTCTGATAGATCTATTTGGTCCTTGAGCGAGTAGCTCCAGCTTGAAAAGCCTTTTGTAATTCATAACTTAATTAGGATGCCAATTTTTAACTGTGCTATTAAAAGACCACTGACCTCCCCTGCCTAGTTTTAGAAATATCAATATCTTTTTTGGCATGGCTAGGTCGATCTATTTTCTGATGAGAGAATCAACATAACTTGTTAATGACTGTGCTAGTGCTTAAGAGGCTACAAATCTATTTATAGTAACGAGGGAAATCTTCCTGCCTGGAACTGTTGAAAGCACAGTAGTGTTCAAACCTTTGTATATGAACACAAAAGCCTGCAATTTAAAGAAACACCTACATTGACAGTCATACCTCATTCTCTTTTCTGTGTTTCCATAATATGCATAATTCTTGATTATCTCCCAAATCCAGTCAGAACGTGACAGTTATCAATCAAATCTGAAGTGAGAACCGGTCTGGGGAATAAACATGTCTACTTTGGCTCCGAGGCATATTGCGTTTTGCAGCCTAACATTTTCCTCATTCACTTCCATTCCTTTTTGGTTTTTGTTACTCTACAGAGGTTTTTTAGACAACAGTTACTGGCAGCTGCAGTGAAGAGCATTCAGTTTAATACAATCTAGGTAAATTTTAGGCAAGTGCTAGGTAAGTGCCTCTCCGGTTACGCACTCCACGGTCAAAAATTAAGCTCCGTTGGTCTACCCAGCAGCAGAACTACGCAGGATGGAATGATTGCCTGAGGGTAGGGGAGCCTGATGATATCAAATATTCATTTTCTAATATTGCTTTTATTCTATGACATATTTAAGCTAAAAAAAACCCCTTGAGATACTGAAGGAACTTTTATTCCAAATGCGGGTTTACATTGTCAGCTGGTGATCATGTTAACTGATAAGTATTTCTTACTGTGTCTCGCTGGACCCTAAATTTCCCTAAAACAAGAGCAGAGCTTGAAGATCAGACCATCCCAGAGTGTTAACCCAAGACCTCTACAGCCCACTTCAACCCCACTTAAGCACTGGGCTTCCAAATCTAACCTTAATGGAACAACTCGGTGCCGAAGGAAAAAGCATCACCTTAGTTGAAAACTAAGTTCAGTGAAACTAAGTTAAGTGAAACTCAGTTGCTTTGCTCCTTGCTAAGCAATGGACTGTGCCCAAATTGCCAGGAAATGCAGGCTTTGCTCCATTGCTCTCCAGCTGAGCGGTGGTATATTCCTCTCTCCTGATTTCTTGTTTCCAAGGGCAGCAGAAGCTGCAGAGACAGCACATTTGGCTCCCTCCGGAAGGATGTTCGTGCTTCGTTTGGTTTGAGTCTCTCACCTCACCCTCCAGCCAACGAACAGTCATCCTGGGCAGACTCTGAAGGGGTTTTTCTCGAGGTCTCCTTGAAGCAGCGATGATGCCAGTGGTCTGGCCAAGGGGGCATGGTCACGCCTCAGAAACCAACGTGGCTCTACCACACCTACCCGCAAAAGAAAATAATAACAAAAATGGTAAAATTAAGGTTGGAAACAAGTAGTGCGATGCTATGACCACAAAAGAGAGCCAGAGAAACCAGCACGCTAGCAGATGCCGCTGTGGAGTTCCCATCGGCCATTACGGTTGGTGGGACTGAAGCAGGAGTCATTTAAACATTTTTTTTTCTTTTCAAGGGATGTGATCAAGGCCATTAAAAGTAAAAAATAACCCACTAAGAGTTGATAGAGAATAAGATAGAAAATGTGTACTTTAAAAAAAACCCTACACACAACCCCCCCCCCAAAAAATGGTTAAAGGGGAATATCCTTAAAAGCAGAAACTGAATGGGAAGGAGGGGGTTTTGTCTGTCATATAGGCAGTAAAGACACCACATGGGTCTCAGCTGTTTCTATATGGAAGAGAAAATGACTATATTTTAATTCAGATCAAAAGACAAATAATAGATTCAGAAAGCAGCGTCAAAAAAAATAAGATCCTTTCTTTATTTTGACTAAAGGCTTCTGAATGGCAGAGGTGGACAAAACTACTCCATGATGGGTTGCCAACTCTGTCACAACGCTGCAGTCTGGGTCCTGTGGGGTTCTGGAGCCCAAGGAAACATCATCTGGAAGACAGCAGGGCTTTCCAAAGTAGAGTCCAGAGAGCTCCGAGAGAGCTGGCAGGACTACCTGGTGGTGTACGGCCCCACGTGTAGTGGACCTTGAATTTACCGAATTGCAACAATTTCAGTGGACATCTTCCACACCACAGGTCTGGCTCAGTTCACATTATTCTCTCTGATTTTTGTTGTGTTCACGGCGACTGGTAGATACAAGGGACAAGGAAGCTGTGCCAGATGATTAGCTTTTTCATGACACGCAACGCCCTACCGCGTGCCTTAGTTTGGCATGTCATCGCAATCATTCCACTTACAAATGTCCCCTTGTGTGCACGAATGCTATAATTGTGGATGCAAATCGAGGGCATGTAATTGCCCTGGCGCTTTCAAAAACTAAGGTTCAATGCAGAATTTTAATTCGGCCAGTCTAATCAATCTGTTTTTTAAAGGCCGATACAACAGATTTCCTACAACGTCCGTAAGTATTTGTTCTGTAGGTTGATTTTTTGATAGCCATGGGTTTTTTTTTTCCTTATTTGTGTTTATGAAAGTAAAATGTCAATTTAAAAAAAAAAAAATAAAACCACCTTATTTTGTTTCTAACTGGTTTGACAAAAGAGTAGGTATGTTTGCTAGTGGAGAACATAATCTCTAACCCAAGGAACTTGGTGTGTCACACCAGACAACGTGACACTTTTAAGAACAGATGCATTCGCACAGGATTCCACTTTGACAAAATGGGACAGATTTATGAGGAAAATACAGGGCCTTTTTGAACAGTGTTACGATAAATGAATAAATTATTGTGGTAAGGCCCTTCAGAGTTGGAGTTTTTAAAAGTGTACAACTGATCAAGAGTATTCCAGCTCCTGTTATTTTGTCTATAGCACAGAAGGTAAAGGAGGGACAACAGGTCCTAATAACAGATCCTTTTGGCTGGATCAATTAAATCTTGGGTGTCCTGGCTGAATAAAAAATAAAATAAATAAAAAACCCAAACGAAAAAACACAGGGGAGGAAACTCAGTGCCCCTTTGCAAAACTCCTCTTCTACTTGAACAAGTGTAGCTGGAAAAGAATGAATAGAGCGATCATTGCTTTTTAAGGAAACCCTCATCTGTCTGTCTGAAATCTCTCTCCATGCTGTAATAGCTATTAACAGCATCTCTTTCTGTAAAGACTATTTTTCTATCTTTATTTCTTGTTCATATATTTTGTATATATAGAAGTTCTGGTATATAATTAGCTCTGGTGTATCCTGAGATACTTGACCACTTTTTCATACAAGTTATGTGACCAGGCAATTGATGGAGCAACAGAAAGAAGATTTCTTTCTCCCCATTCCTTTTTTTTTTTTCTTTTTTAAGGAATGTTCACCACAGGACCAAGGGCAACTCCTTTGGCAAGTTTGCTTGTGCTTTCAGAATATTTATTTAGTATCATTGTTTAGTACTGAATTCTCTGATTAATCTTCAGTGACAGTAACTTCAAGAAAAAATTACACAGCTTCAAAAAGCGTGTGGGCAAATTCATGGCAGAAAAATCTACTAAGACTATTAAATATAAAACCAGAAAGTCCCTAAACTGCAAATTGCTGGAAGTTGGAAGACTGTTCCAAGGAAGTATCACTGTATCTGTTGCTCATAATTTTCCCTGGGCATCTGCTTTTGGCCAACACTGGAGACAGGGTACTGAGCCAAACGAGTCTTTGGTCTGACTCAGCCCCGTTACAATTTTATGGAAGTGTCATTAGAGGGATGTGACAGATGCAGAGATGCAGGTGAAGAAACACTTTTTTCTTTATATTTTAGCTCTTTTTTTTTTTCTTTTTTTTTTTTTTTCCCTCTCTTTTTTCTTTCCTTTGATGGTGTGTTTTTTTTTTAATTATTATTTTTTTCAAGCAATAAATATGCTACGTTTCGCTCCCGAGAAGCCACTTAGCTTCAGTCATTGTTTTGCCAAAGCTGGCCTTTGCAAATTCAACGGAACGGCAAATGTTGTGGGGAAAGAGAAATCTCTCTATCCCTGGAGGAATTAAAGCTCTCAGTGAGAATTCACTGGGCTGATCCTTTGTGTAACCACAGTGTTGTTGCTGAGCTCCTGCTCTCTATTAGCCTCCCGTGCAGTCTAGGGTTTAACTTGGCAGAACTTAAGGTTTTTCAGAGAAATTGGTTCAGCTCTTTAACCATCACGTTTACCAGCCCACATGCAAAATCCCTAAATATCAAAAGTCACGGAGACTTTGAAAGCACATGAAAATCCACGATTCACATGACAGCTGTGACAAAAATGCAGTCTTTCTTACTCCCCTTTTGTTTATGGTCTTTCAGCCAATTTCCAGTAGGACAGTATGTAAGTTAAAGTCAATTTTCAAATAATGAATAAAATTCTATATCGATACCTCGAAATCTTTGCTAAAAGTCAGATACAGTTTTCACTGTTTGCTTCATCTGTAGCTCTTTTAAAGTACAGAATAATAAATGAAAAAGAGGTACTTTTGGCCTGAAAAGACTTAATTTTGATATTTCTTGTATTTATTTGTGGTTTCAAGAGTTCTTTTTGCACCTTTGGTACTCAGGTATTTACACATGAATATTCTAACAGCCTGTCTTTTAAATACATTAATACGAATGTCAATCACTGCTAAAAGGGAGAAATCTTCAATCAGCTGTGTGATGGTAGATCAAAGGAAAATTGATTGACAAGGGCTGTCAACATTTTGTAAAAAGCTTGAGAACACGTCAGTTCATGAACAAAATCAATACTCACAAATTTTGTGATCTCACTCAGCGATTGAACGGCCACTTTAATTTGCCATAAATCTCTGCAGGCAAAAGAGGTATCTCTGCCTTTCTCCCCTCCATCGCACCCTTGGCTGCTGCTTTTTTCTGCCTCCTGGGCTGCCACCAACACTATTTTTTCAGCCTGATCTTTCTGCCACATGGCTGCATGGACTCTTGCAGTGGGACAAGGATGAGTGTGGGCAAGACCGTTCCTCTGGAGCCGGAACAAACCAGCTTCTAATTAAAGTGGACGTGTAATCACAACCCCAGTGCCTGGCTCTTCCATTAAGTGTTGTGAGCTGAATGGTCTCTCTGGTTCATTCCCGAGGCAGACTTTAAAATAGGGATGGGAACCAGCCTCATACCCTGAGCTGAGGTTCATCTGGTCTCTGGTTGCCCCCCCGGGCATCAGGTAGCTGTGGAGTACAAGCGTGCTGAGCTTCTGTACTGGTGCCACCACCAAAACAAGGAATTTGCTGAGATCTGCAGTCAATTAATCACTTAAATGTCTGCCAAGGAGCATTATTTTGACCATGGTCTGAGCCTGGCAAGGCCAGTCCCAGCTGTTATCTGGAAAGGGGATGAAGGCAGAAAGTGAAGGCCTCCTAGTATGTGCTGTACTGGGAGGTGATAGCTGGGAGCCTTCTCTCTTCCCTTCTCCTTGACTTCTCCTAACTGTTAATAAATTCTCACTAGGGAAGAAAAAGCAGTGGTGACCTCCCAGTAGGTTTATCAGGCAGAGCAAAGCAAGGACTGTGAGAAAGAGGAGGCCTGTCTAGACACGGGTGCTAATTCAGGACCCAGCAGGAGAAGACCAGGACTGCTGCCGTGCCGGCTACTCGAACCAAAGTGCAGTCTCACAAAGGAAAGATGAAATGTGGCTCCTGCTGACAACTCCAAATCTTCCCACCTGGGTCATCTCCAGCTTGGTCTAACAGATTTTTTTATTTTTTTTTTTTGTCTGAGCTCCTCATCTGGAAGCAGGGACACAACCACATCCTACCCAGAAAGGGTAGAGGTTCTGGGCATTCAAATGCTGTCCAAAGGCATTGTAGAAGCCTCCCTAAGCTCAAGCAAACTCATACATTAAGAAAACTACAGGACAGGTGGTGGTAGTGGGAAGGAATCATCCAAGCCCACAGAGGATTAAATGACTCTGTTGAACTCACTCTTAACAATAATAGCAACGGTCACGATCATGCCCTGATCTGAACACGGGCCAGTTAATAGTGCCTCATGAATAGGAGCATAAAAAGCAATTCTGACCTCGGAGGCATGAATATGGTCTACAACAAGCTTTCAGCGAGGCGAGTGACGAAATCCGTCTGGGTGAATGGATTGATTGAAAGGTGACTGGCTAGGAAGTACAAAAAGTGCTTTCCCTTTAAAGGGAAAGACTTGACACCAGAAGAGACTTAGCCAGAAACAAGCTAGGAACCTTACTTCTTACTCCTGACTCACCTACCAGCCCCTACATGCTTTTCTGAGCATTTAAAATTTTGTTCTAATAATGGGCTGAAGTTCTATTTCCTGACTGTTAATTGACGATGTTCTTCCTTCCTCTCTGTTTAAATAGAATTATTGATTATATACTTTTTTTCCATTACCTCTCCTAATTACTTTGAAGTGTAGAGATTAACAGCTGAGGCTCCTCACTACTTAACTTGCTTCTACAACCACTAATGGCAGCTGTGTGGTGCCTTCAAGGAACAGGTGATGGGTATGGCTTCTTTCTATATTTATACTTGCTTTTTGCCATGGTTTCCAACTTCAACCATTTACTTGCAATATTCTTATTAAAGAAGGGTTTGAAATGTCCTTTTGGACATTTCACCTCCCATAGTAATGCTCCTTAACTTCTATTCATTTTCCTTTTTTTAATTTATTTGCTTCTATTTTTGGATTGCTGTCGTTTTCTTCCTCTTATGATTTCTTTTCCCCCCTCATTTTATATCTTGGTGAACTCTTCTTACCTGCAAGAGAAATAAAAGCAGAACACAATTTTCCTGTTTCCATTACAATGTAGTTGAGAATCACATCTTTCAGCAATCCATCCTGAAGACCTGTTGGCTGGTTTTGGGCTTTGACTTCTTTTTTGGAGAAATTGTAACCTGTTGGGCCTTAATTATAATGACTCCAAGATTCTCCAGCTGCCTTGGATTTTACTGTTTCCTCTTGCTATATTTCTTCCACTACTCCACCTCTTCTTTGCCTCCAACTCTTCTGCTCTTCTTCTGATGAACTGAATTAAAACTTTCACTAGGAGAAATTATGGCGTGCAGCTGTGCACACCATTTGCTGATTCCAGCTTCTTTCCCTCTGTTTATGCTTTCCACACAGATTGTTGCTGCCACTGGAAAAACAAATTAAATTAAACTGGCACCCGGCTTACTGGTGAGACTAGCAGTAAACAAGCTGGGGAATGTTGGAGCTGTGTGATAGCCTTGAGAAACTGAAATTAAATAAAAAGTCCAGCTGCAATGAACCGTTCAGCAGAAATGCCTAGAAAGTATCGTGAAGGTGAGGCGTCCCAAAGGGGGATGACTGTGGGCTGATTTTTATTGAGCCTAATAAGCTTTGGTGCCTTTCTCCAGGTTAGGGAGCTAACAGGTTGACTTGGAGGCCCTGGGAAGGATAACTTGCTCTTTCTAAAACAGCCAAGATTTCTAGTAAAGCGTTTCTTTCCATTCTCCTGCTCTCTCAGCAAACCGTTTTGCTTGCTTATTAGTTAATGAGTATGGAGAATAAGGGGAAACATTCCCGGCTCGGTGTTAAGATACACATGTGGGTCTGCTGAGATATTTCAGGTCTGGAACCTAAACTGGCAAAACGTTGGGTATTTTCCAACGTGTGTCGCCAGCTGCATGTGAATATGCATCCCTGAAATGCTAGCATTTGGCAGCCACCGAGATCTGCAAATATTAAAGTATTCATTCTTGGATCTACCTATATGTTTATAACTTGCCTCCCCCAACTGTGTGCGAGAGTCCAAAACCAAAGAATCCCCAAATACCCTTTATATGCTCTCTGGCTCTCACTCCCACACACACTCGTACGTGCATGTGCATGTATGCATAGTTATTAGTAAAAAATACATGCAAGCATACACGAAAAAAACAAGGCAGAGAGGAAAGCTCCTCTTGGAGGAACATCACTTGCAAACTTCAACCTTCCCAGCTTCATTTTTCTTCTTTTTGTTTGATAGCAGATATTTCGCCTTTCTCTCACTTTTCTAAGGTATTCTGTGCTGAATGTGAAGTCACTAGAAGCCTGTGGAGGGTGACAGGGTGGATTAAGGGCACAGCAAAAAAATTGGTGCGAGAGAGAGTAGAGAGAATAAAGGAAGCTGCCAGCTAAAGAGGGGACCTCTAAATTTGGGTGTGTGTGTGTGGGGAAATTGGTTTGGGTTTGGGATTGGGATTTGGGTTTGGGATTCTTATTCCAAATGAACTCGCAAACCTCTTCTCCTGTGGGTCCAGCCAAGTGATTTCAGGCACTGCAAGTGATGATTGCTGTGCAGACCTCTGTCGCGGAGGCAGCAGGCATCGCTGGAGAAAACGTGGGATTTCACAGCTGGCGGGGGGGGGAAGGGGGTGGAAAAAAAAAAAAAAAAAAAGCAGAAAATGACCCCCTAGGTTTGAAAGGCGTGATGTTTCTATGCCTTATCCCCCTCGCCCCCACCGTGCTTCCTTCCCTCCCTCCCACACACCCATTAATAAAGCGAATGAGGATTTCAAGCTCTGCAGTTGTTGGGAATAGGCTGGCGAGCTGATGTGAGCTTCTCCTTTTAGGAAGGAGTCCCACGGGCTGGGGTGCAAAAGCCTCTCTGGCAGCCTGGGCAGAGGCAAAACCTTTGGTTCATGTCCCCCTGGTGCTGCGAA
Organism: Gallinago undulata; assembly: GCA_026546715.1. Classification (NCBI taxonomy): domain Eukaryota; kingdom Metazoa; phylum Chordata; class Aves; order Charadriiformes; family Scolopacidae; genus Gallinago; species Gallinago undulata. The sequence goes on along the minus strand of JAOTQQ010000001.1, from coordinate 76,347,259 downwards.
AACCAGTATTTCTGAAAGCAAAATGGCACTGTATCTGTAAGATAGACTGGAGCTTTGTTTTTGGCATCAGTACGGTGTGGAGCTGGGCAGGAGTCAGATTGAAGATGGTAAACACACAGAGGAGATAAAAGTTTGAGATTCTTTGGAGGGAAGAACCTGGCCAAGCTATTCAAGCTTTTGATGTGGCCATGAGCCTCGACTCCTGCCTCGCTTCTGCGGCCAGTGCCTCCAAGTTCCAGCAGAGTCAGCCTGGAGATGTGGTCTCTTCTCATGCCCTTTCAGCCCCTGCTGCCACCACCACCACCTCAAACGGGTGGCTGGTGCATTGGAGGTCCTGCTTTCCTCTGACTCCTTCTCCTTTTCTGTCACAGTGACCTCCAGTGGTTCTCTTCATTTATGTCCTGCCTGTTGTGTCCTACAGAAATTGGGCTATTTTTTTCCCTTTTATTTATTTAAAAAAAAAAAACAACCAACTTTTCTTTTTAACCTCCACAGAGCAAAACCTGTTGAAGTGAAGGAAGGAGAATCCATCAGCTTTCTAAGTAGGTTATGATTGTTGCCCATGTGGGCACTGGGCTCCTCTTCGCCGAACGTGCAGGACGGGCACGCATCTGCAACTCTGGTGAAATAATTAGCCAGGGAAACAGAACCATTATTTGTGACTATTAAATGAATGAGTAAAACTGTTCTGAGATCTGCCAAAATGTTCACATAGAAAAATCAGACTGCTTAAGGGGAGGGAGGGAGGGAGGGAGGGAGGGAAGGAGGAGGGGGGTGAGAGGCTTGGAAAAACTGATTTGCTCAAGTTTGCAGCAGGTCAGGGAAGACTGGGGGAGGGGAAGGGACTAACTTCATCTCTGAGGTGGTCCCACTTTCAAGAACTTTGTGAGCCCTCTTTCTGGAAGTGGTTCTCTTTATACATTCAGACTTGGCTGGCAGCGGTCACCTTGCTTGGCCTTCCCTTATTTAAAGAAACAGCTGCATATGGCAGTGTTTTTGTTGCTATTACTTTGTACCTCGTGCCAGAAGTTCTGAAGCTATAAGCCTGCTCACCTTATATGCACAGCATATAAATGTGTTCCCTTGAAGGGGGACGATGGGACGGTCCTGGAAGACGGGAATGAAAGGAAAGGGCATCAGAGGCTAGGACTGAGACACCTCTGTACTCAAAGAAGAGATAAATTGTTATAGCCTGGAAAAGGAATTGTGTTGAAAACAAGTCAAGTACTTTCAAACTCTGAGGGGCCCTTGGGAATGTTTTTTTCACTGCAAAACTAGCAGCGAACTCGATGGAAGGTTTGCCTGATTAAGGGCAGTTGAATATAGCCCTAGAACATCCCTCCACCCACCAGCCCAAGCCCAACCAAAAAAAAAAAAACCAAACCAAAACCCAACCCAGAAGTCTGGGTGTTAAAGAAAGTCATCATGAATCGATTCATAGTCTGTTGTTGAAAACAGCATCAGGAAAAATTTACATAGAAATTCTGTTGCTTGGAAGTGCCTGCAGTATTCCCTTCAGTTGTGCATCTCCTCTGCTGTGAGATCTTCCTCATTCCTGGTAGCCTTGTCTAGCAGCAGAAGGGAAAATAGTGGTGAAGTGCAGGATGACTCCCAAGAATCCAGTGTGAGATCAGAGTCTGGATTATGTGCTAGCTACCGATTTTTTTATATTATATTTTTTTTTCCCCAGTTGCTTGAAGAGCCTGCCCTCAGACAAGCTGAGCGACTTGCCAGCGTGCTCTCTTTCCTCTTCATATGTTCAAATCACCTAAGATGAGCTGCACGTTTTCCTGAGGTCTTTTTTTTTTTTTCCAAAAAATCTTAATTAGATCCTTGTAGTTGTTTTTCATTATGCATGCATATGTTCTTACTACACTGCTGTTTAAGTAACAACATGCACAGCAAATTGTTCGTGTGAGTTTGTTCTAAATTTACCGGTGATTTTGGACTGTGAGGCCAACTCTTGTTATGTCTGTCTCTGTTAGTCTCTGGCTGCTGGCTTTTTTTATAAGTGTAACTATTAATGGTCCCCGTGGGTTGATCTTTGTCTGATAAAACCGTCTCTTAAATGGATTAAATATAAATGACAGATCATCTGTCATTAGAGCTGCTCTTAACTCCAAGTATTTGCCCTATGTCATCTTATCATTATCTGAATAACTCGAATACAGTCATAGTGATTGTGATATATTTATTTAAAGGTTTCATTCTCCTGCCAATAGTGAGCCCCTGAAACGGGGCAAAGCTGAGAGCTCTGGATCTGCTTAGCCTTGTGGAGTCCTGACATGAGAGTAAGTGAAATGTAAAAAAAAAAAAAATCAAATTAAAAAATAATGGGTGGATGTCAGCTGCATTTCATTAATCTAGATAGCATTTTCTGTATCTTATTTCATGATCTGGTGTTTCAAATATAAACAAATCTACTCTGTCCAGCAAGGAACTTCCCTTAGCCATTGCACTAGAGCCAGCCTACTTGAGAAGAGGCCTTTTAAAGAACAGCCTCTCTGTATCTTTCACACCTCAAAAATCCCCAGGGTTTTGGTCAAGATTTTTATACTGGTGCCAGTTCCTCACCGGCGTATCGCTTGGAAGTGGCTGTCACCCGAGTGGTTGTCAGGAATGCTGCTCTGTGCTGCCTGGTGGTACCAAGAGACAAGCCTTCCCATCTTCCCGCTCTCTGCTGGTGGCTCTGCCCTTGCTCTTCCCAGGACCACCATGACTTTGCAGAGCCCATGCGTTGCCACGCTCTTCCTGCGTGCGGCTGATCAATTCGACGTGTAGGACCTCTTTGCCATCTATTCTTGGAAGACCAAGCAGTCCTGTAGGTAAGCAGCCCCTCTGGGGGGAAGGAGACCATGCAACCCTGGCTCGGGGGTTGATTGATCACGTGGGACTCGAGTTGGTGTGTTAGGCTCAAACCGTTGAGGCTGTAACGCAATCCTGTCGACCCAAGGGAAGCTGAAGCTAACTTCTCAGTAGAGTTAGCGAGTTACAAGGAGCCTTGTCCTTCATCTCGCGTGATTTCATATGTGTGAGTGGAATGTCATCACTATACAATGAGGAGACTTCTCTTAATTAGCCCCGAAAGCAAGATAAACCCATTTGGCCTTACGGAAAATTCATTGAGTCTATGTGCTCTCCTGGTAAATCTCACTTGGTTGTTGTTGGAACGGGAATTGTAGTGACACAAAAGGTAGAAAGGAAAAGAATCCTCTTGGCTGCTGGCATTGAAAAGCTCTAGACACTTTTAAGTGGGTACAGCAAAGCACTAAATCTCTCCTGTTTTGTCTCAGAATTGCTAAAAGCAGACTGCCCTACAAGCCTGACTGAGGAACTGGTTGCTAATACCCCCAGTTCTCTCGTTGATGGGTCTCCAGTCCCGTGAGCCCCAGCCTGGATGAGAGGAGCCCTGGGGCAGTTCACGTTGGTGTGGCTGCAGGACTGAACCACCGATAAAGAGGTATTACAGCCACCTTGTCTTCTTATTGGGAAAAGAATTGGTCTCATTTAGCTGCACTCAGTGCTTTACTCTGACATGCTTGTGTGCTTTCACATCCTTTCAGCTGTCCGAGGGTCAAAGAAGGCAAGAATTCGTTTAGGATTATAGGTAAAATGACTAACAGTGTGAAAACTCAAAATGTCTCAGAGGGGGTCTTCTTCATTCCTCTAGTGTAGCAACAAAACGGATAATTTGGGTACGTACTGGAAAACTCAGGTTACAAGATGGGATGATATTTTTTCCTTTTGCCGTGCTCTTGTTTTCTGCTTGAGGGATCCAGTTCTTATAAAATGAAGTTCTAATGGCACTAATCCCCACAGATCCCTCCAGCTTTTAACGTGCTCGTACGTGCACAGTCGTGGCAAGAAGGGCCTTTCCACTATCTCGCTGCTAACGAAGGGTTTTCATTAGTGCATCCGTACAGCTTACCCTGCAGTTAACATCAGGAGAAAAAAAAAAAAAAAACAAAACCAAACTCTTCAAATTTTCTGAAGTTTTCCTAAGGGAAACTTGTCCACGGTCCACAGAGTGGGCTTGAACGTGTTCTCTAAAGTCCAAGCATGTGCACAGGATGCTCACCTGCACTGTCAGAGAACAGGATCCAGCTGCTGGAAAAGGACAGTCCATGGCACACGCAGTGCAAGCCGCTCTGCTGGGATCCCAAACTCAGGCAGAAGGAGGGGCACGGAGAGGGTTAGATCATAGATATTTTCCACGGTAAATTTTGGTTAACAACTATAGGAAAAAATTATCGGAGTTGTGAGGAGAAGAGTCCAGGAAACTGATTAAAAAGAGAGGACTCCGGAGGGTATATATTCAAAGAACTGTGTGGGAAGTTGTGTGCATAACTTCCCCTGAAGTCAATGTCTAGAAGGGCATCGTGGTGGATGGGTGATGAGAAACTGTCTTGAAGCATGGGCACTTTTACCTGGGTGAATACCTTCAACTGACTATCTGATGAGTGTATTCATAGCCTGAGTGAAAGAACTGGAATAACCAACCATGGAAAAAAGAAAAAAAAAAGAAAAAAAAAACCACAAACCAAATCAAAAACAACCAACAAAAAATGTGTGTGTATATGGGCGGATGAGGGCTGGAGGGGTGGGAAGAGGCAGGCTGTACAAGAACGCTTTGCCTTTCTCCACCAAGCTGTCAGTAGGGCTCAGAACATTTTAGAAAAGCGGGCAAGTCTGAACTCATTTTGAATAACAAGTGGGATAACGAAGTAAAATGACTTCTCCAAGGAGCCCCAGTGCTCCTGTCGCTAAAATCGGGGTGAATGCATGATGCCTCTTTCCCTGCTTTGCTGTTAAAACCCATGGAAGAAACTGGTGGTGGTCTCAGGAGAGCACAAAATGTATACTTATGTAAATGAGTTTGTTGCACACATGACCTGGATCCTCATGCTGATGGTTTCCATTCTACTGTGAGAGGTACAGGGGTGCGATGTTGAAAAGGTAGTTTCTGCTTCCTTTACTTGTATCTATGATGGAATTAAATAAAAACCTTCACGCTCCAAAGAAACTACTCCAGCACTTTTTCTCTGCAGAAAATGATGACCAAGTAACAAAATGTTCAAAACTCTTAAAGACTGTAACTGAATACAGGCAGCGTTCCCCTACTTTCCGAATTACTGCAAGAGAGCCAAATTCTCTGTGGTGGCCCAGGACATCCAGGGCACTTACTCATAAGTGCACACGCGTGCTTACTGCGCTGAAGGTGCATTGTATTGGGAATAGTGCTGTCCACGTGGTGAGATGGCGAACGCCTAAAACTAAGCCAAACAGTTCCTGTGCCTGTGCTTGAGAGCACAGAGTCATTTCATAGTATGGACATAAACGACGTTGGCTTTTTTTTGGGGTGTGTGTCTTGAAAGCCAGTTAATGTCTGTATTTACGAAGGACCATGAAACAAACTCCACTGGAACTCCACTGCTGGTGAGTTACCACTGCCAAGTGCACAGAGCCTAAAACCATCTGGTTTTGAGGTCCAGCACAGCATAGCTTCTGTGAAGAACTGTCATCATTTGATGTCTCTTAACAGCTTTTGAGTTCTGCAGTAAACATGGTGACTGCTGTAAAACCAGACCGGCAGTAGGGTCCCAAATGTAGGTTCCCTTTGGGAGCCCCTCTTGGGCAGTCACAACATTTCTGAATGTGTTAGCTGGACCTGAGAGCAGCTGTTCAGTGGACTTCTGAGATAGCTGACCATCTCCAGTTGACATCCTGGCTTCATTTCTTTATAATTCTGACTCATCTTTGACCTCTCAAGATGAAAACTTCTAAACTGTTTTTTAGAAAATTTCAGCCCAAAATAGTCATACCATTTTTAAATGCCAAGCAAGGTGAACACATTGTATGATGCATGTTAAAAATATTCCAGAATTCCTTCTGAGAAGCCCTAGCACCTTTGTGGCTCAGGGGAAAAAAATGGAAATTTGGAAGTGCATCCTCTGCAGTAGAAATGCTCTTTTATCACCTTAAAGAACACCTGGCCATGTTGTAACCCTCTGAAAAATCACATCACAGGATGCAAAAGAGGGACTTGCTGAACCAGGAGAACGGTGGTGCAAGCTGACATGGGTGAGGTGAGGTCTGGGATTAGCTGGCCAAAGAGGAGGGAAGGTGCAGTGTTACTGGGGATGGTGGAGACCAGGAGAACCAGAGTTGAAAGGACTTGTTGGGGTGTGGGAAGGGAAGGAGGAGCGAGGACATGGACGGTGACACACGTGGTGGGAACAGAGACAGTGAATCAATGAGAGCACAGGGCAACTGACATCAAACAAAAAGACAAGAGCTGGATTTTGGTTTCAAGAGAGGAAAAGGACTGAGACATAGATGGGGAGGCAGAAGTGGAGGGATGAAGAGGGAAGACACGTGGCAGAAGTAAAAACTGTAACTTCTGACTGCAAATTAAAGTCACGTAAACCAGCTTTCTTTTGGTACTTCCAAACTCTTGGAGTGCCTCCTTATCCATAATGCTGTCCATTTTAGGAATGTTTAGCTATGCACATGGGCCATGGAGAACATCAGGTGGGCAAACGTCCATGAATGTGCAAGTCCAGTCTTCCAAGAGATCATACAACGCACAGGTTGAAGCCCTAGAACTACTTTTTTACTCCTCTGGAATAATCGTACCTTACATTTGACATCGTGTCTATCAGAAAATACTAGGATAAGTCCTGTCTGTGAGACAAGTTGAATCATTAGGGTTGAACTGTCTGAGAAACTGAAATCTCTGGAAGATTTTTAGACCCAAGCAGTTCAGAAGGCAAAGCAGCTGTAGTTTGGCTCAGAAATAGGGGTCTTCAGGATTTATTTTTTGAGCAAAACCGAGAGCTCAAAAAAACTTTCCTTCAGCTTTGCAGAGTTAAGTCCTACGGTCTGTAGCATGGACTTCTGAGCCATGGTGTGTGAACCCCAGGATCTGTAGACAGATTTTATAAGGTCTGTGTAAAGAAGGTCTACAAGAAAAACAGGACTTTTGTTTACATTTGCTACAATCACAAATTTTATATCTAGAAAGTAGGAAAAAGTTGCAATTTCTTAATGAACAGCCTAAAGATAAAGAGCCAGGGTGGTATTTCAAGATCATTTTCTCTCCTCTTCTGAAGTGGCCAGTTCTACAGAGCCAAGGTTTAGCATTTCAGGGTATGGTTTTGTTTTATGCTCCTCGGGCAGCCCCCGTCTGCAGAGGATCATCCTTTCTGACAAAGATAAATTGCCCCTTTCCACTGTCCCTTTAGGTTTTAGTTCCAGCTGGGATATGCCGGTAATCCCGAGGTCCAAAATTATCTTCTGAATATCTTGCAGTTAACTTTAGTTGTATAAATCCAAGCATTAGCTTGGATACTATAAATAGGCAGGGTGTGCAAGGAGGCCAAGTTGAAAACGTGCAGGAACCATGCATTTTTCTCTTTTATGCAACCCCAAAGTTGTGCTACGTTTCATCCTGTATAATATTTTTCATCTGAAGAGGAAACGATATGCGTGTGCTTTGTGAGCGTAGTAATTAACTGGACATGGTGAAGCGTTGAATTTCACACTTTGGAGAAGCGGGTAGGGAGGAATGGGTAAGTATTTTGTCGAATTTTCTTGCTTTTAGTACTTTCTTGGAGGTAGTTTTGTGCGAGATTGGGTAGAGAGCGTAAATACATCTGGTTTATATTATGTGATGGCTGTACTTTGGCAATGGAAAAAGATGGCACTTAAAAAAAAAGGAAAGAAGAATAAAAAAGAAAAGCTTGGCAGCCACAGAATGGAGCAACAATTACAAGAACTATCTTAAAATTCCCAGGATTTGTAATTTATTTTTCCACGCTTGCATTCTTCTGATGTTGCTGATGTTAAAGGAGAGAGACAGAGGAAATTTGGTAGGATTTTACAAAGTACAGATATCTCCATGAAACAATCTCCTTTACTCAGGTTGCCCCCACAGCAGCTGCTGTGATTAACATGTGGGTGGTAGCAAAAGGAATAGGAAGCAGGACTAATATGTTCACTTTCAAAAAAAATAAATGATAGATTTCCATTTTTTTCTGTTGTTTTCTGCAGGCAGCGACCATGAAGTAGTGAAGATCGTCCCCCCCTTAACTGCGATTATCTACGGGTATAAGGCAGAAGTAAAATCACTGCAGATGTTTTTCAGAAATAGAGCCACGTGAGGCATCTTTGGGGTGGGAAAAGTTATTCAAGCAATGCAACGGTACCTACTGGTGTGTCAGCTACTGCAGTTTTCATTTTTATTTTCCTTCATCTAGTCACCCAGGAAACACTCTTTTTTTCCCCCCCTTCACATTAACGTTAGGTGATGCCAAAGTACAAAGACCTGAGACTCTATTGATGTGGTAGATGTTTTCATCTTTGAGTAAAGGTGGTGGGAGCTGGGGATACTGAATATCCGCGTATTTTTGAAGAAGGCTCTGGGGTGTGATATGTGAGCACCTTCCAAGATGCATCCTGCATCCCCCGGGGCTGTTTCCCACATCCTCTTACTCGGAAGAGTGCAATACTTCATCCTTTGCAGGGCTGGGGGCTGGAAAGTTTGGGAATCTGCTTTCCCTGCAGATGGGTCTGGGCTATATGACAGTACCCCCAGGTAGTTCACCAACTCAGCTGCCTTGGAATAGAGCACTGGAACAAAATAGGTTTTGAGTGATTTTTTTTTTTTTAAGTAAAAGCTAATGTGAAAATGTGGGAGTTTGAACCAATGTAAACACATTAAGTTTAAAATGATTTTCGAATGTAGTAAAGAAAAAAAATAGCGTTCCTGCGCTTGGAATTCCTACGGGACACATTTTTCCTTCTGAGTCATGATTTAATTAGATTATATTTTATTAGACATTCTTTACAAATTTTAAAATACTGCTATTATACATGCACAAAGGAAAATCAGTTTGAACAATTGTATGTAGGCATTCATTGAAGTCAACCACAAAACAGGAACATTTTATGTCAGTTATCAATGTACTTGATATGTATATCTAAAGTGCATTATGTTACAAAAAATATAGAAAGTCAGCAGCACCAAGATACGTTCACAAAATAAATACACCAGTCAACAAAATAAATTATGGTAAATGTGACAATAATAATTGTCTTAGCCTTAGCAAAAAAAAAAAAAAAAGAAAAAAAAAAGGAAAATTCACAATAGCCAAATGTGCAGTTTCAGAGAGCAACGGGGGAAAAGGTTTTATTCTGAGCATTTACAATATTTACAAGTAATAAATATTTTAATACTTCCCATATGTTCACTATTACAGAATACTGCAATATGTCTTCCAAAAATCTCTTGCTGAAAATGTCAGCGCCTCCTGCAAAGAAAAAAAGGACAGAAAAAAACAGAAAAATTAATTTTCACTTCAAATACATGGACCCAAAATTAATAGCAAGACTATAGCGAATGTACATTGCTCATAAACTTTTCCTATAACAGGGCAACAATGCTGCAGTTTTAGACTTCTTTTCAAGACCTCTTCTATATTTCTTTCACTGCAACTCAGCTAGATGAAGACCTGCAGTTTGTCATGACACTGAGGCCATCTCTTCCATTCTATAGTACGCTCAGAGAAAAGGGAAGGAGCTTTAGTTTTCTTTAGAGCCTTACACGAGAAGATTCCCAAGTGCTACAGGTAGAAAAAAAACCAACTATCAACCTATAATAAATGTATCAAGTGCTACGAAGAAAAAAAGTACAGTTGGAGAAATGATAAATTGGTTTTGAAGATGAGAAAAAGAAAGTCTTTCTTGAAGAGTGGCAATCGTGCCCCTGCTGTGTTAATCCCTTGGGTCTGGTGTTGGGCTTCTGAGTAAACCAGTCCCACTGGGCTGATTTGGTCTATTTTTTCCCACTGATAGACCACCTGTTAAGACAAGGGTCTGTTCATCATAGAGGTAAATATTTCTATGCTGTCGTGAACATGAGGACATGCAGTACTCATAGAGACTGCTCGGGTCTGGAAGTCAACAGACCCCCTGACAGTGTGTGTCTTTAAGGGTTTGGGTGAATTGAGAGACTAGAACCCTGGAACTTTCCTTCCCGGAGCCAAAGAGCAGGGTCCTGAAGGAAAACGAGCATCTTGTCGTGTGACTCCTGTCGCGTTCAGTCAACGTTGAAAGAGCCAGAGGTATACAGTCCTAAGATTTGGGAGGTTTTGATTTTTGGGATTCTGGCAGCCTGGTGTGAGTTCTTCCCTCCTCCCTTCCTTGGGAAGGCGTGAGAACAAAAGCAGAGCCTGCTCCTGTCCTGACAGTATATTTCTTACACCACGACATCACTTTAAGTGACTTCTTAGTAACTTAAAGCTACAGGAAATGCTGAAGGGTTGGGCTTTTTTTTGCCTTCTGTCCCTGTGAACAGCACATTTCTGTAATGCACGTTGGTTCCCTGGGGGAGAGCTATAGGGTGGGATGCGAAGCTATAGGATGCGAAGTTATAGGATATTCGCTCTGTGGCTGGGCTGATGGGCGAAGCCGTGGGTAACGTTCCACGTGGCACACGTGTGTGGGCGTGGGACACACACACACACACAAAAAAACCCCAAATCCTTGAGAGTTTAGGAGGGGTTTTCCATGTGCACATGGAATGTGAGGCTAAATTCGACATCAGGGAGTCTACCCGTTTGAAAGGTTCCTTAGGAAATTAAGTAATAACAGCTTAATCCAATTGGAATGGGAATAGAGCTGGAATGGCCATGAGAAAGAATTTTTTTTTTAAGTGCCTGGAAAGGAAATGCTAGCATGAAGCTCCTTGATAATTAACTAGTAATATTGGGGTGTATTCCAGCTGTATTCCAATCCGTATAATAACGGCACGCAGTTCATAGGCCTATTTTTAAGAGGTTGACATTTTCATTTTGGCTTGGATTTTAGGCTTTGTTTTAGAGTTTAAGCTAAGCCACATCTTGACAATGGGCTCCGCACTAATGACTACTTGCAAGCTGCTCACTGTGATTTGGTCCCAGATTTTGCAAGATTGGCTCCTTCGAAGACATACTTCTTGTTGTGAGTTCAAAAGATCTAGAGAACACATCGCTTTTGGTCTTTTTTTTTTTTTTTTTTTTTACAGACCTAAACCCGAAATTCTGAGATCGAGATTGCGCAAAGGGAATTGGCATGAGGATTTTAGTTCAGTGTGTTGAGCAGGAGAGAAGCACAGTGAATGCAGTGAAAAGCACACTTAAATTTGTATAAAATGCTGGTGCATTATGTACATCCACTCCTTCGCTGGAAAGCAACCATGCTTCTTCCAAACTGCTGCTCCAAAACCAGCTTGTAGTGCTGTAGCATATGGAAATCCTGTCTGTGCACACTTTTCCTTGTCCCCCACCCACAGATCGAGTGGAAGTTCCTGATTTAGCTCAGGAGAGATGAGGATTCCCCCTCACTCAGATGTGGTCATCCCTCCATCTAAGACGTGCTTGCCCACCTTGTGCCATCAGCCACATAGACACCTGCATTGAGTCTGACTCCTCCTAAAGTCCATTCCAGGGGGTCGGGACTTGCTTCCATTTAAAGTTTAGAAATTAAACCTTTTGCCAGCCTACTGGGATAACTAAAAGCTCTGTACTTTTGAAGGAGGAATTTTGTTTTCCTGTTTCGTCGCTTCTCTTTGTTTAATCATCCTCGATGAAGCACCTAAAATATAGGTCCTCTTTAGGAATCTGTGCCTTGCCCTGTCGAAATGTTGCCTCTCAGGCAATAATATTGGTAAGGTAAAGCTGGAGATGGCCTTCAGCAGTCTGGGCTCCACACTAAGGCTGACTGCCTGCAGCCATCTAGTCATATTTGAAACAGAAAGGCTGAACGAGGGCAATCACCAGGGTTGTACCTGTCATTCTTTTACACATCCCATTGGATATACAACTGAAGACAGAGTAGTAAGAAAAAGAAATAACAGCCCAAATGCCCTAGGATGTTTTTTCCCTGCATTCAAGACGTCTCCGTGCCGAAGACAGGTGCTATTTATTGGCCACCACAGTTCCTTAATATCTGTTGAAACATCAGGTGACTCCTGACCAGATCCTGCCTTTCCCAAGGGGCTGAGACAAACCAGCCTCTCGTTCTTTGCTCCTAACTGCTACAGCCATGCTAACTGGTTTGTGGTCCAGGATAGAGGATGCCCAGCCCTAAACGACCCTCACTCCTGTTGATGCCAGCAAACGTTGAGGCGATGGAGTGTGTTGCAAAGTGTGGCCTCTAAAGTTTGACCCAAAGCTGGATTTTAGTAAATCCCACAGCCGGTGTCTTTTTCTAAGGGATTTACTGTCAGCAAGTGGCACTTCTCCTATGTCCCTATTCTTCCAAAGTGATGGGAAGGAGAAAAGGGTGAGGTTTTTTGCCATTGAAAATGCAAACATTTTAGGAGAACTGAGGAGTGGACTCCTTCGCTTTGTCTTCAAGGGTGCAGACTTCCACTCCAGGTGAGACAACTCCAAGGAGATCAGTCGCTTGGGGCACCTACGTTGAAGTCTCTACCTCGCCGCTGCCCTGAAAACCCTTCATTGTCATACACCAGGGAAGCACGTCTCCTTCCAAAAAAGCAGCGCTCAACATTTTTCAGCAGCAACGTAATTGTTTCACGAGCTGGTAAAAAGATGGAGCTGAATTAAAAAGTCCTAATGGCAGGGGAAATTTTATGGCGAAAGGCTGGTCTGCATTGTTTGCAGATATTACTAAGAGAGAAATTTTCCGTGTTCTCCCCTAAGGTTAAACAGTAAAATGAAAAACTGTAAAGGGAGGGTAGGAAAGTTGCCAAAAAGGGGAGGCGCCGAGAGGGAGGAACGAAAGCTTTGCCATTTTATAGATGCAGAGCCTTAAATAAAACTCAAAGCTCTCAGTCTGCTGAGGCCCGAATGTGGGACCAAGGTCTGAAGTGAGAGACACCATGGTTTTAATTTTAATGGCCATGATGTACCTTTTGTTTTTCTTTTTTTTTTCTTTTGAAATAACTTACTACTTCAAGAAGCTCATTTTGGCAACGGGCGGTTGGTTGCCATAGGAGAGGAAGACCTTGTCACCAGTGCAAAGTGGAGAGGGCACTTACCTCCAGAAAGCACCTTGAGACCGTGCACTGCTGGAAAGGTGACTGCCCAGCTAGGAGCGTAAAGGCACGCTCTTACTCCAGGCTGTGTGGACCCTTGGCCTCACACACCAAAAGAGAACAATCTCCAGAAATATACACTCTGCCCCCCAAAAGGATGTAGCAGGATTTACCTTAAAGTGTGATTATGTGTCGTAGCAGAGTTGTCCGAGAGTGGACTCTCAGTCGTGTCGCTTCCATACGTGCCAGAATTTACCCAAGTTGAGCGGGCTCGCCTCTTTTTCTTCTCTTGTTCCTTACGTTTCCCGGGCTTTGCTTTCTTCTTCTTCCCCGACGCCTTCAGGGGCTGCTCCTTGTAGGTCTGTGATTTGTTTGTCTCCTGAGTTAGGTATCTGCCCTCATCTTCACCACCGAATCGGACAGGGTAGTTCTTCGTGTTGGTAGCAGGCTTGGGGTTAGGGGAAACCTCCGAAGTTGCGCGGATTTCCGCAGTGTTGACCCCTTCGATTAAATTTTGAAGGAATATTCTCCTTCGTAAGTCTTGGATTGACTTGCCCTTGTCATGCAACAGCTGGTGCTCTGATACAGCCCGTTTGCTAAAGAAAGAGAAGAGAGGAGGGGTGGGGGGAAAAAACACTTTTAGGATTTAATTCTTGCCCGGTACTTGGCAGAACTCCTGTCTCCACTGGCAGGGGCAGCAAGAGTGACCGTGTACCAGTTTGCAGGCTTGGAGACATCCAGTATAGTCAGACTGCTGGAGCAAGTCCTGCTTCTCAGAGTAGCTGCTCCCTACAGAGAAGGGAAAGACCTAAGAGGGTAATAATTCTCAGCTGACCCGTCACACACCGCTGGACCCGGGGGCCGGATTAGTCACTGCTCTGTTCTAGGAAAGCCTTGCAGCTCTTAATATATCCCCCTTCAGGCAGTAAAAGCAGGAAGGCAGTTGTCAGAGGTAGGAAAACCAAAGGGGCAGATAATGGAGCGCCGCGGTCGAGCAAGAGAAGGAATGAGGAGCGTGTTGTGCATCGTTCGAATCATTGGTACGGCGTCGTTCTAATAATTTTCTTCTGCTCGGCCATGTCCTTCAGAACCATAAATACGTGCATAAAAGTGCGTTTCGTTTCTAAATTTAAATAAGCGCGATTGCAGGAGCGTAACGGAAAAAAACGGTCGAATTTGGGGGCCTAAAACGCGGGCGGTTCAGTCCGTATCCAGAGAGGAGGCAGCCTGAGCATCAGCAGAGATGAGCCTTCAGCTCTCCTGTTGATTCTACTGCTTGGCCACTCGTCTCCAATCATGGTTTGAGATGCCTCTCTAGTATTCCTTTAAGCACAAACTTTTGGGGCCAAATTTCTCGTCTGCTGTGCTCTTTGAGTTTTAGGCTAGCCCTCTTCGCTGGATCTTCTTCAAGAGCATCCTGGTTTGTTTGCGTGGGTCTCTGGTACTTTTAGAATCATAGAGTTGGAAGGGACCTTAAAGATCATGGAGTTCCAACCCCCCTGCCCTGGGCAGGGACACCTCCCACCACACCAGGTCGCTCAAAGCCCCAACTTTTCCAGAGTTCATGATCTTTTGGCTCACTAATCTCTGTCCTGTTTTCGAGGAACAGGGAGAGGGTGAGCCATCTGTCTTTTAGAGAAGTTCTACTGGCAAAGGAGGTACGAAACATCCGAGGAAAGAAGACACAAGTGGCACCTGGGTAATAAATAACTGTGAGAAAATACGTGCTTTTTTCCTTGATGTAGGCTGGAAGCACAGCTGCACTGCGAGCCACAGAGAGCGCAAGCTGGGATCTCAGCTACGTTCCCAGGAACGCTGTAAGACAATTTATCCTTCCAATTGCCCTGCCTCAGTGTGCTGAGATTGGCTGTGTAGCCTCTCATCTTGCAGCAGGGTACCGCACGTGACTGGATTTTTACTGGCCAAAGAAAACGAACGGGCTGCCTTGGCTGTCTTCTAATCATCTGGGCAGTGAGCTGGATCACAAGCTGTTTCTGCGTGTGGGCCAAATGGGAGAAGACAGAACTCGGAGGAAATATTCCTTCCTTCTGTCCCATCCCTAATTATCCTGCTACTTTACCAGGTTTCAAAATGGGCTGGACAAAGATAGTATATTAAATGATGGGGAGTGTTCTGTAATTTATCTTTACCAGTCCCTTCAGCCAAACGCTTTAGGTTTGTGGTGGGATCAACAGTGGAGCTCTTTGGAATTGGCAACTTCAAGTAAGTTTAAGGGCATCCCCTTCGCTTTTTGTCTTCGCAGAGCTGCGCTTTTTGAGTATTGGGTTCAAGGGACGGGTTCAAGTGACACTACATCTCTGCTACTCCGTGTGAAATTCAGACAGCAGCTTCCTCCCACTCCACCACGAGACCACAAGGTGATCATTGCTTTTTCATGAAGCGATGCAGTAGAGATACTTGCTCAAAATCGGGTTTGTGAGCATGCATTTGACCAAATATTGTCTATGTTTTAAGCGTCCCTAAATCCGTTTTGGATTACTTCAGACTTTAGGACAAGCATTTCGTGCCCTTCGACTCAACGTCCCTAAGCAAAACCGCAGTGTGATAACGCTGTGCTGAACCCACATTGTTTCATTATCTTCAGTGCAGCTGGGACCATTAACACCAGCTCAAGGTCTCCCCCAGGAGAACGTTTTTGACCAGTGCACTCCCTGAAGGCCTCCAACGGCCATCTCTGACAACCTTCTTACTAAGGTGAGCCTGATTTGCAAGCACCCTAACAGAACCAGCACCTTGGGCTCCTCTGAGAGTTAGACTTCTTGTGCTGCTTGTCAAACCATCCCTCGTGGCTCACGTTCCACTCCCAGCTTCAGGAATCTATTTTCCCAGGATTTCTGCAGGGGAAAGGCAATTCTCCTTTCCCTCTTCTGGTTTATCAAAAGCCTACAAAATCTGAGCGCTTCACTCAGTCTAAACCAGCACGTCTCATATGTGATGAGCAAAGCTTTCCTACTGCCTCTTGTAAACTCCCAAGGATAATTCCTTTTATCGCAGACAGCCTAAAGCTGCCTTAATCCTGTAATGTGTATTTGGTCAATTTACCCACTGTGACAAAAAAAACCTTGACTCTTCCAAAGCCTGTTATTAAAGTCCCCTTGATTGAAAAGGAGCTGTTCCATTTTGCAAGGCTGAAAACCTAGAGATTTGGTTCCAACACGGGGCAGTCAAGGAGCGTTACCAGATCTGCATCGTGTGTGTGAGTGTGCATTTCCAAAATAATGCAGGGATTGACGTGTCAGGGGGCGGCGTGCCAAAGAGGGTGGGTTTCTGTTTAAATGCCTGTATGATATTTAGCATCAAGTCTGGCCCCAAATAACATTCTGCTCTTCCAGATGATTGTATGACATTACGTAGTGTTGCCTTTCACATGACTTTTATTACTCAGCCAGGCTTCGGGATTACATTTTGCCTACCCGTTTCCTTCGTGTGCTCTAGATCCAAAAAAAAAAAAAAAAAAAATCTTTGTTTTAAAACAAAGAAGATGTGGTAGATACCTAAGAAGATGTGGTAGATACCTATCTCTTTGACCTTCTGCCTCAGCTATTCAAACAACTCCTCTGTTTGTAAATCGGGGGGAAAATCCTTGCCCAAGAAGGCTGATGTAAGAAGTGCTTCCTAACGGAGACATCAACAATATCTCACCCACACACTCGGAGGAGGCAGGCAGTGGAAACTGGAATGATGGCATTCACAGATTGGGTACAGTATGTGAAAAAAATATCAGGCTGTTAGGGTTAAGATGACCCACTAGAGGTCCCTTCCATCCTTCTATAAAACAGGCTTCTCACTCAAGGAAAAAGAGCCTGACCCCAAACAAAGTGCAGGGAATTCTAAGCCGAGGTGTGGTAGGCACTTCCGAGGGAAGGATGTTGATGGGTTGTATTTGCCCAGAGTGTCTCAACTAATTACTGTGTCCGAGTACTCTATGCATGTATGGCACCTGATGTCTCATTCTGGGGAAAACAGTAGAAACCCATGACTTGTGACTATTCTGACTTCACAGGTAAGCCGTTCTTTTCAGGTACGAGCCCTCTTCATCTTTTTTTCCCTGGCTACCTAGCGTCCCCGAGAGGCAACGCTCTTCAAGCAACAAATTTCTGTCTCAGAGCTGCTCTTAGCCTTAATTATTCACGTTGGGTCTGATCGTAAGTTCAGCAAAAGAGCTGGGAAAGGGTTCAGCCAGCTCTCTGTCTGGGTTTTGCAAGACACGGTGCCCTTGCCACTGGCTCCAGAGGGAGTGAAAGCTGCTGGACCTATCTCAGGGTTAGGAAAAATATTTTGAACGGATCAGGGGACGTGATGCTGCAGTGTCTGGGCATGCTGATAAAAAATATCTAATTTCACTTTGAGGCATTCCTGGGTTTCTCAGAAGTTCTTTGGCGGCTAAAGCATTTCTATAACAAATAATATGCCCGGCATTCTTCTCTTGGGACAATTTGCTATTGCTTTCCATAGGAGATTTGCCTCAATAAACTCTGCAAAACGGGGCCTATGCCATTTTGATTATTATTTTTTTTTGTGGCTATAATGCCGGGCTTCAGTATTTTCACCCGTTACCGGTTTAAGCCTTTGACAGGGGAAAAAAAAAAAAATAAAAAAAAAAATAAAAACCTCCAGCCTTAAGTGAGTTATTAACCATTAACTCCAGGAATGGTTTTGTGGTGATATTAAAACAGGACACATGTTTGAGTGCGGTGTCTGTGTTTGTGTTGTACCCACAAACAAAACTAGGTGAATGCCACTAACTGACAGCTAACTGGTTTCCCCTGTGTGTTTTACATGCCATAGCAAAGAGGGAGCTGAAAAAAAAAAATAAAAAAAAATACATTTTGACTGCTTGGCTTCCACTTTCTACCCCTCCTTCCCCCCTCCCAGGATGGAATGGGGATGTTGGGAAGACCTCCAATCCTGACCTTTAAAAAACAAGTGTTAGAACAATGCCAGCTTCGAGAAGAGAAAGAGCATTTCTTTGCAAACCTAACTTTTTAAAAAATAAATTTGGCTGAGGTCCAGTTCAGAGTTTCCTAGCCAAAAAAATACAGCATTTGACTGAACTTCATTTATTTTAGGGTTTTTTTTATTCTTTTCTATTCCTGACACTGAAGTTTGGTTCCTCTGTATCCCAAGAGAAGAAAATCGCCTCAAATGAAAGAAACAGCTCAACAATATTTTTGAAGGAGCCCAAAACAGCTAAGCATTAATGGACTGGGGAGGAATTATCAGCAATAACATGTTCTACACAATTTGCTGCAGGAGATTTGTAAGAGCTGTCTGCCTGGTGCCAAGGTTTAGGTGTGTCTGAAGTCACTTCACCTGGGGGATTTTTTTTTGGGTGGTGTTGTTGCTCGAAGGGCAGAGGAAGTGCTATTTGGAGATCTTCTCCTTATGGATGTAATAAACCAGTTTCAAGGAGATCTCATCTGAAATTCAGTTTGCTGGGTCACGTTTCCCCATAAGTAAGTTGTGTTTGGATTTTCCAACCCTCTTTCTCCAACCTGACTTCTTTTTGAACCCAGGAACAATACAGCCCTCCCCGGTACGACCAAAGTGGTTCTTCCCCAGAAAAATCTGACGCAAGTTGAGTGAAAAGCCAACGAGGTGGATGGGTGAGACAGAGAACTGCTCCCACACCAGCCCGGTGGCTTCTCTTCTGCACTTTGCGCAGTGGGGGGGTTATTAGGATAAACCACGTTGATTATTTTTGGAAGGAGCAAAAAGGTCATTTCCTGAACAAAACCCTCTTGAGTTACATTATCATTTATCAAAAGATACGCTTCTGCCTCCAAGTCAGATACTGGACTCCCTTTGCATATATATATATATATATATATATAAAATAATTTTTTTTTTCCTGAAATCCAGAGAAATTGCTCAGTACTTCACCTTCATGACAGCCCTCACCACCGCGTGTTTCCCCTTGTCCTTATCAATCTGGGCTGCGTGCCAGGGCTGAAGAAGTGTATGGTACTTAGTTGGATAAAAGGGGATGCTCCCCACCTTGGACCCTCCTGGGGGGGGCTCAGAAAGGTGAGGACACCCCCCACCCCCACATGGGCAGACCTTGGGCTTTAACCTCTCCTTCCCAAAAATCTTTGGGGAGTTCCGACGACGGAAAAGCGGGGCCCAAACTCCTTCTGCCCGTGGCTTGGAGGCATCCCCCCCCCCCCCCGGGGAGCACCTGGGGCAGGTAACTCGGAGCTGATGCCAGAGGCTAAAAACTGCCCCCCACCCCCCCCTAACCTCCCCCACCTTCTCCTGATGCTGCCCCTTTGGGTTTAGGGGTCAACCGCCTCCCTCCCCACGGAAGGAAAAAAAAAAAAAAAAAAAAAAGCCAGAAAAAGAGAAAGAGGAAAAAAAAAAAAAGAAAGAAGAAAGCCAGAGGGAGAGAGAGAGAAAAAAAAAAGAAAAAGAAAAAAAGAAAAAAGAAGGGAAAAACTCACAGTCTGCGGCTGATCCCCTCTACTGGTCTCCCGCAGGAGGGCACGGAATAACTCAGCAGGAACACGGCGAAACTCCACTGCTGGAAGAGTTTAGTGAACATTGTATCCTCCGGGGGCTTCAAACCTGCAAGGAAAGGGAGATCAGTCCCGGGGGGGGGGGGCACATGCGCCGGCCCCAAGCAATTCCCGCCTTCGGCTCTAGCAGCTCCGAGGTTGCGAAGGGGAAAAAAAAAAAAAAAAAAAAAAAAAAAAAAAGCCAAAACACAAAACAAAACCCCAAACTTTGGGAGCCCTCTGCAGCGGCTCACTTCTTCCAAACTTCTCTCCGTCTCTCTCCCTTGCTGTCTGCCTCTCCCTCTTTTTTTCCCTCCCTCCCTTCCTCCCTCCCTCCCTCCTTACATCCCTCCCTCCCTCTCTCTCTCAGCCGGCTCTGGCTTCCCGGAGGCGAGCTCTCCCTCGATATTAGTTAAAAAAAAAAAAAAATCATCTCGCTCCTATTTGAGGGGGGGGGTCAGGGAGAGGGGTCCCTTCGCCCCCCCTCTCAATCCCACTCCGCTAAGGGGCTGTCTCAGCGCGGGGGAAGCCCTCTCTGCAGATAAGGAAAGATTCACACCCCCCCCCCCCCCCCCCAAAAAAAAAAAAA
>JAOTQQ010000001.1:76297385-76320334 GCA_026546715.1 Gallinago undulata | reverse complement strand
GAGGTTCCACTCAAATATGAGAAAAAACTTCTTCACAGTGAGGGTGGCAGAGCCCTGGAACAGGCTGCCCAGGGAGGGTGTGGAGTCCCCTTCTTTGGAGATTTCCAAGACCCGCCTGGATGCCATCCTGAGTAACATGCTCTAGCTCTGGGCAATCCTGCTTCAGCAGAGGAGTTGGACTAGATGATCTCTGTGGTCCCTTCCAACTCTAAAAAAAAATCAGTGAAATTCAGTGAAAATCCTGCTGCTGCAGCCCCCTTCTCGCAGATCTTTGAAGGCCACGTGTATCTTGAGATCACCAAGGAACTTTTTCTGGGGGAAAAAAAAAAAAAAAAATTGCTTTCCGCATTCCTCTTGCAGGGTTCACAATCACAAACACAGCAACTGAGAGTGCTGCAGGAATGCTAGAGCTGCCTCCTAAAGCCTCCCCGAGAGCTGCAGGGGAGGATTTGGCTGTGAGAGGCAGGAACAAGCAATACGTGGAGTACCTTTTGCACGGAGCATTTCAGTGGGGAGAAAGCATAAGCCTAAAGATTTCCTTAACCAAGCTGGAAATTGTCTATGTGAATTGGTGTAGAACAGCAGCTGTTTGGAAATGTCTGCATGACCAGCTTTCATTAAGATTTTTCAAAAATTGCTTGGGGCATTTCTGCAAAGTACGACCAACGTTGCGTATTCTGGATTACCAGGAATTAACACCTTTGATGACAGAGTTGAGGCAAAGCCCATTAAAAGCTCTCCTATCTTTCTCCTTGTCTGACTGCTCATTCCCCAATACAAATGTTTTTTCTCCATAAAGTCCTTTGGTCCTTTTGGGGCCATCTTAATAGCATGTAGCACTGTTTTTTAACCTGTTTTTGCTTTTAGGATATTGCCTTGTGGATCCTCTTCAGGTAGCCCATGGACCTCCTGATGTGGGCAGACAAGAAGCCAGAAACTATTGCAATAGTCTTACTCAGTGAAAGAACCCTATATCAACATTCAGTGTAAAGTACCAAGGAATGCCCTTGTTACTGTTCTTAGTCATAAACCATCTTTTCCCTGAAATAGTTCAAGCTTTTCATTTTGGGGAAAAATAAAACCAAACCAGTATATCTCAAGCTCATGTTATTTAGCTGCAGTTCCTTAGAGATGTCCATATATTAATCAGGTGGGAATGGGGCTTGAAAAGCCGTATACTCAACAGGAAGGAGTGTTGTGTCTTATTGCATTAGGTGTATCAAATATAACTTTTGCAATTCTGCCTTGAGGCAAAATTTTGGCTTGAGGAAAATCTTCCTAAAAATGTAAAAGCTTACCAGTATTTCAACTGGCAATGCGGGCAGTGAGTTGCCAAATACTATCGTCGAGCTGGAAACAGGTTGCTTTGACCACAGTACGTGTTGTTAAAGGTTGGGTTAAGTGCTTCAGAGAACAGAGCCCATTTAGTTATAGCTCCTTTCTCCCTCTGATATTTACTCAAAGGAGCTTCTTGCTTGTGATTGTGACTGGGAAAGCCCATCAGCCTCCGCCAGGTCAACTTCCACTAAGGAAGAACCACCTTCTTGTCTTTTAAAACAGGCAGTAGCTTATAATGAAGTGAACGTCAGGCTAAATGGCTGCATGCAAGTAAAAATACGTTTTTGTCACCTTATGCAGCTGACAGGCAGGGACTCTCCAGACAAGCCCTGACCCTCATGTCTCTAACAGCAGCTTTTGTCTCTGACTGCCAGCCTGAAGTCTTCTCCGTTTGTTAACATCTTCCTGGCAGCACCCGTAAGAAAGTGAGGTTTAGGAAGCAACCCATTTAAGGACAATAGTCCAAATTTGGCCATTAAGCAAGACCACTGCTATTATCTTGGAAGAAATTTGTACAACACGCTAAATGTGCTGCTCATTCTTAACCCATCCTATCAATGCAGAGCTTTATAGTAACTTGTAGGTGACATCAACACGTGACAACGTGACATAAAACTATCACTCCATGGCACATGGGCAGCCATCCATCTGGACAAAGAGTCCTTACTGCTTTTCGTGTGAAAAAAAAAAAAAAAAAAAAAAAGGATGAGGTTGAATATGGATGATAAACATCTATAATTAAAGTGGATTATTTTGCTCCTGCTTTTATCCTGTAAGAGCAAACACAGTGTTGTGCCTAGGTCACTTGTTGGCTGCAGGCTAGCTGGGATTCCCGGGAAAGAAAGCACCTGAGAACAAAACGGGGGAAGCTCATTTCAGTTCTGTGGCTGCTCTTCTCAGGATGTACCTGCTCTTGGACAATACGGGTTATTGTCTCAAGGCTTTTGTTATTAACTCAGATCATGTCAGCAATGTGGTTTTATAACTACTTTCGCACAGAAAAGCATCTCTAGCCACATCACCTGAAGGACTTTCCCGGTTCTGTATTTTCCTAATCCTTTCTGGCACGGCCACTTATTCCCAGACATACGCTGGAGCCAATTATGGGAAAGATCCCAGAAATCAGTACTTGTCTAAGTGAATTCCAGAGTCTCTTGAACTCCTGGGACAAGTGACGGCTCTGCCAGACAACAGTAAGAGTTCCTCATTAGAACTGCAGCCATGACTGTCACTGAAGCAGATTCTCAGATGAAGACAAGCTCAAACCCTTGTCAATATTCAGCTGTATTCAAGAGAAAAACAAAATGTGAGTGAATTTTGCAGATCTGACATTTTTTCCTCCAGCACCTGCTGGAGCTCAACAAGGTGCCAGAAACTAGAAATCCAACAAAAGCACAGGACCTGTGGTACCAAGGCTGAGGCCTTGGAGAGTCTGCACTTCTCTCAATGTGCCTGTGGAAATGGATCACAGAAACATAGAATGGTTTGAGTTGGAGGGCACCTTTAAAGGTCATCTATTCCAAACTCCCCTGCCAATAAGCAGGGACATCTTCAACCAGATCAGCTTGCTCAGAGCCCTGCCCGACCTGATCTTGAACGTTTCCAGGGATGGGATATCTACCACCTCTCCGGGCAACCTGTTCCAGACTTTCAACCACCTCCATGGTAAAAAAATTTCCTGCTTATATCTAGTTTAAATATACCCTCTTTCAGTTTAAAACTATTAACCTGCACCTATCGCTATAGACCCTACTAAAAAGTCTGTCCCCATCTTTCTTAAAAGCCCCTTTTAAGTACCAGCAGGCTGCAATAAGGTCTCCCTGGAGCCTTCTCTTCTCCAGGCTGAACAACCCCAATGCTCTCAGCCTGTCTTCATAGGAGAGGTGCTCCAACCCTCTCACCCCTTTCGTAGCCTTCCTCTGGACTTGCTTCAACAAGTCCATGTCCTTCTTATGTTGGGGAACCCAGAGCTGGACACAGCTCTCCAGGTGGCCTCACAAGAGCAGAGTAGAGGGAAAGAATCACCTCCCTTGACCTGCTGGCCACACTTCTTTTGATGTAGCCCAGGATACAGTTGGTCTTCTGAGCTGCAAGAGCACATTGCCAACTCATGTCCAGCTTTTATCCACAACGATGCTGGGATTCTGCTAACTGCTGATAGCAAGCTATAAATAAGGGGCAGGGAAGGAGATGAGTGAATTTCAGAAGGACCGTTACCGCTGGATGTTCACACCAAGCCCCGGAGGAAATGAAGGAAACAGCCAGGACCTAACCCCCTGGGGATGGGTGTTTCACTTGCTGCTTGTATAAACTTACTTTTGGCTCTGTTTACAAGCTCAGTGTTCTGTTTCTTTCCATCCATACAAAGGTTTTTCTTGCCATATACACAGGTTGGCATCTGCTTGGAGGAAGGTACAGCTGCTAAACAACACCCAGGGAAGCTATTTTGTTTTCCAAGGAGTGAAGGATCACCAGATGATTCAGTTAAACTTAAGAAGACACCCAGACCCCCCGCCTGTGGTACTTCTGACATGTCAGCAGCGTGCCCAAGAGTTATTAAAACTGCCAGGTTCCATCCTGCTGTCTACCTGGCTTTTTACATTCACAGCTGTGCACTTTGCATATAGCAGAAATTAAACTCAGAATAACGTCTGCTATGGAGCAGCGAGGACAACAGAGGACTCTAGCTGGATGGGAGGTTCTCAAGGAGGATGCCTGCACAGGTAAAGAAGGTGTGAGTAGAAGGCTAGTGTCCAACCTGCCTCTCAGCCCACCGAGCTCGCAGCGTTCAGGCAGCACAGGGTGCTGCAGGAAGCAGGAGCACATCAGGGTACAGGAGGACCTTGCTCTTGGCCTCGCTGCCCAGTCCACCTGGGACACCTCTGTGCTGCTCTCTGCCTGCTTCCCACTAATGCTGGCTCTCAACTTTCATCCTGCTGGGAGGGGACTCCCGTGCTGTGGGATGTACTGGTCAAAAAGCCATTGACTCACTGTAGCTCACCTTCTTAAAGAAGGAGTGGAAGGACTCCTGGCATGGGGCAGGACCTCTCCTGCTGGCCCTGTGCAGTGCTCCAGATGTGCAGACGTCCCAAACATAAGAAAATCCTTGCTTTTACTGTGAGGGTGGTTAAATTGGCGTAGGTAGCCCAGATTGTGGAGACTCCATCCATCCATGAAGATACCAGAAACCTGACTGGTCTCCAAAAGTGCTGGCCAGCCTCAGCGATCCTGCAGCACAACTATTCTCCATCGACCTCTCTTCCACGCTGCCGGCAGAAGAAGTACCTTAACAGCACCCCAGTAATTTTGCACGGCTCCACTCCTAACTCCAAGCTAAGAGTCCAGTTCCCAGCGAGTTAGGGAAGGAGAGCTCGGCCCACAGAAGGGTAGAGACGTTGTGACACTGAGAGCTGCACGTTATATGACTTCAGGCCCTCCTTGGCCCGATGTCACGCACGAAGAAAGGTTAGGGCGCTCAAAGTCTCCGTGCAATGGGCAGGGAAAGCAAGGTTACCTCAGGATATGATTCACAAAAACAAACAGAAAACTGCCTCAGCAGCTGCTGGAGGTGCCAAGGAGACAGGCACAGGTTAAACCCTTCTTAAACAATAAGTTGTCCTTTTCTGGATGACGGAGGTGCCGCTTTCCAGTCAGGTTGTCCCACTGGCCAGCTGCTAGGAACTTCGAAAATGCAGCAGGAAGATGCATCGCCTATTTATGTAACGTCCCAGAGGTTTGAGCACCAAGAGAGATGGGATCCAGAGCGGATTTCCCCAGTCTCTTGCCTTGTGGGAATTTGAAACATCCCCTCTCCTCTCTGTTGACTGTAAATGCAGCGATGCGGAACAGGCATCTCGACTGCGGAAGATGAGATGATGAAATAATGAATCCACACGAATGAACGAAAGCATTAATTGAATCAGAAAGCAGCAGCAAGCACGAGCAGGATTTTGTCACTGGCTGGTTAAAGCTTTCAGCGTGCACCTTCTGGGGGGAGTTTTCCTGCCTGGGAGACCCCGGAGAGGTTGTGGGGGAAAGGGGGGGCTGTGAGGATTGCCTGGGTGCAAGGCACAGGGTTTCCCCGGGGGCTGGGACAAGCTCCCCCTTCTCTTTGGCTGAACTCTTCAGAGCATGTCCTGGAGGAGACATAAATGCAAGCCTCAGGAAATGATCAGGAAAAAAAGATTCACTGGAGAGATGGCACTGGGTGTCATCGGAGTGCCACCGGAGAGATGGCACTGGTGACGGAAAATATAATAAAGGTGATTTCTTTGTCAGTCCCCTGCCTAGCGTAATTCTTTGCTCGCCTTGCATTCTTTGTAGGCAAAGATCTATACTGCTGTAAGTCACATTCTCACATTAATGCTGTACTTCTGTAGGCAAATACAGGGACCTATGCTGCAAATAATAATACTGGGGCAGTGGAGAACCAAGCAACCTACTCTATTTTGCCACTGAGTGAAATTTCTGAATTTTCCCCCTTTTTTATGACCACAATAATCAGCTGTGTCAGGGTTTCTCTCTGTCAGGGTTTCCCTTTGCTCTGCTACTCCCAAACACACGTTGCCTTGTATCTGGGTGTCTCCCCCTTTCTTCTTTCCCTTTACTCATGCCTTTTCTCTGCCAAGCTCTGTTCCACTCTCCTTCACAGGGGAAGTCTCCCTACCGACTGTGTGCCCCTATGGCTACAGTCAAGCTGGCAGTCGGGGACTGAATTTCCTTTATTTGGAACAGATACACTGTCCCCTTTCAGTCCAGAGCTGAGCACAGCAACCAGAGAAAGCTTTGATGCGGGAAGGGCTCCTGGGGATAATTACCTGTGTACCTCGGAGAGACAGGATGCCCGAGAATGGTGCCTGTGGATTCACGAGTTTTAATACACCCTACAGAGTTTTTTCTACTTGCATCCCACTCAATGTCTTCCGAATCCACATGTTCAATTATTTGATGACACAGGATGCAATTCTGGGATCTCCAAGGATCCCAAAGCTCTGCCACGTGTTGTGGGGATGACTCTCCTCACACCTGACAGTTTTCCTTAACATCCCAGCTGCCTGTTGCGGGGGGAAAGGAATCACGGAACTGTCGGATTTGGAAGGGACCTTCTAGAGACCATCCAGTCCAACCCCCCTGCCAAAGCAGGGTTGCCCAGAGCACATCACTCAGGAGCATCCAGGAGGGGCTTGAAGATCTCCAGAGAAGGGGACTCCACACCCTCCCTGGGCAGCCTCTGCCAGGGCTCTGCCACCCTCACCCCAAAGAAGTTCTTCCTCACATTGGAGTGGAACTTCCCATGTTCCAGCTTGTGCCTGTTGCCCCTCGTCCTGTCACTGGGAACCACTGAAAAGAGTCCAGCTCCATCCTCCTTCAACCCACCCTTTAGACACTTGTCAGCATTAATAAAGTCTCCCCTCAGTCTTCGCTTCTCCAGGCTAAAGAGCCCCAGCTCCTTGAGCCTTTCCTCATCAGGGAGGTTCTCCAATCCCTTCATCATCCAGAAGGGAATCATAGAATTGTGGACCAAAGGGCAGCAGCAGGGGGAGAGGGAGACCCACTCTTCAGTTCTTTCATTGCTTTGATCTCACTCTCCAAAACCCTTCATTAGAGTGACCTTCAGGCTTATCAATGACATGGCAAGTTTGCTGGTATCTCAACAATCCACTGAAAGCACTCCACTTCCTTTTTCCCAATTGGAGCCCACCCCAAAATCCAGCCTCTCTCAGCCTTTCCTCATCAGGGAGATGCTCCAATCTCTCCATCATCTTAGTTGCCCTTTGCTGGACCCTCTCCAGCAGTTCCCTGTCCTTCTGGAACTGGGGAGCCCAGAACTGGTCACAATACTCACCAGGGCAGAGCAGAGGGGCAGGATGACCTCCCTCCACCTGCTGGCCACACTCTTCTTGGTGCCCCCCAGGGTGCCATTGGCCTTCTTGGCCACAAGGGCCCATTGCTGGCTCATGGGCATCCCGTTGTCCAGGATTTGGAATGAGCAGAGGTGGAGAATAACCTCCCTCAAACCTACTGGCCACGCTCTTCCCTACGCAGCCCAGGGTATGGTCAACCTCAAAGAAGCAAGCAGCTTCTGCAGACACCTCTCCAAGGGAGACCTAACGAACCTAGTCCTTCCAAGTGCTCATGGCACTTGAAACATGAAGAGGAACAGTGCTTTCCGACAGAGAATGCATTTTCATCTGTTCACCTGAAACCTTAAGCTGTGGAGCTACTGCTATCTAGGCTTCCTCAACTTCAGCTTCTAAGTATCTCTTAACATGGATTGGGCTGTTTTATTTGCTCCATTTTTGGGACTGAATATCTATGAAATACCAACAGGAACAAACGCGTCTGGTCTATTTAACTTACACACAACCATTACCAAGCTGGGCTGGCTGGAGAACAAGAATTCAATTTAAAGGAGGGGGGTGGGGGTGGGGGTAGAAGCATTGTAATTTGTTTTTGAGCTATGTTGGAACAAAATCCACCCCTTTAGACATTTTTCTGAGAGGAGACAGACTCACCTCCTGTCTTGGAATAGCTTAGTGGTTAGTGTACTCATCTGGGATGTGGGACACCAGAGTTCAAGTCCTTCCCTTCTCTGATTCAGAGCCCTAATCCCCGGACTGTTGGCTTCTCTCAGTTTCATCCCAGACCTAAATCCTTTCCAATAACACTTGTGATGAATTGATATTTTCCAATGGGTGAAAAATGAATGTTTTGTTAAGGAAAAATTCCCGTCGAACGGTTATGCTGAGCAGCCTGGGAGTTTTGATTAAACAAAGAGAAGTCCAGGCTGCCATCACGCAACAATGGAAGGGAATTGCAAGTTGTGAAAAGAAGTGGTGTGCTAGGGAAGCAGAAGGAGCCTTCTTCTCTGGAGGTGTGCAGGGCTAGTGTGGTTAAGGCATACTTTCTCTAGCTTTAGGTTTACAAATTATTTTGAAAAAAAGGACTCTCTCCTTCCCCACGGGCACGTGGGACTAGTGTGGTTAAGGTTTGCTTTCCTTAGAAATGGTTTTGTTTGATATTTTTCTATTTCTTTAGCAAGTGGCACACCACAGAAAGTTACATCTAGGATCACATCTAGCCTCACTTGACTTCTTAGCTCAGAAGACAAGCTGCCTTTCCCGGGCTGATGGAAATAATTTGTTTGTGTGAAGCTTCAAGTCTGGATCTGGACAGTATGGTACCCTAACATGCTCTACCACGAGCATAACCTTCATTTGTTACCATTTCTTAAATGCATATCTTTGTTTTATGCATTTTATTTTTTATTAATCATCTATTTTTATAATCTCCTTTCACATCACATTAATGATCCGTTTTCATCTCCCTCATTCCCAGTGGAACCAACTGCATCTTTAAACTTTTCCCAGAAGTCATGAGATCTGGTCCAGCTCCTACTGAAACCAAACTGATTCTCTTCAATCACTTTATTTGGATGGTGGTCAGCATCTTACACGGCCATCCCTCCTATCGATTTTGAATGTTCTTTGATCTCACAGTACGGTTACTTTTTCAGACATGATGTCCCATAGGGTGTGAAGGCCCAAGCTGGAACACGCAAAGTGGAATGGCCACCTGACTTGCTTTAAACAGCCCATGTGTATGAAATGTAGCCCACAGAGTTGCCCATGGCAGGCTGCATAATCATCTTGAACAGCAGGAGATGTGAGCAAACACATCTTTAGAGGAGCTTCAATTAACCCTTGCAGGTTAGGGTTCTAAATTTACTGGCTCATCAAATATGGAATTCAATTAACCTGAAGGAATAAATAAGGGTCAACTGTAAAAGTTATATATTAGTTGCTATTTGTTTATCCCAAGTTGATTAAACTGCTCCTTAAATCATTTTAACACCTTGTTTTGCACTGAGGTTAATTGCTCCTCCATCTCTAGTTTTCACCTCTTTTAATAATAGAAACACTAATTTGTGGATTTGTGTGTTTGGTCTAAACTATCACTGGTGCCCCCCTCCAAATTGGTCTAAAAGCTAATTTTTGCTTCTTAGGAATATTGACCATCTTGTTTCTACCAAAGGCTTGAAGCGGTTTCAGTGGCTGGAGGAGATGGAAGTGTAACGGTGTCAAAAAGTCAACAAAGCAATATTTGGCTTTAACAAGCCAAGGCGGCAAAGTCTAATTTTCTGCTAAAAATCAAAAAGTAGTTAGAATTTTGGCTCCGAGCAGGACTGGACGTTGACAGTCAGAGGTCCTGGGTTCTGCTGCCCTTATTGAAACCACTCCGTCTTCCAAGCCCTTGAGATGACTTGAGTCTTTTACAGGTTCTTAACCTGGCAAATGAGGGAATGACACATGGGTGAATTTTCTAAGAGCATCCCGGATGACTCAGGGGTGGCCTCTGTAGTCATAGCACATGTAAAAACAAAGCCAGCTATACTTAGTGTTGGCTGAGGACAGCTCTAGCAAGGATCTGTAGGTTGCTACACCCGCAGGACTGACATCCAAGATTGTAATACACAGCCCTGACAAAAGGAGGCTGCAGACATCATTTCAACCTGTAGATCAGAATAGCAGCAAGGGCTTGGCTGCTATATCGTTGGAAATATTTCAATTTCTCATTTGCTTTGCAGACTACCAGGTTAGGAACAAAATCTTTAAGTGGGTTTCCCGTCTTTCTCCTGTCATGTTATTGGACTTGCTGTCCAGTTAACTGGAGTCTTTTGAGGAAACATTGCCCCCGTGGTACATCAGGCGTGCCTGAAGTAACCAAAGGATGTTGCTTTTTGGGAAGGGCCAGCAGCAGAGCATGGAAATGGGACAAGTATCTCACTTCCAGCCCTGAGTCACATATCATATAATCATAGAATCATATGGGGTTGGAAGGGATCTCTGGAGATCATCTCCTCCAACCACGCCACTGGAGCGAGTCTACCTAGAGCACGTTGCACATGAGCTTGTCCAGGCGGGTTTGAATGTCTCCAGAGAAGGTGACTCCACCACCTCCCTGGGCAGCCTCTTCCAGGGCTCTACCACTCTCACAGGAAAGAAGTTCGTCCTCATGTTTAGGTGGAACTTCTTATGTCCAAGTTTGTGCCCATTTCCTCTTGTCCTGTCACTGGGCACCACTGAGAAAAGACCAGCCCCATCCTCCTGACACCCTCCCTTTAAGTATTTGTAAGCATTGATCAGATCCCCCCTAAGTCTTCTCTTCTCCAGACTAAAAAGACCCAAGTCCCTCAGCCCTTCCTCATAGGAGAGATGCTCCAGGCCCTTAATCATCTTTGTGGCCTTTTGCTGTCCCCTCTCCAGCAGTTCCCTGTCCTTCTTCAACTGAGGAGCCCAGAACCGGTCCCAGTACACCAGATGGGGCCTCACCAGGGCAGAGCAGAGGGGCAGGATGACCTCCCTCCACCTGCTGGCCACGGTGCCCCCCAGGATGCCATTGGCCTTCTTGGCCACAAGGGCACATTGCTGGCTCATGGGCATCCTGTTGTCCAGGATTTGGAATTATCTGAAATGATTTGAAATATCGGTTTTGAAATTATTCATACACACAGACAGAAAAGGCTCCTGGGCTTCCCACAAGGAGCGTGTGGCTACTTCAGTCCACTTCAGAGACCCTCTCAGCCCCTACTCATTGCAGGAATTCCCCACATGTGCCCAGGCCTGACTGAGCTGTTCTTGCTTTATTATTTTCCATCTTTGAAAACGCAGCACGAAAACTCCAACAAGAACCTCGCTCCAGGACCAGTAGAACAGAAAAAACTGACATTAAAATTGAGCGATCCCCTTTGTATGGAGAGAAGGAGCTTGTAGGACTCGGGGGGTGAGGGGTGGAATATCAGACTTTATTAAATCTGTATGGTTTTTTTTGTTAACAATCCATGGAGTCAGAGGCACGAATAGGGAAAAATTGTGCAACAGGTGGGGAGGCTCGTCAGGAGATGGCTTATCGCTAATTACCCCTGAGATGCCTTTATCCTCTTTTCACCAAATATCACTATTTTTGCGATATCAAGCCAAAAGGCAATCAGTGATACCAGCAGCCTGTCCCGTCACAAAGGCAGGGTTTGTTAACTCATAATTTCTATGGTGGCTGTGGTTCCTCTCAGACCGTGGCGGGCTCTCCCTCAAGAACCTCTTGGAGGACACGCTCCTAAAACTCATTTCACGAAACCAACCGCCGGCGTCAAAGGGTTGGGTCGGTGCGGGGGAGGAAGGGAAGCACGCTTGATTTCCAGTGACTGTGGATATCAGAAATATCAGCAACCCGTGGTGTGGAGGCCATCTGCACGTCTGGCAATCTGTCCTCCCAACAGCTTCAGAGCAGGTGGTTTTTAATCAAGGTCTCCAGGTGTTTGTTGATGAAATACTTTGATTCGAGGGACACGTGCGCAGTGAGAGGAGGAGTGTGATATCTGCGCGGCCCTCTGGAATCCTGTGCTCATTAGTGAGTAGCGATGATGTGCTTGTCAACACCTATAGGAAAGCCAATTTGTACTAAATTATTTAAACCCTGCTCAAACAATGATGATCTTATTTAAGTTGCAGGTGCTCAGCTTCAGGCCTAGGCTTGTGCAAGATGTTTACTTGTTATGTCTCAAAATACATTCAGTGGGAAAAAAAAAAAAGAAAAAAGAAAAAAAGAAAAAAACCCATGAATATAAGAATGTCTTTGTTACATTTTAGGACCTTCTTCCATAAACACACAAAAGCTGAACTAGGACCATCTTGTTAAGCTTTGCCAAGCACTGGGGCTTCTGAGATCCCATGGATGTTCCACAGAGTTTATGCAGAGTAGATAGCATCTACAGGCTGCAGATGAACATACGGGCTCTGCTGTGCTGGGTCCTATGCCCAAAAAATAAAAAAAAAATAGATTCTACTTAACAATCCAGTTAGTTTAAGCACAAGTTGCAACAGGGAAACAAACCAAGCAAGTAGGGAGAGGACAAATGGGGTAATGATAAACCCGAATCCGTTTCAGTTAGCTTTGTGTCAGTCCAGACCACAGTCTGTAAGGCAGTTGTGGTGGTGTGCTCTCCCTGATTTGCCCCCCTGTCGTCCCCCCCGGCTCCTGCTCGGGCCTTGGCCACCATGGCCATCACACCAGCAGCTGTGGTCACTTGTATCTGGACTTTGGGGGGTGGCAGCACCGTCAGAATACTGTCTGCAGTGGGGACCTAGAAATGTTATTCCCATGAGAATATAGCTATAGGTCAATTATCTCACTGTATAGATGGTGGGCAGCCCCAGAGCCCTGTGAGCTCTCCTGATCTCCCCTTTGGTGAGGACGCTCGCTTAAGGTTCTGCTCCTCCAGGTTGAGAGATTCCTTGCCCCAGCAGATTCTGGGTGAGTGACTAATAGCGTGCTAAACTTTGAAATCTTAGCTGAGGAATATAAAGGGTTGATTGAGCAGATATAATCCTTTAGACATAAACCATTGACCAAGTCTGGGACCAGGACTGGATCCAGCTACACCTGGACTCCTCTCTGGGAAGGAGTTTAGAAAGCCAGGGGGTCCTTTCTGAACCCCTGACTCAACAGGATTTTGTTAGATCACTGTTTCACCTTAATAAATATTTCACTGCTTCACTCTTAACTAGTGAAGTCAATCGCTCCGTCCACGACAGCAGTGACTGCCGGACATCACGGCAGAAGGAAAGCTTCAGGTGGAATTCAAAGGTACGTAGGGAAGTGGCTTAATGGTGTAAGGGACACAAGGAGGCAAAGCAAAGAAGGGTGCAGGTAGACGTGGGTGAAGAGTCAGTTAAGGTGCAGTTTGGTTGTGAAAGGATTTAAAGGGAGGGATAAAAGATGGAGGGTTTGTTTTTTTTTTTGTCATTTTAGAAGGAGGTGGGTAGCAGAAGGCCATGAATGGTATAAATTGTAGGAGTGAAATAGGTATCAAAGAGGATGGTTTGGGCAATTCTTTGAGCAGACCAGGTGGTGAAGAGTTTGCAACAGCTGAGGGTTAAGATGCAGGGAGCGAAGCACTCAGGTGGAAGTTTTTCTATTCAGATTACATTCTGGAGATGTTGAAAGAGCAAATTGTTTGAGTATAAGCCCAGTGTTGGAAGCATCAAAATGCCTCAAAGCCACCCCTCAAAATCAAAATCCATAACCATGGATCCAAGGGACTGCGTGTTTGATTAGACTCTTACCAACAGGGAGAAACAGTAAAAAAAAGTGTGGGTTTGGAGAAAAGCTCAGCTGAGACCTCAACCTTGTTTTGCTTAAGCTCAAGCCTATGTAAATGAGGGATAGAATAAAGGATGGAATTGGATGGAGGCAATTTAACATGTCACCAACCTGAAGATAGTTTGAGAGTGAATAAAAATTCTGTGTTTAGGGAGGCCTCATACTGTGGGTCCATAGCTCAGCTCTGAGCTGTTGGGGTAATGCAAACACATAATCATCACAAAGGAAGGGTTCAATGAGAGCACAGTGGAAAGCCAAAGAAAGGGAAGAGGGGAAAAAGAGGAAAGATCATCTGGGTAAGGTTCTAAATGACCAAGTAAAGAAGCATAATGAAAGGCAATGCCTACTACAACGTGGAATTTAAACAGGGTGTTGCTGAACAGAAGAACTGAAGAGTTTATGAGGATGTGGAGAAAGGAGGAGATTTGGGACTTAGCCAATTGAAGGAGGTTGGAAACTTATCTGAGAGCTGCATTAGTCAACGAGGAGGCTAGAAGTCAAACTAGAGACAGCTGTGAATGGTATCAGTGAGAAGGATTCTGGGAGGGAGAGGGTGGTGTTGCAGAAGGCATGCCTCCTCAGTTGAGGGGAGAGAGAAAAGGGGAATGTTGTCTAAGGAGAGGAAAAACCACAGCATGTTTAAAATCAATGCTGTGCCTTTCTCTGTCTTCTTTCATCCTGTAAGTGTAGGACAGGAATATTTTGCCAAGCGCAAAGTTCACAGGTATGTAATTTTGCTTGTATATTGTAATTCTTATAAGGAACTTCAGTCAACTTCAGGTGTGCTACAACACAGCATATTTCAGTCTTCCTACTCCTGAACTTTTACCTTAGTATGAAAAGTATGTCTTTTCTTTCTTTTTAAAAAATTCCCCAGGTCTATCGTTGTCCTTTGTGGATTTCTCACTTTTGTAGCAAGTCTGCTTCTTACAGTTGGTTTATATCCTGATCTCCGAGCTTTTCTAACCTGGCTTACTTATTTTTTGTGTACAGAGTGACCATACCCCTCTGCTATTATAGGTATTTTAGAAATATTTTAAGTTTTACATTACCTCCTTGAGTAATTCATATGGAAGATACTGAGTCTTTTAAGTTGCTCCAAAGAACCAAAGCAAGACAGCCAGCTCGCTGACCTGAAACCATCCTCTCAAATATCATTTATGGCTGATTGCTTAATTTATCCTCCATACTGGAAGGTTCCCTAAGAATATTGGCAAGGGGACATATCTAAAGTTCCTATGTATTTCTGTCAGTATTTCCAGGGTCTTACTGGAAGCACTTAAATTATGTAATCACACCCGTAAGTCCAAAAATTCCAGAGACGGAGTTCCATGAAAACACTGCCATGTGAAGAAATACTGGGGTTTTATTCCAGTGTCTCTCGGTGAAGTTTCGTTATAAGTTTCATTAAGTTGTGACAAGGCATGTGAACACAGTGCTCCACCATAAGCATAAGACATTTGTAGGAAAATGTATTGGTTTTGATTTATTTGTACCATCATGTTTGTTTTGCTTGATTTTTTTTTTTTTTTCATGCTACTGTGCTTTTCATTCTTTTTATGCCGTCACAGAACAGAGAAACTCCATCTTTCAGTGCTGTGGGAAAGGCAAAGACTGGCTGTTTACAGAAACAAGAGTAGGGTTGGCCTTCTTGGGATAAAGAGTTAGATCGTGTGTTTTATGTGAAAGATTAACAAAAACATTCGGAGTGTCGGTCCTTTGCTCTGTTTCCATAAGTCTAGAGCAGCATAAAGCACAGCCAGCCTTATTCTAGCTCTCTGATTAGAAACAGTTTTCCGCGAGGCTACTTTTGATTTTTAACAGCCCAAATCTGGTTTTATTTATCCTATGTGAAAGCTCATTTCTGTAATGGAAGCTGTTTTAAAAGTTGAAGCTATGCATACCTAAAGCAAGGAAGACAAATAATATAATTAATATTTATAGCATTATCAACAGGTTGATTATTTAATCAAAACAAGCGATTTAGTAATTATAGGAAATATAGCGAGGGTCACATGTACAGTAAAGGCTTAGCTAAAAATAAAGAAGTTTTTTGAGATGGTTTCCTTGCTAATCAGAAACATGGCAAATTTTCAAGCTCAGGAAGTTCATCTGGGCTGCAACAGGGCAACAATAAATAGATATGTTGTTCAGTTTATTTTTTATTTTTTTAACAAGCAATAAAAGAATCTTCAGTCACTTTATGGCAGAATAATATGATGAGAGAAAATGACTGTACAAATCCCCGCGACCAGAAATCTATTTATGATGAGAATTTATGAATTTAAAATTTGAGAGTATTTTGTTCGGAGACTTCTATGTGACTACCCATTTGCAAAGTAATGTGAAGTGTTTGGAGATGTAATGTTTGAGCTGCTGACATAATTAATGATTTCATTAAGAGCATGAAAGGAGGCTCTTGTATTTCTCTGGTGTTAGTGAGCCAAGTTCACGTCCGAACTCCAATAACCGAAGTCGCTTTTGCCGATCTAGACTGTTGGTCCTCTTGTTGCAAAACAAAAATTTGAAAGCCAAATATTATACTGGGCTGTGATACTTCCCAACATGTCAGGAGTGTGACATGCTTTAAATACGAGCAGCTACTATGGATTACATGCTGGCAGAAGAGCTTACTAACATCTCACAGAACAATGCAAACGGGAAGAACGTAAACAGAATAATGTGCTTGCAGACCTTCAAAGGAAACCAAATTAAAAATTACCACTTATCCCTCCTGGTTTTCATATAAGACCCTCGCTTAGGTAGTCTGCACTCCAGAAGCAATGTTGATCCTTGAAAATTTATGGCAATCCTAAGAAAGCTGCAGTAGGATTTGTGAGGAATAAATTATGAATTTGGGACGGTGCCCTTTTCGTTATGCCCCGACTGACTTTTCATCTCAGGAGAGCTGGGCTAACATCCTGAATAAGTTGACACGAGCTTGGTTTCTTCATCTCGATACCTAATGAATAATAAAGATACAGCTGCTACAAAGCCCGTACTTTGAAGTAGTCCAGGGAAGTGGAACAGCAAGTGTGCTGAAAGCCAGATTTGTGCTCTAGACCTATGAGAAAACAAAGCATGTAGGAAGGACAAATAGCCAAACTGACTTCACAGAGAATACCCAAGTGCTTAAGCTAAGGGAACGCTGCTCAGCTTTTCTGGTTCAGGACCAAGCACAACAGGGGCTAAAATACTAAGAGGGCTAGAACCTATGTCAGGATTCAGAGGGCTACAGGGAAAACTTCTAGTGCACGCGTAACCTCAGGCAGCGTTAGCCTCTTCAATGACCCTTGACATCACACAACGCCCTGCTTCAGTCTATACTGTACATTTTTAATTTTGTAAAGAAGCCGATTCTTTGGGGGTGTTGGCTATGAAATCAATAATACCAACCGACCTAGGCATATCCCTAGCATTAAGCCTGCAAGCAGTCCTTTTCAAACCACCTTCCATGCTTTAAATCATGCCCACGTGTATCAGAAGTAAGGAAGCCATGAAACTATGTGGAGATGAAGGAGAAAAGATGAACCCATATCATATGTTGGGAAGTCTTTTGTGGAATCATGTCAACATATACGATGATTTCATCTCTTCATCAATTTGAGGATATTACATGGCAATGAAACGAAAGGAAAATGTCTTATTTCTCTGTCAGTGTGTATCATTTCATAGGACCTACGCTTACACAGACCTTGATATCTAAAGGTTTCAGAGAGGCTAAGAATAACCATATTAGGTCAGAATCAAGGTGCAGCTAGCCCATTGGACCAGTAGCAGACACACAGGCTAATATGAAATGAATCATCTCCAGCTAAATTCTCCTGTCTCTCAGTAATCACTGATTTAGAGGTTGACTGGAGGATGTATTTGTATCATCATTTTGAATCGGCACCAATAGACTTATTCTTCCCAAGTTTCACTAAAACCTTTTCTGACCTCGGTTTCAGTCCTGGCCTCCACAACATCCTGTGGCAGACTTCCACAGTTTAATTATTACGTTGTGCGAAAAAGTACTTCCTTTTGTTTGTTTTTAATGTGGAGGGAACTGAATTCTCCCTAATTTTTTCATGTTATGGGAAACGCGGAATAGTAATTTTCTGCTCATCTTCTCTTTGCCATTCATAATTTTGTAGACCCTATTATATTTCTCCCTTGTCATCTCTTTTTTTCCAGCAGAGAAGTTGTAGTCCTTTTCATTTCTATTCCTGTGCAAGCTTTTCCTTAATTCAAGTTTTTTTCTCGGAATATTTATGCTCTGTTTCTTCTCAACTTCTACTGTATCATTATCAACAAAGGACAAGGACAATTATGAAATTCAGAAGTGTAAAAAACACATTATGTAAGAATATGCAGAACTCATGTTCCTTTTCCCTCACACATTTATAGTATTTCATTTCCAGAGTAATGTCCAATTACATAAGCAGCTTTGGTGTTTCTTGTCCTGAATGGCTTCTGCGTATTCCATCTTACTGGACTATTCATAAAGAAAATTTCAAATTGCTTTTCCCTTCTAAGCGACCCAAGGAGATGACAAATACGGATTTTTTTTTATTTTGTTTGTCTGTTAGATTCAAATAAGAGAAGGAAAATAAAAGAGAAAGTATAAAATAAGTCCGCACATTCTTTATGTAATTTTCAAAGCCCTTGAAGAACCATCATAGAATCGTTTGAGTTGGAAGGGACCTTAAAGATCATCGAGGGGCAGGGACACCTCCCACTAGAGCAGGTGTGGCATATACCTTTAGAGAAAAACCTTAGATTCCAAAATCCATATATATAGTTACCTTTCCTTGGAAGTCTTGTCCCTAAAACTCTGTTTCTGAGCTTTTGCTTGGCTGTTTGGTTGCATCTTTTTATGTGTGCTAGGACTTGTGTGTGTGTGTGCTCGCATATACTGGTGTCTGTGTGAGCTCATTCACTCGGTGCTCGGGTTAATAAGATATGAGGTCATTCTTTCTTGAGAAAGGGTTTTGTGGTCTGGCTAGAGGAAAAAAAGCCACGTTCAGCATTTTAAGCTGTCTCTTGCTGGGGAAAAGCTCAACTTTCTTGAGGAGCCCGCTTATCACAGAGACAACTGGGCACGGATTGAAGTGTTTATACTTCTGGTTGCTCAGTCCTAATCTTATGAATTTATGGGAGCAATATATAATAAAAGAAAATGTGGTTATTCATGTGTACATATACATGTGTCCAGATAGGCTGTGCTTTATATGAAATAGAAAAAATGCATTTAATATGTATTTCACATGTATATGGTATAGATATACATATGTGTACTTATGGCTATACTTGATATATACATTATATATGTATATGTAGACCTATATGTTTGCAAACAGCAGTAAGTCTGGGGAGTAAAAGGAAACTCTTCCATCTAGGGAGACGGTCTTTGAGTTAAACAACTGAGAAATAGTGTTTATGTTCATGTGAAACTCCGCTTTTGAGAACCTGACATAAATCCACATATTGCTCAACAGAGTTGTGGTTTGGTGCTGAGGGCCTTACAGTCCGGGACTACCTCTCTTCAGTTGTTTTTTGGTTTGGTTTTTTGCATTTTTTTTTTTTCTTAATTTAGGGTATTCTTTTATTCCTAGCTTCTGGCTCATTAGGGTGGATATCAATTACAACCTTTTACTGGAGTCGTCCCATGAAATTTGTAGCATTATTTGGTAGCACTATTGATGTCAGAAGGAGATGCAGGACCTTTGGATGCATCCACATGCAGAAGTTGCAGCTGTGGTTGTGATTCCTAGCTATGGGAGTGCAGGACTTCGAACAAATGGGAAGCACGTGCGTTGAGGGTGCAGATATACATCAGTGAGATTTGCTCAGACTGAAAAAGAAACTGCCTCCTGGTAGACAGTGGTGCTCCATCCCAAACTGAATTGGTTTGGGAAAGTTTTAAGCAACTGAAAATCCAAGATTAAAAATGTGTGTAGAAGGAGAGAACTCGGGACTGAGCTGGTTAGGGAGACAGGGTTGGCAAGGGGTTATGAAACCTCATGTCTGGAACTGCATCTTGTGGTAGGGAAACATTTACCACACCAACCAATGTGTCCTGGAGGGAGCTGAAAGTTCTTTCCCCTTCGCTGCTTTCTCTCAGTAAATCCACTTTAAATGAACTTTAGTTTTACTGTCCAAAATGATACACTCTACTTATGTAAACTGCACGTCTGCACCTAGAAAGCATCTATTGTGAGGTTTTCCTGGTTTTTTCCTCGTATACCCCACACCTAGCAGTACGTAGCGCCGGTGAGTGAGAAGATTAACAGGTGTGACTCTAATGTGTGATTAAATAATAAAACCTTAAACCAAAACTCTCGTCTAATGGGTAGGTAGATTGATGGGGGAGAAAAAAAAAAAAAAGATATTTTTGCCATCATCGTCAACTTCTGACTACGTGCCTCTTTCCATTTACTCTTTGGTTCAGAGTTGCACTGTAATTGCAATATGTAATTGCTCCTTTTTCAGTTGACACATCCAGAAGGGAACACCTCATATAACCGCACGCTGAGTCAGGAGCACCGTCTAATGGGAAAAGAGTTGTTGTTGCCCTTTAGGTATTAAAACAATAGCTGAGGTATTAATCATTCTGTGTTTAATGCAGAGATGAACAAGCCTTTTCCCTAAAGTTAAATATATTTGTTTGAGCGTTATTTCCATGTCAGAACTGATTCAGTTCTCCCACTATGCTCTGCCTGCCAAATGGAAAGAATACATTTAAAATTGTAAAACAACTGTTTGGTTATTTTGTGAAACTATGTTTCACGTGTATTTTAACAAATAGTTTCTTTTGGGTTTACATTTGGTAGGTTTGGGCTTTCTTTTATTTTGTTGTACACAATCCTATAAAAGTTATTTTACATATTCTATTCTTGAAGAATAGTTTATCCTGTAGGAACAGCTACACCTTGCAATGATTTTTTTCCTCTTTCCAGAACACCCTTCTTCCAGAAACTTTCAAAGGAGCGTGCAAACTTACGATATGACTTGCAAATCTTAACATGATCTTGATTTAAAGCCCAAAGAATGACTTCCATTAGCTTTGATGACTGTCTCAGGTATTATAACTTCAACCATTGCTAAAATGGGACAGAATAGAAAAGTATTTTGACATTGCATGGCAGTATTCTAAAATATTTAAAGAAAATACACACAGAAAAAGAATATATATATTTTATATATATATTATGAAAACAAAATCTGCAGTGCAATCAAAATACAATACTTTAAGAGAAGTTTGAGTGGGACATGAACATTATTTTCTCCTAGTCTACTTACAAATGCTGTGGAATTTTATATAGCAAAAGAGCTTACCTCTACATTGTCAACTCTTTGTGCAGCCTTTGTTTGGCACATGCTGACTTTAAAGAATGGTTCAGGGAAGTTATATTAATAAGGCCTTTTGGGAAAAAAGTTTGGAAAATTGCCTTGAAATAATAATATGTAAGCATTGATGGGAAACGAGTAAACAGTAATCCCAGAGGTAATCCTAATAGTCACAGCTGGAATGGGAATTGTTAGTAACCACACTCCTCTTTGCTGAAGTCTTCCCTTTTCCTAGGTAGATGGATGAAGTTCAGAAAGCCCCGCGAGGTTTGTTTGAATCTGTGCTTACACAGCGTGCTGAGTATGAGATTTTTATAAAAAAGTGGGTCTAGAGATGGCATGGAAACCCTGGGAATAGGGTTTCCCCCTCCCCTTCCAAAGCAGGCCACTGGTCCTTCTGCCTCGTTGGGAATGCTTTGTGTTCAACCCCTGCTGAACAACTCCAGAATCTCACTGCGGGCTATCATCAGAGCAAGAAGTCCTAGCTAAGCCAGATGTAGCACTCAATTACTATAACTTCTGCTGTAACAGCTCCGTGACTGACTCCACAGTCGGAAACACGCAGCTGAAGCGCTGCAGCTCCCGAATTTTGAAGACAGTAGCAGACAAGCAGTCTGTGCCAGAGCGCTGGGCTTGGGAGCACCCCGAGCACAACCACAGCGCTTCTTCGGGAAGACAAAGGGTAGAAAACTGGCTG
Organism: Gallinago undulata; assembly: GCA_026546715.1. Classification (NCBI taxonomy): domain Eukaryota; kingdom Metazoa; phylum Chordata; class Aves; order Charadriiformes; family Scolopacidae; genus Gallinago; species Gallinago undulata. The sequence continues at coordinate 76,298,808 of JAOTQQ010000001.1, read as the reverse complement.
TAGGTGGATACGAGTCCCCAGGGCTGTGCTAGGATGCTCAGCCATATGGCTAATTGCACGAAAAGCAGCAGTTCCGACTAGTTTGGGGCAGACCAGATTTCAGCCCTGCTTCCCATTTTTTCAGGTGTAGGCGTTGTACCTAGTTCATGATGCCTTAAGGGTTTGCCACTGCCTCCACCTTCCATCGGTGTATGTGACTGCCTCACTGCTTTCCAGTAAACTTGTAAACTACTAGTAAACTTTCCTCTCCCTCCCCATCATCTCTGTTGTTGCTATGGGGTCCACCATTAAGCACAGACATGTAAACCAGTGAAGGGAACCATGACCAAAGACATGCTGTCTTTCCTTAATCCCTTAATCCATTTTAATTTTAATTTTCTTTTTCTTTCAGCATTTGATGTATTAAGCCCAAGTTCATTTGGTGGATTAGGTTCAAGTTGCCAGCTCCTCAGGGTGATTAAGAGCTAACAGGTTTTCCAGATTGACGCAGGGTTCCTGTGAGAAAATAGAAATATTTTCCCGTCATTAGGGTCTGCAATATATAAGTTTACACAAGGCAATTGTAAATTTGTAATTTCTCTACCTTTGGAAACCTTCAGATAGCAACGGAAGTAAGAGCCCTCTATCATTATGTATGGATTTTCATGTTAGTGGCAGGCTTCTAGTTAATAAACACAACAGAAAAGCTCTACTCTAACAGTCATTTATTGTTCTCCAGTGATAAAGTTTGACCTCCAGGCACAACACCACAAGCAATTTCATCATCAAAGAGAAACAGGTTATTCAGCTCATGAAAAAAAGGTCATTCTCTGTGTAAACCGGACATTTGAGGAGTGTGTACAGTGAGTTTTATTTCTTTTACTTAATTTTCCTTTGAAGTGATGTCTTCCTCACGTTTTAGCCCAGAACCCTCCTTCTTCCTTTCGTTTTGATCTCTTTTCTTAGTCAGCTGCTCTGGATCTCTCATCCCAGTGACTTGTTCTTCCTTCCTTGTTTCCTGTTGTAGCTGCCACCATACCCTGTCCCCTCACTGGCCATTGTAATCCCACCCCTGTTACACTGAGTCCCCTTAGTGGAATGGCAGAGCCATTTTGTTTGTAGGAGCCCAAGATGGAAGTGTTGAAGATGCAACATGAAGGCCCATCCATCAAATCTCTGGGGGTTTTAGCTAGATAACCCAGATAAAAATCAAAAGAAGTGTTGCCAGCAGGTCCAGAGAAGGGATTCTGCCACTTTGCTCTGTTCTGGTGAGACCTCACCTGGAGCACTGTGTGCAAGGCTGGAGCCCTCAAGAGAAGAAGGACATGGACCTGATGGAGCAGGTCCAGAGGAGGGCCATAAAAATTCTCAGGGGGTTGGAGCCCCTCTGCTCCCAGGACAGGCTGAGGGAGCTGGGGTTGTTCAGCCTGGAGAAGAGGAGGCT
>JAOTQQ010000001.1:76261246-76297285 GCA_026546715.1 Gallinago undulata | reverse complement strand
AACCTGGTCTAGTTGGGGGTGTCCCTGCTGACTGTGGGGGGGGTCGGACTAGATGGCCTTTGGAGGTCCCTTCTGGCCCGGATGATTCTATGATTCTAGTTGCTAAAATAACTCTGGGTTCTGGAAATTACAGTAAAAAAAAATATAAATTGGTGATTTTCAACACCTCAATTACTTGTCCAAATCTGAATTTATTAACAGTAGAGTGAAAAGCATGACACTGGCTCTTAGGCAATCCCTGATTCTGACAGATTTCAAAGACAAACAATAGAGGTGTTAACATTGTTCAAGAATTGATTGCGATGATCTTACAATGGAAAGCGTTGAGCAACTTACACAGGCTGGTGCCAACTCCTACTACAGTAGCAGTCTCCTCTGTCTCACCATGCTCAGGCACTATAGGATCAGATTCAGCACAGAGTGTCAATTGAAGTCTGATTTTTATTTCCTTTTCAGCTTTTCTCTCATGCTCACTTTGCTTAATTGAGCAGTCTAATCCTTAGGGAGGAAAGTAGGGCGATAGGGATGTGGGGGACAGTTTCAGAGCTTCAGAAGAATGGACACTAGTGGGGCACTTGCAGAGAAAACAGCTTCAAAGGCTGTGTAGGCTGCTTGGTGCTTCTCTTTGTGAATGTTTTCTCCTCTCTGGCCTTATTAGGACAGGGTGACTATCATGCCTCGTTGAGATGTCATTAATTTGTCTTGCTTTTGCCATGTGACTGGGTTGTCTTCTCATTTCAAAACCTCCTGATGTCTTGGAGTACTTCGTAGCAGGTATAACACTGAGATGCCTGTCTGGGACAAATGGGGTTAAGAAAAAGGATTAGGACAAGCATTTCCGCTGTAGTTGAGCATCTCCACAAGGAACGAGAAAGACCCCATAATACGTATGGTGAATGACTAGGGTTTCTTCACAGTTTTGTTTAAGGATGAGTTTCACTGGAAAGCTGAATTTGGCTGACTATCTTTCAGTTTCTGTTTATTACTCTCATCTAATTTAATGACTGGAAATAAGTAACAAAATTTAGCAGTGGCAGGAACTCATTTAGGTCAAGTGCATCTGAACAGACAGGGGTCCAAACCATTACCTAACCAGGAGTTTTGTCCTGCTGATTGCTAATACACATTCAAACAGATAAAATGTAAAAGATTTTATGATCGTTTTTGAAGTCTTACTGGGGAGCAATACTAGAAAGGGTTAGTTCTTCACAGTCTACTGTAGTGGGTTCTGATGATAGCCATGTCCACTGCCACCAGTGGCAACAGGATGCTGCGTCTGTTGGTCAGAAAGTTGGTCAGAAAGAGTTTGTGACAAGATGGGCAGAGCTGAGTTAGCAATATTTACTACTTCTCATAAATTCCAAGTCAAACATGCACACCTGCTGGGATAATGTCTAAAATGGTGATTTTTTTAAGTTTGTTTCCATACTCCTTCATCTGTTGTATGTCATTTCCGAGCTACGATGAGGGGAAAGGAGGAACAGAAAAAGCCAGATGAAGTGAGATATTTTTTTAATTTAAATGTGAAGGTATTGCCCGGAGGTATTTTCAGCTACAACCTGAGGTTTCGGAATAGAAGTTTAATTGATGTGATGTCATAAAATAAATAGAATAAATTTATGAATTGATGGCCTCTCAGTCTGGCTCTCAGTGGGTGGCAGGTATCTACATTACAAAGACCATCATGGCTGGCACCTCTCTTGGCAGTGTCAGCTAGGAGCCTAAGCATTAATTTGGCACGGGGATTACACTGCCCTTCAAGGTGGTCTCTCCAGGTGATGGCTTCAGCACCATGTTGTTCATGAGGGGAGGTCTTGGGGGTGGCACAGGAGGCAAAAAGGGCTGTGAGTACCTGACCAGAACCTGTGTGTCCATCACTGAAAACTCTCTTCTCCAGTGGTGTCAATCTGAGATCTGCCGCCACCACCACCGAGTGAGCTTTTAAAATTTAAAGGAAGATATTTGTTTGTTTGCTTTTAACGTTAGGGTGGTTTTTGAGTGCTAAAGGGCCCCTTGTTAAGAAAGTGATGGTGAGATCAGAAGGGCTGGCTCTGCCATATTAAACATGGTCCCCACGCTGTAGGACTGTGCTGTCTCCTGTTACTGGGAGAAATGGAGGCCATCAGGGAGAGGAGCAAAGCAAAATATTGAAAGGGGCTTGGGGCCACAGAGAAGGAGTGATTACCAAGGAAATGCACTGATCTCAGAAGAAGGTGGACTGAAGAGAGCTGACAAGGAAATTACTGAAGTTACAGTTAAGTCTTGGAGGGGACAGGTCTTTGTCTAGAAGGACCATTGCCAGAACGTAATCTGGAAATGTAAGCCATGCAGATGTCTCCAGTCACAACGATACAGGTAACAGGGCTTATCCCCATTTTTTTAATATGAAGTGTCTCTGCGTGGGTGGGGTGATGTGTTGTGAAGGCTGAAGTGCTGTAACTAAACCCAAATAAGCATTTGCCTTTATGGTGTTACATTATTACTCCAAGTGAGGGTCTGCTCAGCGATTCCAGCTGGTGTGAATGCAATAGCAGGCTACTTGTGCTCTGCATCACTGTGAAGTACCTGCCAATATCCTCAATCCGGACGTACAGGGTGAGGTCCGAACCTGCTTTTTTTGGTGGTGGCTTTTTTTTTTTTTATTATTTTATTTTATTTGGCAGGGAGTGAAATCTACACCTTCAAGGGGAGGGGAATTTTCCCAGCAGTACTCCTCATTCTGCTGAGTTTTAGGTTATGGGAATGCTGTAATAATAGATGGTGAGTGAGGGGAGGGAAACCATGTCCAACTAACTCTTGATGCTTTAACGAGGGTATGTTTGAAAGCATCTGTCTACGTATAACATCATCTCTATGCTGAAAAAACTGACTTTCAAGCAACGCGTAGCACAAGAATTTAATGTAGCTCTATTACATTCAGGTTCTTTGCCCAGGCAAGCATGATTGTAGAGGAAAATTTGCCCGTGTTCATTCATGGATACCTGTGACTATATACAATGTTATTACTAAATATAAACTGTGTCCTAATAGAAATCTTGATCTAAAGAGATGATGTAGACAGAGGATTTGTGTGGTGTGGGAGATTACTCACTGTTAAAATAATAAATAAAAAATAACCAAAAAAAAACCCTTATGAAAAACCTCAGAATTAACACTTGACTGAAGAAACACAGTTGTTATAATTATGCCAGGTCTGCACTATTATTTTATGCCTTCTCAATACAATGGGGAATTATAATATTCTAGTGAATGCTGCCATCACCATTTCAACACAGAAGTACGTGCCAGTTTTTGGCTTCATTTATTTTTGGTATGATCACTGTTCCCCATACAAAAGAAAATTAGTCGGAGCGAGAGTTAGTAAATCCTAGGTCTTAGTTGTACAATTTTCACTTCCCTATCTCCTTCCCATCATCACATTTCTTTATACGGTGAATTTGTGAAGAATCCTTTTGAAATGCCAATTATAACATATTTTAACATTTACACAATTTGAATAAAATCTGGCAAATCTATTAACCGGAAAAGAAAACCAGTATATGATAGACTTGTTAACTGATGCTATTGCTAAAGTTTTCATGGCTAGGTCAAGGGATACATGCAGAGTCTTGGTTTCTGTATTCTGTTTTCTTTTATAAGTGGTTGTGGTGTGTGTGGTGTTTTTTTTTTTTTTTTTTTTTTTTTTTTTTTTTTTTTTAGGAGGAGGTGGAAATGTGGTGCCTCTGGCCATGGTCCACCCACATTAAAGTCTGGAAGAATTATTTTATTTATTCCTTTTCACCACACCTCTTCTGAATCCTGCTTTTGTCTTCTCAAGTCTTAATCTTTGCATCAGCTAATTGCTCTTGAAACTCTGCTTTGTTGCCACGCTTAAGAATTAATCTATGCATATTGCCTTTAATGTTTGGCATTTGCTAAAGTTACAAATGTATGTGCATTTGCATATGTATATGAATATAAATATATGAAGGAAAACATTTTATAAATAATATATTTAAAATGCACTGAATTGTTAGCACCGAGAAAGGAATTAATATCTGTGCTGAAAGTCAGGATGAGGCTCATGAAACACTTGTATCTCGAAAATTGGCTTAAGGTAGAATTTAAGTGACATTTAACAATATAAATATATAATAAAATAAGGAGATATTTCCTTGCTTGCAGTTAGTTGTACTGGGGTAAACAGAACTCATTATAAACTTTCTGGCAGGTTATATTCTAAGCCAATACTTTGGAGAAAGACGTGATCAAATAAATTATTTCTTCTTCAAAACTGTAGTAGGATAAATGAGGATTCCTCCCCATGACCAGCCTTCATAGGTAAAATTATACATGATACATAGTTGACAGGTAAAATGAAGAAGGTGTCTACATGCTATATGTATTCTAGACAGAAGCTCTGCTATCAAAATGGCATCTTGTTCTCACAGCAGGAATATTCCTCTTTCCTTGGTTAATGATAAGGGCTTTATGTTTCATTTTGACAGCCAGACAGCGCGATGTTTTAGTATGTATACTGATTTTAAAAGGATAAGAAACCGGTGCGCTAGAGAAAAGATCAGTCAGGGTCTATAAATAGATAAACATAAACAATAAAACAGGTGAGGCCTGAAGCTGTACAGATTTCCATCTTAACTGGAACTCTAGTCATGCATTCACTTCCCCAGTCTTTCTCCTTCCTTTGCTTTTCCCTCCGCTCCCTTTCTTTTTCCCTCCCACCTTTCCCTCTTTCTTGATTCCCTCCTCTCTTTTCTCCCTTTTCCAGTACTGAGAGGCTAGGTATCCTCTGTGAAAAGGTGAGGCCTATTTTGAGCCTAGAAGATAAACCAGAAAAATCTTGGTAAGCAAAGACTTGGTGGCCGGTCACGAGTGGTGTCCCACAGGGCTCGGTACTGGAACCTGTTCTCTTCAACATCTTTATCAATGATCTGGACGAGGGGATCGAATGCACCCTCAGAAAGTTCACAGAGGACACCAAGCTGGGTGGGAGTGTCGACCTGCTGGAGGGTAGAGAGGCTTTGCAGAGGGATCTGGACAGGCTGGCTGGATGGGCTGAGACCAACAGGATGAGGTTCACTGAGGCCAAGTGCCGGGTCCTGCACTTGGGTCACAACAACCCCAGGCTTGGGGGCAAATGGCTGGAGCTGCCTGGCAGAAAGGGACCTGGGGGTGTTGGTGGACCATGGGGTCAACATTCACTCGTGTGTGTTCACACGTGTGTGCGTAGACAAGTCCACGTGCACTTTCATAGTCTTCTTTGAAGGCTTTCTGCAAGGATATAGATAGGCATAGTGTTACCTTTGTGACTCCAGGGGTGTACAGAGCACCTTGTGAAACGTTTATTTTCTAGAGCTGAAAGAATAGGTGCTCGCAAGATTAGAGACAGCGGTAGTAAAGATAATGAAATCTGGCCCTTGCTAATCACAGTAAAATGTTTTGGAAAAAGAAGGGAAAGGGTACACAAAGAAAAAATTGTGACTGATTGTCCAAGTCAAGTTTTTGTTTCCTCTAGTAGTTTGTCTTAGCAATTCTTGTTTAAATCCCTACATAGAGGGCACATTAAGTAAAGGTATAATTTCTTTTTATAGTGGATTTGAATATTTAATGGAACTTAATTGGATTATGTTGTCCCATTGCACAGGCATTTCACTCAAGTTTTGTTGGATTATTTTTGCTAAACTGGAATATAATTTGAAGGAGATTCAGCAGATTTCTAGAACCAGGGAATACTGTTTTGGCTCTGTGACATAAAAAAGTATAATGACTGTGTTACAGATGTGCAGTCCCATCTGGCTTTTGGATACATAAAAACTAATTAAAAAAAAAAAACTTTTAAAAGTATGGGCATTTCTTTATATAACTGAGAAGAAACTTTGCTCTTGTCAAGCATTACCATGGCAGTACGCTGTGGTCATGGTGGAGACAGGAGCGTGGCCATTTTAAACTCCAGAAGCTGGGGTCAAAACAAGTCTTACTTTGCAAGGAGGAGTTGGGATCAGTATTGCTTCCAGGTGAGGGCTCTGGTCATGTTTCCATTGCAGGTTCACTAGCTGAGATGTACCATCTACTATAATAAACACTTTCCCAGAGATTAAATGTGTTTACATTTGTGGTTACTTTGAAGGCACTGTGAAGCTTTTTTATTTAATTAAATTAACATTTATTCTCTTTAGCGAAACATAATGTGCATTCTCCCTTTATATTTATTCTTTACCTTAGGCAATTTGGATAACATTGTTAGGCTGTTAGGAAAGATTAGCTTCACATAGGATTGTGCTAGGTTTGCGAAATGTATTCTTTCATATCTTTTCAACTCTGGAGTTTGTTTGGTAGAGAATGAATAAAACATATCATCCTGTAGGCTAGAATATGTCTAATTGCCATTTATCATATTTCAAGGGAGCTCGATCAAATAAGTTATTTCCTTATGCATTAAATGCGTCGCTTAACCTTTTAATTCCTTAAAACAAAAGAATCTACAGTGTGGTATAAATAAACAAAGAAGAAATATTATTTTTGTATCATGCCCTCTATCTTTTTAATTTTCTCTTATGAGAACGTGTTGATAAAGTAATAATGAGTGCTCAGACTTTATCAATCAACAAAATGGTACATGGTGAACTTAAAAGACTATAACGAAAAAAAAAAGGCTTAATGGATACTTTTATGAGGCAGAGTTCAGAATTGTCTAATTTATTGCAGGTTTGTTATCCTCTCTGTATTTTATGTTTTCCATTTCCCACCATGTAAAAAAATAGGCTGGCAATATGGGCTTGCTGTTACTGTTCACTTAATCTCAGTCAGAGCAAATGGACTTGCCCGTTTCCTCGAATGCCTAAAACAACGTTAATCTTCACACTATGCTTCATTCAGCATACCTCTGTGCAGTGTCAAGGAAGAAACCAACTGTAGGAATTGAAGCTCAGAGCACCTTTTTTTGTGTGTGTAGTAAATGGTTTAGCAAACCACATAATTGGGATACAGAAATAACATAATATAGGTGTTTCCTAGGGACTGATAACTGGGAGAACACAACTAAATCCGTGGCCAGGCATCCGAGCACCCTTTAAAATAAAGGCTTGAAAACTGTTTTTATTCTCCAGCTCAAGTGGCTGTAATACAGACTGAAGGGCTAGCGTGTTTTAAAGTAACCCAGTTCCCCTTTAAATTTTGCCACTGTGAAAGTAGACTTCAAAAATCTCTTGCCAGTTCTTAAATATTGCGGTGGCTATTTCTTCAGAGATGGCTGAAGTCATTGCTATTCTGCATGAGCACAGGATGGTGGTATGGGAAATGTCATAACTGACTCAACTTCACTTTGGTATGTGCAATGAATTGGAATCCAGATAATACATTTCCTGTACTATTAGGTAAATCCTGCTCAGAACTGGATGAATACAATCTCAAGGATTTGGTGTCCTTCCCAGATTTCCTGCTCTTCTTCCTCCTCTAACACTGTCCCTGCCTCTTGCTGGCTGTCCATCAAAAAAGTATAAAAATCTCCACTTCTTTTGACCCTTATGTTCAACATTTGTTGCTACCTCATCTTTTTGCGTGGCACTTGCCCGCAGAAGAAAAGAAGAGATGTTTCCTCGTGGCAGTATTTACGTTTGAGGAGAAAGAACCAATTTTGGAGCTTGACCAGTTGGTTAACAAAGACATCGTTAATTCTGAGCTGTAGACATATTATTTGAGGGGAAGAAGTACTTTGCTGCAAAATTCCTTTCTGCTCAGCTACGTGGGCCAAATTCTGCTCCCGTACCCCAACTACCTGTATGAAATGAACACAAAGCTTCTCTCCAAAGAGTCACGGGGAGAATATCTTTTATCCAAGCTGAGATTTCAGGAGAAACACACACAGAGGTAGCAGGGCATTATCTAACGCTACTTATTTGTTTGTGGAAAATGCAGACCTGCATGAAACTGCATCAGTTGTGAGGAAAAAAAAACAAATGGAGTCAGGGGAAAAAACCTCAGAAATGGAAAGAGTAATAGAAAAAGGGATTGGAAGGATGAGAGTCCTTGGGCCACATGGCTTCTACCAGAGGGAGATGATCCAGCTCAAGAGCTTGATCCTAAGTAGTCAAAGCAGGGATCTACTCGTGGATCTCTCAGTCGATGTGCAAAATTCATGATTACTGAGCAAAACAGTTTGTTTTCAAATCGTATTGGAGATGTTCCAAGCTCTATTCCATTGAAACCTGGAACAAGAAAGGAAGTAAAGGTGAAAAGAAGGGAGGGAAGGAAGAGGGAAGATTGGTTGATACGCAGGATTAGATGTTTCCTCCCCTACTTGGTTTCTATGCAAGTATCTCTCAGTAAGAATTTAAGCCTGGAGACATGTGACAGGACTCTGTTCAAGTAAACCTTCTTGACTCCCACTTCTCTCACTTTCCAAATCATCTCCTGAGGTCAGGTCTCTTTTCTAGGAGTGAATGAAGCCACAGCTCAAACCAAACACGATGTATCTCAGCATAGACAAAAATAAAGTAGTACATTTCTGTTGGACTCTTCCTTTCCATCTGAAAGATTTCTGGAGATGTGTTTGAGCAACTGTTTGCTAAACTGGATCTGCCATAAATAACTCTTTCTCTTGTTGATCCTTAATGTTCTTTGTACTGAAAAGAGCAAACTTATGGAACTCATTTAGCAGCACTGTACTAAAACACTTTTAAAGACAGAACAGCTGATTTGCATCACTGATATTGGCTAAGGTTCAGATAAATTAACTTCTTTTTTTTTTCTTTCTTTTTTTTCCCCACCTTTCTCTGAAAGTAATCTCAAAACAAAAGAATGAGGCTAACAGTTTTTCCAGTCTCTGAAAGTATGTACTGAACAGACAGACTTTAATAACTTCGGTTCTGCTCATCAAACCTGGGAAGTAGGGACATAAGAGCTTAGAGAATATTTGCTATGATCCTGCTTTGTGTTTTCTTCTTTATCTTCATTTTGTCACTAAAAGCTACGAGCAATTAGTACATCTTCTCATGCTGAAGGTCTGATTTCACTCTCATCTCTTCTGCTTCCCCTCACTTCCTTTCCAACTTGGGTATAAAAAGAAAAAAAAAAAACAACAAAGAGACTAACATGTTTTCTGAGTTATAGTTCATGAATATTTCTTTCAGGATTGTGAAATATGGTCAGTTGCATATTGAAATCTGTGGGCAATAACTAGTTGCAAAGTAAAATTACCACACAGGTACCTTGTCTGTGCTTTCAAAGCAGGAGATGCACTGTTAAAAAAAAATTAAATTGTTTTTTAAAGAACTTAATTCTTTAGTATAAGTTATATTAAATGATATTAACACAATGCAGCTAGACATTCTTAGTTCTACTGCATAAATCACTAATATTGCCATGGAAAGAAAGAGAGGTAGAAAATAAAGACCTAAAATGTCACTGAGGAGAAGATCAGATCATCATTAAGTTAGAATGCAATTGTTAATTATTTTATTATCCAAAAGTGACACATACCATACTAAATTGCAGGCTTGCAAGTGGCAGTTTTGAAGATGGTGTACCAGATAAATGGGAAACATTTTATACCCAGTCTGATAAGAGGCAGATTAAAATGTATATGCATTTAGTTGTAGCGTTTCCAGAAGAATCAGTCCCCAGAGTGCTCCTGGAGTTTGCACGTGTTGAAATTTATTAGATTATGTTTTCAAAATACTCAAAGTTTCATTTTTCAACACTTCAGAAAGTTTCACCCATAGCACATCAGTTTCCTGTAAGACCATTGTACGCATGAATATCTATGTAAAGTATTTGCAAATATACTATGAAGAAGCATATAGGTAAATTTTAAGGGAGATCAGAGATAATAAGAAATAGTGTACGTGTGGATAATCTCAACTGAGTAATTAAATTTGTAAATATGTGCACAAATTACAAAAACAATTTTTAAAAAAGCTTTGAAATACATATTTTTTTTTCTTCAATTTTGAGCATGTAATACCCTAGCTATTGTAAATACACGTGAAACTCAAGAGCAGAATAAAATCACAGAGCTCTTTCAGGCTGGGCTATTTTTGGATATTTTTAGAGGAATTTTACCTACATTGGTCTTAGCCTTTAATTAGTTTTATTTTGGGCCCTTACATAGCTAGAAGCAACAGTTGTGTGTTTCACTGGGATGCTGGGAAATTCCCTCTTCCAAAAGATATAAAGTTCCCTTATCTAACCCTGGAGGGCTTGAATTTATCAAACTTTAAGATAATTAAATGTTTATATGTATATATATGTGTACATGTAGGTACAAAAGCTGTGGCCTGTGACAGAACTTTGCCCAAGCTGAACCTCCTGCAAGAATATCAGAATTTCTTGTGGTTTCCATCTCCTGCATTAAGGAAGATGGATTAGTGTTTTGGGAGCAAATTATGTGGCTGAAATTAAATTAGTATACCTATTGCAACACCTTTCAAAATAAAGGAGAAAAATTTTGAGAATATTTTCTGAAGAATGAGATGAAGTTGGCATTTGAAAGGATCACAGAGGTGCTATAGGTAATAGATTACGGACTGAAAATAAGTCAATAATAATCTAATAGCAAAAAAGGGAAGAGTCCTACTAGGTTATGTGAAGCTGTGTGTTACATCTCCTGCTGTCTTTGGCTCTGCACAGGCAGAGAAAGTCAACGGGACAGCAGCAAAAAGGATTAGAGGTTTAGGAGAACTGTCACATAAAGAAAACTGGAATGAATTGCGGATGAATAGCCTGCCCCAAAAACACTTGAGGCAGCTCATGTAGGTATGTAAAAAGAATGCTGCCCAGACAAAGGGAATAATTTATTTTCTTATGTCTACGATGGGTAGGACTAAAAATAATAGGCTAAACTGGAGGGAGGAGTGTTTAATCTGGGTACTAGGAGAAATCTGTCAAATATTAAGAGTTGCTCGTGGAGGTAACAGATGATGAGAAGAGATTGGAGAAACCTCAGGAAAGTTCGTTGGCTTTGTCTTGGGCAGCAGGATAGACTATATAACCTCGTGGAGCCTCTTCCAGGATTATTTTTACTAACATTTTGATTTGTACTCCCCTGACAATTTTTTTTATAAGGTGCTTTGTAGTGAATTTGTGCCAGGTAGTGAAAGGGCCTAAGATGGACTAATTATTAATATGCCAGAGCTACGCAGATTTCCAGACCTATCGTATCGTCTTTAATGAAGATTCAATGTACTTGAAGACAGCATAGAATGGCTTTAATATATGTCCTTATTCAGATTACAAAAACAAGAGGGGAAGTCAGCTAAGATGCTGTCTTAATAATAAAACTTTAGCTAAAGCATAGTCAGGTAGTTTATAGCTACAATACAGTGTTCCTGTGCATCTAACCATACATAAGGGTTTCCATTGTCTTCACTAATGCTCCCCTAAGCTTCAGCTGTTAAGCTTTGTGATATGACTATCTGTAAATATGCATGATTTTGTTAACACTCAGTAATTTGATAGTAACAGGCTCTTTTTTTCTTGCCTATGGGACATGAGTATTGTCCCTATAGCTCGAGATATTGTCATACCTGCTTTTTGGCCCCAGTGGGACCCATGATTATGAGTTTCCTTGAGGTGGAATGACAGAAAAATATAAAGGAGAAATATTACCTTTTCATTTTATTTAATTGAAAACATCCAAAAGCGTTCCTTTGGGAGACAGCTCTGAAATAGCCAGTTTTGCCTAAGAGGTTTCTAGGACTGAAAAATAAGTGTGTAAGGCTTCAACTCTTGAACTGTGGAAGCAAGGATAGACACTAAATCCTCTTTGTTTCCTAAATTTTTACTGTGAGAATGTCCTTCTGGTATGATGACTTAACAGAGTCCCTTATTATTTTCAGATCGGAAATTGTGAGCGTAGATAGCCCACGTAACTGAGATCCAGGCTGCAGAAAGGTTCCTGGTTCACTGGTTCACCAAGAGTGTCCAGATCTCCACATCAGAGTGCTTTCAGTGCAGTCAATAATAGGAGATGCTGGAGCAAGACATAAAATTCAGATAGCTCGAGCACCTTGGTTTGCATCACAAGTGCTCAATCCTTTGGAGATACAGGTGGCACGTAAATGCCCTGTTCTGCCTATAAACACATAGATTACTTGCCTTCTTTGAAAGCTCCACTGGGTTTATCTACGTGGTATTTTCCAGGCATGATGAGAGTCTGCTTGGGGCCCTGTGTGAGCCACCATGAAGCTTCCATTAGCTCAGCTGGGAGAGAAGCATTATTAGCTTTGGCAGGGCAACGTTAGGCTCCAGCTCAGCACTGACCACATTCTGGTCACTGACTGCTTCTGGTCTGGGCAGCTCAGAGACCAAGCTGGCTGGGCTGGCAGTTGGTCAAGGCACATGCAATCCTGGCTCTTGTCTGCATACTAAATGTCATGTCTGCATTCCCACCGTGTTAGGCTAGGGCACTGGGGGGAAAAAAAAAAAAAAAGAAGAAAAAAAAAAAAGAAAAGGTTGCTCAAAGGCTTGAAGAAGTGGTTGACTCTATCTAACGCTTGCTGTGAAAAGTCACAGAAGGTAAACGCATGGTTTCACGGTCTGAGTAATAGTTTACTGAGGTGTACCTAAAAGATAGGGTGAATTTGTGTAACTACAAGCTTACCCTTCAGATCTTGTCCTCCTTCACTTGAGAAGATTTCCTCAGAGGGGAAGAGATCTGAGTTCGGTAGGAAAGCAATGGTTCATTGTGTGGTTTCTTTGTTGTCTGTTGGCATGAATCAGAGCCAAGCTTCCTCAGGTTTGCTGGGCAACCAACGACTACGCTATTGTGCTTTCACCAGTCAAGGAGGATTTTCATAACCCTTGGTGTGCTAGATATCTACGTGTGAAATCCGATTTTAATCTGTCTCTATAAACATAGTAACATATCTCTAGCTAGCCCTTAGGCTGTTAATGCCTGAGGTAACGTCTGGATTTCATGCCCCTCCCCTCCATTGCTCCTTGCTTCCTCTTTCACACAAGAGCTTCTTGGCTCAGCAATTCAGTCTAGTAGCTCCTCCTCGTGAGATATTATTTTTTTTTTTTATTCTCGAGTAAGATTCCATTTCGTTTTGCTTGTACGCAATGAACGCCACCAGCACACCTGCAGAAGGAGCAGATAGGCTTTTTTCTGATGTGACCTTGTGGACCCACGGTGGCACATCTACCAGAGAAGAAAGAGCCTTTGGGCTCATACGAGCCCAAGGAACTCATAAGGTTCCAGTATGCTAAGAACTGGTCCTCTGTCTAGACTACCTGATGACTAAAGATGCTTTTGAATCAAGTTTCATGTCCATTAAAGGGTTAATCAGCCCTCTGAAAACAGTGTAAACATGCTCATTGGCATTAAAAGAGTCTGATGTTTGGCAAAGCTAATCTCAGTGAGAAAACACAGTAAATTTTACCATCACGAGTCTAATATATCTCCAAAGTAGCACCTGTTGGTGAGTACTGGTTTTTGAAAAGCCAGCTCCAAGGACAGTAGTACAGCTGGATCTGGTGCCACCAACCCTCTGTTGAATCCTGTGAAGAGTAGGAAGCAACAAAGTTCCCTAGCCTGCCCACACACCTTATTCCTGCTGAGATATAGCCTCAGATATATTCCAGTTTATTTTCTGTCTCGTCGAACTCAAAGGCGAGTATATGGACAGTCAAGCTCCACTTCCAAATAATAAGAAAAAAAAATGGATGTCTAAGTAATTCTGGCCATTTTGTACTACATATTTCCTTTTTTGGCCAATACAGAGGTGGTATTGCTATGTTACATTACCCAGCTTGCAAGCCTGGCTCTTTAATTCCTGCTGTACCTGCACAAGCATCAGGCTCTATAAATCTACGAGGCGGTGACTGATTCTTGGGCACATCGTGCTAATTAAGTGCTTGCTCTTCTTGTAAGGAGAGGTTGGGTTGTTTCTAACGAACCTAGTTAGTCCTTCTGTCGCAACAAACGGTGCCCGGTCTTGCACACGTATGTTGTAATACCTTATCATCACCCTCTCATTAATGTATGGAAATCATAGAACGTAGAAAGGTTTATCGGGCTTCTGTTGTGCAACTCAACGCTGACAGGCAGAAGTGGCTTTCGTCACCATTCCTTTGGGAGGGCAGCAGAGAAGGAGCTGCTTTGGAGATCGTTGAATTTAGGCCGTCTCTCCAGACATAAAGTCTTCTCTGTTTTACATCAGTTTAAAAAAAAAAATAAAAATTTAACTCTTTTAATGAATGACTGCACGTGAGAAATGCGCTCGGCGAAGTGCGGCACGATGGAACCCAACATTAGACGTTGCTGGGTTTGTATTGACCCACAATCAAAAGCCTCAAAACTGCGTTATGAGCCGTGGAGGGGTTCAAATTTGCTTCAGGAGTAAAAATACAGTGAAGATAACTACTGGACATATTTAAGTCCTCTGAGGTTGTGTTTTCTGCTTGACTAAGGTCAGGGAAGCTACAGGTTTGCATATGTGTATCAGTGAAAAGGATGGTACTTGAAGAGTTACCATACATAAAGAAATAGCTCTTGCAGCTGGTGAGGGATCTAGTCTCTTTCTCATTGAAGTTTGCAGAATTCCCCATCGATTTGAGTGGAAGCAGAGTTTGGCTCTAACTTCTAAAGCGAAACGGAGACATTTAAGAACCACAAGATCACTTGGTGTAAGAGACTCTTTATTATAATAATTACTGTGTTGCTTAATGGCAAGTGAATAGTATTGACTCTTACAAAATGTGTTTTTCTTTGGAAATGTTTATATTGTCATCCAGAAAGGGGTTTGAAACAGCTGTTAGGATTTCTTAGACCTAACAGTACTTTAATGTGCAGCATCAGTGTATAAAACTGGGCATAATTGTATGCATTATAAAAAAATACACACATTATTGTAAATTTAATTGTACGATAGCAAAAGACATTTCATGTAGCTACTTTCACCACACCTTGTTTCAAATAAGAAAAAATGGTAAAATAAAAACAAATGTCATCTATAAGCACACATAGGATGTTTCACGTAAATGAAGCAGATCTTCAGGGTGGAAATTCCTGAACCCGAGCTCCATAGCTGTAGTCTACAATGGCTGTGTAAATAAAAAGTCATAGAATCATAGCATGGGTTGGGTTCCGTAATGATTACAGCAAAATGGACTGGCACTGCCCAGCTGCCATACCTCTGATCTGTTTGAGCATGCCTGTGGGTTTACATCCATGGGCTAGATATTTAACTACAACCACTGGGACACAGTAGATGTCAGCTTGGTGGTAGCACCTTGAACAACCTTGTTGTGCTTTTGGCATATGAGAGAATGGCCTTTCTTGGAAGAGGCCATGCCAGAACAGTTTTTCAGACAGTTATACCCCTGTTTGACCCTCTGTGAAGCTTCTAACTTCTTTGGCGTTCTCAGTGCCAGTGTCCTGTTGCAGTATATTGAGGTAATGAGCAGTGTCAATGCTGAAGGACAGCACTGGATGGAACTTCTTGTAAAGGGCTATCTAGCAGCTGAAGACAAAGTAGACTACCAGGTATGGGTGCCAGAAGACCTGTGTTCAGTGTATTGCAAGAACTTCCAGGGCAGTAGGTACTCCCAAGGGCAACTCAACTTTAATGCAGTGTTGTCATGCCTGAGGCTTGCTGGGGGACAGAGGCCACCAGAGGCAGGTTGGAAACATCCACTAAGGCCGTTCTAACAGAAAAAACCAGACACAGCCCCTACAGTCCAGAAATCAAAACCAGAGACAAGCCAGGAGAATGATGGACAGTAAATAGAAAGGATCTCACATTGCTCAGTTTAACAAAAAGAATGATATGGAAAGCCTTGTTAACAGATTATACACACCTGTGTGGAGAGAAGAAATTTGTTAATAGAGAACATGCTCCTGAAGATAGCATTTTAATGTGATGAAGCTGAATACAAATGAAGTTTGGAAACTGAGTGGGAATTTTGGAAGGAGTATATCGAAGACTTCTGCAGATGGAATTGTGTAAATCATTGATAAAAATCAGTCAAAAGTCGTGACAAAAAGGGAGTGAGCTGGCTATTGCTCTCTCATTCCTCATTTCACATGGCTATTTGAAATACCAACATTATATCTGTGTTCTTATCAGCCTCTGAAGTTCAATGCAAAGTAGTGGAATCTGCTTCCTAAACTTGTCTAAAGATTTATGGTCTTATTAACTTCACATAAGCAATGCCACTAGTGAAAGAGAATGCTTTTTCCAGATATGTTTCCTTCAGTACACCCCCTGTAGGAAATTTAAGTCTCTACTCCAAAAAATTTTATAATTTATAGAAGAGACTGATTGCTTTACAGTATGAAACTGAAAGCTACATTTCATCAAAAGAAGTTGGCTGTGCTGGGAATGGGACAGTTACAATTATAAATCATAAAAAGCCATAGTAGTATTTATCTCCTCTAACAGCTGTTAGGTTTTACAGGTAACATTTACCAGTGACTAAACCAGAGAATTTTAAAATGCCACCATTTTCACTAATCTGATTGTTAACTTGAATTTTTTGATTAGTTGGAACTGTTTTAAACGGCTTACTTTCTGTAGCAGTGAAGGATTATGCCCCTAGATGACACGTGATAGGCTTTTCCGTCAGAGTAACATTTATTAATCTTAAGACTGGTCCAAGCAGAATCAAGATATATTCTTATGCTCCATATCTTATCCACAGACTACTGAGATATGACAGGAAACACATTGAAAAAATTGTCTTGCTTCTTAGAAGAAGTGCTGATCATATAATTGTACCCTTTATCAACTGTTCTCTTTGTCTGGAGAGACCTGTTAACTTGAATGGCAAAACCACTTTTCTTTTTTCCCCATGCAGGCATATCAAATGCACTTGAGGACCTGCATAGATCTGATTGAGGGTCTTGGTTCAGCTACTTGTATTTATATATTTTTTAAATAGAAGGTTCATTAATTCACATTCCAGAGTCTTCAAACTCTTGTCAAGTATACAACCAGTTAGCAGGTCTGTACTCACTTCAGATTAGTTACCTGACTTCCCCAGTTAAAGAAAAAAAGGCTTGGTAAGGAGGGAGGAAAGAAATATTTTCACTATTCCTATAAAAAGTCTGAGGAATTATCATATGGGACATAATCACAAACGAGTATTAGTTTTCACCTTGGGAATTTAAATTGGTTACGCTGAGACATAAAGCCATGTGCTGTGAGTATTAATATTTGTGTTCTACTACATGGACAGGATTATAAACTGTATATTATAGAGGATCCTATTATATATTTCTGTTATCATATATAAACATGTTATATATATATGTGCTTAAAGCAGAAAGAATCACAGCCTTTTCAGTTAGTTAATCTGTGCCAGTCAATCTGTTGATCTTTCAATCCATATTTTTCCCGTTCCGCAATGAGAAGAGCAATTGCTGGAGCAAATTGGGGCTGGTATAGATGGCAGTTCCTACATACTGGGTTTAACATACAGGGAAAACCCATACAGATGAAAAGTAATGCTGAAATAATTCAACCTAAGAAATACACACATAAATCCTACACAATCTTTTCCCTTTGACCCAATTCCATTTCAGATTGCCTCCCTGTGCGAGACGGTACTTGTAGCAAATAAACAAAATCCATGCCATATGCAATAAACACGTTGAAGAAAATCTACCTCAACTGAAGGAAACCGAGAGTATGCTGAAAGCTATTTTGCTAAATAAAGAATGTCTCAATGATGCCTACTAGCATCAAAGGAGAAAGCAAATTACTAGACAATTTTGAAAACTATCCTAACCCATTATTTTGTTGTCTATTTAGCAAGGAAAGCAACCAGCACCTTTACAAAAGATGTTTAGTATACAACTAAATACAAACAAATGATTTAAAGTGGGTTTGTAAATCATCTGATAGAGTATCAGAAAATTTTGCTTTGCAATGCAATTTGGGTCTATTTCTATTTTTTTTTTGTGAGTAGAAATCAAGCACAGTGGCTTTTCACCCATTGAGGGTTCTCTTTGGCTTTATCACAATAAGAATGGTAAGACCTCTATAGGTGTAGATACGTTCCCTGAACACCAGTGGTGTTATTATGTATTTCCACTACTGTGTGCAAGAGTATTTTGTCATCCATGTTTTCTACAAAAATCCAGGATTTTAGTCGGCAACATTGCCGGATTACAAATTTAGCTTCCTTCACCTCTCTATTCCGTCCTACTGCTTGTCTTCCTGTCTTCTCCTTATCTTTTATGTTACCTCTGAGCTACACTCAAGATCCATTGAAATTTAAATTGGAAAAACATATGGTACCTCTTCACAAGAGCCGAGTGCTTTCAAGCAAGCTGGATGAGCCTTCCTTACCACAAAGATATGGGAAAAAGAGACTTGAAAATGGCCATGCAGTTGGGATTTCTAGCCAGGAGCTTTTGAAATGCTAGGCAAACAAATGCAATAACCTAATGCCAGAGCTGATGTTGCATCACAAGTCATTGGGAAGCTATTTAGCGGTGGGTTTTTTTTTTTTTCACTGTATTTGTTGTTAGAAGAGTGGTATTTACTGATGCGTCTTCATGCATGCAAGAGCACATAAACTCATCCCTTTTTTATTACCCTAATATTTCTATCCTTCACAGTATGATTGAAAATTTCCTGGAAGGATAAATCTGGACTTTGGGAGGTGCCTTTTGTGGCTTCCAAAAATGTCAGTTTACATTTGGTTGATTTATAATTGTGGAACAGGCATTTTTCAACCCACAGTTTGAATAGTATAGGAGGTTTGGGTTTTGGTTTTTTGTTTTTTTTTTTTTTTCTCCTTTTCTTTTCTTTTTTAGAGAGGGGATTGGAAACATGTTAAAACCCTTCTGTGCTACATTCAGTAGCACTAAACATTGTGGTGTTTCACATCCCCATCTTAGCAGAGTCCAGACTCTGTGGCTACATGAAAAACGACCCCTCCATTTTCCTTCTGCGTGTATGCTCTCAGAGTGCTGACAAGTATTCAGCAGTAGAGATGACACCAAGTTTCCATCTTGGTGTCCGAGTGGAAGAGTAATGAGACAAGTAGGCTGCGCTGGCACTTGGGCTCAGAAACCTTTTTCAGAGGTTAGTGGTGCCGCCTGCCTATCTCACCTCAATGAGCTGAGAGGCAAGAATGAGGATTTTACAGATACCTCTTCTGAGAAAAAAAAAAAAACAACAACAACAACAAAAAAAAAACAAAAAACAAAAACCCACAACATTTTTGCTGGGGTGCATTGCCCAGAGAGAAAAGAACAGCTGTTTGAAGGTGCTGAGAAGTATGGAATGGTAGAAATAGTCCCAGAAGAGGCAGGTTAGTAGGGAAAGGCCAGATGAGGTGTTCAGAAGCACATAATAAATTGTGAAGCCATGTAATAAATATTATTTAGTGCGTGGTTCTGCAGTTTATCTTATGATTCTAAGCTTACCGTGAGGGTAACACCATCCATATATTTATGCGTATGCTGTATATAATATTCACATAGACACATGGAATACTTCTGTAAATAGGACCCTATTTATACATAAAGATCCTGCTGTGTTTTGAAATACTACTGACTTTCTTGGTTTTATTAGTATAAAGATAACAGTGGAATGAATAAATGTTCCTCAGCATTGGAATAGCTTCATCTTTGGCTGTTTACAGCTTTTGCACACTTGTATAAACCAGCTGGTATCAAGTTTAAAAGGAAATGGTATCAATGACTGAGAAAAATCAAAACAGATGCTCATTACATTTGTCTAAGATAAAATTAACTGAACCTGTCATATTTTGTGGGCAATTCTTCTAACATCTGCAGAACAAAGCAGATACACTTAATTCGCTACAGCCTTTAGTTTATAGGTCAGTTATGGCCTCTCAGGGCTATTGTGTTTGTGTTTAAAAAGCTTAGAGTAAGTTTGAAAACAAAAAAGATGGAAATGTTTATTTTTGTGGCCTGAGATAATCATCCTTCCTGAGTTTCAGTTATTCTAATTTAAGGTTTACACTTGGATGGAATAACCAGACTCGGCACAAATAATTCATATGCAGCTGGATGGGGGAAAGAGAACTCATGCAGGGAAATAATGAATTTAACTGTTACCTCTTGAGACTGGAGAAGAACCTCTGTCTTAAATAGATCTGTCTCAGAAAAAAGACATACCTATGTGTGTCCAAAGAAGGCATCTGTCTTCATTGCTGTGCATTCTGGCTTGATGGACTAAATTGATATTTCTGCCATAGAAGAGAAAGGTAACAGTGCCGCTGTCAGTTATTCCTCATGTCTCAAATTTTCTAAGCAATAGAAGAGCTGAAATGTTTATCTCTTACTAGGTCTCTAACCACTTCCTCCCACCTCCATACCAAATTTGGGGTGGTATTGCTGTGGTTGAGTTTCCATAGGGAACTCAAAACCAACAAAAGATGAAACCTTGAATTCAGCGAGGCTGAATTTCATTAGAGCCCCCCATAGCAGACTTAATAAACTGCAGAAGAAGGGGCTGGATATATGGACTAGAAGGTGAGTGAAAATCTGCCTGGATTGTTGTGCTCGAAGGGCAGTGGAAAGAGGTTTGAAGATCAACTGGTGGCTGGTTACTGGGACTGATATTGTGATATTTTTCCACATCTTCATCACCAACCAGGCTGACAGGATGGGGCGTGCCCACAGAAAGTCCATAGATGGGACCAAACTGGAGGAATGGGTAACGTGCTGGAAGGAAGGGCTGCCACCCAGCATCATGTCAGCAGGATGGAGAAAACGGCAGACAGAAACGCAATGAAACAAAGAAAAATAAGGAGTCTTGCATGTGGGACAGGATAAATCCATGCCTCAGTACAGGTTGGGGCTCACTGGCTGGAAAGCTGCCGTGCAGAAAAGGTCTGAGATGTCCTGGTGGTGAGTAAGTTAAACCTCAGTCAACAACGTGTCCTTGTGATGATGAAGGCTGCATTAGTGTTGCTAGTGGGCCAACAGAAGTGTTTCCTCTCTTTTGCTTAGCTCCTGTGAGGCAGCGTCTGCAGAACCATGCCCTGTTATGGGCTTCCCATGCAAGAAAAATGTTGGCATATTGGAGTTAGTCCGTGGAGCCCGTGATGTATGAGAGGGGCTGTGAGAGCTGGATTTTTTACCTTGGAGAAGAAAAGGCTAAAAGGAAGATGGGAGGGAATCTCGTTTTGGCCTTCAGTTACTCAAAGGAGTATTATAGAGAAAACAAAACTACACACTTCCCAAATTCGTGCAGTGAAATGCAACGGATTTCAGCAAAGGAAATTCTGGTTAGATAGAAGAAAGATGTGTTCACTTAGGAGAGGCACACCACTGGAGAAGGCACCCACAGAGGCTGTTGGATTTCCTTTAATTTTTTAAAACTCATTCAGATGAGTCCCTGAGCAACTGGATCTAGCTTCAAACCAGGCCCTGCTTTGAGCAGGAGATTACTCTACAGACTTCCAGAGGTTCTTTCCAACCTCAATTGACCTATGCCTCTATGGAAGTGGCTATGGGTTACTGTCACACAGTTCTTTGGGCACTTCCTTACCTCCTTTTCTTTACCTTAACATCTCCCAAATTTAGAATCTTCCTTTATCCCCTCCCTCACAACTAAAATAACCTTACATTTGGAGAGGTCGAATACACATCGAAAGATTAGAAGTCATGCTCCATTCATATCCTAGAAATGGGAGTTATATCTTTGACCTTCCTCACAAATTTCTAGCTAGTCATAGACTGTTGCCACATCAACACTTTACCCAGTCCTACAGCCTACATAGTTGTTTTTTTTTTTTTAATCTTCAAAAAAATAATTCTTTCAGATCTGTAGTCATATGGACCAGATTGTACTTCATTGTTTTGGGGGAAGGAAGGAGGTTGCTGTAAAGGATATAACCAATGCAAGACTGCTTTGTGAGGAGTTAATATCCTTGGGGGAAAGCCAGAGAGGGTCAGAATAGTCAGACCCCCTCAGAGAGGGTCAGAATTGTCAAATAAGATGTGCATGAAGAACAGCGAGAGCAGTGAAGTTTCATTCCCATGGCCTGGAAAGTTGGGAAGGAATCCCCCTCCTGTGCTAGTAAGGCAAAGTAGTAATGGAGCCTTCTGAACAACTTTGGCTGTTATTGTCCACACTCCCTTTCACTGTGTCACCATTTGTGGGACTTTCAACAAATTACATATGTGTTTATAATGTAGAAGTTGATAATTTAATTTGCTGCTGGATCTGCTCTTTTTACCTTACTGAATCTCTGTGGTTGAGTAGAACCTCCCATGGGCAGAGGTTTTCAGGAGCAGGACCTACCCTTAGACCTCCAACATGTGTGAAACTGAATAGGCCTTTAAGGACTTTTACTTTGAAAGAAATATCAGTGATTTTAAAAAAAAAACATTTTGCATAAAGTAGATAGTGTAAATTAAATAATTCTTCAAGGACAACCTAAGCTGGTTATCCCTAAAGTATGGGATATTGTTCCATTTTTATGGTACTCTTAGTTTTGAAACAGAATGGTTGGGGTTTATTAAACACACAGGCCTTCGGGGCCCTTTTCTGGTAATTAGACACATAACTTAAATCCATAAAAGTACTTTCTTGGAACCACTGTTGCTAAATGGCTGACACAATTTACTTTTATCCTTTGCATGATTCCTTGAAACAATATATACCATTTTATTTCAGGATGTATAAACTACACATTATTGTCAACAGTAGAAACAATTATGACTGGACTTGCTTATTCATGTTAACCCATAATATCGTTATAGAACAATTTGAGGTTAAAGCTAAGGATACTAAGAAATACTTTTTAATTTTATATAGAATCCATAATAAATACTGCTGCAAAAGCCTCTGCAGAGAGTCAATAGAAAGATTTAATAGGGAAAGAGAAATGTATGCGTGCAACCAGAAATTCCAGGTTTGTTATATACTAGGGTTTGAGAGGGAATGGAAGAATATCAGGGGTTTTTTTTATGAGAGAGGGAAGAACACTCTCTCTTTACAAAGTTGTACTTAGTCCTACTAGTTGAAAGCTTTTAGCCCAGCTTCTGGAGATATATGTCAGCCCTGACTTCTCCCTGTTCAAGTGAACATAAGTAACGATTTTTCAAGACTGGGTACGCCTCACTTCTCTCTGAAGCCGTGTGACTAGAAGATCACATTTCAAGAAAAAGCAAGGAGGATTTTCCAAAGATACCCTTTTGAACTAGCATTTTTATTAACTCCGGATTGTACCTTGTAAATGGCAACGCTCAAGTTCATGTCACATCTAAGTGCAGACAGATCTAACTCCTTGCAGATCTGTTACACTAGTTCTTGGCCATTATTTACTGTAAACAGCTTGACTTTTCTTTCCCAACACATGTAAATAAAGGCAGGCATCTGATTCAAATCACTTTTCCAGCTCATGAAACCATCGGAAAGATGCTGAGTACCACACATTTAAAGAAGATATCAGATTTGGACAATCTGATTTTGAATATCAATCGCATTTAAAAACCAGCTGTGGGATTGGGAATTCGAGGAGGAAAATAATCTAAAACAGCTTTTAAAGGTACCTGTTAGAAAATGATAGATTATTATGTTCATCAGAAGACCAGAGGCCTTTCACTTCTGCGTTGATACTTCCTTTCTCATATCAAGCAGTGCTTCACAACTAGTTGGGAGTCTGCAAGAAGTTATTCAAGTTCTAGCACAAGGTTGTCTGTACCATAAATAAATTGATCCATGCTGAAATCTGCTAGTTTCTCCACAGGAGTAAACAAAAGTTTAATGGAGAAGGGGGGGAAATGACTCTTCTACTCTTTGGATGTGGTCTGCCAAGACAAATTTTGGGTGCGTTGTCAAAATAATGGTGGGGGAGGATGTGCTTCCACTCCCCATGTCACACAGCTCCTGGGAACAAATAGATCTGTTCACTATTGGGACTTCTCAGATGGTCTTCTTTCACTGGGAATCAGCTTCGTTTTTCTTTAGAGAAAACCATGGAAATATCAGTGCTTAAATTGGCCAACCTCTGCTCCCTAAAGCAGATGATGGTATTGCTGGAAGAGGCAACTCGGGCACTCTGAGGCACAGTGCCACTGTTTCTCTGCTCAAGGGGCATCTGTCAACCAATAAAACCAGTCTGAGCCTGTGGTCACTCCTGTGCCAGCGTCCTTCAGCCCATTGTCAATGCAAAGCCTTCTACCACTGAAATGGAGAGCTTTTTTTCCAAGGCTCGGGGCAAACACTGAAGAACTGGTTTGAAATATCGACGCCCTCGCATGTAGGTGTCACCTGAAAGGAAGACAGCAGAAATAAGTCCTGAAAGGAAGAACCCTTTAATTCACAATATTTAGGGGTAGAGTCAAGGCAGAAATAGGAACTGGAAAAGATGAAGCAGGAATCAGAAGTCTGGTGTCAAAAGACAGAGTCTGAAAGCACGTGAGGGTGAGGAGCCAAAAGCTACAGATGAAGGTTTGAGGCACCAGCTAGCTAGGGGACAACGCTGGCTTCTCCAAATGTTACCTGTGGTTGGGTCGTGGTTACCAAACCTCAAGCTGAAAAGAGCAGTTCTTTGATCCTGCCTAATGAACCCCAGCTAGTGAGAACTGAGGCCAAGCTCAGGTACCTGCAAAGCAAGGCACGGGAGAGCAGGCTCCTGGTTTGAGGGCATAGACTCATCTAGCTTTTGGGGTGAACTGCGGAGTTTGAGAAGCTGAGTCAACGGCTAGGCAGTTGCACTGTGCTTTGTGCAGTGCTCTGTTCAAGTGTTTTGGTGTTCTGTTTCTCTGGGCAGAACAAGATATTAAAGAGAATGGGAATAACCAGTTCAGTGCTCCCCATCCAGCAAGACATGGAAAGGATTTTGTTTCTCTCCATGGACTTTCGATCAGACTCACGAGGCCTTTAGGGACTCAGTTTGTTGGGTGATTGTGAATCGTTTTCTTTCTTATCCTACAGGTACATCCTCTACTTTGGCAGGCTGACTCTGTTTTTCAAAGACCTTGAGAAACTGAGTGAAAGGAAGTAAGCATTAGACAGGGTAATTTTCCTGTGATGAATTAGGGCTGGGCATTCATTTGTTCCTTGGAGAAATCTTTGATCTGGTTTTATATCTTAGTTGTCCTTGATGGGAAACAAACTGAGCCTCTGTCTGGAAGTCCCAAGTGGGATAATACCTGTTCCTTAAGCTGCTTACCTGCTTCCAGTTGGCTTAATGATCATCTGTCTTCCTCAGGCTCCTGAGAACTTCTGCAAGACACCATAAGGAGGAAAAGAAAGGAGCAAGAATAATACGGTTCAGCGTTTTAGGCCATGTTATAAACTACAGGGTAATTTGGACGGCTGCTTTTACAGCTAAGTTCTACCAGATGACACATCCAGAATGAATCATAACATGCCTGAGTCTGCACACCCTTCGGACTGCAGTGAGCTCAGGGCAAGAAGGGGCGAAGGGATTAAGTACTCTGTTGTCTCCTTTCTCACGGGGCCAAATCAAAGACCTGCCTCCTGCTTTTTGTACCTCTGCTTTTTGCCACAGCTCCCTCCAGTCCAAAATTTCTGTGTCAGTAGCATCAACAGATACTTAATTATGTACTTATTACATATATTTACATATTTATGCACACACATACTAAGAGAAATAATACATAAAAAGGTTTCAACACTGTTTGCATATCTCAGATGTGGGACTCGTGTTCCAAGTAACACTGCCCTATATGACTGCCAGGGGGTGAACTGCTGGAGAAAGCTGCCTGCTCCCTTCCCAAAAGCTTATGTCGCAAAATTTAGTGAGGAAGACAAAGCTGAGCAGACTTTTCTGAAATGACGTTCTTGCCCTTTCACTGACCTCTTTGCTGTACCTGAGTGACTGGCAGCACTAAGAGCACTAAGCTATTAAGAAACAGGGTGTGTGCGTTGCGCCCAAAAATCTTTCATAAACACCCATCTATCATGGCTTCTTAGGAGGAAAAGGTACTTTTGCCATTGCTCTTGGTGTCTTGAAACAGCATTGCACACCATTTGGCTCTCTGACATTATCAAAAGGGTCTCGTTACATCTAGATCTTAGCAAAACCAAAACAGTTCAGTTTAGAGCATTTCCCGTGGGCTCTTTTCTTTCCTTTTTTTTTTTTTTTTCCTCTTTATGAATTGCTACTGACAATGTTCTTCCATGAGTAAACGTTTTCAGCATTCCTATGGTCTCATTCAGCTTTTTCCTATAGGTCTTGTTGAGACAAGAGGATGAAAATAAACACAATTCTGGTGGGTGAATGGATATCTCAGAAATTTGTAGTTAGGATGTAAGAGATTTCTTTTTCCTTCTTCCCTTTTTTCAGTCCTGGCTAGACTTCTGTTGCATATGTGGCAATTGCCTTCTGCATAAGGAGAGGACATCAGTGTTCAAAAGTCATTTTTTATGTCACAGCCTACAGAACACACTTTGAATATTCTTTTGGAAACACAAACTTCGGTCTTTGGGTCCTGGGAACAATGAGGCTTATTCTCCTCAGCTCAAAAAAAAAAAAAAAGCAATGGAGTGAAAAGCTGAAGTCTTGATCTTAGCAAAAGTACATCATGCACCCTCTGAAGGAACTCCTTCCCCATTCTGCCTCTTGCCCCCTGCTACCACCGGCTGCCATCGCATGGTGATTGCTATGGGGAATTACACCTTCTCATGAAGAAGGAGGGGGAAATTCAGACAATCCAGTGAGCTCAGCTTATACTCTTATACACTCCCAGTAAGGCCTGCCTGGGGCCATTTTGTGAGGGCTTCGTTAGGCTAGCCCAGTGACAGCTGTTTCTTTCATCATCTGTTTTTTATATGTTACATTGCTTTTTAACATTGCTCTCTGTCAGGCCTAATTACTCTTTTCTTTCGAGGGGCTGCTTTCTGAAAGGAGCTAAAGAATTTATTCTCCAGGCTAAAAAAAAAAAAAAAAAAAAAAAAAAAAAGCATTGAAAAAGACCTAGAGAGAAGTATATTACCCTGAAAGCAAATTTTTCTTTTGGCTTTAATGCCTGGAAATGGGGTAGCAGAAATGGAGTTAAATACCTTATTGGAATTAGTCATTAGCCTCTCCACTTCCCCTCTTGCAAGAAGGCAGAAAGTGTGAGGCAAGTCCCTGGCAGCGGTTGCAAAGTTGGGTGGGGATTCCCTTCCACAGCAGAAGGAGCAATTATTCGCTGTCGTTGCTTGATCCTTTTTAATTAGCCTGTGGACACCTATTTTACAACTCAGTTTCTCTCCGATGGCACGAAGTAGTGTTGGGGTCGTGTGAGTGCCGCTGTTCTTTCTCTCTTTTCTTTGCCCCTGAAAGCCCACTGACTCTCAGAGGATCACCAATCAGTAAGTATGGAATAATTCTTAAAAAAAAAAAAAAAGTTAACCCTAATGACATGTGTACTAAATTCTAAGATCAAAATTTCATGTTAAAATTGCAAGTCAGTACTTGAGCAGATTAGGTTCACTTGCCAGACTTTCTAGCCATTCAATACTATCCAACTAGTATTGAGATGATATTCAATTTCTGTACCAACAGAAAAACAGGATAGTTGAGGAGAAAACCAACAGGCCAAGAAAACTTTTGAGAAGTCTGTAGGGTGGAGGTAGCTAACGAGAAGATAAGAATCTAGGGCAAGGTTTTGCTAAGGTTTGATATATTGGTCTTATTTGTAAAGACAGGCTAATTTTGTGTCAGAATGACCCAGAATTACAGAGACTTTTCCATCTATGTACTAAGGGGCTATATTTCATGCAATTTTTATGTATTGGAGTTCTTGTATCTCATTTCACTACCTCTTCCCACATAAAATAAGCTCTACGTGAATAGAGATGCTTGAGATTTGTGGATTGCTCTATGTTTTCAAAGGTCTGACAAAGCACTGATCATTAAAAGAAGGTATTGATCTTTCAGAGCAGTTTTTCTACATCAGCATTCGGTCCCAGTAAACTTCACAGATCTTACCTAATTAAAACCAGCATCAAGCCGTGCCTCTTCAGTTTTGATTCAAAAACCAAATCAGATTCTGATTCCCAAATATAAATAAGAAGCCAATTCCATAATTGTGAAGTGTAAATACAAAAGGCTCCAGCCGCCAAACGTTTTCAATTTATATTTAGGACAGCTAATAAATCAGACTCTGACCTCAAAGTATAACTGGAAACATGAAATAAAAGTCACTCGTAAGGATATTCTGCAGTAATATGTGAAGAACCGGATAGGTAAACAAAAATACTTTAAAAATATCAGTATAAAATATTACTGCTAACCGGTGAAAGGTTTTCAGCTCCAGGGTGTTTTGTTCGAAGACTTTTTCAGACTTTTTTTTTGTTTTACAGTAAACCAGCTGCACTTACGCAATCGAGCCTGCTACGGTGTTGTACCAGTAAGTGAACTGGAGCTGTTTGCAGGGTACCAGTTGGGAGAGTTCTCTTGAACCAGCACACAAAGATTTTACGCTACTGATGGCATCTGTGCCGAGTGGTCACAAACTGCCACCAGAGACCTGTCCCAACACTGTCATTATAAAAATGGTGGTCCTCTATGAAGGGCATTTTTAATCCATTATTTCAGAATCCATTTCCAACCGTAGCCGAGTATCTTCATCTAGAACTCCCTCGTGGTCATTCTTGTATCTCAGACATAGAATTCACCCTTGTTTTTCCATTGTTCACTGACAATGAAAAAAAGCCCTGCTCTTTAACTTCATTTTTCCTTTACAGTTCTCCAAAGAGAAGGAACAGTTACTTGCCAAATACTGCTGTCAGTCTGACATAACTGCGGGCTTGATCCTGTGAAAATTGAAAGTGTTTCTCTTTACAATTGATTAAATGATTAAGTACAGACTTCTTTAATAGAGCAGTCAGCATAACTCATCCATAAACTCAGCATGGAGCACTGTGTTCACCAAGCTCTAAATTGCTGACAAACAGTTTATGGTTTGTCACATTTGGCAATCTCTGTACAGAAAAAAGGCCAGTCTTGAGCAGAAATAAAAATAGGTGCTTTAACCAGGAATTGGAAGCAACTGGGAGGACAAGAGGTTGTGCGAATATATATCAAAAACTTTCAGCTTTTCATTTCTCGTTTTACTAACTTGAGTTTTATACATCATCATAACTGTCCCTTCCAGTCAAGTTACCATCTGTAAACAATGAATTGTAAACAATGTTAAGGTTTTTTTAATCATGTAATTGGATAACATTTTTAACATATTCAGTTAATGCTGGGCATTAGTGAAATAGAATGGTAGCTAAAAGAGTCAGAAAGAACACCTTGACTCTATTATCTCACTCATAAATCACCCTGTCTCAGGTGACACAGACATTAGCGTGTTTTTTTCCACATCTCCACCTTCTGGCAACTTTTTGAAAGTTGACAAATGTGAATTTTTTTGGAAAATAGTTTTGTTTTGACTTTCTGGAAACACCTAGTATTAAACAATAAAATAAGATCATGCCCAATAATTTTAACTACCTGGACAGATACATAGTTCCATTTCCATAACTCTTGGGTTTTGCATCTTCCAGAGAATCTCTGCAGAACTAGGATGTCAACTTGCCATGTGTTTTACAAACTTCTGGGAAAAGATACATCTCCATGCAAAGTGATTGCATGCTTCTCGGCCCCATCTCCTCTAAGATGATCTAGATGAACAGGTCTTCATGGCAACACAAAGCTCTACTGAGATTAGTTGAGCTGCAGCTGGGCAGATGGAACCGTCCACTTAAAGTAGTTCACTGAATCATAACCCAAATGGCAGGAATCAGCAAAAACAAAGTGCAAAAAGAAAAAGAAGTAGCAACGTGAGTGGCACATATATAAAGTTCATGTATGGTTTTGCTTTATAATGTAAGAAAGAACCATCTGCAACTCCATGGGTGGTATCTTCAATGGCAGCTGTTGTGTCTGCTGGGTAAAAGTATGATGCTTTAGCAAGGTTGTGCGAGGACTGAAGATTAGAGTAGCAAAGTGTCACAGATAAGAATTCAGCAGCTTCTTTATATACTATACATATCTTAAAAAGCCAAAATATTCTTGACCTGATTAAATATGATCTCTGAAAAGCACTGAAAACCTGCACAGCATAAAACTGCCCCAAGAATAATGTTTCTGGACAGTCTTGTCTTAATTTAAGTAGAATATCGATTCAGGGCAGGATTACTGATTTTATTTTTCTTAGTTTATTGAAAGCAATGACTGTAGAGGTTATTATAAAGACCACCTTTCAGTTCTGTGACCATATGACCAGGATTAAGAAGTATTATCTACCCTAGAACACGAGCTGGCACTGCAGTGTATCTCACCATGAGCTGATGCAGGGAGCTCACAGACTGGATGAAGTTCTTCACTGACGTTTCCAGCCATATCGAGGATGAAAGCTGGCAAATGAAGAAATCAGAAGCCAAGATAGGGCAAGAAAAGGTCTTCAGTATTTCTTCTGGCCTCTTTGTTGCTCTTAAACCCAGAGAAACTCTTTTGCAGGTATGACTGCCCTTTCAGCGTTTAGATGCGTACCCAAAAGCTGTGGATTTCTGAGGGTAAGGCATCTACAAAAGCCATTTTTTCTACCTTCTAGTTTATCTTTGACCTTCCAGTAGCTGTAGATTTGAAGTTATTTTCCTACATTTGGAATATACCACCTAACAGGTAAAAGGCTGTAATGTTTCAAGAACCTGAATAGTAAAGTAATATTAGCAAAATGCTTCCTCCTTCAGAAGCTCCTATGATCCCGAAATACGCCACAGCGCCAAATCACAAATGGGAATTATCTAATTTGCTACTCTTCTTCATAGTGAAATGGACCTTAGTTATACCATTTAGTACAACTAGTCCATCCCATCACAAAGAAATCACTTTCTGTGCTGTGAGCCCTGGTTGCAGAATAGTACAATATCTTTGCTTTTTAAAACCTTTCCTTCCATCTACCCCTCACATATGCTAATAAAACACTTCTTGACATGGAGATACATTCCTTGCTCCTGACACAAAGAATTAGGAAAAAAAAAAGCTCCATAACTGGCCATTTTCCTTACATCATCTATTTTTATAGCATTTTATAGATGCTAATAGAGTGTTATGGGTGTCATCCAAATTTTAGTGACATAAGTGAAAAAACTCCCACCACTTCAGTGACTTCAGCAAATTTTGGATGTTACATGAGTAATGTTCATTGCATAAATCTGGACAGCTTTCATTCAGAGAGCTGTTCTAAATTTCAAACTTTACTTTTTTTCCGATAATAGTTTTTGTAGTAATTTCTTTTTTGTATAGACATGTTTAGTTTTTGATTCAGAGCAGAATAAAGTCAAACAGCTTTGATAATTTCGTGACACTGATAATATTTGTCAATGTCTGATGTCAAGAAACCAATGTGGTCCAAGCTTCAGAGAGTGGAGAAATTAAAATTGTGACTCTATAGTTTCCCTATTTTGTGTAAGACATCACATTTCACTCACTCATACTTTTTAATACTGTGTATATATAATTATTCTACAGTAATATGTATGCATATATATATAAATTACTACCTCAAAAAAATCGAGAATGCATGCACGTGATCATTTGACTTACTGACATTAATTTAAATTTGTTTATTTTGTTAATCTCTTATTGTAGAAGAGTTAATAAAGATTCAAAAAAGGGTAGAAGCACAAATAAGGACAAAACTCCAGATTAATTTTGGAGTTAATTGATTTTATTTAACTAGAATAGCTGTTTGCTAAACACTTTCCAAATTATTTTAATTGTTAAAGGTATTTTAACAAACATTGTGTTTGTTTAGCAGATGCAGATTCTTCTAGCTTATTAAACTTTTCTAATGGAACTCCCTAATTACATGGACTGGCATGAAAAAAATGTTGGTTTAGAACGTGCCTGCATTAGAACAGTTTCCAGACAGTGAATTTAAAGATCTCAGAAGATGCTTAGGACCACCTTTGAGGAGGTCCTTCTAAGCAATAAGAAACCATAGGCTTATTTTGGGAGTCAGATTTTCAGCCATAAATCTTGGTGCAATTTAAGCAAGTTACTGGATAACAGTATCACCAAGAAATGGGAATTTTAATTTTTTTTTTCATTCTGAGCCAAAACTCTATTTGAATTTGGCATTGCTGCTTCTATGCACAACGCAGATGGCAGAATAGCACATGAAAGTTTGAAAGTTGGGAGCAGCGCTACATTTGCTTAATTTGCTATGCAAATGAGCACACACAAGTAGTAAGAACTTAGGTCCTTGCAGGTAACTGTTTAGGTGTGGCCCATTGGGAAACAAGGCTTTCCCTTTTATCCATGAATCACAAAGGGAGAAAAGTTTTATTTTCTGCTTTACATTTTATTTTTTATATTGTTCCGCTTCAAAATCTCCGTTAGCTTTTACGTACTGGGCAATTTGGTTCAGCTAACCTACTGCTTAGAGCAGAGTCATCGTGGGTGACACAATAAGTACTTTTCTTTATTTATTGGGCTTTAATACTCCCAGAGAGAAAGGAAATAAGAGGAAGAAGGGAGCAGCAAAATAAAAATGTGTATTATTGTGGTGGGTTGGCCTCGGCTGGCTGCCAGATGCCCATCCAGCCGCTCTCTCACTGCCCACCCTCAGCGGACACGGGGAGTAGGACAGACCAAAAAGCCTGTGGGTCAAATTAACTACAGTGAGAGCACTTCCCAGTTATTGTCAATAGGAAAACCAGGCTCAACGTGGAGGAAATGTTTTTAATTTATTGCAAATAAAAATCAAGTTGGATGGTGAGAAGCAAAAGAAAAAAAAAAACCACACACACACACACCCTTTTTTATCCCAGGCTCAACTTCACTCCTTCAGTCCCAACTCATCTATGTCCTCCCCTTCACCCCCCTGGGTGGAGCAAGGGGATGGGGAGTTGGGGGTTATGGGGCCAATCCATAGCAGTTCCTTTCTGCTGCTCCTTCCTCCTCACGCTTTTCCCCTGTGAGTCCTCTCCATGGGTTCTCCTTCAGGATGAATCTGCACCAGCATGGGATCCTCCATTGGCTGCAGAATGGAAATCTGCTCCAACGTGGTCCTCTGGGTCGGCAGAAGGGAATACCTGCTCCACTGTGGTCTCTTCCACAGTCTATACTGGAATTTCTGCTCTGATGCCTAGAGCTCTTCCTCTTCCTCCTCCTTCTCCGACCTTGATATTCATGGGGTTGTATCACACACTTATTTTCCTCACTCCTCACACTGTTGTGAGAGAATTTTGGCCTTTAAGGCCAAAATATACTTTTAAAGTATATTTTCCCAGAGGTGCCACCAGCTTGGCCGGTGTGCTCAGCTATGTACTGTGGTAGGTAGCCCCTCCTCTCTTCCCACAGAGACCACTCCTGCAGCTCTTGCCAAAACCTTGCCATGTAAACCCAATTGCAAAGACAAGGAAAGCTCACTGTAGCTTAGAAAAGGTGGGGGTTCTCACTCAATTACACGTGGGAAGCTTCTTTCCAAGCAGGAGATTACAATTTGCCCCCACAGTGCACTTCTCCACTCTTCTGGATCACTCATGTGTTGCTCTACAAGTGGACTACCAGAAGGAAAAAGGTAGAAAGGCATAAGCCAACAGAGACCTTTGGGAGGGTGGTCATTATACACCGTCACAGCTGAAGAAGCTTCCAGCCAGAATTGTTACAAGAACCCTCTGTTTGCTGTTCATTAATGTTCAGGAAAGTGAGAAAATCTAGTTGAAAATCCCATGAGAATCAAACATTCTGGGGAGATCTGACTTTCTGCTCACCTGACACTCCTCATACACCTCCAAAGAAAAAAATGGAGCCATGTAAGACCACAGTGGATGTCTCTGATAACTCCTCAGACTCTCTTTAGGCAGAAACAGTGACCATGCTGCGTGTACAAAGAGTGTAACAGAACTCCATTCTAAAGAAATCTTAGTCTTCTGTAGCCATTTGAAGCATCTTGGTAAAAAAAAGTGAAGGTATTTATATCCATTATGACTACTGTCATCTTGCTTCTCTGAATGGAGTTAAATATACTACACAACAGCTGTGACAAGAGGCTGTGCATCCTCTTACCTCATTTCAGATTCTTGTTCAGGTACTTGTTCCCCACTTTCACACTGCCTCTCGCTTCATCTCTTTTCAGCTCTGGCTTCTTCTGGAATCTTGCCTCATCTATCCACTTTACTGCTTGGTCCAGCTGGTTTCTGGGTTCTTTTAACTGGTATTGTCCTTGTTTTGTGCTCTGGCTCCTTCACAGGCGTTGTTCTACTCTTGCTCTTATTTGACTACTTTCTGGCAAATCTTTTCTCTTTTCTAGCCCTTATCACTGTGCCTTCCAGCCTCCACTACCTGCTCAGCTTGGCAGTGGCAGCAGCAGCCGTAGATGAAAAACAGGCATGAGACATACCTACCCCTATATGGTATCCCTTGTGTGATGGTCATGATGTTTATCCCACCCTTGCTGTAGACTGGTCAGCATATGTGTTTACCCTGGCCAGTTGGTCCAAAAAGAAAACATAAACAAATCCCAGGCACTGTAAATCAGATTAATATAATAGGAGTGTTTCTGATCTTGTCTTTGTCAGTTGTATAAAATTGACGTAAGTGTGGTCACTCCTGGTTTACCTGGTTATTTGTGCAATTTGAGTAAATAGCTGTGAAAATGAACTGCCATGGAAGAATAAGGTGAGCCTGGGCTTAATTCCTGACTCCAGTGTTACACCACTATAGCACCTCTGAGATCAGTGGCATTGCTCTAGCATAAAAATGTAGTAAACTGTGGGGAATGAAATCCTGTTTTGTTGCCTCTGAGAATTTTCGGAGTCTGCCTGATATGGCATGAGTCAAAAATATTTTGTTATTCACTGCTTTTTCTAATTATCAGATTTGTCTCCAGTCCATTTTGTGGTGTTGGCCAGGCACTTCATCTGAGTCAAATTTTCCATACAATCCACACTGCTTTACGTTTCAATGTTTTTTTTCTTCTGCCTTAAAACCAGAACAGAAGAGCTGGGTAAGCATGTACAAACCTGCCTGACGAAAAGACTTGTTTTTCCTTTTCCCTCACCCCTTCTTTTCCATTTTATGTTACTATAAAGACGAAACATGGTTTAAGTCCCATAATGGTTAGACTTATGAATTAGGAAAGTGATTAGCAGATCATCAACCTGTTCACTTGCCAGTGGACAACTCCATCCACACAAGTCATTCTAATTAAAGAAGCCAGTCTCTTGGAGATAACATTCATTTTTTTAATAAGTAACTGTGGTATATGTCTGATGACACTGCTTTCAGAACAATTCTTTCAGCATTTCTCAATCCTAGTTAGTCTGTGGAGAGTATTTTAGGGTTGAAAAACAATTTGGTGGAAAAAGGGGACTACTTTGTCAGAGTAGCACAATAGTTCCACTGAATTTTCTGAGCACAGGGTAGTCCTAAGATGCATTATTGAAAGTACTGATTCAGACAAACCTATATCCTACTGAAGAGCACAGGCACGTGCCTTGTAGGTTTGCTATGTTGTCTTGCTTAGCAAAAATACACATAAAAGCCTACTTTGTTTTTCAAGCCATGACTGAAAGAGCTCCATTGATGAAACTGTGGCTTTTGGAAAAAAAAGAGGATGGTGTCTTTCCTATACATTGTACTAAAAAATTTCAATGTTGTTGGCTTTGCTAGAAAATTTCCAGTGGCATGGGTTTTGGACATCAGAGATTATCAGAAGCCTGGCTTAAACTCTTGTAAACTGGCTTTTCCTGAAATTTCCAACTCAGCAGGAATAAAAGAACCCAGTAGCTGGTGTTGCATTTCAGTTGCTTTTATTTTTCTAAGTGTGTCTTGAGTTGTGTGCTGCCTTTGTCTTATCCAGGGTCAAAGACATCAACACAAACCAAATGTTTCTGAAGCTGAAAAAAACTTTAAACTTCTGGTCCAGGTGGAACTTCTTTTTTTTTTTTTTCAAGACACCAAATAGATCTGAGTGTTACATCCGGCCTTAAATGTTCTGGTTTAGTTTTACACTTTTGAACTGAAATCTTTTTCTTACCCTGACTGATGTCAGCTGAAAGAAAGTTCCAAGTAAAACGCCCTTTACAGTGCTATTTTAGGGCTGAGGCCATTCTCTCCTCTCCTCTCCTCTCCTCTCCTCTCCTCTCCTCTCCT
>JAOTQQ010000001.1:76241394-76261146 GCA_026546715.1 Gallinago undulata | reverse complement strand
CCTCTCCTCTCCTCTCCTCTCCTCTCCTCTCCTCTCCTCTCCTCTCCTCTCCTCTCCTCTCCTCTCCTCTCCTTTTTCTTCTTTTCTCTTTGTCTCTCCATTTCCCTGATGCAATCCTCAGCCTAGCCTTGGGCTCACCTCACAGACATTAAAAAACAACAAAAAGTAAAAGCAGAGGGACCCTTAAAACCTCAAAATTTTGCTTTAAGAATAGGCTCAGAACCTAGTGATTAGCTTTCTCTGAAACAGCTTTTCTAATTCACAAACTTAGAAAAATTGGAATCATTGAAGACTTGGTGGGAGATATATATCTTTTTCTTTTTTTTTTTTCATTGAGCCTATAACTCAATCTGGCAGTGGAGAAGTCTACAAAAGAAAGACAAAAGAGAGAGGAAGTAGCTCAGTAAGGCTTGGCAAATACCTTCAAAGAGTAACTATTCTTCCAACTTTGATCACTACAGACACAAGTAAATGCATATTAGTGCATTGCCTTAGCCAGGGCTTTTCTGATGAGCAGACGGAGTGCTTAGCGGGTAATATCGTATCTCAGTTCTTTTTGCAGCAATTAATCTCTCGCCTTTGGTTTTACACTGCTCTACAGTTGGCCTCACCAAAGTGCCAAAGGTCAGGTTGCTTGTCCAAGGTCACCAAATGACTCAGTAGATTAAGTGAAAAGTGAACTCAGAGGACCACCCTGCTTTCTAGCTTTTGTTTTAGGGATTCAACCCAGATGAATTTCACACATTCCATTAATCTCACTGGCTATCAGCCATAAAGGTATTGCAGAAAGTTTCAATACACGTAAATAAGTACAATGATACATCACTGCAAGCTGAGGGAAAATACATTGGACAAGCGTGATTTAGCTCCTCTGCATTAAAAATACCCAAAAGACTCGTGGCTCAAAAATAAAAGAATATGAGAATACTACTGTGGCTTTCCCTGTGTTTATTAAGATGAATAAGATGAATCTTTCATCTTATTTCACTCTTGCACTAATGACACATATTCAAAATCCCATGGTTTTGTATCCAACTCCTCAACTTACTCCTGTCTGAAAAGGAAATTAGTAGCTTGACTGTTATGACTACATTCCTGTTGATGTCCTCTGGATGCAGAATAGATAAATTCCAAGTTTCAAGATAAGGTATTTATTTACAGTCTTCCCATTTGTGAAACCTGTGAGAGATGTGATGAAGTTCTCAGCCCATCAATAGAACAAGTGAGGCAAACTTTCAGCTAAGAACTTGTTCTCTAGCCAATTGTGAAAGTCTTGTAAAAGCAAGAAACTGCCTTGTTCTAAAGCACATCGTATTCTAAAGAAATGGGATTTGGAAATAGAAGAGTTAAGAAGCAGCTACTTAATACATTTCATTAAGGAGCAACAGTAGTAACTGACCCTTGGGAAGCAGGACAAAGCTCTATGTTGCTGTAGGAAGATTTTCAAGTATGTCCCAAGACCTTGCAAAAGGTTAACTAGTGAGAAAAGGACCTTTCTATAATCTTCTTTATGATGGCATCCTTTTGACTTCTTACCATAAGCACTAAGTGGCTCCCTGACCTGCCAGTTTACATCAACTCTCAAAATAGTCATTATATCATTTGGATTAAAAAACCCCCGTCTCCTGTCTGAGGTTCTGTATGTTTCACTTGACACATTCCTCTGCAAACCAACTCCAACCTCACTGGTTAAGCCTCTTCCTTTCAGAAACTTTGCTGAGAATCTCCCACTATTCCCTTTCTACTGCCATTTCCAGTATTTTAAGCCTTTTTGCTTTGGGTTCTGAGTGAGTTCCTGAGAAAGGTACTGGTCACTTCAGATGTTTTCTGAGCCAGAGCTTCGTTTCCTTCCATAAGAAATACTCCCATCAGCCAATAGCGGTGATCATCTTCTAGAGACCCATTCACTGAGGGTTTGTTACCTTAGGGTGTCCTCCTTGCATGGTGAGAGGGCAAGGAAAACAGTAAAAAAAAAGGCATTTTAAACATTTTGAAAAGAATGAAGGTGTTTGCTTGTTAGCCAGAAGAGGAGCCTTTGTGTGTGTGTTGCATGAGTCTCTACAAATGGAATAGATAAGTTGCCAGTAGATGGTGGTCAGGATTGGTAGCAGAGTTCCCAAGTTTTACAGTACCATTAAAACGTGTGTAAATTGTTTCCTTCAATTTATGTCGGCTATTAGTAGAGAGCATGCCCTGTTGGAAACCCCACAGCCTCCCACATCTCCATGAAGAAACCCTGCTGTTTCCTCTTCACGGAAAATCTCTGCATATATCCCCCAGCTTCATCTGTAACTCACATGTGCCTATAGGAGCAGAGCTGTAAGTTATGCCATCCTCCTTTCCTTACTTATGGGTCAATGTATACGTGCAGAAGTGCCGCGGGAATGCGGTGTGCAATGAAAGTCCCACCATCAAAAGTGCACAGAAACGTGTGTGGATCTACCAGGCAACATTTCACCCTCGATAACTCTTCGTAGGAGTCATAGGATTCAGCCCACAACATGATGTCAGTCAATCAAAGAGAGCAAACTTGAGTCTGGTTGCTTTCATGGAGCCCTGGCTAGGAACTCAGGAGGTCGGGCCAGATCCTCAGTCTTCAGTACTGTGGATCCCAACTCTTTCCTCCATTCATTATCTGCCCCTTTCCATCCCTTCTGGCTTTTTTAGCAGCTAGGTGGCTTGAGGGACACTTGTGTGATCATCTTGGTACAACCATTGCTTTTTAAATGGAGCCAGGTACAAGATCAAATGGTGAATTACAGTTATTTTCTTGAGCACATGAAAGTCAAAACAACACTTGCTTAGAGATGATTTTTTGAGGACAGCTAAGTAAGAGCTTGTAAGAAAGAACATGGCTGAAAAAAAATAGCCATTTTCGAAGAGCTGGGCATACCTGTGTATGCAGGTTTCCAGGTTTATGTGAAAGAGTACCCCAGTACTTATCCGTTCATGGCTATACTTGACTTGCTTAGGTTTTGTTTCTTGGTAGCTCTGGAAAAATGTTTTAGTAGCCAAAAAATCTGTACTTAATTAGACACAAAAACCAGCAGACAGGAAGTCTATTTCCTCACAGAGATACTGTGGTTTATATATTCTGCCCTAATATGAACAAGTCTAGTATTATTTTCTGATGTCTCCTCTTTTAAGATGCTCTGTGTAACATTAAAGCTCTTTTTTTTTTTTGTACGCCAATCATGAAAGAAGACTTGTCAAGATGCAGAGATGCTAGACTTCTCAGTATTGGATGGTTCCTAATTCCATTTGAAAGCACCTTTTGCCTGATTTTATTTTATAGGAGTCTATCTCATTTAAAAGTATTTAAAAGTGACTGTGGATACGTGTGCAGGCTTGGGGGCAAAAACTGATAATGACTTTATACCAGTACTCCCACCTTGAATTTCATCAGTGTTCCAAGTGGTGGTTTTATTTCCTTGTTACTTGAGATTAGTCCAAACATCCAGTGTTTGGAAGCTGTTTAGGACAAGGGCTCTGTGTTCATGAAGGACCTCATAGAAAGGGCCACCAGAGAGCTGCTGTAATCGAATAACTAATGAACAATAATAATATCTGCAACCAAAGAGGAGGTGAGGTCTGGTGGGAGGTGTCGCTGCCCATGGCAGGCGGGTTGAAACTAAATGGTATTTAATGTCCCTTCCAACTCTAACTATTCTATGATTCTATGATTATAAGTGATGTTATTCTCCTCACTTAAATTTAGAAGCTTTGTGGGAGAAGTAAAATAGTAAATTTGCCTAAAAGTGGTTTAGGTTGTCTTAGGATTCTAAGCAAATGTCAGAAAATCTTTGAATTTCACTGTTGCTTTTGATTCTGCTCAGAAAGTATTCTGAACTTAGGTGCTGAGTGGCCACACAACACCCACCCCCTTCAAGCAGAGGAGGAAATTCTTGTGGGTTAGTAACTAGCACTATTCCTTAAATATTAAATGCAAATTAAGGTATGCAGCATGACTTACATGGAATGACACTATGAAAAGCCTATTCTCACTGTGCTATTGTTCCTTTTTTTTTTTGGGGGGGGGGGGAGGGAGGGTAAGATTTTTTGTTCTGGTGTTGTTGTTTTGGTTTTTTTTTCCCATTTGGGCTTGTTTTCTTTAGGTTAATTATTACGATATAATTGTTTATGTCTTTAGAAATTCCAAATTTATTCACTTTTGAAGTTCTCTCTTATGATTCCACAGACCTTTCTACTCTACTGGGAAGGTTTCCTGCATCCAACATTTGTTCTACTTTTGCATTCTGTCTCTGTTACTATATCCCTTCAAACTCTATTGTTCTGGGTTCACTCTTCCTCCCACAGAGCTGAGACAGAGTGAGTAGTATATTCCATGATCACCATGAATGGAAAACAATTAAAAAAAAAAAAACAACTTGATGAGGCCAGTGTTGACAGTGCTAGAACAGGAACTCTTGAAAACCTGATCCATGCCAGGAGATGTGGCAACAAACGTGAGTCTCTTACCCAGATATCATGCTACTCCATCACTATTATAAACATATCTGAATTAGAACTGGAGTTAAAAATAAAAAACCCTGAAATCACTGCACTGCAGTGCTTGCATTGCTTCCTCAAACTAAAATCACCCATTCATTATTTCCCACTTGCAATCACAGCCTTAGGTGTGCCCAAAGCTCCTCTAGAGTGTGTGGAACCCCTCTCTATATCCCATGTCCAAATTCCTGAATATATTAATTTGCTAACTGATGCTGTCTGCCTGTGAGGTACCCATGTGTCTGGAAAACAGTCAGGACCTGGAGAAGGCCTGTGTTGTGGCTCCTCTGCAAGTCAGCCTTTCACTGGGGTAGCCAGTAAGACCAGAACACAAATAATTTGTGAAGGAGATACAATCTTGTGCCTTTTTTCATTTTACATCTGCCTGGTGTGGCTAAGGGGAGGTCTCTACTCCTGATATGGAGTAGAAAGGGGATGTGCATATGGAAAAGTTCTGGTCTCTCAATAGTTCTTCATCTGGGGTAGCTGCCAGAAATTCTCAGAGAGACTTCTTCCTCTAAATATATACTTCTTCATGTAGGAAAAAAAAAAGCAACAGTTAAGCCCATTTACTAAGTTACAATCGTGTTCATGTGTAATAGCAACTGACAAATTATTGATCGTGAGCTGGCTCTCTGCAAGGCAACAGGTAGTCTGGCAATGTTTGGGCTGAGTAGTGTCCTCTCTCCCTGTTTTTTATAGCCAATGGAGATGTGTCTGAGGAGACTTGCAGTTCTACAAAAGTATTTATTAATTTTTCTGAACATCTCCAGTTTTCACCTTCTTGCTTTTTCCAGAAAAAGAGCAAATGCTTATTGATGGCATATGAAAATAGAACCACTACCCTGTCTGTCCACCCTAGATCCCCCAGTGCTCTTTTATCATCAATGAAGGAAAGAAGGAATAAAAGGTGAAACTATTAACCACATTGGTTTGGACCAGGAAAGAAAAAATATAGCTATCAAAATACCAGTGAGCTCCACGATCCTTAACTTAATAATGACAGCACAGATTAACGATGCTTTTCTCCAAAAAGAAGCGTGCTCTAAAGTAATCGCTTAAGATTATTTTGGGACTTAGTGTGTTGCAAGCTGCTCTGATAGACCTACCTCTGTGGTACGTCTAAATTCTAGTATATTCTTTGCTACAGGCAAGATTAAGTGACATGAAAAAACCAGACCCAATGGTAACATTATTGGAAAGCA
Source organism: Gallinago undulata (assembly GCA_026546715.1). Lineage (NCBI taxonomy): Eukaryota > Metazoa > Chordata > Aves > Charadriiformes > Scolopacidae > Gallinago > Gallinago undulata. The sequence continues at coordinate 76,255,432 of JAOTQQ010000001.1, read as the reverse complement.
GATTCCTGTTCAAACAAGCTAGAGATTAATAAGAGAGATTTCTAGTGACTAGACTCATCTCTGGCTTTTGTCTTCCTCCAGTGTAAAATAGAAGACAGATAGTCAGATAGAGGAAAGTCTGGCAAAGGCAAACAGTAACGATGGAGCAAAGGAGTCAGAGCATTCTCCTGACGAAGCCCGGATGCCTGAATAGTGAAATACAGAGGAACGTTGATTAAGGTGACTGTCAAGCCAGCAGTAGCTGTAGCGTGCTCCCCAAATCAGTGAAGGCAGTTCAGATCTTTCTTTTCTGTGCACCAACTTCTCTAAAACGCCATTATTCTCTCTCAGGGAGGGATGTTCCGTTTTTAATTCCTCTTTGCTAAGCTGTGGGAACCTCACCTGCTTCCCCATGTTTTGCAAAGCAAAAGGCACGTTGCTTGCTGTGGCTGTTTCTTAAGGTTAAATCATTTTCTTCACGTTTCACAGCCCTCCCAGGAAAGGTAAACGTATCTTTTAATGAAAATGCCATTCTCTGTCTTAACAATTTATGAAAATAATTACAGCCTCTCTGTGTCTGTGCTTCAAAATAATCTGGCAAAATGGGTTACGTCTATTTTGAATAAGCAGTCGATGGCTTCTTTCTGATTAAATATAATATACAGTAATTGCAGGAATGTAGATTGCACAATTGTCTTTCCTAAGGATATATTCAGGTACAGAGGTAAAACACTAAAAGATGCAGAGCTCTAGCTCACAGTTTTGCAAAGCCAAGTTGTGCAATTTCTACAGCTATAAACAAAAGAGATTTAAAATTTATTAATGTGTTTTTCTGGAGAAAACAAAATGTATATTTAATATTGGATAGAATGCCCAAACAATGTAGGAAGAGATAATGATCTAGTAACTCAGAATCCATTTTCAGTGGAAAAAAACAATATACTTGGAACATCTTGACTTGGTCTTTGAATGACATATTAGGTAACCTTTTTGTTTTCTTGTTGATAGACATTTGTAATGTGAGGGGGAAGGCATTTCCTGAGCCAAGTCATTTATATGAGCATAAGAGCCATCTTGTGATACAGATTAGACTGACTTGGCACCACTAGAGATTAAAAAAGCCATTTCTTCCTTGCCTTGTAGTAGCCATTTTCATTCTAAAACTGGTAATCCTATTATCATGTGGTATCATTTTAATATATTCAGTTGTCAAAAGAGACAAATATGGAGGATATTCCTTTTAGGCTGACTGGCAAGCAGGGTATTTGTCACCAAGTGACCTGTTACAGATAAAAACCAATATAACTAATTGCTTAACATTAAACAGAAGCCCAGAATAGTAGTTGTTATCTTGTTATGCAGAACCTTTGAATTCCAGTTGAACCCTGTTCATAAGAGCTACACCAAATGATGTTGCTTCTGTGTGTGAGGATCACACCACACTTTAAGAAGGCTGCAAATTAATCCATAATTTTCCCCCCTCCCCTTAGTCCCTCTAATATTATTTGATTTGGGGGAAATAAGAATCCTGATCTATAAATATTTGTATCTTTCCATAAACTTCTAAGTTGCTAGATCTGGGATCAAGTAACATATATGAATCAAAAAGCCTAGAATATGTAGAAATATTTACAGCCCCAAAGTCTAAGATATCAGTGTTTTCTTTTAAGTGGTGTAATTACACAAAAATTCAGAAGCACAGGCTGGGGAGTCCAAAAGGGACCAAGGTACCCAACTTCCACCGAATCCAAGTGTTGGAATTTAAAAATGGAGTGGTAAGGAGAAACTTCCTGATGCCCTTTCATTCACTCTGAGCCGTACCTTATTTTGCAATAGTTCCCCTGACTTCTCAGCATTGGGGTTATAGAACGTCGACTGGAGAGGTCACCTGGTTTTCTCTTCAGCACACCAGAAGAGAAAGAAACTGGAATGACATCTTCATGTCCGTCGACCTAAATATTAACCTCTGAAAGAACATCTCTACTGGATGAATTATTTTAAATTATTCCAATTGGTCAGTACCAGAGAGTTTGGTGTTTAGGTTCAGGAAAGTACTTAAATAATTACATATTTCCCATATTTCTTAGGCATGCAGTTTTGAACTTTTAGGAACAAAAGATATAGAAGAGAAATAGAAAACTCTGGTCATGAAATAAAATGGAAACGTCATATGAAACAGATTTAAGTATATGCAAGTTACAACAGACTCCCTTAGGCACATATAGCTTCTGTGCTTACAACAAAAGATAACTTAAACTGTTGTTCAATTTGCCAGTTTATCACAAGCATCCTATTTTGACTTGTATTAAACAGTCTTGACTGATGACCTCTCTAATTTGCTCGGTGCAAACACTTTCTTTCAACATCAGATACTTTATTTTTTTTTTAAACCATCTACTTATTAGAGAGAAAAACCTACTGTGGCCTGTGCAGACAATCCTGCTTTTTAATTGTGTTAAGGTTTCTCTGCATCTGCTAGACAATGCACGAGAGCTCTTGATGATGAGAGCATTGATTAACCTTGAAACATATAATCTGGTTCCCAGGCTTGGTTCTAAAGGGTTTTTGGCTCTCTTTTCAAACGTGATTTGCCAAAAAGCAATTACGGGGGAGCTGCAAAAAAAACTCTCGCATTCTGGATTTTAAATTCACTTTCTTCTTTAATGTATTAGGAATCTGAGCATGCTGCCTCCTGCTCCTTATCTGTTAAATATATGCCGTGATATGAGAAAAAGGAACCGTGAATGCTGCAATTCTAGTTCATTAGAAGTCGTCATAGAGGGAGCATCTCTAAAAGCAAATGGTGCCAAGCAAACAGCCAAGGCTGCTCATCAACTCTGGATTTAATAACTACCTTATTAATATCTTACATGCTAGGAAAAATATTGTCATTGGGATGGATTATGTAGAACATGAGGAATGGAATAATTAGTGGAATAATTAAAAAAAAAAACCCAACAGTTTGCTTTGCTTATAAGCTATTACAGACTGGTTGATTCAGCGGTAAGAATGGAATAACATTAATGTCCAATTCCTTTTACTTTTCTGTGTGACATTAGTGTACAGGTCTTTGTAGAGAGAACTTTTTAGTGGAGGAGAACACTAGAAGGTATTTTCTTCTACCTTGCTTGGAGTCAACAAGGGGCCTGCCCAGTTTGCTCAAGACTGGGCAACCCAGACCATGTGCAGTGTCACTCATGCTCTGCCCCAACGCCTTAAAACTCTCCAGGAGTGTCTGTGCAGAAAAGCAGGACAGGAGGGTGATGTCCCCACTTCCACGTTTCGTCCTGTCTGGGTTTTGCAGGTTAAGGCAATTTTTGTGTCCCTGACTGTCAGTGAGCCATCTTTTGTCAGCACTAATCAGCCTTGGAAACAATGGAAAGTATAAAGTGTGTTAAGACTTGCACGGGTATCTGATGCAATCTAAATGTGAGACAGTCCTGTTGCATTACCTAATATGTCTCAATGAATGTCCCAGAAGTCATCTTTTTATGCTGGGGAACTACTGGTTGCAGTAGCTGTTCATTACAAACACCTATACTTCTCCAGGTGATAACCCAGCACGTGAAGGACTTTTAAAACTGACACACATCCTTCTTATTCAATCAAGGACATCAAGAATATTGAGCAGCGTTCCAGCAGAGGGGAACTTGCCCAGAAGTTCAAAGGGTGAACTTCAGCAGAGTGGGGGTAAACCTTCCACTGTCAGGATCCTTGGCCTTGCAAAAATGCTCATACAGGCTTTAGCATAAATAAAAACCAAATCTTTACTTTGAGCATCAGCTGAGAAGGGCACAAGATTTTTGATCACCTAAAATAAAATTAATTAAAATATGTTACACTTTTTGAATTTTTATTTTTTTTTTTGTATTCTGTTTTGGTTTTGTATCTTTGTTCTGCTTTAAAGAGGAAAATGGATATAGCAGGTTAAGAAAACCCAAAACATGTGGAGATACACAGCTGTGCAATTAAATACTTCAAGCACTCGCTGACCCTTTAGTAATATGCTTATTAAAGATCTACATTTTGTGATATTCTTACCTGGAATCAGTACTTTATTTTTTGCTGTAGAGAGAGTATTAAAAAAAAACCCCAACAAATTAGGTACTTGATCATGGAGACAAAGAAGCAGAGAAAGTAGTGTGTGTGCACATTACAATTATATTATCAAGGATTTCTGTAATATTATTATAGGCTGTTCCAAGTTACCATGTATGAAAACAAACCACACTGATTCCAAGCCCCAAAATGAGAGAAGTTAGGGAAATATAATCAGTGCAGCTGTGGCAACAATACTATTGTTAAAGTACAGGAAAATTTCATAAACAGTGAGTAAGAAGTCAAGAAGGAAATAGTTGTAGACAAAATCATTGCTAGAAAACATGAAAGCAACTCTTTTTTTCCCATCCCATCCCCTCTCCACCCTGTGAAAAGATTATCCGTGGAAGGGGAAAAAAGGGTGAGGTTGTGGGTGGTGTCCTACATAAGGCCATAACACACAAAAAGTATGTGTGTTTTTTCTCTTGGAAGAAGATGAGGGGAAAAAAAAAAAAAAAAAACGAGCCTGAAATTTCTTTTGGAATAGATACTGTACTTTCAGGTGCCATGTGTGGGCCATGCGTTGCATGAAATAAGTCTATGTTAAAACGAGAATAAAAGAGATAAAGGACATTAGACAATCCACCATAACCATTGCTTCCAGCATGACGTAGGTGTTCCCAAGCTGGTTTTAAACTGCCTAGCTGTAAGAACCGGTGGCACTTCAGTTTCTGTGCCAGCAATGTGTAACGTAGAGAATCAAATATTTCAACAAATGCTAATTTATCCTGCTTCTTATTGACAAAGCTGCAAATGCCTTAGCAAAAAAAAAAAAAAAAAAAAAAAAAGAGAAATGTCACTGAGTCAACAGCTGTGGTTTGCAGTGGTTTTCATTCACTTTGCTTTGGCAGTGTTTTAAGAACTTCGGTGGAATTGCTCCTGCTTGACATCACGGCAGAAGAATCACTCAAAGTCCAACCCCCTGATAAATTCTGTATCAAAAGAAATTGATGGTGCAATTCCCCTCAGCATGAGAGAGGCCAGGCCTTAACCCACATGTTCTAAACTGCTTCCGTGGGCCATTCAGTGATGTGACTGATAGATGAAACCGAAAGGGGAAAATTGACTAGGGTATCACCCAAATTTACATTAAATAAAAGACAATTTTCCATCTGCGGGGAAATTTACTTAATATGAACTGCAAACACACGAAATGTGAGGGCAGGTGTTCCCTGATACCACCAAAAGTGCAGGTATATGAACAGAGGTTCCCAGTCTCACCAGTTTTCACCGTAGAGTTTTTAACAGCGTTTGGATCATACACCTCTGTTTAAAGCATTTCTAGATTATAGTTTGGGAGAATGGCAGTTCTGCTGGTCATCTTTGCCAAGGTAAAAGAGGGATTTTCACTGCTTCTTTTGAAGTTCAGACTCTATTCAGCAGCAATAGAACATTCACATTTTGGAAAAAAAGGGTTCTCGCGAATTGGCAGGAAGCATAACATGACTTGCTGGGAATTATTTCCATGACATTAAGTTATTCCCTTTGGAGGTTTGCTTAGAAGGTATGTATTTGGGGCCGCCAAGAAAGCTTATTAAGCAAATGTGCACGCTGAGGGGTGACAATGAAATTGGAAGATAAAGAACTGTGGGCGTTTCTTCGGATCACTTTGATAGGATGCTGGTATTCCAGGTTTGATCCTTGAGGTGAGATGTGTCATGTCAATGCAATAATACTGGAAGATGAAAGGCTGAGAGGAACTTAATCCTGTAGACAGTAAGTGTCATTCTTCATAAAGATTACTACATCTCTTAGCAATAAAGATCCTACCATCATCCTCATCTGGCAGGCTATCTTTTGCAGAATCAGGTTATTTCCCACCCTCAATTTACAAGCCCCAATAAAATAATTTGAGCCCTTTGCGATCGTGCATTCTCTCTCCTACCTTCAACATGTTCTCTGTCTTCTCCTTGCCAAAAATATTTCCTGGCCCCCAGACGTACGAAACTGCCAGCGAAGAGGTTAGGTCAGCTGTGAGACGATTTCCATGGAATCAACTCAAACTTTCTGGCAGCAGGAAGGCAGACACCATGGGATGTGATGGGACTCGCTTCACACGGGGTTTTGACCTCATCCGGTCTCTAAAAATGCACTTCGACCTCCAGCCCAGCGCCTCCATTGCTACTGCTGCCCAGAACTTTTGAATACGCAGTTCCCAGACAGACCAGGTGCTCAATCACAGCTTTTTTGCCTCCCTTTGGTACCGGAAATTGTTTAGGATTCACTGGAATCCCAGAGCAATAATTAACTCTACTAATTTTTCTGACATGAATATAAATGGCTTAGGGCCAGACATAGCATCAATACAATTATTGCCAACTACTGAAAACAAATAAATCGACCACAGTTTACTCCCATTCCTGACTCTTTTTTCCGGAATAAAATTGGTACATTTTGAGAGTTTTCAGAGAACATTGGACGAGGAACAGCAATTTTTTTTCGCTAACACATTTTTTTTTTGGAATTTGAAACAGCTTTTGACTGTACACCTCACAAGAAGCTAGAAAGGAAAGTAAGAAGTTGTAAGGTGGGAGGCGTAGTTGTGTTTTGATCACAAAATGGCTAAAAGAACACAGAATAGAATAAAATGGTCAGTTTTCTATATGGCAACATTTAGCAGCAGAAAACTGGAAGAGTAAGAGAACCTCCCTATATTCATTAATGTTCTGGGAAAGGGCTTAATCAGCATGACGGCAAGATCTGCCATGGAACTATTTTTTTAACAAGTAGCAATTGTTTAACTGAGAAGTCATTTAAGTCAGTCAAGACAAACCTAGGCAATTACGCAGTACAATGGCAGAGGAAGTTCATGATGGAAAATACAAAATAAGGTGTGTTGGAAGGATATTACTAACACTCATTGTTGCACTTTGAATTAACAGTAACCACCCAAGAAACAAATGACCCATGTGTCACCTTGGAGCACTTAATAAAAACATCTGCTCAATGGGGAAAGGCAATCAAAAGCGGCTGAAATGTTAACCAGGAATAAAGAAAGGGGTGGGGTCCCACAGAACCTGCTCTGGCCAAGATTGGCCAGGATGTCCAGTGAATCAGGACACTTTCTCACTCCGCTGCGCAGTTTCTAGGATGAGCTGGCTGGTCCCCTGGAGGAGAGGAAAGAGTTGAGGACCTTCGACCTCGCCTTCCGTTCTCTGCCCCCAGCTTTCTCCAAAAGGTCTTCGTGCTGCTGAGGACCAGCTGTTCATAGACTTTTTGCTATCGAAAAGACACTGAGTTGAGAAAGCAAGCCCACTGGAATATGCTCATTTAACAATATGCAGCGTTTCAAAACAGATGAATAGCATTACAACCCCCAAAATAATTAAAAAAAACTAATTAAAAAATCAGGTAAGGAGAGTTATTCAGTTCAATTGTGTTAAAAATAGGCCTAGATGCAACGGCTAAGAGTTCCAGAGTCCAGAACTTCTGTTTTAATTCTCAAACAAAACAATAATTAAGCAGCATAGTCTCAAAAGCTATGAAAGCTTACTTTTCTGTGATGAAGAAAAAAGGGTCCAGAGAAGGGCAATGGAGCTGGTGAGGGGTCTGGAGCACAAGTCTTATGAGGAGAGGCTGAGGGAGCTGGGGGTGTTCAGCCTGGAGGAAAGGAGGCTGAGGGGAGACCTTCTCGCTCTCTCCAACCCCCTGAAAGGAGGGGGTAGCCAGGGGGGGGTCTTGTGGATCTCCCAAGTCACAGGTGATGGGACAAGAGGAAATGGCCTCAAGTTGCAAGTTCAGATTGGAGATCAGGAAAAATTTTGACACAAAAAGGGTTTTCAAGCCTTGGAGTGGGCTGCCCAGGGAAGCGGTTGAGGTCCCATCCCTGGAGATATTTAGATGCTGGGTTGACATAGAGCTTAGAGCCGTGGGTCAGTGATGGGTTTTATCAGAGTTAGGTTGATGGTTGGACTAGAGGATCTTAAAGGTCCCTTCCAACCCAGACAATTCTATGATCCTACGATTCCATCCCACCTCACACCTGCCAGCGGAGCGTGTCCAACCCGGACTTGGCCACTGTCACGCAGTGGTGAGACCCCACCACATGCAGGGAGATGTCAAACCACCTGGGAGACGTCAAACCACCCCAGGGGTTAGAAAGTACAAACCTCACCATGAAGCTCCCTCCTCACCAGTGGGGAAATACCCTTTGGTTTTGGACACAGGCGGACGCCTATCACTCTCCCCTGGCCCTCAACGAGCAGGGGACATTGCTGCCACCCTGCACCATCACCCGGTGGCTCTGGTCACGTCGCTGCCGTGTCCTGTTTGTTCCCTGCCAGATGCCTCTGTTAATGGTGACACTTGAGGCAGAAACGTTGCAGAGATCGAATTGGGAGCGAAAACACGGAGCGGTGGGACTGAACACAGAAAAGCAAGATGTTTTCTTGCAGGTCTGGAGCAGAGGGGATGGCTCCGGCTCCGTGTGCTAGGCTCCGGGGCTCTGCCCACCACATCCCAACAGAAAAGGAAAATTCAGGTTTCCATGGTAACGTTAGGGTGGCTGGAAGCATCACCTCGGGTCTGCCCGGCAACTGGCCCCGGCATCAGCCCCGCTGCCTCCCCTGGGACAACGCAGAGGAGGGTGCATGGGTTGGGATGCTCCTGGGGCCAGGGAGGGATGTGGCACCACGGTCCCTGCAGCGAGGAGGATCCCAGCCAGGTACCTGCCACCATTTGAGAGGTTTCTGGGGGAGAAACCACCATTTCTCAACTGCTGGAGGAAAGCAAGGCCAGGCATCACCACAACCCGACAGAGGAAACATCTCCAGCTCCTTCCCCACCTCCACTGCCACGTACAGGCACCCACCAGGAAATTTAAGCCACCGAGTGTCCCAGGGAGAGCCCCAGGACATGGAGATGGTTGTAGGACACAGCCTTGGTCCTCTCCTCCATCTCACCTGTAGCGGTACGAGCATTAGGGGCAGGGATGCAGGCTCAGCAGCAGCTCCACACCAGAGGAACCCCCTGATCTCACACCCCCATGGCCCAACTCGGAGCCGGACAGAGCCCTCCAAGACCTCCCCGTGGACCCACGGCTCCACCAGCTCCATCCCACCGGGGCTCTCCTCTTCCTCCTCCTCCTCTTCCTCCTCCCTTCAAAAGGAGCACAAAGAGAAAGGTGGTTCAACTCACACCTCGCTAATTGTTATTTGTGATACACCAGTAACATTTTAATTAATCTGAAGTCTTCGGCATAACAGCCACCCAAGGTACAAAGATAAACCAGAATAAACAGGGCTTGATTAAATACATAATTAATGTTCCACTAAACTCGGCATATATGAATATTAATTAGCAGGAACAGTCTGCAGTTTGGCATCTCCTGTCATTATCAATTTATTCTTTACATTGCCAGCCCCGGCTTTGGAACAAATTAACAAACCTCTCGGTTGCCAGCAGAGCCCACCAAACGCAAACCGAACGCCAGGGCTTTACATTCAATTATCTCACCCGCACATTAACCAGCTTCGTTTGCCTCAAACCAAAGACAGACGCATTGCCGAGACCAAAACAGCCCTAAACGGGGCTCAAAGTAAATAAAAGTGTTCTCTGCTGGCAATAAAACAGGCTCCTTCCCCTCCGGTGGAGGGGGAAAAGAGGGCCAGACCTGGTCCTCGCCAGGGTTTTAACCACGGGAAGGAGGGACTTGGTAGAGTTTGGGCTCAACCCCAGGTTTCAGAGGAGCAAGAGCCACCAGAGACACTTGGGCAGACCAGGGCTCCAGCGAGGGGAGCGTGGACAGGAGCAGCCCCCTCCTGCTTCATCCTTCCCCCTGCATCCCCCCAAGCATCCTCCCCAAGGCACGTGAGGTTTGACGAAGTTTTATGAAGGGAAGGGGAGAAAAACCTTGGGGGTCACCTGGACAACCTCCGATGACGTGCTCCATCCTTCGATGACGAGCTCCATCCTCTGACCTGCTCCCCACAAGCACGTTGGGATCGCAGGGAAGGGGAGCGAGCCCCAGGCACGGCACCAGAGCCACGTGCCGCTGCCGAAGCGAGCCCCGAGCCATTTTGCAAGCCCAGGGGCCATCGGAGCCCGTAGCCCACATCTGGGAGCCACCTGAGGGTGCCGAGCATCCCCAGCTTCCCAGCTCCCTCCCTCCCTCCCACCTCGCAGACTCACCGAGGTGTCATTACGCTGCCGGAGCCTGCGCTAATTATAGTTGTCAGCCTTTCTGCCGGCGGGGACGCTAATTGAGGTAGAGCATTACAGTGTTTCCAAACCCCGCGCCGCAGGCAGGGGCTGCGGGGAAGGAGAAGCCAAAGCTCCTTAGAGAAGCCAAAGGGAACCCCCCGTCCTGCTGCTCCACGAGAGGCTGGACCAGCATCTGCCCCTACGTCCGTGAAGGACCGGAGACCTCAGGAACGAGCACACGGGGCACGACCTCCCGTTTTAATCATCGTCTGAATCATTTATCAGGGTGAAACGGGCGCTGGCATCCTGTCACCCCCAGGCAGGGTGACAAGGAGCACGATGGCAGACGCGGGCTGGGGTCCGACCTCTCTGACTTGAAACCTCCAGATGATGTTGGGCACGTCCCCGTTGGGCAGGAGGACACCAGTGCAGGGCTTTGCCACCCCATGAGCGGCCCCACCAGCCACCGTCACCCACCCAGCTCTGCTGGAAAGGGACACGCCAGCTGGAAAAGAGCAGGAGGGGGACTTTGGGGACAGGGTTTGGCAGGGACAGACACCCTGCTGCCACCCAGAGACCCTGCTGAGCAGAGCCATCCGCTGAGCCATCGCTCACACACCTCCTCTGGATATTAAACTTTAATATCGTGACCTTTAAGACGCAAAAGGGAATTTCTGAGCCCCCGTAGCCATCCCCGGGTGGCTTTGAGCCCCTGCAGGAGCAGGGAGAGGCTAGCTGGGGGCCTCGGTGGCAGCCGGGGCTGTGTCACCAGTAACCCATTGCTGTTTGGAGTGATGCTTTCTTCACCCCCCTACAAAACCTCCTTTCTTTTTGTTTTCCCCCAGTGACAGAGACAGGAATCCCCAGCCACCGCGGCCGCACACACCACCCAGCTCTTCACCCCCACCCCCTGACACTTCATTTGAAGGATGAAATCCAATTACCCTTTGCTCGGCACAAACCCTTCCCTGGTTTGGTTGTTTTTTTTTTTTAGTTGTGGGGGTTTTTTGTTTTTTTTTAGTGCATGTGGCTAATTTAAAGCTCCCCACATGCCTCGTCTGCCAGGCACCCGCCTCCCCCGGCGATGCGCAGAGCTCAACTAAGGCATCTGAGTTATACTTTTATATTATATTATATTATATTATATTATATTATATTAATTATTTTATAATTAAAAACAAAATAAAGGGGATACAAAGAAGAAAATCCATGGGAGCAGGAGCACCCAAGGGCGCTGGGAGCCGATGTCTGGCTGGAATGAAGCAATTACTGCCCCAGCAGCGGGGCTGGACGGGAGGGTGGCTCCCAAAGGCTGGAGGAGAGGAGCAAGAGGAGTGTGTTGGCTTTGATTTTCTCCTGCCCTTCAATCCCAGGGTGTCCTTGGAAGGGCAGAAACATGGATTTCTGCCATTTCCAACCCTTCTGCCATTACCAATGGAGCCTTCTCACCCGGGAAGTCCCCCCAGGGATAGAATTTAAGCCGGACGCCCTGAGAAAAGATAAAAGTCACTCTGGAAATGGAAAAGCACAGGTGAGGCCACAAGGCAGCTCCCCCTCCCCGGCTCTGAGGGTTAACACGAGCCCTCTCGGGGCTGACAGTAGCCACCTCCTCGGCCAACAAGCCTAGCTCAGAAACCACAGCTTATCCACAGGCTCTCATCGTTTTCCCCCAAGTTTATGACCCAAATTATGCAGAAAAAAACTTTTCCTATTCCCCCTGCACACACCACCCCCCATCCAGGCTACAACCTGAGATGGGAAGAGACTGAGGAAAAAAAAGGGGGGAGGAAGGAGAAGAGGAGGAGGGAGGGGAAAGGAAACCAGGGAAGTGAGCGTTAGAAAAGGTTGCCTTATATTACTTTCAACATCATCAAGAATTGCAAAGCAGCTGAGTGTCCTCAGCTCTTACAAATCTCTCTCATATCTTTTTTTTTTTTTTTTTTTTTTAAATGCAGCTTTTTCCCAATTAAAAAAAAAAAAAGCCCAGGCCCTGGCAGGACACGGCTCTTCCCGACTCCTGCCTCTGCAGTTTTCCATCTACTGGCAAACTCCATCCCTTGAATACGAAAACCCCAACTGGACGTGCTCCCGCAGAGCGGCAGCGCTTTAAAATGCATCTCTTGCTGGCAGACAGAGCAGAAAAGAAACGGAGAGAGACCAGGATTTGTTGTCTTTACAGTGTCATCTCCCTCAGTACCCTCCCAGCTTCCCAATTTTCACTCACGCCAGGCTGGCAAGAGCCAGGGGGCTGCAGATGTTGAGGATGCAGCAATAAGTCCGAGCCCACGGGCTCCCCCCTGAGCCCCCACCTCGCAGGGGGTTTTGCTGCCAAGACCTTCCAGGGCTGAGCCCCACCGTGGGAGGGAGATTGGACGTGATAAATCTCTGGGCACCCGCTGGGAGAGTGCCATCTGGCAAGAAAAGGGAGGGAGGGAGAAAAGGTGGGAGCCCTGGGTGATCTCCCCGGGATGGAATTGGGGAGGGGGTGCCCCTGAACTGGGATGGATGGATGGACGGACGGACGGAGGGACAGGACTCACCTGGGATGTTGTGGATGGTTATAGCGAGGATCATCAGCATAATCCTCCTCCAGCTGCTGCTGCCGGCGGGGGGGGCACAGTCCCTGGCCATGGGGAACGCCGGGGGGGTGTCTGGCAGGGTGACCCCCGCACCCTTCCTCCTCTGATAGGGCTCCCCGTTCTCACCTTTGTCTGTGGGTACAAAAAACAGCCGGGTCAGGTGAGAGGGAGACAGACGGACGGACAAGCTGGGCATCTCCTGCCTCCCCTCCCAGAAGGAAAAAGCAGAGAGAAGGAAAAACCACTGACCAAAGCAGGGCTGTTGCCCCCCCCCCCCCCTTCGTTTAAGGTAAAGGCAGGGGGGCTCCCCCTACGTAGAGAGGGGAAACCCCCCCCACTCAGGGAGACCCTGAGACAAAGCAGAACTTCATCCTCTGCCTCCTCCTCTTCCTCCGGGGACACACTCCCAGCCCCACAGCATCACCCCAGGCTCACCCCCCCCCTCCGGATCCCCCACCCCAGATCTGGCCAGGAGAACCCTAGGACCGGTGGCTGATGAGGATGAGGAGGACAGAGGTGACGGGCAGCAGCCATGGGGACCTACAACAAGATTGTCCCCCCCTTCACCAACCCCCAGCCCAGCAGCTCTGCAGTTAAGGTGCCTCCACCAATGAAGGAAAAACCTGCAATAAGGAAAACCCTGCAAAATATTTCATTTTTTTGATTTCCCCCAGTCACAAACCAAAAGATTTGCCACTGACGCTTGCTAAGACATCACCAGAGAACCCCAGGCCCTCCCAGTCCTCCACTCCCAGCAGGACCAGTACTACCAGCTCTGTTTCCACCAGTTATTTAAAAACACACCACTGAAACCCAAGCCCCAGTCAGGGCTGGGAAGGGTGGAAGGACCCCAAGCAGCACCATCATAAAACCGACACACTCCGAGCCCCCCACTGTCCACCTTCGGCGTGAAAAGACCAAAACCCAAGAGTCGAGGTGCACAAATTCCTCCTCAACAGCTCCAGCCCCAAGCTAAAGAAGGTTTGACATTCAGATGATATAATTCTCCCTCTGGGTTTACAGAGTCCTCTCTCTTCTCCCTACACCTACCCACCCGAGGGTTGTTTTTTCCCCACAGACACAGCTCAAGGAGCCAACTGGAAGCGTTTTGACTCTGGTCAAAGTCTGGAGAAGAGAAGGCTGAGGGGGAAACTGATCAATGCTTATAAATACCTAAAGGGTGGGTGTCAGGAGGATGGGGCTGGTCTTTTCTCAGTGGTGCCCAGGGACAGGACAAGAGG
>JAOTQQ010000001.1:76226301-76241294 GCA_026546715.1 Gallinago undulata | reverse complement strand
GTCTGAGGAAGAGGAGGCTGAGGGGAGACCTTCTCATGCTTTATAACTACCTGAAGGGGGGGTGTAGAGAGGTGGGGGTCGGTCTCGTCTCCCAAGTCACAGGAGATGGGACAAGGGGCAATGGCCTCAAGTTGCACCAGGAGAGGTTCAGGTTAGATATTAGGAAACATTTCTTCACCGAAAGGGTTATCAAAGTATTGGAATGGGCTGCCCAGGGAAGGGGTTGAGGCACCATCCCTGGAGGGGTTCAAAAGATGGGTAGACATGGTCCACAGGAATATGTTTTAGTAATTTTTTTTCCTATTTCTTCTTTAACTTTTTTGTCAGAGTTAGGTTGATGGTTGGACTAGATGATCTTTAAAGTCCCTTCCAACCAAGACGATTCTATGATTCTATTTACCACAGGGCGGCAGGGCTTACTAATCTCTAAAAGCCTAAATTAAAAGCATCAAGCACCCACAATACCCAATTAATCACTGGGGTTTGTGTGTGGGAGTTCCTTGCAACTCCACATAAACATAATCCCATGATGGCAAAACATTCCATTGCCTCTAATTTAACACGCTATTATTCAGCATGTAAAATCTTATTCCCTCTGCAGTAAAGTGATACAGGTGGGGACTAGAAAGACTGATAGAACCAGTCCTCCTCAAACTTACAGCATGAAGCAGAAGTCAAACTTTGATTATATCTACTTGGGAATGCATTTTTCTTCCTTACATAATCCACTCCACAGCATAGCAAGTGTCCTGGACATGTCTGAAAGCAGATAAATGAAAATAGTGCCGAATGTAGTAAAACAAGAAAGCAGCTGATCAAAAGGCATAGAAAGAAAAAAAAAAAAAGCTAAAATTAATATTATCTTTTTATAGATCTTGTGGGAAAACAGAGATGAACTGGAAAGAAGACCAGTGACCAGATTCTTTCATTTGTGCTAGCCATACAGGTCAGGTTCAGGTATCTGGAGAGCCCCTCTGAAATATTTTGTCCCTTTAGCAAGGAAAGGCAGGGAGAAGGAAGGAGGGTGTCTGAATTTATGGGGAGGAGAAGAACAGGGTTTAAGTTGTGAGAGCTTGGAGGAAGGAGCAGGATTGAGCTGGCTTTTGACAGGAAGGAAAGAGACACCGGGAGATAATGGTGAGGTCTGGGTATGGAAGAAGAAGAAGAAATTGATAAGCAGTCATTCTCATCAACTTGGAACTGCAACTGCCTGGAGCTACAACCAAAGTGTGTAGCAGGAGAGCTGGGCTTAGACATTCCTCGTCTGCTGCACGTAGACATGCAAGAGTGAGAGAAGAAAGAAGAGCTGGACAACTATCCAGTGACTATCAGCCAGGTCTTTTGGTAGCCGTACAAAGAAACTGAGTCTGGGATAAAATACATCCCAGGGGAAGGCAGAGAGACCAGGCTTGGAAAGAGGAAACTGCAGAATGCAGTCCTGAGAGGAACCAAGAATTTACCAGGCATTTTGCTGTTACTTTGGTAGAAAAACATATTATTTCTGGTTATGCTGGTTCACCTAGACAATGGTTAGTCATTCTGCAATCAATTTCTCTGTCAGTTTATGTAGGACAACGTAGTACAGTGGACCTAAATTCCAATCCTGCTGACATTTCACATGCTGCCAGAATACAGTACTACTTTTTCCAGTTCATTTCTTAAAAAGTTAAGAAGAAATAAAACATTACACGAGAATTATGCATTGTGGTCATAAAGTCAAATGTTAACATTTATGAGAAGCCCTAACTAGAATTATTTATGCAACCTTAATTTGGCCACCATACACATAGTCATAATATCATCTTTAATTACATAGTCAAAGAGTTATTTATACACAAGATCCCAGTGTTTTTCAATATAATGATGGAAACTTTAGTTACAGCAGAAGTCCAAGGTAAAGGGAGTCATAAGGCAGGGAACACCGTGTAAGAGAAAGAATGTCTTCATGGCTATCAGATACCAGTTTGGAGGAATCTCTTCTAGACTCTACTTCCTGTGTAATAACAGACAGACGACTTCAATCTGGCTTTCCCAGATAATCAGAAATCTCCATTTCTCCATATTCTCCATTTTCGAGGTGCCTGCCTTAGGCCTGGTTTATAGAAATGTCTAAATCTCAGGACCATATCTGATATGTATGGGACCTGTGCTTTGAACACATTAAGCAATAGATAATTCTCTATGTTCTGACAAGATCTATTCGTGGGCATGCAAGATCTGACCCACACAATCAGTGAAAACTGTGGACTTTAGGATCTTAGTGCTTCTGTTTTGTGAAAATAACACCACGTACATTTGTGAAGCATTCATAAACTGTAGGCATGAATGTTAAACAAAAATCGAGAGAGAAATGAGCAATTTTATTTTTACATCATAGAGCAAACAGTTTGCAATAAACAGGACATGAAATCACATACTGAAAAAAAAAAAAATCCCTATTATAGATGCTCCATGACTGTTCATTAACTGAAGATTGTCCACCTTGTATATTCAATGAGACAGATTCCCCTGGAGAAGACCAAAAACCAATATGGTCTTTAATCTCATGATCTCAATGGATATAGGAAAGGTGACCCAAAATTCTGTCAGTCCCTTAGTTTGAGTACTTTATGATTTCACAATCCTACATGATCTTTTAGGCCTTTTAACTCAATTTTACATGTGTGAGATATATGCAATAACTGGGTTTGTAACAAAGAACAATGGACATTTGATGCTGACTGACTCGATTAACTAGTAACCTCTTATTGGCATTCTATTTTTCATTAAAATCACAGCAGAGCCTGTGACAAAGAAAATTCCCAAAGAACTTTTTTTTTTCCCTCAGAGCTCCTTGATCCTTTTCAGTCCCTTTATTTGCATGGGTATGGGATGGAAATTGCACTGGTTCCATCCATCTGAGAATGAATTATGACTCTATGACTACGCTAATACTCCTAGGTTTCTCTTCTGAGTTTCATTGACTTTCATATTACACAACAGACACGAACACTGCTTTGGAATTGTTTTTTTTTCTCCCTTAGTTTGCCTTTCCCAGAATGTCTCGTGTGAAATTCACTTCCTTCCCCTTAAGGCACAGTGATGGGGGACTCCATTGGAGATCTGCCTCGTCATCTTTCCTGTTCGACGTGCGTTGGAGACTGTTGGTTTGAAACTGTTGGGTGAGTGGGAGTAATAGGATCCAAGTATTGTTTCCAGGATGTAGTCACCATTCTATCACTCCTCTAACAATCAGTGAGGCAGTGTCTTGCCAAAAGTCTGGGGAAACTGCAGAAGGGTGAAATCTTGTTGATTTATCCAGTGCAACTGGGATTAAACCGATGCCATGGTTGGGCATAGTAACTGAATTCTAAAACCACTAAATCCTCCATTGTTTCACCCTTTCTTACTTGTGTTTGCAAATCTGCAGTTCTGTTGGACACCCCGCTGCTCTCTGACCATGTAACAGAAGCTACCAAAACCGCTGTATTGTCTGTGCTTGAAACATTACCTTCGACCATGAAATTTGCTGTTAAGATTCTTGCTTTCATACTTCAGGACTGTATTACTCCAAAGGGAGGGCCTGGCTTCTTGTGGCTTGACTAAACACATCGTCTCTTTGTGCCAAGTCCCCAGAGGTTGTCCCAGTTGAAACACTCTAATGAATCCTTCTTGACTTGAAGGAAGGAAGGCTAGCCACCAGTGTCTTCTGCTAGCATTGGAATGACCAATTTTCCTCTTCTACTGAGGTCTGCTGTATGCTAGAGGTGGTATGCAGCTAGCTGCCATCAGAGTGGAATTTTGAGGGAGATTTGGGGCTTCACTTTTATTTGTAAAACATATGGCAGGGATAGCAACTGACTTGAGAGTTTTCCTCTTCTGCTTTCTAAGTGTTATTAAACCCAAATGTTAAAGATACCCGTGAAATCGAAGACTTCTGGCCTGTGCCACTACGTGACCATCTTCGGGCAACGAAAGGTCCAAAACCATTTTTATACTGTAACTCCATGGTTAAAAAAAAAAAAAAAAAAAAAGTGAAAGAAATCCTTCTACAGGGAGCCAACACCACTACAGAGATTTACTTTGCTTCTCTCATTTTTTCCTTTGGATCAATAAAACCCTGCATAGTTATGAGAACCTGCACTTGTTATTTCATCACTTATGAGCAATGTAGTTATTCCAAACTCACATTTATAAAGCTGTTACATCCCCTCAACATCTGTTTCCAATACATCCGAGAACTGGGCTTATCTTTGTTGTCTACTGCAGTCTGGCAGTTTTACTTAGGATTAAAATATCCATTGAATATACCATTTTGCTCAGCTGGGCTGAAATTTTGGAGCAATACAATGAAGCTCACCTGGAAATGATACATCCTTGTTTTATAGCTGAGGAAGATACACAACTTTTGTACTAGTAAAGTTCATCACATTGATTGACCAGAGTTATCCTTTCTACCTCATTTTCTTCTGCTGTCTTCCTCTATTAGGATAATAGAGTCAGAATCCATTTTTATGGTGACTAAGTAAGCTGTCGTAAGTATACTACATACAAAACTATGAATCAGCTATTTTAACCCTAATTTAACCTTGTACAAATGTTTAAGTATAGATTTGTCACCTCTGTAGAATTATTTCAAAGTGAATAATACGTTGTAGACTATTGAAGGCTGAATGACATAAGGTAAATTGAACAGGTCTCATCATGTGAGAGTTTATACTACTGAAAGTTAAAAGAAAAAAAAGCAATTTTGTCTTCAAATACTGACAGTTTTCATCATACTGATGGTCCCTATTTACAAAAATGTTCAAAAATTGCATTAACTTTAGAACTAGCCTTCTCTACCCAAGTAAAGTTTTTAAATAATATATTCATATAGGTATATTCTTCCTTTCCTATCCCATCCCATTCCATTCTTTGATTTTATTTTTATTTTTCCTTCCTAGCTACATTGTTACTGTGTGTTACTGGGTAGGCTATACGGGGCAAATTAGCAGAAAGGAAAGAGTGCTTGTTTCAACATTACTTCTGCCTGCCAGCAGAAATACAAGCCTGGGACTGAAGAGACAATTTTTGTCATTTTTAAAAATCAGTCAAGGACAGCCAACACATTCATTGGTGAAGGTTGCATGAGACTCTCCAAAAAGTAGATGATCACAGACAAAATGAGTAAGACTGAATTTGATTTAACAGACTGTAACACACTGCCATGATTACTTTTGTAGCCACCTGGGATATGTTCTGACAGCTTTTCCTGGTTTTTATTCAATCCTTAGCCAGGCAAAACTCCCACTAACTTCTCTCCCACGGTATTTTTTTTTTTTCTGACTAATATTTGAGTACATTATCCTTATGTCGTCTTGTAGGGATCACACAGAACATCGTCTTACTCATTTAGCTTCAGGAGACAGTGTATTTCATATTCAGAGACAGGCAGAGCTCTTACAGCCTAAACATGGAAAAGGATTAGAAACTTTATTACACTCATTACTACTTCGCTGTGCAACTTTATACTTCCCTACATAACAACGTTTCTTTCAAAATGGAGAATTCCTTTCACTATACCATTGTGACAAATAAGTATATAACCATATGATGGCAGCAATATGCTTAAGTATGTTGATTCCAATATGCAATATTTTTAAACTTGTTTAAAAAAAAGAAGGGTTTGACTCAAATCAGTGTTCTGAAGAGTAAGGCCTGCAACAGTCAAATATCACATTCAAACTGAAACTTTCACGTTTTTTTCACTACAAAATATAGATCAGTTACAATTTTAGTTACTGAATACAATTCTAATTACGCTGATCATTCATTCCAAGGCCATTTTTAACCCTTTAAATGCGGAGACAAGCATTTAACATCAAAATTTGCCATACATATAAGCAGTTCCCGGAGAGTCATGCACATGCAGGAAAGGACTAATCATTTTATTTCTTCAATATTATACGCACCTTGTTCCCACAATACATGTAGTAGATGCCATATAATTACCTACGCATTTCCCCTTCCACAGTAAGTGAAGGAAAATTATAATATGTAACAGTATTAAACTGAGATAGATGATTTAGAGCGAGAAGATACTGGAAATTTTGATAAAGTTTACCTGATCGACCTAGATCTCTCCCAAATTTCTATTTTAACAGCTGATGAAAGTGAATGAATACTGAACATGACCTAGAATCACTGAATCACTGAATGACATGGGGTTGGAAGGGACCTCTGGAGATCATCTAGTCCAACCCCCCTGCCAAAGCAAGTGTCCACCCAGAGCAGGTTGCACAGGAACGTGTCCAGGTGGGCTTGGAATGTCTCCAGAGATGGAGTTTCCACCACCTCTCTGGGCATCCTGTTCCAGGGCTCTGCCACCCTCAAAGGAAAGAAGTTCCTCCTCATGTTTAGATGGAACTTCATGTGTTCAAGTTTGTGCACGTTACCTCTTCTCCTGTCAGTCCTGACCACTGAAAAAAAGACTGGCCCCATCCTCTTGGCACCCACCCTTTAAGTATTTATAAGCATCGATCAGATGTCCCCTCACTCTTCTCCATGGTAAACAGACTCAGGTCTCTCAGCCTTTCCTCATAAGAGAGATGCTCCAGGCCCTTATCATCTCTGTAGCCCTTTGCTCTACCATCTCCAGCAGTTCCCTGTCCTTCTGGAACTGGGGAGCCCAGAACTGGACACAGTGCTCCAGATGGGGCCTCACCAGGGCAGAGTAGAGGGGGAGAATAAGCTGAATAACCTCCCTCAACCTGCTGGTCCCACTCTTCTTGATGTACCCCAGGATGCATTGGCTTTCTTGGCCAAAAGAAGATGCTATAAGCATGCCATGCTTGAGAAATTGTTTGCAATGAGTTACCAGAGAATTCTTAAATTGCAATGTGGACTCGTAGATTCATTCCCCAGTTAGGTCTAAACCTCACCTATGAGCATTCTCACCCTTTTTTCCCTCTTCATTTGAAAAACACAGGCAGCATTTTCTTAACTTACAGAATGTTCTGAGAATAGATCTTGAACATCATCAGGTCCCATGATGATGAGCTTTATAAGAAAAAAAAGAATCTCTGATCCACACCTAAGCAATTCCCTGTTATCATCACAGTCCTACCTATTGTATTCATATCTCAAAGCTACCAGCATGAGTAGTCTCTGATCAACAAGTGATTTATCAGTGGATCCACGTATCAAATGAAACTGGAGAAGGCAGGACTTCCATGAGCTCTTCAGTCAGTCGTTCTTGACCATCAGCTAATACTCCCAGCTTCTCCAAATCTTCACCTTCGTCCATTTAGAAATCACAGAATTGACAACTAGCCCATTGGCCTTTGGATCAGGTCTCACACGTAAAGGGAATTGGTTTGAACAGCTGCCAGCAGTACTATCAGAACTGAAAAATACCTATAGAATAAGGTATAGCAATTTCACCAACACGTTCCACACTTAACTAAGACTTAATGGGTGCTTCTGCTACATTCAAAGTTTTCCTTTGTGTCTTGGCCTTTCCTCCTCAGGATATTATTTCTGATTTTCAGTCATTTACCATATAGATAAAATCCACATAGAGTTCATACAAGGCTCAAACAGAGTTTCTGCTGCTTCTGTTTTCATTTTATTTAGGTTTATTTTTCTAAACCACACGTTACCTTATACCTTGCCAATGTAACTCTTTTGGAAATAACATATTAATTCAAACAATGTTTGTTTGGAGGAACTCTCTGATAGCTTTCAGCTGGCTAAACACTCTGAGATAGCATCCTGTTGGTTTCTATGACAGAAATGAAAGGCTGATATGCTTACCAAGTGGCAGCTTTGATGCAATACCTTTAAAATATATGAGTACTTACAGTCCTATATTCCTAGTGATAGCTTTTTCTCAGGAGCCCTTCAAGTGCCAAAGTTCATGCGGTTCATGTTTATATCCAATTAAAACCTCAACTAAAATATTGAAATGCTGCATTCTCAAGCTTTACAGCAGCCATTCAGACACATCTGCACAGATAACAGGGTGGGCTAAGTAGATAATTCGATGGCAAATTAGCTCTATTGCTGTTTGTTTTGGTAGAAAGTAGTTGCTAAAATTGTTTTCATGCATCCAAAATGAAACGTAACTTGATAACACACAGACTGGAAATATAAAGCAGGTTCAGGAAAGGAAACTGCAATTCAGATTTATTTTAAAGCATTTCATGAACTGCCTGATCATTTTGTTTTCCAGGGGAAACAAAAAGTTAAATGTGCCATATGCAAAATCCAATTAAATTCATGTGCTTCTAAAATGAACCTGAACTCCTAGTAGTTACATATAATGATTCATGACCGTGTTTTGATAGTGTTTTGCTTTTACTGCTCCCTGAAAGGCTTGTAGAGGCAATCAAAGAAAGTAATTGCATACAAATGAATGTTAAAAACATTATGAATAACAGTACACCTCTTCAGTATAATCTTCCCTTTTTTTTCCTTTTTATCTTCCCTTTGAAAAAAATCTGTTATTTCACTAGTGATTCAGTATATTTTATTATCTATTTTAATTAAGATCAGATCCCCTAGAGTTTAGCCAGAGAATGGTCTAATAATATAAAATATCCTTATTATGGCACACCCACACATCAAGTGTTTGCTTTTCTAGCTGTGCACAAGAATAGAAATCCTTTACAGTAATTTGTAAAGGAAACATATCTAACAGTAAATAAACATTTTGAAGCTTAGGTAGATATAATCATTATTACAGCACTACGTTATTTGCTGCTAAACCACTGACAGTTCAAGTTCAGCAGGGCAGCATACTCCGATGGTCACTAATTCACCATAATTAATGTTATCTGGGTTCCATGCTGTAAAGACAAACTAATTATAGAAAAACGGCAGTTCCAATACCATCAGCCACCACTTATCTGTCTTACAAATGTCTTATCCTATTTATAAGTCTTACGTAGAAGAGCATCTTTTGAAGGACCGTGGGCAGGTCATTTACTTTCCTGTAAAGGGAAAGGCCTTGTTCAATTAACCAGCTCTGTAATCTTAAAAAAAAATAATAAAATTGTAGATAAGTAGCGCAAACAATGCAGAAGACGAGTAACTCAAAGAATCTTCAGTTTTGGTAGAATAAGATTATTACCCATTTCTGGAAATCGTATGTGATGTTTCACTAAAAAACCCCTGCCTTATGCCTTTGCTGGTTCTGTAGGAGTGTCCACAGTGGAACTATCATATCTTGCTATTTCCCCTCCTTCCAAAGCCCTTATCAAGGAGCCATGATTACCACGGAGAATCTTCCCCAACCAGACATCGTCTACATTTATGAGAGATTCATGGAGCTTTTCTTCTCTCATTTCATCTTTTGGTTCACCAAAGAATCATAACTGGCAGCGTTGATGTAGTCTCCTAATTTGTTTCAAAAGAATGTTCTTAATGAATGCCCTTTTTTTTTAAAAAAAAAAACCCACATAAATTTCGACTGGAGAGAAACTTCAGTCAAACCTCAGGATATTTATTGGAGAAAAGCCAAAACCAACCCACTCTAAACAAAATGGAATCCCTGAGAATGAATCCTTTCCCAAAACTAAGAACAGGTTTGGTCCTGTGCTCCTGAAGCTGGGTAGATTCCATCAATACCACATAATTACTCTCGTGGCTTCTTACAATATCGGCTATAACAAAGCAATACACCTGAAATGTGCCAATGGACCTCAGAATGACAGTCACCCCCTAAATAAAGGAAGTTCTCTGTCAGTAGCCTCTGTTCTGAAGCAGAAAGTTTCCTGGTTCCTCAGGATACATCTGCACTGTCATGGTTGCACAACCTCAAGCTTAAAATTTAGTTCCTCTAACGCCTCTATTATCTACGTGTTAACGCATGTTCAGACTCAACTTTAGCACATGCCAGCTTGCTCACCAGCAGAGGAAATCTATGGGAGAGAAGGAACAAGAACAAAGAATTGAGATCTGATTTATTCAGATCTATTGTTATGGAAGCTAACGGGCATGGCTGAATTACATTGTCCTGGCTCCAGTCCTCCAAAACCTTGCCACGTCCTACCACCGTGACGGAATATCAACACAATCTCAGTGTTCTACTAAAAATCTGTTAGGTATGAAACAGACTTTTGCTTCCTGAGGGAGTCTTTATATAATTACAGAGCTATTACATGAAACGGGTCAGTAAATAACAATATGGAAGGGAAGTATCTGGGCATAGGAGAAAAATAAAATTTCTGGCAAGACTTAAAGGAAGAAAACATTTTCTTTTAACAAACCTCTAACCAGCGTACAAAGAAGGTCACAAAGGGAACATGACTCTGACCTGGATGCAACAGGAGAATAAAACCACAAGATTAAAAAACTGAAGAATTTATACCTGTACATATGGAACCTCATCTAGCCCTGCGGGGACACGCTTGCCTGTTCCATGACGAGCAGAGTGGATGCAATCTACACGACGTGATTCTTGAGCAACGGTGATTCACTTGCATGACTGCAAGTAGACCACAGCCTCCACGATGCGTTCAAAGCGTGAGGCCATGGGGCATCAGCCCCTAACGTGTCGGCCAGAAGGTTGATTTTGGAAATCCTCCTGCCATAGATGTGTATCTTCTACACGCTTCAGCTGCTGACCATTACTGAAGGTCTTGTAGACCAAATCTGGCTGATTACACAGGCATAACGTAGAAAAGAACAGCACATATGGAATAACTGGCAAGTCCAAGCTCCTGCTGTGAAAATTCTCTGTTTGAACCTTAGATGAGTCTAAACATAAGCTATCGGGGCAGCCTGTACGCAACTCCAGAGGTTGTACCTTCTCAGATCTTTCACATCTCTGGGAAATACACAAAGCTATAGATATTTTAGAAGGGTAAAGTACAAAAGAATTGGTATCATACTGTAGAAAATGGGTATTTAAACAAGTATCTGATGAAAATTCCTATCTTACATACCTTTGTTAATTCCCCTGGCTTGTGTCTGAAAATGAATTTTCTACATTTCTGGTTAGAATACCATTATGAAATAAAAACCCTCACAAACTAAACCTGAGTGAACAGAAAATGTACACAGAACTGGAATTCACACTTTGCTTTATAAAGCGGTGTTTATGTAGAAGAGCACTTATAACATCAGTATCAGAATTTTGAAATGTACAGGCATGCTTATTAGTGTGAATTAGTTTTATCCACACCACGTCTGTGGAATGTGAAAAGTTAGGTGGTGGCAAGTCTTACAGCCTGTGGGGTCAATCTTGCCCCTAGACACCCGTGTGTGTGTGTGTCATTTATCTGCCACGGTGCTAGCCAACACTTGCCGACTTCAGAAAGTATGTGCACGCAACCGTGGGCAAGACCGAACAGTGACTTTTCAATTTGAAGTTTCTTCACACAAATGCAAACGCTTTTTGCAATCTGATTCTAATTAACAAAAGAGTCATTCATTCGTTCCCGAACAAATGAGCAGAAATCCCCTTCCTTTAGCGATACACAGACATTTGACAGTAACTAAATATTTGAGGTGATTATGTGTTAGAAGATCTGGTTCTGTAGTACTTAAGACTCAAGTCCTGTTTCCATCTCAGCTACAGGCCACAAAACCACTATGCTGCATTACTTGCTCAGGGGCACTGGGAGAAGAAATCTTCTCCCCACGGCTGCAAAGAAAGCCATGGAGCCATTTTGTCACCATGAAGAAAACTTCAGGGTTGGCCCAAGACTTGGCTCATAATCCGTGTAACAGAAAAGTGGCAGCCAGCGTAGCCTTTCCATGGTCCGAGTTCACCATTATAGGAAGCTTCCCAGTGAGTCCGTTCATCGCAATTAATAAAATCAGATTTGCATAAAAGCACCCCTCAATCCACCGGCAACACGCTTGCTAATACAGCCCAGTACTCACTTGGCCTTTTTCCCCACAAGAGCCTACCCTTGGCTTATGGTCAATTAGTTGTCCACCAGCACTCTCAGGTCCTTCTCAGCTCAACTGCTTCTGAGAGATTCTCGTTTAAGAGTAGAGACAAGAGGTGCAAACCCATGATTTTTCTTATTTTCTTTCAGACTACTACCATGGTGTTTGTGCTGGAGAGCATCCAAGGAGGAGCAATGAAGCTGGTGAAGGGTCCCCACCTTTCTTGGAGGCTTCAAGTACTGAAAGTCTACAATAAGGTCTCCCCAGAGCTTTCTCTTCTCCAGGTTAAACAACCACAACTCTCTCACCCTGTCCTCACAGGAGAGGTGTTCCATCCCTCTGATTCGTGGCCCTCCTCTGGACTGGCTCCAATAGTTCCACGTCCTTGTGGTCAATCTACTTGTTCTGAAACAATCACTGTTCCAAAACGAGTGACATCCCTGCGCCATGCTCCATTGCCTTCCTCTCTGTTTTTTGTCCTGTCTCTCCTGCTGCTGCTCCCCCCTACTCTTGTCTGTGGGTTCTTGGGTAGGAAGGACACTCTACAGCACTCACGATAGGATAAAAAAAAACCACTCTTTGGTGATGTGGCATTACTCTAAAAAGGATGTGATTTTTCATAGGATATATCAGATTGGACTCTCTCTGTTCTTCTTGGTAATGAGAGGCTTGTACTTATCACAGACTGCAATAACAGAAGAAAACTGAGACTGCAGCCCAGTTCACTCTGTTCTAACGCCCTACCTCAGTTTCTTTATAATTTTATCTTCTCTGGTGCATCTTTTTTAAAAGCTTGTCTGCTCCAATAGGATTTCTGCTTTTCAAGACTATAAAGCTGGCAGATGAGCGTAAACCCAGAGTTTTCCAGAGCTTTACAGCAGAACAGTGGAAAACCAGAGGACAGATAAGGATTGGGAGCATGTTGTGGAATCTCTGTTTTCAGGATGATGGTTTTCAAGGCCAGATTTGATAAAGCTCTGAACTGCCTCCTCTGAAATTGATGTTAAGCCTGACCTGAGCAGGAGGTTGAACTAGGGGATCTCCTGAGGTCCTCTCCAACCTCAATTATTCTGATAACAACTGAGGTAAAATTCCTAATGTTTCTGTAAGTTAGCTTTATCCACAAAGTTCCACAGAGGCCAGACTTGCAGACCATGTAGAATGAAGTATTGATAATAGTGGGACTATAATATTGATAGCAGATGTTACAGCTATCATATCATTTAAAAACACTTTCCAAAATCCTCCATCTAAATTATTCCATCAAAATATAATAAATAAAGTAGTCCAGTTTATGTTTATTTCCATGCACAATGAAACGCATGGAAAGGATTTAATTGATTTTTAAAGAATTGGATTGATTTGACTTGATGATGCCAATTATCAACAGACTATAGGTTAGAATCTTCTATTCTAGCTATCTGTGTGAAGACCACGAAAAGAAGATATGTTTTTATCTGTCAAAAAGAGAAAAATATCATTCAGGAGTAGGCACCTTAAATCCTGATGTCTGGCAATTGAAATGGATTAAAAATGAGTAACAAATGTAATTTAGCCTGTTTACCAATTCTTCCAGACTATTAGTTTCTTTGTCCAAATATTTCTTTGCTAGCCATTCTGTAAAAGAGCCATGCAAACAGCAAGATGAATGACTGAGGATAATAAAACTGATTGAGTATGGAATTCTATCAAGTCCACAAAATACACAAAATCAGAAAACTGAAAACTAATTTCCTTTTAGTCTCTGCCATAATAATCTGTCATGTTGTAGAGACCATGTAAATTTACTTTAACGGCTACAGTCCTCCAAGTATTTAATTTCTTTTGTTATTTGTGATTTTCCCAAGTGAGTAACTTAAAAAGATACTTGTAATACATAAACTAACTTTTCAAAATCTGCACATTATTCACATTGAATATTAGTATCAGTTTACTGTTCTACCAAGCAGAAGTTCATTTCTCAACAAATATGACATCTGGAAAAGAAAGTCAATACAGGCCTAATTTCTCCATTTTTAAGAAATGTACATATTTGACTAAATTATTTAAATGTAAAACCAATTACTCTCCCTCACACACAGTAACTCACAATAAATCAAAAAATCATTGGTTTTGGAATTATGTTTTCACTTTCTTCATTCATGCAAATAATACACTGTTGTGACATCATTATAATATGCTAATAAATAATGTTCTTTTTAATGTGCATAGCATACTAAAATGTGGATCAGTGGGATAGGGCCAAGATTCTCCTGAGTAATTTCATGAATGTTCACCTAATTTTTTCAACATATGGACACATTTCTTAATACATATTTTCAAAAGACAGATGTTTCCACTACTTTAAAGGTTTAATAATAGTTCATACAACTGAGAAATGCAAATTTTGTATAAAGGTGTAAGTTGTTCTTGCAAGTAAACTCTCAGAGTCTGTAACATTTCAGGCCATACGAGGTGTTCAGCACTTATTACATACATTCCTTGATTGCCCAAAGTAATTTTATGCAACTAATATTGGCATTTTAATGGGCATGATAATACAAATTCTGGGGACATAGCTTTCTGGTGCTATGGATGTATTTGCAGTGAGAACGTTCCTTTGTTTATTAATGAAACCAAAATGTTGGTTAACGAAAACCACCAACAGTAGTGGCCATCCAATTTTGCCAACTGAAACATTTCACCGGAAAGCCAACAGTTCCTTTTTTTAATTGCTTGTTTTGATAAAAATAATTGCCAAGCCTTTAAAGTACTATTGGCACATTAGTAGCAGAGGTTTATTTCTAATGTTTTATCGGCATTTTTTGAGGATAAGATACAAGTATTCTTAGTTTATAGTGTAACAGAATCACAGAATCACCTAGGTTGGAAGGGACCTTTTCAGATCATCTAGTCCAACCAATGAAAAAAAAAAAAGAAAAGAAAAGAAAGAAAAGAAAAACAACTAAAACCAACCAAACAATAAAAAAACACAACAAAAAACCCATCCACAAACAAAAAAAAAAAATCCACACAAACCACACACCACGCCCAAAACAACACCAACCCAACACGAATCCATATCCCCGAGCACCATGTCAACTCGTCTCTTGAACACCTCCAGGGATGGTGCCTCAACCACCTCCCTGGGC
>JAOTQQ010000001.1:76202505-76226201 GCA_026546715.1 Gallinago undulata | reverse complement strand
TTCTTGATACAGGCCAGGATGCTGTTGGCCTTTTTGGCCACCTGGGCACACTGCTGGCTCATGTTCAGCTGACAGTCCACCAACACCCCCCAACAAACATTTTATATTGTCTTTGTAATTAAAATACTTGATATATGGTCAACAGGGGTTTTGAAGTGACAACAACTTCATAGCTACATCAAAAGAAGCGTGGCTAGCAAGTCGAGAGAAGTTCTTCTCCCCCTCTACTTGGGTTGTTGTGAGACCCCAGTTGGAGTTCTGTGTTCAGCCCTGGGGTCCCCAACAAAAGAAAGACATGGATCTGTTTGAGCGAGTCCAGATGAGGGCCACGAAGATGAGCAGAGGGCTAGAGCCCCTCTCCTGTGAAGATACGGTGAGGGAGTTGGGGTTGCTCTGCCTGGAGAAGAGAAGGCTCTGGGGAAACCTTCTAGCAGCCTTCCAGTACCTAAAGGGGGCCTACACGAGAGATGGGGGGGGCACTCTATTAGGGAGTTTAGCAATAGGATGGGGTTAATGGTTTTAAACTGAAAGAGGGAAGATTTAGATTAGATATTAGGAAGAAATTCTTTACTGTGAGGGTGGTGGGACACTGGAAGAGGTTGCCCAGAGAAGTTCTGGCTGCCCCATCCCTGGAGGGGTTCAAGGCCAGGCTGGATGGGGCTTGGAGCAACCTAGTGTGGCGGGAGGTGTCCCTGCCCAGGGCAGGGGGGTTGGAACTAGATGATCTTTAAGGTCCCTTCCAACACAAATCATTCTATGATTCTATTGTATGACTTGAGGAAAAAAGGGCAAATCATTATAAGAATATTAAACCTAAGATAATACCAGAACTTAATGTGTTTAACGGTTGTTCCACTGAAAGCAGTAAGAGTTGGGAGCACTTATAAGCTGGTCATCAACTTCCCAGGCTTCCCAATGATCCTTTTTATTTAAAAAAAATTTAAAAAAAGGTCATGTCTTGTAATAATTTCCCCAAGGTGATAATGTTTTTTGTGAATGTCAAAAGTCTTCTATGCTGCCTGTACTCCTTCGCTTGTTCTGTCAGTCAGTCAGTAGCAAACATTTGATGCTTCATCTGTTTTCAATAAAAACGTCTAGTCAAACTATCATTTTATGGTTTTTATTAAATTTTTGCATAGCAGCTGGATTACTTGGGAGTACTTCTAATGGAAAAGCAAGCTCCAGAAGATGGATAAATAATCAGGATTTGGATAGTAATCGCCAATTCATTTGATAATTATTACTACAATTCTGTCCCAAAGGGCTTATCACGAGGTTGCACAATGAGAAGATACAATTTATACAAAACATTTACTATGTGAGTGTCATGCCTTTTCTGTATCAGACAGTAATATAAGAAATAATTATTATTTCAGGTGTACAATTTTTTTTCCTTCCATAATGAAAGGCAACTACAAGGGTTACATAAGTTCTTGGTCAACCACTTGAATTTGCAGCATTAAAGCCTCTTAAATGAATAAAATAGAGATTCATTTATCTAGGACTGTGAAAGTGAAATGTAATTGTCCATTGCTACATTTTAGCTGCCCGCATTTTAAAATAAATTCTTCTCAACTCTAAGATGAATGAATCCCTCCGGTAGCTGTTTTGCAAGTGGTAAGCCAGCAAAAATGATCCATCGCTTCTAATTCCAGAGACAGATCATTGTCCCTCGGATTTAGCGTAAGGAGGTGGAAAAGAAATGTCTTCATTCAGGAAACAGGAGGGGAATAGAAATCTGTGCTCCTTTTAGTAGCGTGATTCCAAACTCCATCTTTGACTCTATCTAAACACGGAGACGTTAAACCAGACTGAAATTCCTCCAGGGCTCCCGTTTGGTGCAATTGCCTGAGACCGTTGGATCGCTGCTGAAGGAAGGAATGGTCATTCCCCTCTGACAGCCAGTGGAAAGAATGCCATTCCCTGTGTCAGAGCTGTCCAAGAGGAATGGGTGCAGCCACCATGGCTGACAAAGTCCAGGGCTCAGAAAAGGATGCACGCTTTTAAGAAAGGGAAATAATTGAGGAATTGTTGTTCCAGAACATTTGTGGCTATTTGACTGGATGTGTCTCAAACATACCAAAGTCACAGTCAATTATGAAGAACTCCAGGACTGTGGAGAGGCTAGTCTGAAGATTTTAATGTGAGATAATAAGGAACTTTCTCGGAGTCATTTTTGGAGTTTGTCTTACTGCAAGCTATTTTTAAGAGAGGATATCAAGTGACTCATAAGGAATGACACGCTGATATTAACTCACCAACGTGATGCAGTACCTGGTTCCAGCAAATCCAGTAACAGAGGATTCCAGGACTGACTAATGTGGTACTGCATCTGGTTCAACTACTGCCCTAGAGTCACGCTTCGTACCACAGGACACGCAATTCCAAGTAGCTGTTCCAAACCAACAGTATCTGTCCTTCTTTGGTGCTCTGATGGTGACCGTGTTTACAGAACCCCGTCTTTGCTCGCTTGTAGCCTTTCAGCTCAGCCCCTGATGGGGTGGATGCTCACCATAGTTACACGAAACATTCCCTATCTAGCTTTTAGTTGTTTGACTACCCACCTGAGATTTCTGCGGTTCTAGGGATTATTATCTTGCAAATCATTTCTATGGAAGGGGAGCAGTGAGATAGCAAATCTTAGAATCATAGAATCGTCTGGTTTGGAAGGGACCTTCAAGATCATCTAGTCCAACCATCAACCTAACCCTGACAAAAATCACTAAACCATATTTCTAAGGACTACATCAACCCAGCTTTTGAACACCTCCAGGGATGGTGCCTCAACCCCTTCCCTGGGCAGCCCATTCCAGTGCCCCATAACCCTCTCCGTGAAGAAATGTTTCCTAATATCCAATCTAAACCTCCCCTGGCACAACTTGAGGCCATTGCCCCTTGTCCCATCTCCTGTGACTTGGGAGACGAGACCAACCCCCACCTCTCTACACCCTCCTTTCAGGTAGTTATAGACCATGAGAAGGTCTCCCCTCAGCCTCCTCTTCTCCAGGCCGAACACCCCCAGCTCCCTCAGCCTCTCCTCATGACTTGCTCTCCAGACCCCTCACCAGCTCCGTTGCCCTTCTCTGGACCCGCTCCAGCCCCTCAATGTCTTTTTTTTGTGGTAAGAGGCACAAACCTTGCCAGAGTCTACATTATGTTAATCTTTCTGAAGGCTGTATTTTTTCATATCCTTCAGTCCTGAGGTCAGAATTTAAACCTGGGGTAAAACTGGAAGCGAAGTTAAGTTTCCCAGGTGCCTCCCAGGACACATTTGTTTACACTGTCAGCTCTGGATTTCCATAGTTTGGAGAGAACTGTGTCAGTTCCTGCTTAAGGGAAGCTCAGGACTGACTGCACGACTTCCTACATTACTTAATGTCTGTATCAAGTCATTGCTATTAGTGCAGCAAGCTTCTTCTAAATTTTCTCAGTAATTTTTAGCAAAATATAAATAAACAAACAAAATCCTTACAATAAGCTCTCCGCAAAGCCGTGCTGATGGGAGACATTTAGAATCCCCATTAAATGATGGGATGAATCCAGCAGTGCTGCAAAGCTTGTCCTTTTCACGTATTTATTAAAAAAGAAAATAAATACAGAAAACCAAAAGCACAGCAAAAACTTAGGAAGAGGACCACAAGCTTGAGGAAAACTTTTGCCCTGTTGAATTTATCTCCTCCTGGGGTCAACCTACAACATAGGCTTAACTTTACGTACTTTGGCAACATTGTGGAGAAGGTTCTGATTAGGCTAGAAATAAAATCATGTTTCAGAATGATACATAGAAATCTTGAATACTAAAGTTCTAAGAAAGCCAAGTGGAAAAACAGAATTATTTTCAAATGGCAATACTTTTGTCCTCAGAAACTATTTGTTTTGGGTAAAGTTCAGAGTTCTTGAAGTTGGTGTTGAAAGAATTTATGGACCTTGTTTGTCCACTCTTTCAAATCCCCACAAAATGTGTGTACATTAGCTACCAGCTGAAGAATACAGCCCTAGTTCTTGTGGATGAGGTTTGACTGAATTAAAATGCTGCAAGTATGCTTGTAATGGCTTTAAAAAGGACTACTTGGACATTTCCCTCACAGCTTAACCAAACTTCCAGCCCTTGTGTAGTTTTCCGTGATTAACTAGGTGATTTCTTTGTGCAATATTGTTTTCTCTTGAATTTCTATGAACTCAAATATTTATTTGTTTTAACATTAAATAAGGGAAACTAAAATACTGTAGGAAAATACCACTTGAAGCAAGAGCGCTGTTCATAAATTGCTCTCGCAGATGTATGCAAAAACTGATTTAAAAAGAGTTGCTCTTGTGAATCAAAAATGTCTTAAACTTTTTACCATGATTTCCCAAAGAAGTCTCCAGTGTAGCGTTGCTGCTTGTACAAATGCACTTAACATACAAATCAATTAAACCTGGAAAAAGGTAGCTGAAAAATAAATCACTGGTTGCAAATCCAGAAGTACTTCCATACGATTTAGAAAACAGCAGGACCACATATTTAACGCAAAACCACCCAATCCAGGAAAACAGCAAGTTGCACCTATTTAGGTGCAGAAAAGCTGTAACAATTAGAGAAAGTTAGTAAAATGGGTATTACTAACTCACTGCAGGCAGAGGACTGCACGACTTGAGATGGCAGGTCCAGCAGAATATCGGAAATCCTACTCGATGAACCTGGAGGAGAAAACTTTAAATCTCTGCCTATACCTTCCTAAAGGGTTTGCCAACAGGCAGAGTCTCTAACCGGGAAAAACTACTTTAGAACTTTGCCTCTGGGTTCTGCTACTGTCATCCAAAAGGAGAAATTTATTACAATAGGTTGGGGAAAGAAAAAAAAAAAGGTACTCTACAGCAGGCTTTTTGTTTACAGCAGGAGTTTTAAGTGTCTGCATTTTAGTAAATTTTCTTGAAAGGAAATAGCAATGATTTCTATACCATGACTTTTTCTAAAAAACCTTAAAAGGCAAACAAGTATCGTATGCTTTGACTGTGGGTTTTTCAGTGGGTAAAAAGGGTGGCAGAATTTTTCTAAGCGGGCGGATTGTGGTCTAGCAACAAATATGCTTTTGGCTTTATTGGCAGTTGTGGTAATACCAGGGAGGACTGAACTAGGTGGTGATGGGAGTAGTGACCTCAATATGGGAAAAATCGAGAGATTTTAAGCTGATGAAACACACTCAGATATTCTACACGTGATGGCTAGTTTCAGGGTTGAAACAGTATTTTCTTCTCCTGCCCATTATTTCAGACTGTTTGACTGTTTGGATCTTGCTCCTAATATTGACTGGGAGAAGGAGAGAGTATGTTGGGTCTTATCATGGAAACGGTAATTTGCTAACGGGTTGAACTCGGTCCCTTCTTTCCTGCTGACCACCAAACAACTTCACAAAGACTTTAGATGCTATAAGCCTTGCCTGTATTTGAAAATGTTGAATGGCACAGCATTAAACCAGAGCTAATCTTTCATACAAAGAAGCTCACCGTCCTACAGCCCATTGTCTCAATCCGCTTCAGAAGAAGAAAAGTGAATACTTAATTTTGTTGTCAGTTATATCACCAGGTTCCCTCAGTAAAGAACTCAGCTCTGTAGGTGAATGATGGCATTTAATGGTGGCAAATCAATCCATATCTACTTTATAAGTCATTCTTGTTCAACTGACTTTTTCTTACTTCTCTACAAAGATTTAAAAAAAACAAACCCAACCATTCAGTCCAGTAACATTACAAAGTTTGTTTGATTTGGAAGACCCACAAATATGAGTGGCTTCATACCACACAAACTGCTCTACTGAAGGGTGGTATTACCCACTTATTTATAACTACCTAATGTTACCATGTAAGGCTGAACCAATTAAAAAAAAAAAAAAAGTTCCAAAACGGACAGGAATCTCTATAAACTCTGCTCTCTAGGAGACATAACAATAACATTCAGCTCAAATTAAGAAGTTTTTGGTCCTAGATTGGTTCAAACTATTTTGGGCGCAATTATACTGGACTTTCTGTTTTTCAGTAATCTAAGTATTTCGAAAGGCCTTTTTTTCATATTTCGTAAAACTCTAAAGAGAAACATAGTTTAAAGCTGAGTACAGCTACCAAACATAAACAATCAACCTTTTGCTAATTGCTGCATTCAATCTTAAGTCAAAATAAAAACCTCCTGTACAGCTTCGACTTCGTGTATAGCTCGCAATGCGTTTCCTCCTCTTGTTTTTTCTTTAATTGCTGAATTTACATTTATTAAAACGTCCACTTCAGGCTTCAGGGAATAGGTCTGAGAGTGGGACAAACGGATTTTCTTTGTTTCCCTTTGTTTCTTCATCCTTTAGTTTCCCAAAATCCGGTGGCTGTCAAGAATCAGTACTGCTTTGGAAGAATGCCAACAATCTACACCGATGGTCTGTCCCAATCAGGGTGCTCAATTAGAATAGGAAATAATCCTATTCTAATCCTAATTTTTGAAGTCCTAATTTAATCCTAATTTGCAAAATTAACTGACGAGAGCCTTGAGACAGGTCAGCAGAAGTAAAAATTGAAGTACATTCACCAATAGCAGCATATTTCAAAGGCTACAGTGTGGCAACTCGGCGGGGAAGATGATTATCAAAACGAAACCACATCAGACCCCAAGGAAACCATAAATACAGATATTTAGAAAATTATAGACTTAAAGGACTTTTCCCACTTGAGTTAATTTGGGGAAAAAAAAAACAACAACCAACAACAAACAAGCAGAGATAGAGGCTTGCGTTACAAAAATATAAGTTGTGCAGAATTGATGTTGAAATTGATTTTTGGACAAGCTAAACATTATCGTACATGAAAAACCTTAATATTTGATTTTTTTTTGGAACTGTTTTAAAATACAAGGGACACTTTCTTCTCTTCTGCCACTGAGACACTGAATTAAGGATAGAAGGTACTTTTGCATACCAATTCAAGAAACTTTTGAGCACTTTACATTGAGAAAATATATATTTAATAATTTATTGTTTTCTAGACCAGCATTAGTTTACTATACATGCACACAGAAGTTGCACACCCAATTTTTACAGACACTAAAAAAGTCTTAGAATATTAGTGATTATTTAGATTGTAGGCTTCAAGGAACTCCATAAAATACAGCAGTCTTACTCTGTGTCTACTTAACAAAATCACAGCATAATTTCTATCTTTCTTCAGTTACTGAGAGAATGGCACTAGTGGTGGAATTTTCTTAGCATAGAGAAAACTGAGTAAATATGTGGCATCTTTCATTGACACTTACTACCTGACATTAAAATAATGTCAAAAAGTATTGAGATACAATATTAATGCAATTGCTTCAGTGGAAAATCAAAATAAAAGTGATGTAATTTTGTTCTCATCTACCAAGTTCTGACACAGAAAAAAGTAAAAGGCATATGATAATGGTCATTACGAACCATTAAACTCAGAAAAAATAAAAACCATTAAAATTATAATAAGCAATGCAGTTACTTTTCCTGATTTTCAAAATGGAGAAAATGAGCTAATTAGACAAGTCTGCATTTTGAAGGGACATTTTCCCTTACATAAGAAGAAAAGTATAAAGTTCAGTATATTATATACTAATTCTCATAACCCAAAAGATACAGCTGTGCTTTAAAAAAACAGTGAAAATGTAATTACCTAATTTAGCTTGGTAAGAGCTACTTTTTCTTGGCTTTTTGCCCAGAATATGCTTATTCCTTCTGCAAAGACAGTATGGCAAACAGTCAAAAAGAAAAGGAACATGTTGCAGAGAGGCAAACCAGAATATGCTCACTACAAACATAACATACTTAAAGATTACTGCCTTCAGGAATCAGTAATAGAAATCTGCATTTATCTGTAAAAAGAGAATAACACCTTGATAGTGAAAATAGTGACATTTTCAGTTCATTGACAAAAGAGTGCCGAAGAACACCATTGTGGAAAGGATTTCCTGAAGTCTTGAGAACCTGAATTTTCACTTTTACTGTTACACAAACCAGTGAGATAACTACTGACTAAAACTTTATAGAACTTCTTGAATGTCAACACATTAATACGGAATATTCAAAAGGTTCTCCTAAGAACTCTCCCATCTGACTGACCTATATAATGGTCTTTAGCTGGGATATTACTGCAGTGGAAGGTTAACTAATGCAGAAAACAAGAGCCCTTAGAATTGCTGTTTTTGTCTCCTGAGCACCAATGTTACAGAAATATTCATGAAACTTTAAACTTTTAGTGATTCAGGCCCAAGCCTTTTAGCGTTTTCTTTTTATTTATTTATATATTTATTTAATCACAGAATTGCAGAATGGTAGGGGTTGAAAGAGACCTTTGGAGATCATCTAGTCCAACCCCCCTGCCAAAGCAGGTTCACCTAGAGCAGGCTGGACAGGAAGGCATCCAGGGGGGTTTTGAGTATTTCCAGAGAAGAAGACTCCACCACATCTCTGGGCAGCCTGTTCCAGTGCTCTGTCACCCTCAAAGTAAAGATTTTCCTCATGTTCAGGTGGAATTTCTGTATTCCAGTTTGTGCCTGTTGTACCTTGTCCTGTCCAGGCACCACTGAGAAGAGCCTGACCCCATCCTCTTGACACCTGCCCTTTAGATACTTATAAGCATTGGTGAGATCCCCTGTCTTCTCCAGGCTAAACAGACCCAGGTCTCCCAGCCTTTCCTCCAAGAGAGGTGCTCCATTCCCTTGATCATCTTTGTAGCCCTGTACATCTTTATTGCTCTAATGCATGGCCTAACTTGTAAAAAGAAATAATGTACATTTTTACATATTTAGAAAAATATTGCACATTTCATTGCCATCTTTATAGTCAGGTATAATGGGACATACAACCTAAAGTATCATATTTTCTGTTTCTTCATGTAGCATGGAATATGAAAATTTCTGCAGTGTATTTTCAAGTGCCATAACGCTAAAACTTTTTTATTCTGTGTCTTCTAATGCACTGTTCATTTTAATAAGTATCCATCCTATTAGATACAGACACTATTTTGCTCACATAATAGGTTCAGAAGTGAAACTAACCAGTTAAGTTTCCCCAGTTCATCACACTCTGGTATGTCATAGTTTTTTCCACTCTAGGTGATGTCTTCTTAGCACCCTGGAGCAACCACAGAGAGGATTGCCCAAGAGCTTTATAGAATCATAGAATGGTTAGAGTTGGAAGGGACCTTAAAGATCACCTAGTTCCAACCCCCCTGCCATGGGTAGGGACCTCCCACCAGACCAGGTTGCTCCAAGCCCCATCCAGCCTGCCCTTGAACCCCTCCAGGGATGGGGCAGCCACAGCTTCTCTGGGCAACCTGGGCCAGTGCCTCACCAGCCTCACAGCAAAGAATTTCTTTCTGGTATCTCATCTAAATCTCCTCTCTTCCAATTTAAAACCCTTGCCCCTTGTCCTGTCACTGCACTTTCAGACAAAGAGTCCCTCCCCAGGTCTCCTGGGGCTCCCTTCAGGTATTGGAAGGCTGTTCTAAGGTGTCCCAGGAGCCTTCTCCAGGCTGAACAACCCCAGCTCTCTCAGCCTGTCCTCATAGCAGAGGTGCTCCAGCCCTGTCATCATCTTCGTGGCCCTATCTTCTCCTTCTGCCCAGACCAGGGGGTGGTTTGCTCTTCACTGCCCAGTCCCATCTGGATTCACCTTCTGCAGTCATGCAGAAGAGCGGCAGTGGGTGCTAACTAAACCTGCCGCCTCCGCTGCTGCTGCTTGAGGCCAAAGCCTGAGGCAAGGCGCCTCAGATCACCGGGCAGGCAGGGCAAGCCACCACGTCTGGCCTGCAGAACCAAAGGCCCAGAGGCGAAGGCTCCCTCCAGGGGCCGGGGCGGCTCCAAGACCGGCGCCAGCCGGTGATTCCAGTGGGGTCGGATTCCCATAACTGGCCCGGTAAGGCAGGAGAAGAAAGGGGAGCCGTCCCAGGATAACCGGCCACTTCCCCGAGGCGCCCCCCGCCGCCGTTACCGCGGGCCCGACCCCGGGCGCATCCCCCCTTCCCCGCCTCAGGCAGCGGCGGCGCGCGCCCCCACCAGCAGCCAATCAGCGACCGCCGGCTCCCCACGCGCGCGTGCGGGGCCGACATCACGTGACTGGCAGGGTGCCGGAAGTGGGGGGAGCGGCGCGACATCTACATCCGGGTGAGGCCGCGCTAGCCGGGGCTCGCGCGCGGGGGGCGGTTTATCCATAGGGGGGGGGATGATGGCGGCGGCGGCGGCGGGCTCAGAGCGGCAGTGGCTCCGGGGCCTCTGGGATGAGCGGGCTGAAGTAAAGGGGGCAAGGCGCTGCCCACCCTCCTTCCCTCCTCTGTGGGGGCTACCTGCCCGCCCGCCCGCGCCTGGGAGTTGGGGGGGGAGGGGGGGAGGTCGGCGCTGTTCCCATCCGGTTCACCCCTTTCCCCTCAGCGGGGTTGCGGGGCGCGGAGCATGGCCTGGTGATGGCGGTGGTAGAGCCGGGCTGCTGCAGGTGGCTGTGTCCAGGCCTGCTTTCATCTGCCTGACTCCTCCTCCTCCTCCGGTGCTGCCCGCGGGTCCCAGTTCCAGGGTGCCAGGGCGGCCCACCAGTGTTTTAGGGAACAAGTCCTGTGAGGAGAGGCTGAGGGAACTGGGCATGTTTAGTTTGGAGGAGGCTGAGGGGAGACCTCCTTGCCCTCTACAGCTCCCTGAAACGAGGGTGTAGAGAAGTGGGGGTTGGCCTCTTCTCCCAAGGGAATAATGACAGGAGCAGAGGAAATGGTCTGAAGCTGGGGCAGGGCAGGTTTAGATTAGATCTTGGGAAGAATGACTTTCCTGAGAGGGTGGTCAGGCACTGGACCAGCCTGCCCAGGGAGGTGGTGGAGTCACCATCCCTGGAGATGTTTAAGAAACGTGTAGACGTGGCACTTCAGGGCATGCTCTAGTGCCTGAGATTGTTGGGTTGTGTCTGTTTGTGTGTTGTGTTTGGTTTTTGGAGGGTTTTTTTGTGGTTTTTTTTTTTGGTGTGTGTGTGGTTGGCCTCAATGATCTCAAAGGTCCCTTCCAACCATGAAGATTCTGTGATTCTGTTCTCTTGCATTGATTATCTGTGTGCTGTGGTGCGTTGCTCTTACTGATGTGACCTGAGGGCTTCCACAAAAGGGTATTTTAAAAGTAGTTTAGAGGAGCAACTTTCCCTCCACCAGAAAATTATCCCCGTCAACGGGAAGGAGAGCCTTGTGAGTAGTTCTCTAGCCCAGAGGCTTGGAAATGTTGGCTGTGACTTCTCTGCTCTTCCGCTTCTGAGGCCAAACTGCACGTGGCCAAATTGTCAAACTTTGTCCAGAATCTTAACTGGTGGTGAAATATCCAGTCTGATTTTTCAGAGGTGCATGTGTGCCTAATATTTATTACTATAAATGGAGTTAGGTGTTGAAGTATTTATGAAAAATCTACCTGAACCTTCATATTTATTTTCTACGAATCTGGTCTCTAAATTTAGATTCTGAGGCTTCTCATATGTAGAGTAGGGTTGACTATATCCTCTTGATACCTCAGCCCCTGAGCTTAACCTTCTGCTCTGGGTTACTCCCTTGATGAACTCTCTATGAAGCCTTGGTTCTTCTCAGGAGACTGTAGTTCATCTTATAAGCATATATAGAATATATTTTCCTTTTCTGTCTTAGCAACTCGTTTTGCCTACCAACTGCACATTGTGAATGCATGTCCTGCCATCTTACTGCAGCATTTTAGTGGAGCTTTGGGTAGGTTTTTTTCACAGTGCTTCTTGTAGACTTGCTTAATTGTTTTTGTTCTCATCGCTTTGTGACTGTTTTATTTTCTCCCAGTCTTCAGATTTTGCTCTTCTGCATACATTTCTTAATTTTTCGAGTGCCTCTGTGTCTGAGCATCTAA
This sequence comes from Gallinago undulata, assembly GCA_026546715.1. Lineage (NCBI taxonomy): Eukaryota > Metazoa > Chordata > Aves > Charadriiformes > Scolopacidae > Gallinago > Gallinago undulata. The sequence goes on along the minus strand of JAOTQQ010000001.1, from coordinate 76,214,329 downwards.
GTAACTGTTGGTGCTAGTGTTCTAGTGATTTGGTTTTTCTTCAGGGCTGTCAGTTTCTCGTCACTAATCTAGGAAGCCGATTGCTGACCATTCTCAAACATGGTTTGCAGGGTAGGCAGTGCCTGTTAACAAGTGCGGTGGTGAATTTCATGCTGGTAGGGTTTGAAAGAAAAAAAAATCACAGCAGTGTTTGCTAAATGAATGGCAGATAATCTTTATTCTGATCGTTGCTGTAATTAAGTTTATGGTTTCCTTCCAGTTTAATTCTACCTAGAGATAGGTGTGATTGAAAACTGAGACAGTGACACATTTACACCTGTGATGTTCTTAAACCTCCCCAAGGATTTTGAAACAGTGCCTCAGTAGAATTTTCAGTGCATTTTATGTACTTTTGTGTTTAATTACATGCTCCTTGATTCTTTTCTGCATGCCTTTGAATGCCATGGACTGTTAGACCAGTTCCCTTGTGTTTCTTTCCAAGTGACACAACTACTGCAAGAGCTTGGTGAAGAATATACGTTGTCTAGACAATGCGAGCTATTTATGTGGTGTCAGGCTGGTGTTCAGGATGATGATAGCTACATAGATTTATAGGTGCCAAAATACAATTATGCTACAATGCATATTTCTGGTCCAGAGGAACAATTGGATCACAATCTTAAGGGCAATAACTGGCATTTGCTAAATGTTTACAGAACTGCTAAGACATCTAAGTATGGTGTGTATCTGAGCAGTTGGCTTGATTCCTCCTGGCTTACTGAAAACCAACTTCCAGGAAAGCTTGCAACACCAAATGGAAAAAAAAAAAAACCCAACCTTTTTGGTATGATGGAAAAAAGCTTTTTGTGACTCTTTAATTGTGAAGTTCACAATACCTTCTTTTGCCCGTGTTTGTTTGAGTCCATTCAGGTCACCAGGTGGTTGGTTCAGCCTGCAATGGTCTGATAACCTTGTGTGTTTTGTAATCTGCTCTTGTCCACTGGTGCAGTTTTTGATGCTTAAATGCCCCGACAAGAAAGTTCTTTCTATAAAACTAATTTAATCCCAGTAGCGAAGGAAAAAAAAAAACCTCTTGTTAAACCGGTCTTGGTACCGAAAAGTTATGTTTTTTCTTCCGTGTGGAGCTTTTTCCCTAGCACACTGGAGGTTTCAGGCTGCAGACAATGTAAATTTTAAGTCATCCAGGCTGTATCTACCTTTTGAATGCATTGCAAGTGGTAGATTATCTAAGAAGTGTTGCAAAGTGGCTTTCGGACATTGTATTTTAATATCTGTTACATTTCGCTACTTTGTTACTTTGCTGTTTATAATCATAAGACTGCATCAGAAAGTCAAGGTGGGGATTGTTTTTCTGTTTTGGTTATCTCACGCTTCTAAAGACTTATATGGAAATAAGCTTTGCTCGTGTTAGTAAAAATAAATACCTTACATTTTAAAGATGGATTTGGCTCTTCTGATAAGGCCTATTGCAACCTTAATTTTCCTGCATCACTTTGTGTCCCTTAAGCACTGACACCTGCTCTCCAGACCTGAGTCTCCAGACGTGGTGCTATTTTTTACAGAAAGGAATTAAGTAACTTTTTCTTAATGTAGAATAACATAGTATCTAGACTATCTTAATATACATTGGGATTCATATTCTTTCTTCCTGAAGCGTTTGGGATTGACCGATGTGAAGAACTTTGTTTTTCTGACATAGTCGGCTTTTTTCCTTTTATGTTCAGTTGACAGATTTCTTTTTGGAGTAATTGAAATGAATTCTGGGGGTTCTGTCCACTCTTTTGATGAAACCAAGACTTAAAAATATAAATTCCTTTATAAGGTATGGTTGGAGAAGCATAATTACGTACCCCTAAATATCTTTTTAAGCAATCTCAGAGGACTTCTTGAATTAAAGTGAAATAAATTTATTACTTGTTTGTTAAACTGGTGATGGATATTCCTAGAGAGATTTTTAGGGATGGCATTTTTATAGGATTCTTGTGCATTTTTTCAGCAGCTGGATGTGGCATCTGTCTGCCTTTGTTTGCATACACGAAGCTAATATTTCCTGTTGATCACATTGTTACAGATACTGTTTAGTCTGTCTGTCTATTGCTTTTCAAGCCTTTGAAACAGAGCTAGAGGAACAGAGAAAATATTTAAAAAGGTGTTTTGATCCTCAGAAAGAAAAATGTTTCTCATGGTTGTATAATCACTATATAAAAAAGGCAGTTTTGTTTTTTTTTTGTCATTAAAGTGAGCACAATTCAGTTTTTGTATGTCTTTCAGGGAATGCTTTGGTTTAAGTTGCTAATTTCAGTTGATATAAAGTATGTCTTCTGTTATATTTGCACAAATTTTCTAAGTTTTAGTTTTAAGAAAATCAAGCATATCCTAGTGCTCACTTAGTACAAAAAGATCTAAAATGTCAGGCATTTTATTGAACACTGGCTTTAAAAACTTCCACTTACTGGAAACAATACAAGATTAAATGCAGATTTTTAAGTTTCCCACTAACAACTCTGGTAGTTGTTTTAAAATGTAAAGTTTTCACCTATTCAGCACTTTTCTTGATCAAAGAAACAAATTTGAATGTTTTAGCTATTTTTTGTGAATCTCCTTATCTGATAACGTGTGGCATCTTAATACTCCAATTTTAACTTGTCAGGCAAGTTTTCCGGTGCAGTGAAACAGAAGCTGAGTCTTGTCCAATTATTCCACCTTCAGACTCCAGAACTATTGCTTCCCTTATTTCATCGTGGTCCTTCTGGAAGAGATGGTAGGGTTTTGTGTGCATATGTAAACTAATTTTAAGTGGCTATGCGACAACCATGGTTGGAGCTTTTTGCTTGTTTATTTTAGGAAAAAGCAGTTGTAATGATGCAGGTAGCAGGAGTTGTTCCAAATTGTGGTTCTTGCTTCTATTCATCTTCCCTCTGGATTAAGAGGCTGTAGCAGATACCGTACAGGGCAAAGTCTGCTCTGGAGAGCAGATTGCTTGTAGTCCATGGAATACATTAACATGCCAGCTGGAAACTGACACTAAGGGATGACAATATTAAACACTATTTTGTTTGGAAACAAAGGATATAGGGTGTGCAAACACATGTTAAGATACAAAACATCCAAACTCAAATTCTTCCAGTTGGAAAACTACTAATTTCAAGGTGGTAGCCCTGAATCTGTTACTATGTTGCTTTTATTACAACAAAGGACTTAAAAAGGGATTTAACGTGATGTATTTGTGTAAAAGTAGTTCACGGTGGCATTACCACAGAGAATGTTGATGTTTGAGTATACTTACTGGTTGTGTTTCAGTTTTTGCGGGTATTGAAGAATTGTTCTCTGCTTCTGAAGTATAGCATGCTTAAAGGAGCTGTCGTGTGACAACATAACCATACCAAGACACTATAGTCCTGGTCTGAATAGAAGCAGAAACATACACAATTTGCAATAATGTGTTTCAAGTGATGATAAACATGCATGAAAATGCAATGAAAATTTCATACTTAATTTAAATATTATGAGCTGGAAGCCGTGTCCTAGGAGGTGTGGCTGAGGACTCTGGGCTTCTCTAGTTTGGAGAAGGGGAGGCTGAAGGTTGACCTCATTGCTCTCTACAGCTTCCTGAGGAGGGGAAGTGGAGAAGGAGGTGCTGATCTCTTCTCCCTGGAATCCAGTGACGGGACACGTAGGAATGGTTCAAAGCTGCACCAGGGAAGGCTTAGACTGGACATCAGGAAGCATTTCTTTACCAAGAGGGTGGTCAAACAGTAGAACAGGCTTCCTAGGAAAGCAATCAATGCCCCAAGCCTGTCAGTGTTTAAGAGACTTATGGACAATGCCCTTAACAACTTGCTTTAACTTTTGGTGAGCCCTGAAGTGCTCAGGCAGTTGGACCATATGATTGTTGGAGGTCCCTTCCAACTAAAATATTCTATTATTTTCTATTCTGTGAATGCTCTAGGGAAGAGATGCAGCGTTGGGTGAGGATACTGCATAAATACGAGCTGAAAGGGATGAGAAATATTAACTCTAAGCTATGGACTTTGCAAGAAAAGAACGGCTGTAGACATACTTGCTGTTGTACGTGTTCTTTTGGGCACACTGAATGAAGGTAGAAGTCTGTTAGAAGGTGAGTGGATTTAGAGAGGCTTCATCTATTGTTACGTACCCAGAAATAGGTATCTCCTTTCTGGGAAAAATCTAATCGTTAATCCTCGCTGAGGTTGGGGTTCATGGTGGGGTCTGTGTTTCCCTGGTGCTATTTGGGGCTTTTTAGAATGTCCAGAGGTGTCTCTGTCTGAAATACTTCCTGAACTTGGCTGCAGAGAATTACTGCTACAATCTGAAAAGCCTATTGTTACAGCACTGGAAATTTCTCAGGGCTTGCCCTGTGCCTTCATTGAACAAAGTATATTCTTGAAGATTGTGGTGCGTAGGTGCCTCCTACAAATGAAGAATTGGGCTCCTGAACTCTGTCCACGTACTTACATGAGACATGCCTTCTGTAATGCTGAAGAAAGCTTAAAGCTTTGGAAATTTTAATGAATAAATAGGGTTTCTTCTGGGTTTAGGACAATGTCTAAAGGAAACAGTAACATCCGGGCAATGTGATTCTGCAGTATATGATTATATAAATTGGTCCCCAGTTTGATTCAGTCTATATGGCAAAGCGTTAGGGAAAATGTAAAGAAGTAAAATATATTTAAATATTGCCCCCCCAAATTCATTCTGAGATGAGCTGACTTCATTTTAGAAATGGCTTATGGATCCCACAGAGTTAGTAGTTGTTCCCTGAGAGTCCAGTGGATTTCAGTTTTCAGTTTGTTACTGTAAAATAATTTATTTTAACTAAATATATAAAAAAAATATGTTTTGCCAATTGACATACTCATTAAAACTTATACAGCCACTCATGTTAGAGAAGTGCTGGATACAGACTACAATTTGCATTTAACAGTCCACGGAGATACAAGAAAGTATTAGTAGGATCATGTCATTGTTGGGCTTGTGCAGGTCCTGCTCTGAAAAATAGTTAAGGGACTCAAGCCTTTCAAAGAGTGTTTGTTGCTAATATTTTTTGATATTTCTGATGATTATTGTATTTTTATAATATGTTTTGATGAAAATATTCTTAATGTTTAAACCCAGAAAAATGTTACTGCAGAAAATATAATTATGCCTCTATCAAATGGAAGTTTGTTTTTATAGAATCGAATTAATAATTTTGTATTGGAATTCTGTATGTGTATTTTTATTTAAAGGTGAGAACAGATTATAATACCGTTTTATAATTAGTTTTCCAGATTGGGTTGTGTCTGTTGTTGAGAGATTTTTTATCTTCTTGTAGGTATACCTCTTGCCTCATTTGGGACAGCAGCCCTTACTTGGAATGCCTGGATTTCAGAAAGGCAGTGTTTTTACCTAAGGTCTTCGAAAGTCAGTTTTCATTCCTTTTCCACATTAGGTTTGTGATGAGTAGTGGTAAGAAAATGGAAAGGATTTCGTCTGTGATATAGTAGGAGTTTGTGGCCAACAACAGTCTTGTTAAAAAAATAATTTTTGGTGTGGTAAGGATAACTTTCTGTGCCTCACTTCTAGAGGAGTTACAGACTGACTTTAGAGAGAAGTGTTTTCTAAGACAGTAATGACTTAAGCAGCTGTCAGCAATGAAATTTCTTTTTGTTTTGTTTTAAGGCAAAATCTGTAAGTCGTAATGAACATACAGTTCCTTAGTTAAAAAAAAAATAAATGACAAAAGAGTCTACATGTGTTCTGATCTGTTAGCACAAACCACTGATTTTTATTTGGTGTCAAAATTGTTAAAGATAAAACAGTCTCTGTACCACTGATGTATTGTTTACGAATCTAAATACATTGAGTGATAATAGACCTGTTAGGAAAATAAAATAAAACTAAACTGCATGTGGTAGAATGCCACATGCATGTTGACCTATGCTGGGGATCAGGGGTGACATAGATCATAGAAACCATTCAGATATTTATGGGGTTTTTTTACACATTTGTTTATGTGTTAGACTTCTAGATGGCAATTTCCTGATGGTTTGTGTAAGGGACTGATGGTGTTTTTACTTAATGTATGTCTGTGCTAAGCCAGGCAGCGGATTGTTGTATCATTAAGCCTGGACAGAAGACATCAGTCAACAGGTAGTATCACTGCTGCAGATGCAACTTTTTTTTTTTCCTCACGCTCTCCTCCTTAAGAAGTTTGTCCAAGAAGCAAACTTCTTTTCCATTTTTAATTCTGTGTATTCATGCTGAATAGGTAGGTATTATTTTTCTGACTGCTGGCCCCTGCATTAGAGGAAGGGACTAAAAGGCTGCTGGTTTAATATGCTGCTGGTTGTGATGGTATCTGCAAAGTCTGAGCTGTGAAGTAGGTGTCTATCATCCTTTACCATCTGTTTGTGTCTCATCACAGTCCATTGAAAGGCACATGAAAGCCATGCCTTGCTATAAGAAGCGTAGCTCATATTTTAAAAGACACAGTTGCTGAGTGATATAAAAAGCTTTTAGTTGTTGAAGAGATAAACGGTTCTGATTATGTTTGCTAGAAGACAACCTTTAGTATAATGGTGAAATTTATATTCAGAGAAACGTCTAGATCAGAGAAGTGAGTGAATTTGGATGTTAAGTAAGTGTGATCTGTGAGAATTAATGTGTGTGAGAGAGCAGCTAATAATAGTATTAGGTGTCAGTGATTAATTGAGCTGCAGGTAAGATTTAAAGATTCAAAATACGAAACTTCCAAAGGTTTGGAAAAAGTTTTGTGATGCTAGGTTGGTGTAGATAGTTGAGGGACCAAACTAATTTGAACTTCAAATAGGGGACATGTAAATAGTACTCATTCATTCATACTTATCTATCTTTGAGTCCAGATGGAGAGCAGTGACAAGTGGTGTCCCTCAAGGGTCCGTGCTGAGACCAGGACTGTTTAACATTTTTATCAATGACATAGAGGGATGGAGTGCACCATCAGCAAGTTTGCAGATGACACCAAGCTGTGTGGTGGTGTCGATACACCAGAGAGATAGGATGTCATCCAGAGGGACCTGGACAGGCTGCAGAGGTGGGCTCAAGGAAACCTCATGAAGTTCAACAGGAGCAAGTGCAAGGTTCTGCACCTGGGCTGGAACAATCCTGGGTATCAATACAGACTGGGGGATGAGGGGTTAGAAAGCAGCCCTGAGGAAAGGGACTTGGGGGTGCTGATGGACGAGAAGCTGGACATGAGCAGGCAGTGGGCACTTGCAGTGTTGAACCATGCTGCTAATGCAAGATCCTACTTTGAATCAGAAGAATTATTTGGCTGTAAATTAGTTTCAAATACAATACGTTGTAAGGGGATGAATGAGAAAGTACCATCTTTTGTTGTTTTAATTACAGATGAAGATTCATAGAATGGAGGACACCAATAAGTACATATAAAAATAATAAAAAAAATATTGATTACAGAGTTTGATCTGTTTGAAACCTGTCATGTGGTCCCATGAGAAGATTTTTGTTGCTTACGGTGCTTTCTGTACATGTTCTAGATTCTGAAGTTCTATTAGCTCGTAAATAAATAAATATACTAAATAGTTGTAAGTTCATTCCATGTTTCAAAGTTTTTGAATAATGTCAATGTAGGTAAAAGCTATCTGGTATTCTGTGTATCGTTGCCAAAACTTGGTCTTGTAGTTGCAAATTTCTTTATTAAATACTTTGCTAGAACACCGTGCCACAATTGATTTCATTTATCTTGAGATGGGTCTTGAGGAAAAGATTGGAATTGCATTAATTTAACTTTGGTTCAGTATCCTTTTATATTAAATACCTATGTTTTCACTTAAGTGTCTTTTATTTATCACAGAACACAGGCCAGTGATTTTTTTTTTATATATATATATTTTTTTTTTAATTTCTGAGGAAAAGAGACGTGCAGTCAACTTATTTGCACTAGGCTTCCTCTTTTTTCAAATAATGCAGAGCTTCTGAAGAGGTTTCCACGTCATGTTCACGCCGCAGTCAACTTGCTTTTAGTTTATAAGCTGCCGGAGCGAAAAAATCAGTATCTTGGCCTCATCAACTATAGATTGAAGAAAAGTTGTACTTCAAAATGCTGGTTTTCAGTCAAGTCTTGTGGCACAGGGTGTGTTCTGCCAGTGGGTTTTTCTCGTGGGAAACTTTAATCGCTTTAATTTACTATTTACTACTCCTTTGTTTTTTTTTCTGGTCAAGTTATTACACACTTGACCAGCATATTCAAACACACTTGAGTCATGTATAGGAACGTTGTAAAATCACTGTGGAAAAGGTCTAGAAACTGAATTTAAAAACACTTTACAAGTTTAAAACTTACAGGCCACTTAAAAATGATTCATGCAGAAATTTAATATTAATTGCTGTATGATGAATGGTAAAATGAGGTATTGATACTCCAGGATCAGATTCATTTTATTCTTAGAAGATAAAAAAAGTCTCTGTTTTAGGATATTTTATTTTTTTTTAATACTTTTTTCTAGTTCATGAGTGCTTAAAAAGTGTGTGATACAGCTATCTAACCTTCTGACTATTGAAGGTACCTGGGATTTGGTGGTGTTATCCTTACAAAAGCATGCATGGACTGCCTTTAGTGTTTTATAAAGAGGCCTGACTTGTCCTTTGTTGGGATTGAAAGAGCAATATTGGTTCAAGAAGCATAATTTCTTTAAAAGGAGAAGAGACAGGATTTAATGTGCTGGAAAATTTCCAAATACAGGCAAATTATATTTATTTTTGGAAACTATGAAATTTAATTTGACTGTGTGCCCTCAAGACTTTGGTATACATAGATAATTTTTATTTTGAAAGGGGCCAAGGTAATACTGCTAGAAAATGAATTTATCAGTTAAAGATTTCAAAATGTTTTTACAAAGGTGAAGATACTGACCTGATGGATTGCCTTAAAGTATTCCGGACTGTGTTTAAGAAGGATTTAGGAAGCTAATTATTATTATTATGATGTGACCTGTATTAAAGACACATTTTAGTGAAATAGATATTTATCAAAATTGAGTAAAGAACACTGAGTAGTGAGAGGGCTCAAAAATAGTTATAAAAAAAGTGGAAGTAACTTTTTGTTACTGTTGATCTTCATGGTATATGTAAAACACACTCAGAAATTATTATCTTTTTAACATACCTGAATCTTAAAAAAAAAAAGAAGTTAACAAAGTTGTTGCAAAAGCATAATGTGTTTTTATTTTAAATGGTCGTCTTCAGGTAGCAGTTATGCTGAAATTGTTCAGATCTCCTCATAATGTGAAATACAGTGTGATCTGATTACAATGTCAAGTTTACAAATCTAGATAATAAGAGTTTATATTTAAAAAGAATCAAAATGTATTTCATTGTATGTCAGCATTGGATCCCATGGAAGAATGCACACAGTCACAGAATATTCATGGTTGGAAGGGACCTTCAAGATCATTGAGTGCAACCAAGAAAAAAAAACAACACATAATGCCAAAACCACATCACCATCACCGCAACAATCACAACCCAACGATCTCAGGCACTAGAGCATGCCCTGAAGTTCCACGTCTACACGTTTCTGAAATCCCTCCATTGATGGTGACTCCACCTCCCTGGGCAGGCTGTTCCAGGGCCTGACCACCCTCTCAGCAAAGTCATTCTTCCCAAGATCTAATCTAAACCTCCCCTGCCCCAACTTCAGACCCTTTCCTCTAGTCCTGTCCTGTCCCACACATCTGTATTTAACCTGGTTAAACTATAAATGACTATGGAACATCTGGAGCTAGTCAGACTGATGAAGGATAGGACAGTGGTGGTATCTTTGTTACTGCAAGGGCTACTGTATAGTTCTTGCTTATTAATCCAATCCTGCTTCTTCCATTAAGTTTGAATTATAGAATCACATGCTAAATAAAAATGAGGGAAGGATGAAGGAAGACCAAGAGTTTGTGGAATTGAATTTATAGTCTTCTTGCAGTCTGCACCTCCCATTCCGTAGCCTGTTGACGGACAACCAGGCTGTGTTCTGAGCTGCTCTCCTTAAATGCCATAGGATTGAATTTCTTAAAATTATTTTTAAATTTAAAAAAAGAGGTTTTTTTTCTTATTTAATGAAATATTTGTGGTTGATAATTTTCCACAGAATTTGTGCACTCATCAGTATTTGTTCTGGGGAAAATAGTGGTTTGATTATAGAAGTAGCCTAATGTACCTCCTACTCGTTATGAGTGAAGGAAAATAGTTGTGATTTTTCCATTAATATTTTCCAATAATATTTATATTATTAATATATTGATATATAAATAGAAATATAGTATATTTATATACATAATATTTATATATTACACATAAATACAATATATTAATATATATATAATATATAGTATATTTATATTATTAATAATCTGATACTGTAGAAAATGACTGTGTTAGCTGCAGCTGTCCATTCACAAATTTTTTTTTTTCTTAAACTCTCTAAAGAAAATTATAACAATTACCTGGAAGTTTTAATTGTTAAATGTATTGGGTTTTTTTATTATTATTGAGTGTAAGTATAGGGTATTAATGGTTACTGTTTGAAGAGTCAAGCTTTTTCTTGTGGACTTTATTCAAGGAAAGCTTGTCTTCATGGGGAATTTTGCTGACTAAAGACTATGTAATTGCCTGGTAATTAATATAGTTAAAAGATATCGCTCTACATGTAGTTTACTCTTTGGAACTGGAATGTTCTCCCTCTTTTCTCAGTGTTGCCAGAAGGGATCAATTTTGCATAGAAATTTTTGGATAAACTTCAGTAATGCTCTTTAAACAGTGCCGGTTTCAAAGGCTGTTAAGCTCTGCGAATATATAAGGTCCTTGTTAACTTAAATAATTCCATGAATTCTCAAGTATATTATATACAAGTTCACTACAGTTTGTTATTATTTTGTTCTTGTATATGTATTCTATATGCATTGTAGTTTTATACTTTAGGATGAATATCTGTTAGGCGTGAATTTATTTCCAAGCGCGTGCATTTATTTCCAGTTTTGTAAAGCTCTTGGAGGATATCCAGAATTGTGATTATTTTTTTTTTTTTTAAATAAATTACATGGGAGAAAGAACAATTACTTTCTCTTAGACTGGGAAGGTGTGGAGCATTTTGAATTAGAAGGCAGAGACGTTTTGAACCATGCAAAGGTATGTTCTTTCTTAAATTGTAGGGAGTTGAGTGCTCCTCTCTTTTAAGTTCTTTTAAGAACTTTTAAGTTCACCCCACCTCTTTCTAAGTTCTAATAAAACATATTAGTGTGATTTGCAAGCAAAAAGAATCAGTTGCATTCCAGAATATTGGATATTAACAGGAAATAATAGAGAAACAAAAGTATTTCAGTTGTTAGTCTAAGTTCTTGAAGGTTACTAATATTTTAAGTAGAAATGTACTTGAAACAGCTGCGACCCTTTTATTTTACTTTTAAATCCTCGATTTCTTAAGTTTCTCAAATGAGTATTATAGATTCTTCTTTGTTGGGTAGATGAGAAGAGGGCAGTGGATGTTGTCTACCTTGACTTCAGCAAGGCTTTTGACACTGTCTCCCACAGCATCCTCGTAGCTAAGCTTAGGAAGTATTAGGTGAGATCTTAGGTTAGATGAATGGACAGTAAAGTGGGTTGAAAACTGGCTAAAAGGGTTGTGATGAGGGGCACAGAATCCAGCTGGAAGTCTCTAACAAGTAGTGTTCCCCAGGGGTCAGGACTGGGTCCAGTCCTCTTCAATATATTCATCAATGACCTGGACGAAGGGATGGGATGTACCCTCAGCAAGTTTGCTGGTGACACCAAA
>JAOTQQ010000001.1:76175123-76193338 GCA_026546715.1 Gallinago undulata | reverse complement strand
TGTGCCCTTGTGGCCAAGAAGGCCAATGGCATCCTGGGGGGCATCAAGAAGAGCGTGGCCAGCAGGTGGAGGGAGGTGTTAAGATGATGGTCAGGCTTTGGGGACTTAATTTTATGTAGGAAAGCTTGCAAGCATCTCAATGTCTGCGTTTGAATAGATCCATCATGCGTTGTTACTGGTCATGGAGAAGGAATTCTTGGGCAACCTGATCTGAATGCACTGTTGACCCTGCTTTGAGCAAGGGCTTGGATTATATGACCTGGTGGTCTGAGTTCTGGCCTAAATTATTGTACGATTTGAGAAATAAAAAGTTGTTGATAAAGTCTGGTGGAAAAGCAGTGGCTTACTTATTCGTGATCCATGAAAAGTTTCCTTCTTTTCACAGGAGTGTGCTGGAGAGCTTCTCCAGCCTTTTAGGACATGACTGTCTTGAGAACTGTACTGTTTTGGAAATGGCCTGGGATGGATGACCTGCTGTGTCTTTTCCAACCATAATTTCTATGAATCTGTAATTTTGAGGTTGACTTCTTGTTGCCCAATTTTACAGTTACTTAATTCCAGTATCAGGCATATTTTAAGAGACCGCATTTAGTCATGGTAAGACTGTGTGGGTTGTTTTGGGGTTTTTTTTTGGTGTTATTTTTTAAATCCTTCTGCAGATTGTCAGCACTTAATGTATCCTTTCCTATTCTGGTGCCACAGATAACATCCTTAGTCTGTGAGGAAAGAAAAGTCTGATTACCCGTTTTGGAATAGATGATTGATTAAAAAGTGCTGCTCCCAAAATTGTTGCAGTTCTATGTGAAGTGTTAGGCTACTTCTGCTGTTTATTTATACCAGAAATGCATTTCCATCACCAGAATAAAGGCTGGAATTGAGAAATTCTGTATTTGATCATAGTTTCAGCATTGTTATCAATTAAGTTTATGATGAGTTCTTTCAACATCTTAAGCATTTTTTTTTAGAGCTAAATGCACGTGTAGTTTTCAGGGCTGTGAAAGACTCCTAGCTAAAAATAGGCATGATGAATTTTTTTTTTTTTTCTAAACAGTTCTTAAAACATCGGTGTGACCCTCTTCCCTTCTTGCAGAAAGCACCCGTTTCTTTTTCTGCAAGAAACAACATTTTTTTGGAAAGGCATCTCTTGCTAAGAGCTCTTGCGTTAACACTCGTTGAAAAGAACATCTCAGCCTTTGAGTTTTTGAAGTGCCCTGTGCCAGCATCCCTCAAAACTTAATCCACAGTTTAATCCATAGCTTAATTCATACTTTCTGTCCTAATTTGCTTCCAGCTTTCTTGTGATATGTGCTAAGTTTGCCGGTTTCATTCTGATATTTTTATTATTATTATTATTTTTTGGATAGAGCAAACGAAGCATGTGAACAAATCAGGGTTTCTTGTTGATGGACTGAAAACTTAGCTTTGTTTTTGAAAACACATGTGCGTGTAGATGTAGGAATATATATTGCACATGGACAAATAGCAAGCAAGAAAATTCTCCTTGTTGAGAATCACTTTGCCTAGAATTCCTGCGGGATCTCCAAAAAACTGGGAATTGGAGGATTAGCGGTTTGGTGTGAGAACACCAGTGATAGTGCTGAGACTTGCTTGGAGTCTGTTTCTTTTATTCCATTTAAATGATGTGTGGAATAATTTATAGATTAGCTGTGCTGTGACAGCCATGAAATGTCTCTGTTAAAATGTGTGGAGAAAGGTAATCTTGGGTCAAAATAGTCTTGTGATCATTACCAGACTTAGGAAAACTGTATATGACACGGAATAACGGAGAGGAGAGATACAATAACAAGCTGGTCTCCATATTTTTCTACTGCCCTACATCCTTTTATCAAACACGTTACTTCTGTTTGATGTATACGTAGGTTCTTAGAAGTTTTCTTGTAGGTGTTTATGTTGCCTTCCTGGAAGTCCTTGCCGGTATTTAGTACAAATTTTGCCTACGGAGGCTTCTGTCCTTTATTGCCTTATGTGAGTGCTGCATTTCATGATATCTGAAAGTAGTTAATGACTTCTTAGAACATAATTTTTCATACTTTATTGATATTTTTGTTCACCTTTTTTTTTTTTATTTTCCAAAAAAAGCCCCTCCATTTTAGTGTGCCTTTCCAAAATTACATTATTTCCTGTTGCACTCCTCTGAATTTGTTCCAGTTTCTCCTTTTTAAAACACAGTGCTGATCTGGAATGTACTTTCTCCGATTGAGGCATAACCAGTTCTGAGATGATGGGAATAATGTCTCTGGCTCTTTGGGGAGAAAATTTTGAAATAATTATTGACCTCCTTTGGAGTAACTTTGGATAGAGCCTGTAGGACCTGTTGATGTGACGCAGAGTGTTATTTGAATTATAGATTCTGAATTATTTATAGCTCTGAATGCTAATACAATGCATAAATGTTTGACCAGTTAAGCTTAACGTTGATGGGAAAAATACCTATCTAGCTTTTTTCTCTCTTAAAAAATAAACTAGCACAAAACTCCCACCAACACAGAACCAACAAAAGCCCTTACAGTCTCTAAAAAGATGTTTAGTTCTTATACCACATGTGAATATTGGACAATACTCTTCTTTAATTTAACCAAATCTGTTTACTTACAGTGGGTGATAGTGGTGTTTTAAACTAAGTTCATCAGTGAGAGCTTGAAAATTGATTTGTTAAACTTTGGAAGATGTGTGTTTGAATTGAAATCTTTCTTGATAGGGATATTCAGCAGTGGATATAGACTTAAAGTATCCCCTTCTGACATTCTTCCTCCAAACTCTTTGAATTCTTCTGTTTCTGAGTGTGTGCTTTCATAGTAGTAAAAGTTTCTTCAGCCTACAGTCTGTTGACTGAAGTCAATTAACTTTTTTGCCATTCTATAAAGACCCTAAAGGGGTTTATCTTGGGTAATCATTCATGTACCAAAATGATTTTATTTATTTATTTATTTTAAAAAAATACATATAATGCCCTTATTGAACAGCCATATATATATATATATTGAGTTACTTTCATTAGCAGAGTAACTTATCCTGCATTCTTGTAAAAGGAACTGCAATTTAACTATAAATATATCAAAATGCCACAGAATTCAGGGCTACAGCTCAAAAATGCTGATCAGTTTGTAAAATCTAAGTCAACCGCTCCATGAAACCTAGGGAAGGACCTCTGTGGTAGCAGAAAAATTTCCAGAAATTCACCACAGCCTTTTTCTAAGTTGCTGTTTGTGCTGATGTTGCCAGACAGCTAAGAAGAGATGGGAAAAGCAGGAAATCTTTTTGGATTTAATCACAGTGCTGATTTGGAAAAGCAACTCAACAATGAAAAATATTTTTATATTTTAAATCATAAACACAAAACTATGAAATACATGGTAGATCATGATCATATTAAATTGGATCATCTTCATTAGTATTAGAGAAAGTTGATTCTTTTTGGAATCTGATGGTCAGAAATCCTACTTCTGGACTTTAAAAAAAATATATATATATTCAGACTTATTTAGTATTTTCAGTACCATTTGTTGAGGTACTAGGGACATGACTATTATGCTTGAGAGCAATAGATACAGCTTTTAAAGTATCACCTTTCTCTTTTCCTATGTTGGAAAGCTTTTTCTACATTCCTGCTTTCAGAAGTTCTTTGATAATATTGATGGGCAGTGCTTCTCTTTTCCCTTGAAGATACTCAAGTTCCGTTGTAAGATACCAAATTTTTATTTTATCTTAATCAATGAAAGTGTGCTTCTTCAAGAGCGGTCTTGCAGTTCCAGACCTTACGTCCTCTATCTGAAAAAGTTCTTATTTAGGTCCCTTAATCTTTTGTAGAACTTGTAAGCTTGGAAGACTTCAGGTAACTTGTGGAGTTGAGTACTTGGGTGAACGAGTGAATACTCATTTCTAAATGAGAAAGTGAGGAGGTTATAAAGCAGCACCTAGATGAACTACGTAGCTGTTGTGTCCAAGAGAGGTTTCTACTTCTCTACTCTACCCATTTTCCTGCAGTGTAGAGCTTTTTATTACTTCTGCCGCTGGGCTTTTAAGGTTTGACCACAGTGACTTGTTCTACCCGAATCTGTCCTTTAACACCATGCCTTTGGTTTTAGAAACATTTTATTGCTATTTTATGAGTAGAGGAGATATAACATGTTAATATGGTGGTTTGTTATTTTTTGTTTGTTTGTTTTTTTAGTGTAAATCAAGATTTCTGCTATATTCTAGCTCCAGTTGAAATATGGACGACGATGACTTTGGAGGATTTGAGGTATGTTACTTGGATGATTTAATTTTTAAATTTAACTATTTTCAACTGGTTTTATGGGACTTTATAGCATTTTGTAAAATATGTAACAATATTTTTTTCATGTTTCCAGGCAGCAGAGACTTATGAGTTTGGAAATGGTGAAAAGCAGACTACATCCCCTGCTATTGCTTGGGCAGCATTTCCTACAGGTATTGATAATATCACTAAAAAAATCTTAACGATATATTGCTGTCCTCCTGTATTCACTGTAAATATTAGCACCCAGAGGATGTTCATACACAATGAAAGAATAGGCAGCAGTGAAAACCAAGCATAGAAATG
Source organism: Gallinago undulata (assembly GCA_026546715.1). Lineage (NCBI taxonomy): Eukaryota > Metazoa > Chordata > Aves > Charadriiformes > Scolopacidae > Gallinago > Gallinago undulata. The sequence goes on along the minus strand of JAOTQQ010000001.1, from coordinate 76,188,753 downwards.
TTCCTGAGTAATTATTTTGGGAAGCTGCACTTCTCACAGTTAAAATTTCTTGAGGAATGAAAGCAAAGTACAGTTTATCCAGTTCAAAGGCTGGTTGGCATCTCGTGGGAAGAGGAAATGGAGCTTCTTCACAGAAAACGATATTTTGAGTATGGAAGGTCTGTTGCAAATGATGGGAAAACATACAAAAACTACACTTGAAAATAGGTCTTGAACATGTTGCTTCCTCCATTAGGTTTCCTTGACTCTGAGAAAAGTCTTTTAGTTGCTTTGGGGGGTGTATGTGATCTTTTCTAACTTTAAAAAATGTAAATTTTTAAGTAAAAGATATATTACACAGCCTTTATCTCCAGCAGAAGCTGAAACATCGTGGGGCTACTTTTATTGAGTTATAAAAATGACTGATGGCTGTCTGGATTTTAAGAAATATTTACGAAATTTAAGAAATTATAAGAAACAGAAGTTCATTGGTAGTCGATAAATGTACAGTATGACTAGAACTAAAAGATTAAGGAGGTGTTACTGTTTGACAATTGACTTTGTTGTGGCAATTTAGTCTAGATTCCATAGGTTTCATGGACAGAAGCATCACTTTAGCAGCATTAGGAGAAAAAAAAAACAACCCACTTTATTCTTTGGTCAATAACTAAAGATTTCTGCCTGTTATTATATTATTATGCTGAATAAATTATGCAAACTAATTATAGTTTTAAATATAAGACAGGGATTTATCTCAATATATCAATATATATATGGATATACATATATATATATGGAGAGGTCAACATGACCTCTCCATAAATCATTTTCTAGGATGTTTTTTATTTATTTCTGCTGCTACTGTCTTTCATCCATTACAGAATAATTGGTTTTATTTGTGTTTGAAATAAAGGAAAAGAAATAATAAGGAAACTATATTTTCCCAAATAACTTTATTATTCATCTTGTCATTTTGACTGTCATTCAGCCTTCTCGGACACATGACTTTTGATATACCTCCTTTTCTTTGTAGCACTGCAGCTTTGATCAATGAGCAATAGCATTTTTGGTTTTGGAAATCCATCAGGGCTATCAGACTCTTGTCTTGCTCACTTGAAGAGGTTAGAGGAGATGTGTCGCAGCAAGGCAGGCTACTCTGGAAGAATATTTTGTCATTATTATCAGAATAGCTGTGTATAAGGGAAATTGCTCCGTTACGATAGCCGGGGCATCGTAAGCAGGAATGATTGAAGAGCAACCATCATAAGTGAATTTTGAGCTGAAGAAAAATGCTAATGCAATTTCACCAGTATATATATATATATATATGTATATATATATATATATGTATGTATATACACACACAAGAGGGGTGAATTAAGAGAGCTTGAATTACAGACAGAGCACGTGTAATTCTAGGAATGTTCAATTTATGAATCTTTAACGTTGCTGAAAGCGAAAAGGTGGTTTTGTAAGAAAGATGTTTGAATGATACCTTGGAGAATTGCCGCCTCTTCTTGTCTTCTGCAAGCTCATGGATTTAGCTGAATAATTTCAAACCACAGTGTTCAGAGGTGGTTACCGGTTGTTGCTCCTCATTTCCTAGGCTTTATTTTGACAACTTAAGAGGTGGGTTTTTTGTTTCTGCTTTTTTCTTCCCCCTCAAAATGCTAAGCATTCATTACTTTCACTGGAATCACTGAAAACTCAATTTGCTTTTAGAAGGTTCCACATAAAACTTGCATTCTTTGAAAAATGGAGTCTTATGTCTAGTATTTGATGCCCCAAAATATGTGGATACCTTAAGCTTTAATCTCTGTGAGTCTCCATTCCTCGTCTGTATCCAGACTCAGGTTTGGTTTTTAGTGTTGTGATAAATTCTTTGTATCTGAACTACGCCTGTCCTGTGGTCATCATCACCAAAGGATGAGTGCTAACATCACCAAAGGCTAAACACACACCAGGACTGGTGTCATGCTGCATTTTTCCTTGTTAGTTGAGATTTTTTTGTAAGAAGAAACAGCTTGTCTACTCAATCAGAATTGGCTGGTGTACGTTGTTTTAGGTGGTTTTCCATCTATTGGAAATCTGTTTTCATCTATTGGAAATTCAGGTGAAGTGATAGCGTAAAATGGAGACCTTACTGGTTTTTTTAGAAGGGAAAAATCCCATCTTCTCTGTCATCTCACTGTCATGTGAATTAACAGAGCAGGTAATGGTTATAAGAAGGTGCTGTTACAGGTATTTGGGAAGGGAGGAGGGTTTCACAAATATCTTCTGGCACATAAAGGAAACCTAAAAAGTCCTTTTTCCAGAGGACTGGAGGAGAGTTTATCATTAAAGATGCAGTTGTCTCCCAGTCCTTTGTTTTGTCCTGGTTACCTAAATTGGGTTCCATTCTGTTGGCTGGGATGCTGTCCTCTAGGCTCTTCGTCCCCGTTTCCATTTTCTGCTCAGCTGGGTTTTTTTTGTATTATTTTTTTGTGTGTGTGTGTCGAAATCTACTATTTTTACAATTAGCATCCTGTTACCTTTCTGTCTCGTGGTCTGTTTGCTTTCTTCTTTTCTTAGATGAGGTTTGCATGTTAACCTGAAACTGGGAGGTAAAGAAGATGGGACACCGAGCACCCGGATTCAGGGATTAGAGTGTCCTTTTGGATACCTTTAGGCCATTGTATAAACTTTTATTTGTGCTGTGTGTTCATACTTGTGCAGTATTAAACAGTCACAATGAGAGGCTGAGCTTTTCTCCGGGCTAGTGGCATTTTTCACATTTTACCAGATTTGTAATGATAACGTGAGCTGCTTTTTCTTAAGCAACTGGATATACTTTTTTTTTTTCTTTTTATCGCATGCAAAGCTTTCTCTTCTCCTTCCTTTTTATTTCGCTTATGTTGGAATCTTTCATAAAAATGCTCAAGTTTCTGTTGTGCCAGGTTGATGTGGTGATCCACTGATCAGGATTTTTATGGCATAGCTGGAAATTATTATGGAGGATCTCTCACTCCAGTATTAATTACACTTAAACATCTCTCTAGCTAATAAAACTTAAATTGTGCTATCTTTTGCTTACTTTTGAAACATAAAACTGCCTTTATTGTGTGTCATAGTAAGCTGTTTGTATGTGTCTTCTAAGACAGTTGAGGTTTTTTTTACCTTTAAAATTTAGAAAGCTTAGAAAATTCTAAGTATGGTTTTTTAGTTGACTTAACCCTTTGGCTATTGCCTCGTGAAACCTTTGTGTAAGTTACAAGTCAAAATTTAGTGTGACCTTACAATTTTGAATGTCCTTAAGCTGATAATACTTAAAAATACAGGAACTTGGGATGGAATTACTCTTCAGTGCAGTTAGATTGTAAGAGGTATATAATCTTACATGACTACACTTGTCACTCCTGTGGCGGGTTTTGCTAGGTATAGATTTCAGAAACGGAATTAATTTCTGAATGCTTCTTCATATTGTGTGTGTGTGCTTTCTGTTTTTATTTTTGCATTAGTATCTGAAGTCCATATGTCTCCTGATGTTCTTCTGGAGCGCTCTGTGCCTTCTTCTTACCTGGTTCCTTGTGACTCCTTCAGTGTATCAGGTGATAACGTGGCACCAGCCATTCAAACAGCCAACAAGGTTATAAAACCAGCTGTTCTTGAAGAACAGGTAAAACCACAATTTTTGTGTTTCAGTATGGGAGCTTGATGTATTAAATATCTTAAAATCCTATCTTTTCTCTGCAAATTTAGATTATATTGCCTTTTAAGACCAAAAGGTCCTTGGATTTCTATGATACGGAGTTTGAAGTAAAATAACTTTAAAATTATGTTTAAATCCTGTAAGTGGGAGACACCATACTACTTTGGTATGGACTGCAACAGAGATAAGTGTTTTAAAGAGTTATTAAAATTAAAGCCATGCTGATAGTGCCGGGCGTGAAAGTAGGAAAAAATAGCAGGAAGGTTCTCTAAAAATTGTTCCTGTTAAAGCTGTAAAGAGTATGGCTATACATATATGTATATATATGTACATATATGTCATACTTGTATATTTTCTCAAGTTGATTTAGGATTAGAGAATTTAATGTTTATTTAATCAAATTAATTTCAGTTTTATTTTTTATTTTATTATAGTTTACTGTATTTTTTCCCCAACATTACTTTTAAAGTTGATTTTTAATTTTTTTTTTTAATGTGATCTGGCCAATCCTAGTTGTGTGATCTTGATCTCTCCCTGTGGCTGCAATACTACCGAGGACTGATCTTAGCTTCTTTTTAGCTTTTAACTAAACGATTAGATGAGCAAGGGAGGGAAAAGAATGTTCTGCCTGGAGATTAGCACAGGAATGCTAGATTGCTGAGGATGGAGAATTCAATGGATTTACCCACCCAGGTGAATTTTTATTGCCCTTGTTTGCAGTGACATATATTTGAACAACTTTGTTTATTATAAAGTTCATTGTTTCAGGATGCATAGTGGTATATAATTAAATTGGAAAGTGCTCTTGGCTTTTTCTGAACCAATCAATATTTTGGGCTGGTTTGTGACCCTCCCGTTTTTAGGACTGACTTAGTTTCTTATTTTTCTGGTAGTCTCATCAAGTCCTAGGGCTCCTCATGCTGAGAGCTGAATTACAGGACTAAGTCACATTTCCATAATGTGACTATTTAAAAGCAATTCTCTAGAGCTATTTAAATACTTGTTTTGATTAAACTGACTCTTTTGCTTTCCTTTGGAGCAGTATCTGCTCACGCTTTCAGGAAGGCTGTGGCTGGTACAGCTCCAATAGTTCAGTCTTACTAATGAATTAGTTACTATTTTGTATTTGTTCCCAGCCTGATGTTCTGGGGAAAATCTATAAAAAGGGAAGGAGAGATGTGCCCAGATGCAAATGATACCAAAGAAATTTTCTTAGAAATCCAGAAGTTGTGGGTTTTTTTTCTTGAGAGGGGGGAGTGTTTATTTTCTTTTTTTTCAGTGATGCCAGCCAGGGTAATTTTCTGTGTTGAAAGCTCTTCATCTGCCTCTCTGACAATGTTTTGATAAGTAAATTTCTGTTACTGGCAGGATGGGTCAAAATTTGCTTTTCTGCAGCCACAAAAGCTCCTCCTCTTTTTGATTTTGCCTAACAGTGAAATGTGAATAACCTGTAACCTTTCTTTTTTGAACTAGGCCAGCCACTTTGGCTTGTGTACTCTCTGAAAAGAAGACTTTGGATATTCCAAAATACTAAGGCTTAGGTGCATTTATTTTTTTTTAGAAACAAAAAATCATTTGGTTAGTTAGTCTTACTAAAGAAAAGAAATACACTTTGTTACTTCTGAATACTTCTGTGTGCAAATTCTAGATGTGTTTCACTTTTTCTCCTCTTGTTCTGATGAGCTACTGAGACACCTGTGGTTCCATAGACTCTCTTTTTAATGCAGAAAATAATCCATATTAATGAATATAACATTAGGAAGTGTTCCTAAAGGGAGAAAAGGAGTTGAGAGGAGGTCCCTTAACATTTTTAAATGGAGATCAGACTTTGCATTTCTTTTCCGTGTAAAGGAAAATGGCAGTAAAACTATAATGAAATATTCTTATACCTGTTAGAGGAGAACATTAGGAGAACCGTATTATTCTACAATTGTATCTCCAGAGCCTCTCACAATTTTGTGTTGAAAAAACGTCAACATTTCATTTTCCAACCTCACCTTTTTTGACAGACTCTAATCTTGAGTAGTACTGAGAAGTAGAATTAGCTCATCTAGATTCTCTTTGCTTCGTACAGAAGGGGAATTCAGAGCACAAACTGCAGTTTCCTTTCTGTTTTTGGGGTGGTTTTTTTTTGATCTATTTTTGTCATGGATCCTATGTATCCACACACTGTCAAGATCTCAGCAGCTATTTTGGTTTTTTCTTTCTTTGAATCCTTTGAGAGATCCTTGTTTATTGAAAAGTCAATCTATTATTTGAGCGTCTGGAATAAAAGGTGTTAAAGGACTGGATAAAATCAGGTCGGTCAAACCTCTCTTAATAAACACATTGAGATGTTCCTTTCACCACCCTTCCCCCAATTTCAAGTGCTCTTGGCTTTCAAATTGTTGTTGAAAAAGTAGCAGCTGAAATTAATTTACCAGTTTTTTTCCTTTGAAGTTCCTTTGCTGTGATATAAACAAGCCTTTGCCTTTTTTGTTTGCCCTCTTAAAAAAAAAAAAAAGCTTTGGCTTTTGTTAATTATATCACAAAATGTTTTAAACCTCACCTAATTTATTCTTGTGTTTCTCTGAAAATATGGGTTTATTATCAGAGTTTCATCTGTTTCGGGTTGTCTATTCTAGAAGACTCCGTTTCAGTATTTTACTTCTACAGTTCACTGAAACAGCATTAACTAAATGTTGTAGACATGTCCCAATTACTCTGGTTCTGTTGGTCTACTGTCAAGATGATATATTTATTTTAGCACAAAAAAAAGCTTGTGTTCCTGTTCCATGGCTACTGTTTGCAGTCTGCTTTGGGTGAAAACGTGGAGTGACTAATCCAAGGGGAGCTTATTTCCCTGTAAGCCTGATGCTTTGAGACATGTTATTTGGTTTCACCTCTGTTTCTTTTCACCTCTTCTGAGTATTTTTGACCTCATTGGAAAGTGAGGTTTCTGTGCCACCCTTCTTTCTTAAAACCTTCTCCTAAAGTACTCTTGAAAAGCAGGAAAGATCGGAAGGGTGGATGGGAACCCATCTAGAATTACTAGCTACCATTCCATTGTTGGAGCTTTCTTTTTGGCCAGCACATCCTACGTATGAGAGTCCTCCTGGCCAATTTCAGAGTAGTGTGGTTTCAAACAAGTAACCTTGGTGTTTACAGTTCCTAACTTCTGCAATGTCATCTGGAAATGAAATTTGACTTGACTGGAACGTTGAATTCCCTTTGCCATTTTGTTTCTCTTATGAATTAGATTCAACCAGATATTCCAGTTGCCTCTTTGAACGTAATCGAGGACAAGACTTCGGTTACATCAACCGTTGCTTTGGTCGATGCCGAAACACAGAGAACGAATGAAGCAAAGAGCTACCTTCAACAGGCTGTTGCAAACCTAGAAGTCAAGCTTTGCACTGCTGAAGAAGAAAAATTAAAAATTAAAAAGGTATGAATAGTTTTTTTTTTTTAATGAAAATGTTTAGTATTTATATAGTTGGAGCTGGCAGAAGTTTGCAATGCATTTTTTCGAGAGATTAGCCAAATTCCAGAGAAGTTGGCCAAATTTAGCCAATTTTCTTTTTTGTCTAGTATCTATTTTAGGATGAATTTTTATAAAGTTTCAGGGGAAAAAACCCCAAACAAACAAGTTTTCTTAGCATTGAGCCATGTGGCTAGAAGGCATAGTTATTTCCCCATGTTTTGGGAGCGAGTGTGTATTCACTGAAGTTGAAAGTGGTTTTGACTATCTTTATGAACATAACACTCTTTTCTCATTATTTTTTATTTTTATTTTATTTTTTTCCCCCTGGGAGCTCTGCTGGCTAAATTCTTCATATTCCTTCTGACCCGAATACGATAGAGTACCAAGCAGAGCTATGCCTGTAATTATGTGTCTGAGTTAGTGAAAGGTCACAGAGGCATGGGAGAGAGAAAGTTTAATTTCTGCTATTCTTAATACTGATCCTTGATAGCTGTCAAGGTGTGCTAGGGAAGGAGGAAATGGCTTGTTGGAAATGAAAATGAGGACAAGTAACTAGAGCCAAAGATGAGGAGATCTGGGATGGGTTGATTTTGCTAGGAATTAAATATATAAAGGAGGGCTGGAAGGGGGAAGCACGAATACTGACTAGAAGAGGAGATAAGTTGAGAGCTAGACTTTGAATTGAAGAAGTTTTGCACAATCAGTTTCTATCTCTGCCGTTGAATCAAAGACTTTGAATCTCAAGAACTGTTTTTATTATTTCATCCAAAAGCAGGGTTGAACTAAACAGAATTGCTCTTTCTGTCCTCCTTGTGACCCTCTCAGTTGTGCCTTTGTTTGAATAGCTGTACAGTGATCTGGCAGGTCATTTGTTTCTGTGCTGGCTTCCTGCGTGGCTGCAGAAATAGTTGTTCTTGAGCAACTGAAAGGGTGCCAACAGCTGATGTATAGCAGGAACGAGTTTGGTAAGAGCAACAGCTGCATTAAGAAAAAATAAAAATCTCTAGCTCTTTGTATAGCAAATAATTTTGAAGTTTATTGTCGGTAATGTCATTCTCCCTCTGTACTGGTTCATGTTGGGCAGGCTGGTAAACTGAGTCTCTGCAACGTGACAGAATATTTTGTCATTTTATTCATTGTAGGATAGGGATCATTAGGGCTGTATGTAATGGGGTTTCTGCCTTTGTAGTGAAACCATTTGCTAAAAGTACATTTAACATGCTGCTTTTCAAATGCAGAAAGACAGAACAAGCTATGAAAAATATGGAAATAGAATAGAATAGAATAGTTCCAGTTGGAAGGAACCTCCAACAATCATATGGTCCAACTGCCTGAGCACTTCAGGGCTCACCAAAAGGTAAAGCACATTGTTAAGGGCATTGTCCACGTGTCTCTTAAACACTGACAGGCTTGGGGCATTGATTGCTTTCCTAGGAAGCCTGTTCTACTGTTTGACCACCCTCTTGGTAAAGAAATGCTTCCTGATGTCCAGTCTAAACCTTCCCCGGTGCAGCTTTGAACCATTCCCACGTGTCCTGGCACTGGTTCCCAGGGAGAAGAGATCAGCACCTCCTTCTCCACTTCTTGTCCTCAGGAAGCTGTAGAGAGTAATGAGGTCAACCCTCAACCTTCTCTTCTCCAAACTAGAGAAGCCCAGAGTCCTCAGCCACACCTCGTAGGACACAGTTTCCAGGACATGCAGTCTTCAGAATTGAAGCTAGTTGGATTGATAACTGAATCTGCATTTTCACAGTTGGTAAATGTTTGTAACTTCATGTATTTCATTTTGTAAACTTTATAGGAATTAGAATCTTTACTGGAAAAGCATAGTGTTCTTGAAATGGATTTCCTGAAGGAAAAAGAAGAGAAAGTAACTTCACATCAAGATCATTACAGGACGCTCCAGGTAATTTCTTTCTTGTATTATCTTATGGGGTTTTTTAGGAAGAATTTTGTATATAGTATATTTGTGTCCAGCAAACACTACTGTTAAGTATCTGGAGGCATGCTCCAAAGCCTTTTGAATTTAAAGAATTTCTAAGGTCTTTAGGTGTAAGCCTGACTTGGATAAGTAGATTATTGTAATTCAGACCACTTATTCTTATTATTACGAGCTGTTTCATAGAACAGATGAAAAGAAAAACACTTTGCACTTTGTGGATGTGTTTAACAGCGTGACTGAGCATGTTCTAGAGTTGCTATGCCCAATTCTTTGTAAAGTATTAGCTCACTTGAATATGGAGTAGTTTGTGTTGCATAATAAAAATCTCAGAAGTGTAATTAGATGCTAGACAATGGAATTAATATTGCTTCCAATGCAAAAATCAACACTGTTCATTAAATACATGTATGAAGTCTCACATACAAAACAAATGTTTCATTGAAGTTTTTGGTCTTCTTCCAGTGTTATAGCACGACAAACTAAATATTATCGACTTACAACATTTCAAAAGTTTCTTGTTGGTAATTCAGCTTCTCTTAATGTATTTGCTGCTGTGGATGGTTGGTTTTTTTTAAGTACCTACTGCATTGTTTCCCGCTTGTACTTAAGAGTTTCTGTAATAATTTGATCGAATCCCTGACTGCAGTCCTTCCTAGAGCTTATAGTAATGTAATCATCTATTATTTTTTTTCTTGTTTGTGTGTAACATCCTACTCAGTAAAAGAAAGAAATTTGCTTAGCTATGCCATAAAAATAAGTTTTGCTTAAAAACCTTTTGATTTATGGAGCATCGTACCAGCTGAGGTTAATGATCCACATAAACTCTTGACGATCAGATTAGTGGATTTTATGTTTTTTTTAATACTTCCACAGTGCTCTTCAAGCAGAAGTATTTAAATAGTGGAAATGCCTCTGGGGTTTGCAAGTATGTCTATATCATACCTCTTTGAGTCAGGTACTACGGTTTTCAAGAGCGGTAATGAAAAGGTCATAACCTTTAACTTTGTAGAAAAACTCATGTACTTGCTCTTGTTGTCTTCTGGATATAGCCAGAAGAGAAGAAAAGTGAGTCATGCTTCTAAGAGCTGACAGTTAAAATTATTTTTGGGAAACTTGAGTATTGGATGCCTTCTGGTAGTGCAGCTTTTAATGCCAATTCCTTTTGTCTTTCTCCCATTGGCTCCTACAACACTGGGGTCAACACCTGTGGCCACACACTGAGCAAATCTGGCAGCCACACCGTACAGATGTCTGTCTCACTAATATTTCTTTCTTTTTTTTTTTTTTTTCCAGCAGAAACAGCTGGTTATTAGTGCTTGAAAAGCTTAAAAGCAGACCTTAGCTGTGACTCTGGCATAGCCGTGGGAAGTCTCGGGATAAGGCTTCCAACTGCACTCATTCTGGCATCCTAACCTGTAGGTGTGCGTTGACTTAATTCCTCTTAAATTAAATTTCTAGATTCATATTGGAGTATAGCATGTAAAGCAAATGCCTCATGAGATGGTTCTCACTGCTTTTTACATGAACGTGCATTATTCCATGCACCTTTACATTTACTAATTAACTGACTCGCAGCACTTGTGACGTAGGGAATTCCCAAGCTGGTTTGGAGGTAACAGTGATGCTCAGGTAGTCAGATCTTTTAACAAAGCAATATTCAGATTAGACTGTTTTCTTTTCTCATTAAGTTATTGTGATAAGTTCTGAGAGATTTCATTAATCTTTGTCAGCAAACCCAGCAATTATTTTTTTTTCCGCCTTTTACTATTGATTTCTGCCTCAGTCAAGGGTGACAGTTATGTCACCACAGTTTTGTTGTCACAAAATTGTTTCAATAAAATATGCTTTCAGATGTGGTGTTTTTTTTTTAATATTAAAAAAAGAAATTAAAATTGAAAGCCAATATAGGAACAGAAAGCATATTACAGATGTTTTCTGAGCCGAGTTGGCACGCTGATGAAGTGAATTGTGTTCTGGACTAGTCTCAAACTTTCTTCATCCTCGGTGTGAAGGTGTACCAAATCTTTGCAAAGTGTTATCATTTAACCAATAGATGACATTTGAACGTTGCCACATTTATGCTCGTGAAAAAGAGAAAAATAAGAAGTCCTGTGTTTTGTCTCAATAAAATCAGCTTTAAAAGTCAAGATTGAACAGAGCGTGTAGTATTTTCACATTCTTACTGTTGTTTCCATGTGTAGCTGCAACAACCAGGGACAATAAAAGGGCAGCAGTGGGTTCATAAATAGAATAAGGGAAGTGTAATTTTAGTTTTCTTGCATGCAGTGTTGCAGCCATAAAGTGTGAGGTGCTGTGTATTTTCAAGACATTTAGTGCTAGTAGGAAATACATGGTTTTGATGATAATTCAGAATTAATGGCCATTTCAATCCTATAAATCTAACATTTTGCTGCAGCCCCATTGCAATATGTTGTAGAAATGAATAAATGCTGTGTTTTAAGACTACGAAACCCCAATTTATAATGTAGTAAAGAACCATTAACAGCGAAATGAATACTCCTGTTTCGTAGGTGATGTTCTCTTATCTGCAAATCAGAGAGGGAACGTTTAATTCGAGAAGGGAAAATAGTGCCTGGGTTCTAGTGCTTTGAGTAGGAATTTAATTATTTGGACAGATTGCTTAGCTGATAAGACTTCCGATGCTTGGTCTATCTACAGACAACTGTTTCTGATGATTCACTAAGAACTGGATCGTACTTTTCCCTTGCTATTTCTTTGATTTGCCACACAGTTGGACTTGAAGTAATACTGGATTGCTGCTGGAAAATTCTAGTTGTGGTTATACACATTTTTTCCCATCATCAACCCTTTCTGGAAGTTAAGCAGGCTGGTTGTTTTTTTTTTTTTTTAAGAACAATATAGTTGATGTGGTGCGATCCTTGTTTTTGAAATAGATTCTTCTTTTCTTTTTGCAACTGACATCTGTTCTTCTAACTTAACAAATCTATGGTTGTTTTGAAAGGACCAAAAAGGTTTTCTTTTGGACTCCCTGTTTCTGTTCCGCCTCTTTTTAGGGATTGTCTTTTAAATTTTTTATTGAAAAAGTGGCTTCGATGTACTTATTTTATTTAGCAATATTCCTGTTGCTGCAAAACGTCGTGATTAAAAATGAACTAACCAAAGTCTTCTGTCCTGAAGTCCAGTGTTGTGATCCTCCTTTTTGCCCTGTTCCTTCATCTCCCCTGAACTCCACCATCTCATGGTCACTGTAGCCAAGGCAGGCTGCCACTGACCTTCTCGCTCCCGGACAGTCCTTCCATGTTTCTACATATCAGGTCCAACAGAGTGCCTCAGAGATGGTTCCTCACTCACCTGTCTTAGGAAATTGTTATTGATATTCCCCAGGAATCTCCTGGATCCATTGTGCCCTAGTGTGTTGTCTCGCCAGCAAATACCGGGATGGATAACGTTCCTCATGAGGACCAGAGCCTGGGAAAGTGAGGCTTCTTCCTCTTGTCTGAAGAAGGCCTTATCTACATCATCTTCGTGTAGACCCTCTGGTCTACAGACTGTGTCTGTTCGTGACACTGCTCTGCCTGTTAATCCTGCCTCACAAGTTTTTGACTGATCACCTATCCCAAAACCAGAGCTCCACGTATTCCAACTCCTCTCTCACATAAAAGGCAACAACAACCTGTTGTCACCTTCCCGGTCTTTCCTTCCAGAAGAGTCCATTTATGATTCTGGAAAAGGTGTTGTGCAGGAGATTGGAAACAGGTCTCGGAGGTAGGTGCTTTTTGTGGCTGGAGTACTAGAAAATGTATGTTTTCTTACAAAACTAATATAGGACTTACATCCTGTTAAATACCATCTTCTAAGGAAATATTTAGGTTGGTTTTAGGTGCAGACATAGAGGAGACAGAATGCTAATAATGCAAAATAGGTGTGAAAAAAAAAAAAAGTTATCTACTGTACCTGCAACTAAATTTATAAATGAGATTCCAGGAAATTTTGCAGGTCAGAGTGGAGTTTAAAATTCTGGAACACTGAAATTGGTGGATTTCAGAAGAGGCACTTTCACAGATAGCAATGCATCCTTTTGCTGAACTGTTAAAGGTTTTTATGGATATGGCAACAATCCCTCACTCAGCTCTATTTCAACTGTTTGCCAGATCCCTCACGTTTATTTCCTCACCTTTTAATTTTTTTTAAAATGTACTCTTCTTTCAGACACTCATTTTTATTCAAAGTCTCTATTTTATTAATAATTCCAGATGTTTCTCTTTTAACCTGTTTGCTCCCCCTCAGTTTTGATGCCTTCTTTCCTCTAAATTCTTTTTCCACAGTATGAGGAAAAATAACTTTTTATTTCTGTTGAGAAAAGATTCTGCTCCTTCACCCTTAAAGTTTCTGTTCATCAAATTAAATTATTTTTTTATTAATTATTTTATTGTCTTGTTTCCGAATGATTAATTAGAAGAGTGGAGATAAGACTAAGCATGCTAGTTCTGTTTTAAAAATTTCACTGAATTTCACTGAATTTTTAGAGTTGGAAGGGACCGTAGAGATCATCCAGTCCAACTCCCCTGCTGAAGCA
>JAOTQQ010000001.1:76149515-76166055 GCA_026546715.1 Gallinago undulata | reverse complement strand
GAAGATACCAGCACCACCTCTCTGGGCAACATGCGCCAGTGCTTGGCCAACCTCACAGTAAAAAAAGTGTTTCCTGATGTTCAGAACTTCCTGTGTTTCAGTTTGTGCCCATTGCCTCTTGTCCTGACATTTGCACCGCTGAAGAGAACCTGGCCCTGTCCTCTTTGCACCCTCCCTTCAGATATTTATATACATTGATAAGACACCCCTCCCGAAGCCTTCTCTTCTCCAGGCTGAAGTCCTATCTCTCTCAATGTCTCCTCATGTGAAAGATACTCCAGTCCCACATTCATCCTTGGGATGGTTTGTTGGACTCTTCAATATGTTCATTTTTTTTTTTTTTTTTACTGTGGAGCACAGAGGTCAACACCGTATTCCTGGTGTGGTCCCACCAGTGCTGAGTAGAGGGGAAGGATCATCTCACTTGACCTGAGGGCAATGCAGCCCAGAATACTGTTGGCCACCTTTGCAGCAGAGGCACATTGCTGTCTCATGTTCAACTTCTTGTCCACTGAGACTCCTCAGGTCCTTTTCTGCAAAGCTGCTTTCCACATGGGTGTCCCCTGGTATATACCAGTGCATGGAGTTGTTCCTCACCAGGGGCAGGACTTTGCACTTCCCCTTGCTGAACTTCAAGAAGTTCTTGCTAGGCCATTTCTCCAGTCCCTTTGGATGTCAGCTTGACCCTCTGGCCTATCCACCACTCCTCCCAGTTTTGTGTCATCTGCAAAATTGCTGAAGGTACACTCTACCCCATCATCTAGATCGTTAATGAAGATATTAAGCAGGATCAGACCCAGCATTTACCCCTGGGGTATTCAGCTAGTTCCTGGCCTCCGGCTACACAATTCATGCCACTGATTGCCAACCCTCTGGGTTTGGTGCTTCAGCCAATTTTCAGCCCACCTCACTGTCTGCTTATCCAGCCAACAAGTCAACAGCCTTCTCAATGAGGATCTTAATGGACACAGTGTCAAAGTTCTTATTGGAATTTGGGTAGACAATATCCGTTATTCTCCACTCGTCTAGCAAGCCAGTCATTTCACCACAGAAGGTGATCACATTGACTTCCCCTTGCTGAAGCCATGCTTGCTACTCCTGGTGACTTTCTTGTTCTTCCTGTGCCTGGAGATGGTTTCCAAGATTGGCTGCTCCGTCCACCTTCCCAAGTGCTGAGGTGTGGCTGATAAGCCAGGTCAACCAGAAGAAACCCCTGCCCTTTTTGAAGATAGAAGTGACATTTTCTTACCTCCAGTCCTCAGACACTTTTCCCGGTCACCATGACCAGCGTGAAAGTATTGAGAGGGGCCTTGCAATAACAACATCAGCCAGCTCCCTCAGTGCTTGTGGGTCTACCCCATCAAGCCTCATGGACTAAATCGTGTCCAGTTTGCTTAAGTATTTCCTCCCAGGTTACATGGCCTTGCTTCTAACCTGTCTATGTTTCCTGTTTGATTTTGAGTTTTGCCAGGACCTCCTTGTTCAGTGCCTCTTGGCAGTTTTGCTGGACTTTCTGCTCATTGGGTGAACCTAATCTGCTGCGGTCTTTTTTGTGAAATTTCTCTTTGTGTAGTTATTTTTTTCATACATATATATATATATAGTGGTATAGTATACTATAGTAGAGCAATACATAAATACTAATATAAATATATGTCATATATAAAATTTTGTTGGATATTATACCTTTAGTACCAGTAGCTATTGATGACAGCTGGCAACCCTTTCCAAGTGAATATTTTGTTCTTTTTGAACAATGGTGGAATTTAATTTAATCTGAATACTGATGCTCTTGAGATAAAAGACATTAGAATGTTCTATTGAAGATAAGAATTCCTTTAATGCTTACTGCGTTGTTTAATGAAGTATTCTCTGTTGTTAGCTTCCCTGGGAGTGTTCTCCTGTTTCTGCTTTCTTCTCTGCTTTGTCTTGCTACATTGTCCCATCATTTAGATTATGTGGGGAAGTAGAAAAGCATTAGTGGCATAAAATTCCCTGGTACAGTTGTAGTTCTGTCCCAAAGAAGTATCTATCTATCTATCTATCTATCTATCTATCTATCTATCTATCTATCTATCTATCCATCCATCCATCCATCCATCCATCCATCTATCCATCTATTTATCTGTCTATCTAATGTTTTAGAAACCTGAAGGCAGTCAGAGAAGGCTTTCTGAGCCAAATGAACTGTGATATTTACTGTATCATACAATTTTCCTAGCATAGTGTTTATTAATACTAAAAGCATGTAGTATTAATTAATTGTTCGGCATGTGAGTTAACTCCTGTTTTTTTGGTTTTGTTCCGTGTCTTCCTCAGCAGAGAGTGTCCGTGTTTACATCCTGCAGAAGAAACGAGTAGATATAAACTGTAGTTTTAATTCACACGATATTAATGTCTTAAATGTGACAGGGTAGAGATCCACGTTATCCACTGCAAATGCTCGAAGGGTTCGGTTACATGTGGTATGGGAGCTATAATTATGTTTTGGGCATGTACAGGCTCTTCCATGCTATTTCCTTTACATAGTTTTTCACATTTAATTGGTCACAACATCTCCCAGCAGACGGGTCCATTCACACTCACTCAGCTCTGGCTCAGCTCAGTTCAAACTCAGCAGGAAATGTCCTCACCACGGTATTAGGAAGTTACTCATGGAAGTTTCTTCACCACCTCACTTCATTATTCACTTCAAAGTCTTCTGTTGTTGTACACTCCAGGTAACAATGATATTTACTTCTATAAAAGAAACGATTAGTGCCTCCTTGGCTCCCGTCGTGAACTTCAGGTTGTGCGTACTGTATAGTCTTTGGGTTTTATAGGGAAATCTGAAATTTTTCTTTCCCCCCTGTAAGAATGTTTGTATTTTTCACTAGGAGGATGATGATGATGATGGTGGTGGTGATGATGAGACCAAAATGAAAATGCTTTCTTTGCTATAGCCCTGGAGGCAATCCTGTGTCTAGAGCTCACATCGTTTCACATGAACAGAACTAGTGACCAATCTGTATTTTATATACAATAGCACACTCTAGTGTGTATATTAATTAGCCATTATGTACTGATTCTTGTGACATTTAACTCAATTTCTCAGTGATTTTTGTTCTGTTCCATTCAATAAAATTATTTTTTTCTCTATTTTCGGGTGAATTGGAGGAGATGTGTATCTTCCAATGAGAAGTTACCAGTTTCCTAACAGAATCGCTGTGATACTCAATGCTATTTATTATTTTTTAAAAGAAAAGAAAGAAAAGAAAGAAAAAAAGAGCTGAGAACTTTGGCGGAGAGGAAAATCTTGATGCAATGGAGGAATTGAATATGAAAAGCCTTAATGATGTAGTTGCCTGTGGCAAAACTGCATAAGGTAGATTGGAAATTTGCCCTTTAGTTGCCAACGGTGAACCACAGTTTGCCTTTTTGCATTAGTAAAGGAATTAGGAGGGAAGAGAGTACCACCACTTTCTAAGATGTTGGCTTGGACTAATTATGAAGCTAATCATGACGGTACCACAGCCTTACAGAACAGAGGCAGCATCAACTCAGATAACTGGCTTGCTTGTTAAATAGAGTAGTGTAAGGTTCTTACCAGGTGTTAAGGAAACATTGTACAGTTAAAAAGTGGGTCCTTTCTTTTAACTTACTATTTTATAGGCTTGTTTTTCCTGACTTTTTTTTTTTTTAACAGGATTATAAAGTAATATAAAATGTAAAAATCACAGAATATCAGTTGACCCCAAAATATAGGATTTTATTTAATGGATTGCATTTGATGATTTGTGAAAGTGGGCAAAAATTTGGAATCTTCCTGAATTTATTTTAATTCTTCTATTATTTTTTCCCACATATAAATGTGATCTCACAGGTCTTCTTTGCAGTACTGGCTTTTGCTTTATCTGTGTGTTTCTGCTCTGATATTTTTATTGTTATAAATTATGATTATTGATAACCTAATAAAAAAAGAGGATGAATTAAATTAAATTTGTTTGATCACATGAGACAAATCAGATCACATGAGACAAAATCATCCTTATCATTCAAGTCTTAATTGAATTTTTGAAGGCACATACACTTGGTAGCATTAAAGCCTGTGTTCTTCTGCATAAACTGTTCACAGTGATGTCTTTCCTCATCTGAGTCACAAAATGTAAAAAATTGAAGCATGGATAACCATCAAGCAATGAATTGCCTGTTACTTCCATACTGTGTCCACACAGAATGGCTCGTGCCTTTCAAATGTCCATCAAGATTTTGATCACAAAATAAAGTAAACCCCTCTGTCTTCCAAGTTTATCATCTGAGATTCTGTCCAGCACAAGGGACAAGAGAAGGGGATGAAAGTCCTCTGAAGGTGATTTTACTTAAATTTCAAACTTCTCAACTCATGTTTAATTCCTTTCTTAAAAGCATTTAGTAAATAAAAGAAGGGAACAACAATGTTCTTTAAAAACCTCTCTCCAAAGTCATGCAGACCGTGCAGGGGAATTCTACAAGAGCCAGAAAACACAAAACTCTTCTCTCTTTGACAGGAAATCTGAATATTGCATTTTAATTTCAGGCCTACACCATTCAGAGCTTTTCATAAAGCTTCCCTTTTCTTTCTTGCAAGCAGAGTAATAATTCTCAGAGTAGTTATGTCGGTTCATTAAACCCATTTTCCTATGGAAAGTACACAATTTATCGAGGATTTATGAAGAACTGACATGCCCGTTGTTCATCGAATGAGTATGCTGCTGTTCTTGGAATGTTTCTGTTGTGTTCATAGCCAAATCATGAAACTTGGGAGCTTTGATGTATTTTTACTGTCAGACAGTAATTCAGCACATACATTTCCAAAATGGGTTACTTAAAGTGACTTTGGGTCTTCTCCTCACCAGGACCAAGCACACGTTTTTTTGAGTGATGTATCTATAAGATTTTGAAACAGCATTTTACAGACTTTCAGAAGAAAAGGCCAACCATCCTCAAAAGCTTTGAAACAAGTTAAAAAAAATAAACTTACAGGCCTGCTCTCTTAGCTGACAAATCTTCCAAATAGACACAGAAAAAAGGCAGTGTGGTGTTCATCAGACTGGATGAAGAACTTCCTTGGAGGGGACATTTTCATCTCTTGTGCTTGTACTAGCAGCCCTTCATTCTCTCTTCTACCCCTTGTTGTAGAAATTGATGCCTTTCTGATGCCTTACTGTTAGTTCTCTACTAATGACATTTTTTTCCTCTACTTTAGGAAATATTTTAAGAAAGTTAACTAATCTAAAACGCGTTAGGTGGAATCTTTGTGTTGCTAGTTAGACCTTGGTGTTGATGCTTCAGCTTGTGTTACCGGTTTGCAGTTAGTACAGGATCTTGAACAAGTCACTAGTTCTGAAAAAACTAAGACATTTATTCTAAGAGGACAAACTGCATTTCTTTTTGCTTTATCTCTTGATTTGCCTGGTTAATGCTAGTGAGAGACGCTCAGAATGAAATACCTTACTTCCTTGGTCAACACTCTTGATCCGTCGTGTCTCATTGTTGCAATCAAGGTAATTCTCATAGATCTTAGATGGAAACCTTATGGGTTTAATTCTTCTCGTTTAAAGGCTTTTCTCAGCATGGAATGCTTTCTCTTCAGTTTTGGTTTTGTTGTTTTGGTGGTGTGTTTTTTTCAGCTAGAATAATTAATGACCATTAACTTCCAATTTCTATATAATTCTTTTTTTCATATTTTTGAGTCCAGGATAAGCTACTACAGTAAATACATTTTCCTCATCTTATTCCCCCTGTGTTCCCTTTTCACAGGGAACATGCTCGTTAACGATTTATGAAGTTTTGGAGTTAAGCACTGGATCGCGTTTTTCCTCCTTATGCCAATTCTGTAGTTTTGTACTGTAAAAATATTGCCCGCTCAGCAGTTATTTGGGTTATTTTTTTTACATATATAACATCTGAATTTAACCAGTTTATGGCATCAGTAATACCTGTGCACCACAATCTGATTAAATTGATGTACCCAGACACTGCGCGTTGTCATCTGATTTAGTAGTTTATTTGCAAATCACAATATTTCTGTCTTGAATTATTCTGCTTCATATCAGTTCTTCTTTCAGAACTTCACAAAAAAAGACCAGTTCTATTCAAGAGAATCTGAAGGTGTCATTATATTTGGGTGAACAATAAGAAGCTTGTATAGCTATAATTTCTATAATTTCAAACTTTTTGCAAGGGTGTTCCTTTCAGAAGAAAGGAACTGAATGGCAGAACAGCATCCTCTCATCAAATATAGAGTTACAGACTGATTTATTCATTTTTAATTGTGTTATTTAGCCTTTCATAATAAAATCACACGTGCTTTGTTAGACACTAGGTTTAGCTTATTCCAGACAGACAGACCTTAGAAAACATAGAATTTTATTAAATCCAAAAAGCAATAATTGCATAGTGCAAGTTGTGCATGGTTTTGCCCTGCAATCACTGTGAGTTAACATCTGGGGGAATGGGGGGAATGGCTTTCTGCTTTCTGCACCATTTTGCAGGGTAATTAGAGCACCTATGACCTGCTGTTTTAGCTGATTTAAGAACAGATTCCCAAAGCAAAGAACGTGGGGGGAGGGAAAGGTTTTCATCTTCTTACTAATTGGTAATTTCAAAAAGTGGTGCTGCTCATTGATAAGTGTGAAATGCTGCTGAGAATCTAATAAGGTGTTCACGTTGCAGACTCAGATAGCAAACCACAGGCAAACATTTTTATGTAAATGCAAAGAATATCAGAACGTTCCTATCTGTGATATTTTTACACAATACTATGAATACAAAAAGTAGAGCTTTGTTTGAAAAACATATTCTTATGTCTTATACAAGAACACTTTCCTGAGAACATTATGAATAAAAAAAAAGATAAAAAAGGAGCTATGTGCTCAGTAGGGTTGGCTCTTCTGAGGAAGCTGAATCTGATACTAATCAATTTTAACATTTTTATTAATGTAGGCAGTAAATAACATTTACTGAGAGAGGGATTTGGAAGTTGTGCCATCCACAGGTGCCAAGAGACCAGAAAAAAATCAGAGTAACAAAGAAAACCTTAAAACCATTTGGAGAACCATTTAAAATTCTCTGAGGTCTCATAAAGTACAATTAGGAAATAAAGAAAAATAAGTTTAGTGTTAGGACCAGCTTGAATTGAGCATATATATTATATCTAAAGAGTCAAGATGTGCGTATCTCTTAATGACACCTACCAAAAATGAGGAAAATAATTGGTGTTTACTCTCTTAATTAAAACTGCCGTGCTAAGTGCCTATGTTGTGTGTAACCTTTCCATGTTTTTTTTTTTGTTTTTTTTTAACAGGAAAAACATAAGCAGGAGTTAGAAGACATGAGAAGAGCTGGACATGAAGCCCTGACTATTATTGTTGAAGAATTCAAGGTAAATGAGTTGCCAAGAAAACACAAATTTCCAAATAATATTATTGTAACTGTATATAATAAGTATGCACTACAGACAGCCTTCTTAGGCACTATTTATTTTGGTTGCTCAACCTCTTTCATCTTAACACTGTCTTTTCTGTTGTTCCCAATTTGGACTCTTTGGCCTGAAATTTTGGATGAGGTGTTTTCTCACTCAGCGCTTTGGGAAACTTCAGCTAAAGTAGATGAGCCATTTTCAGTAATAAAACTTACAAAAGAGCAAACCAAAAAAATGTTCAGTCAACCCTGGTTGACTTCAGGTTTGGGTATTTATCACATTTTGTAGCTCCTCAGTCTCAACAAACTGCACTTGCAGGAGAGAGGCCTCATAGAGCAATTCAGCAGGTTTTGATCTACACAGCACTAGGAGGAGCTAAGGATGGAAATAAGGCTGAATCTGTGACTCTTTTTTTTTTTTTTTTTTTTATTCTTCCTAGTTCCTCTCAGCTGGTAAGATGAAACAACTGGAATTAACCATGGAGGATAAATCTGTGTCTTTTGTGCTGTTATGGAAACTTCCTAGTAAGAAATGCATATGGGACAAAACCTGAATCAAGTTAGGAGGAGTAGGTAAAGCCAAGAATTCTAATTAGACATAAAGAAAGTGAAAAAGGTCTGATGGGAAGGAAAAATTCTACAGGGAAATGGAAAAGAAAGCTGGTTTTGAGAATGAGAAGGGAGACATGAGACCTGGTAGACAACTGTGAGCTGGGAACACAAGTCTGACGATGGAGGTAGTGAAGGGGAAATTCAGGTTGTAACTGCTCAGCAACAGCAATTCATGACCATGGTCTGCCATGGAGGGCAAGGTGGACCAGATGCAGAGGGATTTAAACTTGCTGGAAGAGGGAATGCCAGAGACAGAAGGACTCCATGTGAAGGAGTGGCTTTTCCCTTGGTTATGAGGTAGGAATGGTCACAGCGTTGCGTTGTAGCAATCCATCCTGGAATGTTAGTGCTCTGGGGCCACTTTTGGTGGACAGTGCTGACGCCGGGGTCTGAACTGAACACTGGGGTGATGCTTTACATGATCAGTGCTGATCAAGTGTGTATAATTCCTCATACATGTGTCATGGTGGATCTGTGCAGACTCCTTGTAAAGCGGTTTATGGAAGTAGAACTGTCCAATCTGTTGTTAATTAAGCCTTTTTATGTTTAAGCACAAACATGTTTAATTTGCCTCAAGGAGTGTGACTTCGTTACTAACCTGTAAGGGCTGATGGTGTTTTTAGGAACCTCTGCTTGAGGACAGCCTGTGTCATAGGCTGCAGAAAAGTTTAAAGTCATTCTGGTCATCATATGTTTGCTACAATTCATAATTAGAAAGTCTTTCAGCAATTTTGCTGATCGCTGTTGGCCGTGTTCTAGCCAATACTGAAATCGGATGATCTGTAGAAATAATGTCTGTCTCCATCATTACAACTTACACTAATTTCACCTGCAGGGAACTTATCCAGAAAAGTTTCAAAAGTTTCCATTCCTTAGAAAAGTTAAGCGTCTCGTTTCTCTGTACCTCCCTTATTTCACTTCTGGAGGAGAAGGATGGCATTTCTTTTCCCACACTTCTTGGGGAACCACTTTACAGTGGAAATTCTCAAATGAGAGTTTTCCTCACACTGTCCCACTTTGGATGGGTCACTGAACACGTTGTGTATCAGCATTTGTTATTTCTGTTTTGTGCTAGGTTTGTGTAAAATAATGGGCTTTTTCTGTGTGAACTTATATTTTGGAAAAAAAACAGTGAGCTATAGGTAATTTCTGAACTTCCATTTCCTCCTCTTTATTTCTGAAAATATAAACAAATTGTGAATGCAACAATTTTATAGTATAGCATGAAAGGTCTGCATGTTTTCTACATATAATTGTTCACCATTTTAATGCCTTTGTGTGAGCTAAAGGAGAGTTTTGCATGTATTATTCCTTTTCAGGAATAATTTCTTCATGTATAGCGGGGTAAAAGAGCATACTCATGTGCCATATTGATTTTTGAAAGCTATTTTACCAGTCATCAGCAGCTGGGAAGATCTGATTTGCCTTCTGAAAAAAAAAAAAATATTTTTATCAGATTATGTGATTTGGCCCGAAAGATTAGGGATTTAATTGAATACTGTGATTCTATGCAATATTTATATTTAGTATATTATTTCTCATAGACTGTTTATATTCAAGTTATATAAAGACATTCTTTAATACCAGGGAACCATGGCATGAATGTTCTTCATACAAGTCTTCCTGTTGCCTCATGTGGTTAGTTGCCATATTTTGGTCAATGAGATCACAGTACTCATAGGAGAAATAACATCAGATATGCCAGCCTCTGAGTAAAATACTGCAACCAACTTGTTAGGATTTAAAAAAAAAATAATCATTTTTTGGTTGTTTGTTTATTGCTTAAATACTTTTTCAGTAACGCTTTGCCATGTACTTAAAAAAAAAAAAAAAAGGGAGTAACAGTGAATCATCAGAGAATTCAGTGAAGTCAAAAACTGTTCTGTAGTTTTGTTGGAGAAAATAATCTCATGGATTCTTTTAAAATGTTAATTAATGCTTAATATTTCAAGATGGAACAGGGTTGAGATTTATTTTTTTTTTTCCGTTAAGTAAATGAGTCAAATGTGGTTTTGTAATTATAAAAGTAATATTTAACATTTTGGGGACTTTTTAATTGCTCATATCGTTGGGAATTTATTGTATTTATCAGACATGTTGGCTGATCCCCAAATTACCTTGAGTATGGAAATTCACCTAAGCAAGTCTACTGAATTGTTTAAAAGGCGCAGGAAGGAAAAAAAAAAATCTTTCTTACGATGAATACAGTCCTATTTTGCATTCCTTGGGTATTAATAAAATAAACTGAAGCAGATTATTCCAATCAAGTGCTTGTTTATGGCTCAAATTAAGTTCTGTTGCAGTCGTGACTGGTGGAATTATAACTGATCGTCTCTGATACCAACTAATTATGATTTTGTAATTCCACTCCAAGCAGGGTTTTAGCATGGTGGATGTAAGGCCCGACACTGGTTGTTTTAAGGATAGATGTGTTAAAATATGAACCATTCTTCAAATATAATCTCCAATATCCCTCAAGCCCCAAATCCTGTAACTTAGGTATTGAAACTCTGGGTTGAAGAACGACGGAAACGAGTTGACCACTTGCCTTTGCTGTATCCCCACCACAGAGGAGTCATTCCTACTGGTAGATTTGTGAAAAGTGCCTTTCATTTAGTGGACAAAGGAAAAGAGAGTTACCAAGTGAGTAAGGAGAAGCTCACATTTTTTCTTACATTTAGAGCCAATTATTCCTCCTTGCAGATTTACTTCGGCAGACTTGTTGTTGTTGTTCTATCTTTCTGTGCTTGAAAATGGGTTACACTTTCTGATCATTACCCCCCCTGTATTTCAGGGAATTAGTTGTAAATGGACAATATTTTTCCACATTGATCTTCCATCAATACATCATCCCTAGGTACTCACCAGGCTCTCACATTAAAAACCAAACCCTCTCAAGTCCTACTGGTCCTTTTTAATATGGCAACCGTGTTGAGAATGGAGATGACAACTTGAAGTCAAATAATGGTTTATTTTCAAGGATCTGAAGATACCAAAGCCCTTAGAATTATTGCAGTTGTCTTTGGAATGTTAGCTTGCCAAACGCTCTGGGAAATGCATTAACAGAGACCATTAGACACTTTGTAGCACAAACCCTCAAAAACCTTGGCCATCGTTAAGCATCTCACATTCTTATCTTCCTTTCAACAAATAAACCATCTGCAACGTAGTCATGAAATTTGTATAACAAAACATGGGAAAGCAAATTAAAAAGGAACTTAGTGTTCTGTGTAGGCCAAGTTTCCCCTTCTCATGTTTACCTAGTTTTTTTTTTAATTTCTGTCTTTCATGTCATTATTTTTTTAAACTCTTATCCCTGGTAATTAACTACAGTAAAGAAAAGTAAATGTAGATCTTGGAAATGGTGCTTGTGGGATCATGTCACATTTTAAGATATTTACCACAAGCAACATAAGGATTTTTCTTCTGCTTGTTTAATCAGGCTTTTGTTCTGAAATTGTCACAGTTATGTAAATAGACGAGTTAAGAATTTTAATCTGTTTTGTTTATATTTCTCACCATATAAAATATCCTCTAATGTAAGCTTTAAAGAATATGATGTTACAGGCAGGTGTATTTTTTGATGATATTTATATACTTAGATTATTTTAGGCAATTATTAGCCTTCTAAAAGACAGCTTGCATGAATCAGATGCGTGGTTCCTTTTATGGAAATTAACTTCAAGATGTACAGTCCTTTCCAGCCCTTTCTACAGTCAGATTTTTGTCTCTAAGTTTTTGGTTTTAAGTGCTTGGGGTTTTTTTTTCAGCTTTCCAGAATGTAAGAACAGAGGGATTTGCAAAGTATGAGATATGGGAGGGGCATCAGGTTGTCTTTCAAATTGTTTTTGTGTCCATAGTAGACCTCTGAACCGAAAGGTTACCTTCTAATAAACAAAAGAAGATTTGAAAGATTTAATTGCAGAAGAAGTTAACCTAGAATCACGGTATCTTCTTTCTGACATCATAGTTTATCCCTAGTGAAGAGGGAAAACTCTTGAAAAGTGGCCAGTTCTCAGCTCTTGAGAAAACCAGCTTAACTTATTAAATTTCCAAGATGACATCCTGGCTCAGGAAGGCCTGACACATGGATAAAAGGATAAATTCAAAAATTGTTGCAAGAGCTTCTATGTCACTTCTAACTCCTATCCTTATCTGTATGTAAATTGCGCTACAATTCAAGCGGACCTTGAATATAATAAAATATTGGTTTTTTGTCATGAAAAGCTGATGGCTAGAATAAGAGAGATTCCTTATCATTTTTACAGTATAGGAGTACTCATGGACAACAGTGATACTGCTATAAAAGTCTTTCTCCAGAATTCTGATAAAAGCAAGGTACCATCAAGTCTCAATTTTCAGAAGACCTGGCTATCAAAAATATATTATTGATTTATGCATCTTGATGTTTTAAAAGCAGTTGTAAAAGTTACAAGATATCTCTCCCTCCCTTTTTAGTAAGGATGACTTTTTATATGTGGTTCTGACTATAGAACCAAAACCGCGTTGTTAAATACTGTAATAATTGGAAGGTTTGATTGAGAGTGAGTTTGCAGTTTGTTTCTGGCAGAGTCTGGCCACGGTGTTTTGCGGAAAATAAATCATTTAAACTCACATGCCAGTAAAACTGAGATATCCAGATAAACTGAGCATAGTATGCAAACTGTAAGTCGTTGATCATTACTGGTAGACCCAAAGCAGCTGAAATTGAAAGTGAATTTGTTGCCCCGTCCTTCTCTTTGATTCAAATGTCTTTTATGTCATGAAACACCTGACTAGAATCCAGTTCACAGCGTAAACAGGACAGCGCGGTTGGTGAAGTCATGAATCTTCCTCGTGCCCTGATGCACATCGAAATGTGTTGACCTTTTGTAATAAAAAAAAAATAAAATAAAATAACTTGCACGAAGAATTTTCCACAGGAAATACTTTGTGACTTGATATGTAAAATTTCACAGCGCGAGCTCTGTTGAAAGCTTTGGTAACACTCTATGACTACGAGTGGAAACAATTTGGGAAATTGAACTCAGCGTTGTGATTTATTTCATGTAGAACCAACTTCATTGTAAACTGCAAATTGACCTAAACAGGAGTTTAATTGCTTTCATTTTGGTTAATGTTGACTTGTACAAAAATACCCCCCTGTATTCCATAGCACATAAATGGACATGTTTTATTTTCACTTAATGGGAAGCTCACTGGAAAATAGGCAGTATCTTGGGCTGAAGTGGATGCTTCATTTTTAAAAACCTTTTTTAAGACATTTTAAAAAAATCTTATAAATAGTTTTATATACATAGTACGTTCACTTGCTAATAACTGAGTTATAACACCACCAGGATATTTTATTGAGTTAATATATTTTCTCCAAGGGTCAGGAAAGAGTTTTGTGCACTCTTCTCTTATCATTCAACAATTGGTTAATTATATTTTGCTCTTAAATAAAGCAGTAGAAATTAATTAGTGGTGGAGGCAGGATGCTGAATGCAGTGATTCTAATTCAGATTCTAATCTGAAGTCTAATGCTCTGAAGCATAATACTCTGAAGCATAGAACTTATTATGTACTGTTGCTGAAATTAATCATGGTATTTAATGTAGTTTGAAGTAGTAGTGTAACTTTTACTTTTCACTAGGTAAATTTATTTTTCAAGATGATTTGGTTTGAACGTGCTGACTTAGCAATTTTGAAGTACAAAAGGTGTTTGATATACTGACTTGTAGTTAGTTAAAGATGTTTGAGCAGGAGAAAGAAACCAGAGAGGATTTTTTTTTTATTATTGATTGATTAAGGGTTTTGATGCAGTGCTTTCAAGTAACTTTGTAGAATATAATGTAGCAGCCTGTACATCTTGATGCATGTTTCCTACTGATGTTTCATGTGAGTTTAACATTTTCAAGCCTTTCCCACATCTGAGAAGTCTGGTTTTTGCATGTATTGGAATTGATTTTATACTGTTTTTCAGAGGAGATGAGAGCTTTTCCTCTTGCCTTTTTTTTTTTCTTTTTTTTTATTTTCTGACTAGTTTTTTCCTCCAATAAAAGAGGGAGTTCACAGAAAGAGATTTGGCAATTTATTGCTGTTAGGGAATTTGGGATGAATTTGGGGGTAACGGTCTATATTTTGGCTATATGACTCAAGAAGAATTCTCATAAATTCTACTTTTTGGCCATCCAACAAATCCTGTTCTGGACAAGCAACTGTGGTTGCTGTTGCCAGTAGAATTAGGCAGTAAGCACTAGGGCTGGGCAAATAGGTTGTATTGAAAATGGGCTGGAGTCTCTGTGCTATGGTTTTGGCAAAATCTTAATGCTTGCTCTTTTGCCTTTCCAAGGATAAGAACAAATTTTAGAAAGCATCTAGTTCTTTATACATAACACAACCTGTAGAAATACAGGGGGAAAAAAAATGTGATCACTTGTATTTTTCTAATCTTTAAATTTTCTTCTCGAATTGGGTACAGTACAGATTTTTTTCCAGTCTATATGAAGTGATGCTGGTCTCCAGTGTTCCCATCATACATGTCAGTTACATCCCAGGACTACTAAGTTCTCTGCCCATTGGTAAAGCATTTAATGGAGTAATTAAGATTTGTGTTCACTTAAGGACACCCCAAGGTGATTATGGATAAAGTTCTTCTTGTGATGTTTGGATCTAGTTTCAACTTGGAGTCTTCCAAAATTAATGTAATTTAAAGCTAAGGTTAGCTCTTTATCTAAGCTCAAGAAAGAGTTTGGTCTAATTTACTTAGCTAAGTTTTGTTTTGTTTTGGTAAAATTCCAGCTTACAAAAATAGAATGGATTCACTTTTAAATTAGTTTGTAGAAACAACAAAAAATGTTTTGTACTATCATTTAAATGTGTGAAGATTTTGATAATGGTTTGAGAAAATCATTGTTTCTGTGATTTTGGCTATAGATTAAAGTTTAAGGCTTAAAACTTGACTGAATTTTAGCTTTGGTTAGCTAAGAAGATTGTGCCAAGTTGAAAATGAATTATAACTGAATCAAACCTAGTAAAACAATGTCAATGTAGACACTAATTCTTGGTTTTCTCAGTTAAAGGGTTGGGTTTTTTTGTCCACTTTTATAATTGTGAAAGTGTAATATGAGACACAGGGAAGAAGGAAATGTTAAAAGGCAATGTATATATGTTTCTGTGATTCTGGGGCTATGGTGATATTTTTTGTTTTCTTTTCAGGAGTCAGAGGAAAGATGTTACTATTCTTATTTTATTAGTCCTTAATTTACTTTGATTATTTAATATGTAAGCTTTATAAATTGTGTCTTTGTTTGAGTGGAAAGACATCAGTTCAAATGAACAGACTCAAAAGGATCAGTTCATCACATCAAATGATGATGTATTTACGATCATAACTATTGTCACTATAGTGGCTACAGTTCATTCTTATTCCTGGCTTTGTGTTTTAATTGTAAGAAAACCACTTTCAGTAGTTGTTTATTTAAGGTACCACAATCCTTTAAACTGTTCCCTGGTACAATGATTTACATGAGGGCTTGGGAGGCAGAGGATTTTTTTGAAAACCAGAGAAATTACGAATGGGAAAAGAAGATCTAGTAACTGCCTGAAAAAGATGACTTTGTGTTTGGGTCTAGCAAAGACCTAAAAGGCAACCTCACTTTTGGTTAAAGGCAGATGTTAGGGCTTGTGAAGTGTGTTGGGCTGAGGAAGGGGGAGGGGGGGGCGGGAACAAAAAAAAACCCAAGGAGCAATAAAGACTAATTGATAAATGTAAAAAATTCCTGCAAATCTGAACCCACCACTTCCTCTATGACCATAACAAGTGTAGGCTGAGGCAACAAACGTGATAGAGTGTAGAAACGGCTCCACGTCAAGATCGATGTCTCTTGCCATCAGTTCTGAAACTGGCTGTTACTAGAGCATGACCCTTGCCACCCAGTGTCAAGGAAGTTCATTGCCCAATATCCAGAAGGAGAAACGAATTACCAGGAGCACCCATATGGAAATCCTACCCTTTGACTTCACGCAACAGATGCTATCGGCTACCTTCTACTGTAACCTTACTTGAAATGATTCCATGAGCTCTCAAAAGGAGATGGCTTCAAGAATGCCAGCTTGATATCAGGTCAGTGGCCACAGATGCATCAGTCCGCCAGGATAATTGTATAGTTAATTGAGGAATAAAGTGGTTCAGCAGCAGTAAGCAGTTGCCCAGAATAGCAATTAGTCAAATAGTCTAGTGTCATTGTACTGAAGGAACCGTGTGACTATAAGTTAGAGATCCCTATCATCAGGTAGATAAATGTATGGCTTACTTTAGTAAATTACTTAATTAGTCATTTTTTTCAATTAGTAATTTAAGTAGTTGCTTATCTTGACTTCTGCAAAAGATTTGTGGGGATATCATGCATCTCATATTAGGAAAAAATTCTTCACTGAAAGGGTTGTCAGGCATTGGAATGGGCTGCCCAGGGAGGTGGTTGAGGCACCATCCCTGGAGGTGTTC
>JAOTQQ010000001.1:76109641-76143383 GCA_026546715.1 Gallinago undulata | reverse complement strand
AGCCCATCAACACTAATTGTCTTCAGTTCTGTATCTTGTTTCAGGTCTGTCACCTATCTTTTCACCGTGCTCTTCTAATTCTAACTCTGCAGTTTAGAACGTTGCTAAAATTGCAGAAACTTTTCCAAAGTTAAATTCTGAGACATTTTTTTTTTTATTCTGGCTCTTTTGACGGTTGCCTTCCCCACCGATCCCAAAGTGAGAAGGTTCTGCTGTAGCTTCTAGTTTAGCTTCATCTGCATGAAGTTCAATATCATCTCTGACATACCACACTGCTTGTCAGTGAAGCGTCCTCTGTATTAATCAAAATCACTATCCGTTGCTTTTGAAACAAACATTTGAGAGATCAGCTGGTTACTATTCAGTTATTGCTAGGTATTTCTGCATCTACCCTTTTCTTAGTCCAATAATCTTGCTTATCTTGAACATCCAGTCTCAGATGTCCCCTAGGTCTGGAGCTTATGGGTCACCTTCCCCCTTTCCTGGAGTGTGTTGAAAGAACCAGTTCTGTCAAAGACACTTGTGACCACTGTAATGGATGCTTCCTGAGGGACAATTTCTTGGGCTGCTGATGTGGTTTTTTTTCAAGAAAGTACACTCTCATATCAACATTTCAACAAGCAAACCAGGCATTCTCGTGGCATGTATTCAGGGGCACCAGGGTCATGGTGTCCTTCATCGATGAACAGGAAAAGGAGAACTCTTCCCCTCTATGCCAGGAATCAGTCACATCATATAGTGAATATTTAGGAAATCAAGGTGAGTTGTACATATCTAACATTTGAGAACATCAGAGAAAATGTAATTGGAAAGCACAGGTCACTTTTTACAAGTTGGAAAATCCTAAATTTCATCCTTACTTTTTTTCTGAGACACAAACTTTTGATGTTGCCTCCTGAAAATGAGCACCAGCTTTGACCTTGGGGTTTAACTCATGCTGTATGAAAATACATATTAAAAAAACAAAACGATTAACACATTTTTGATGCTCAGAAAATGAAGGCACATCTAACAACAGCAGGTTAGTAAAAGTGCTTCAGTATAGTCAGATGTTGGTCAGTGCTAGAAGTGACACGCCACATGGGGTAGAACAATATGTGTCTTCATTATTAATATTAAAAAACTCCAAACAAAACAAAAAACTCCAAACAAAACCCCAAACCAAACCAGACATCTGACGGTAAAATTTATCTCTCAGTGAGATTATGGACAAATTTAGATAATAATTCTCTCTTTTAGAAAGTACTAGCAATCTTTTATGACACATGAGGTATGGAAAAGGTCTACAGGCTACGCATACCTCAGATTTTAGCAGGAAACAGTAGCAATTTTATATATATATATATATATAAAATTTAAATTCAGTCAATATATGTCATACTTGTAGGAAAAATATAGTTTCATCGCTGAGACTTCTTCGCTAAGCAGTTGCTTGGGTTGGATGCTGGATGCAGCTAACAGAGGTCAGGTCCATACTTGAATACGTGGAGTAGAGTGTCTTCCAGCTTTCCCTGTTTTCCACTCTTTGAATAGAAGTAGTCTTTGGAAACATGAAAGGAAGCTTTCCTTCTGAACATTAGAGAAGACATAGAGACTGAGCAACTTTAAAAACACAAACCATAAAAAGCACCCTAATAAAGATGGAGTAAGTAAGCATCTATTATTTAAAAGTATTTACTATATATGGCTAGGATATTCTAAGGAATTTTCTCATTAAGGTCGCTAGACCATGACCCTGATAATGTAAAAGGGATTACATGTTTTCACTGAAAGCCCTAGAAATTATGATGTATGAGAAATTTCTCTCACTAATCCATCAAAATGGATGGTGTTATAAATGTAGACTATATTGAGGTTGATTTTTATATTCTTTTTAAAACAGTCAGTGATCTGTGTATTAGGGTAGAATAAAATCTTCAATACCTGCAGCAGGTCACCTCTCGTTTACGAGAAATCATTTCACCTCTATTTATTTCTATTGCACTTCTCTTTCCTTAGCTTGATGGTCTCCTTCCTTATGGTCTTCTAAAACAGTGTGAAACATGCATTCTTGGGTAGGGAGGGATTAAAGTATATGTGAAGTGAGGCTCAGATCACACATTTCCATCTTTAAATTATGACTTGACAATATTCTTCTTTTTCTCTAGGTCCTTCTGAGGAAAGTGTATCAAAGAGATACAACTGGACATTTTGTGTTACCCTTT
Organism: Gallinago undulata; assembly: GCA_026546715.1. Taxonomy (NCBI): domain Eukaryota; kingdom Metazoa; phylum Chordata; class Aves; order Charadriiformes; family Scolopacidae; genus Gallinago; species Gallinago undulata. The sequence goes on along the minus strand of JAOTQQ010000001.1, from coordinate 76,141,179 downwards.
TCATGCTTGGATGTAGTTAAAGGGGATATGTGTTACTGTGGCCCTTAATTATGTTAGTCTGCATATTTTCCATTTTGATTCATGTAAAAGAAGAATAAAGACAAGGAATAGAAGTCTTTAATTCTGTAGTTCAATTGCATGCATATTCTTTTCTGGGCTGGACTTCTTTTCTTCTACTCAGTGAACCTTTGAGGATGTGCCATAAGGATGTGTAGCCTCCAGTTTTCCTTTGTATAGAGTATATTATGCTGAAATTTTTTCCAGAGCTTTAAGAAGCCAAAGGAGCTGCTTGTGTAAGTGCTGAGAGAGAACAGTTCTGGAAGTGCCACACAAAAAGGAAAGGACTCAGTTAAAGGCTTCATCTGCACTTTGCCATGTCATATTTTTCATTATGATTTCATGTGAAGCTATGAAATAAATCTTGCTTTTGAAGACATAACAGCATTTAAGATAAGTAGAGTTAGCCCCATGTCCTTAGTTCTTTTTCCACTCCTCTATCATGATCTTGGCTGTCATTTGTGTGATAAATAGTAGTTTAAAATCTGTCGGATGGTGCATGAAATCTTGTGCCCTATTTTTTATGTGTTTTGCATAGCCTTCTGTGAAGAGTTCCAGTAAGTCCCCCAACAATTCCTAAAAAATCAAATGTAAAAAGTACTTGTTTTATGTAGCAAGTGGTGATGCAGCATGTTTATATAATAATGCATTTTATTAACTTTGATTTTTTTTTATTTGTCCCCTCTTGTAAAAAAAAGAGGTTCTGTGTTTTTCCCATCTAATTGTGATGGGAATCTATTTAGTGCCAGCTCTAGAAGAGAGCATAAGCAAACTAGTTTCTTAAGAGAATTTTGAATATTTGCATTTTAGGACACATTAGCCAAATTTTGCAGTGAGAGTAGCAGGTACTTCAATAATCCTGAAGACTTGCATACCAAAAAAATGAAGAATGCAGGGGACCTAGCCTTTCTGATTCATTAATTCCAACTATGATAGGTTTGGAAATTCTATTTTATGTCTCCTTTTTGTTTTTTGTGTTTTTTTGCCATTTTCTCTCAGTTCTCAGAAATCTTGCGTTTTGCTGCTGTAGGAATGATTATTTATTCATTCCCTCCAAAATTAAGTGCTTCCTAGCAATCATTCCTGTTATGTTTTCATCTAATTCACTTTGCACCTAACCTCCAATCTTTAACTATAGTTCATCTAGATGTGGCATTTCAGGTCTGCTGTTCTTCTGCCAAAGGCCAAGTTAGACTTTCTCAGAACTTCTTTATTCTCTGGTAATTCCTGATTATGTAAAGGGAAAAAAACAGTATTTATTAGAATCTTATTGTCAATTTGAGTAATTCATTTATTTCTGAATTCATAATACCTCCATGATTTCTGCATATTTAGAGACAATTAGAGTGAAAAGATCATGAATCAGCTATTCCTGTGCTGGGAAGGCTTGCTTTTTTTTGTTTGTTTGGGGTGGGTTTTTTTCCTTAAGTCCTGAAAAAGTTTGATTTATCCTCGCTCTGCGTTTTGGTTTTGTATGTGTTGACTTTGTATCCCGTAACGCTCAGTATTTACCTCTCAAAGTAAAAGTTAAATTGCTTAGATCCAAAACCGCATATCTATTTTGATTTTTTTTTTTTAATAACTATAAATCCTTACTGGAATCTTCTAACTTCATTTGAACCCACTAGCACAAGATAGTTAGAGGATGATTTTGCAATCCCTCGAACTCTGAATTCAGGCAGGATGCTTTCAGAGTCTCAACCAAAAGTCTTATCTGGAAATTGCATTCGTTTCCTTGAATTTGTCAAGTTAAACTTGAACGTAGTTCATCAGTGTGATTTTTGCTTTCTGCATTTGCTTGTATAACGAGTGTCCTTAACCTTAATTGCTTGTTATGAGTTTATATTATCAATTCTGGTTGATACTGAACATCTGAGTAATATAATATGACTTTTCTCCTCAATTATTTTTGTCGCCTTTTCAACAGAAAATTACTTTCTTTTTCTTTTGATTTTGCTGTCTACTGTTACTGAATGTTTTGCTGTTTATATTGCTCATATATTATTTTTCCTGATAGATGGAGCAATTCTGTGAGAACTCATACAGACTGTGAAACGAATGAGATAAGGAAGTATTAATTAGCCCTTCTGGTTTTGTTTTTTTCTTCATATTTTTACTGAAGTTCCTTATCTCTGCATCCTTAGGACCTCAAAGCTTGTGGGTTCTTTTCATAGCCTCTATTACTAATGTACGCTTTCGAGGAGTATTTTCATTATTTGTATAGCTTCTTACTTGATTTAAAAAACAATAAAGCACGTATCCAGCAGAATGTTTTAAGCTTAATTTCAGCCTCTGATGTGCCTCAAAGTTTACATTTTATATACTGTCTGTATACTGTTAAGTGGAACCCTGAGGGGAACCATAGGCTTAGTTATTTTATCACCACTATTATAATTTTACTTTACATTTTCATCGTTTTAACTTTTCTGGTTTAATAACGTTCTGCTGATCCCCGAGCTTTCTCTTCGAAAAGTTTTCCTGCTTTGTTAGCCACTTGGACCTCAAACTGGCAGAAAGATACAGTTCAACCATGCAGTAATAAGTTATAATTTGAGGAAGTGGAAATATGTAACAGATGTTGGAATCCTTCAGACAGATTTTCCACCTTGCGCTGCCAAACAGTCAGATGCCACAGATAGTGAGGACAGTGTAGGAAACCAGTTATGACTACCAGATCTTCTCATTTTGACTTGAGCCCAGTTTAGCGGCGGCGAAGAAAAGGTGCAGTAGAAAAGAATACGCTGTTGAATATAGGTAGTAGCCTTTCTACTGGAACAGAAGACTATTATTGGTGTTTTAACGAGGTTGCCTTTTTCCCCGGGGATAATATTTAGAATAGGACGTAGAAATGGACATATTTTGATAACTTTACAAAATCATGATGCCATAACTCCATATCTTCTTTATGTCATCTTCCTCATAGAGATAAAGTGTTTCCCACAAGCTGTGTTATTTCTTCCTACCGTTAGATTCCTTCATGAGAGACAGAAATAAAGGTAGGCCTTCACGGATTAAGAAGTTTTCTTGTTTAAATAGATCGACAAATTTGAATTTGTGAATTCCTAAAAAGCCCAGCCCAGTGTTTTATTTTTCCTGCTGATGAACGAAGTACGGAAACATTTGCTAAGTGTTTCTGAAGGTAATTTTTTCCAGATCTCGAGGGACAGGGATTGTTCTATGTCCATATATAGTGAAGGTACAAAAAAAAAAAAAATTTACATTGGGGATAAGAGATAAAGTCTTATTATGCTTGTGTTTTTTCTGTTAAACTACTAACTGCAGTGCGGTTTCATAAGATTAAAAACTTCAGTAGCTTTTTATTGTAAGAAAAATTGGTCATTCAATGGAGGTGAATTAGACATACGTATGTCTTAATATATAATGTTTTTCAGAAGGATGCTATTAAAAGAAGGTTCTGAATGTAATGTCATTAGTGTGTAAAAATTGCTTCATCAGCTGAAGGATCTGTGAAAGTGTGAAATATCATTATTTTGTTGCAGTGATACTACAAATAATGCAGGCTCTTTTTTTTTTCTTTTTTTTTTCTGTTCAGTTTTAGGACATTCACAATAACTTTGCTTCTTCTGTGATGTTTGCTGTTTTGTTTCTGAATGATTATCTAACCGACTGCTTTTACATAAACTATGAATAGCAGCTAATACAATTAATTTATTCGTACTGAAATTGGTGATGATCTGTGATTTTGTGATGATTTACTCAGTATTTTGAAGGAACCAATCTGCAGAAAGATAAATTGCATGCCTATTAGTTATAGCAAAAAGAATTGCATCTTCAGGTGTGGATGAAATCCTGTACTCCTTTCCTTTTAAATGAAACAGTACAAAGCCCAGGAAGAAACAATATTTTTTAAAAAAGCATTTCTGCTCATGCAAGACACACTATTTTCTGTTTTTCTTTAAATTTGCAGTTTAGGATTAATAGGAATATACAAGGAATTGTAACTGCACTAAATTAGGATTATTTATTAATAGCTGTAATGCAGTAGTTTAGCTGTAAAATAGCTCATGTCCTGCATTATTTCATTCACTCTGTGAATTATTATAATATATACTATGGAATCCTTCAAAAGATGCTTACCTGAAAGAAAAATGTCATGATTCCTCAGAAATAAACTTAATATATAAAAATAACAAAAAAGACTGACTAGTTGCTATTGTGATTAAATCTGTTTACAATGTCTTCTGTGACTCACATTCCAGGAAAAAAAGAAAGGTTTTTTTGATTTCTTTTTTACAGGAATCAAGAAAAACCACAGAACCTCTGTATTTATATTTGAATCTACATCAAACGATTTTCGTTTGGAACCATTGCCTAGAGAACTCGCAGGGAGGAAAACATTATAACCTATTTTTGAATGCCTTTTGTTTTCAGCTGATTTTCAGAAGATTCTACTTGACCCTCTCTTGCTACTTTCCAGAGAGTAGGGTAAAAATGCTAGTATTTCTCTCCACTTTGGAATACCAACTTTCTAAAAAGTTTGGGGTTTTTCTTATATTGGAGAACACTCTGTTGTGTCTCATTGGGCCATCGTGTCCCACTACAATTTGCTCTTCAGAAGTTTTACACGTCAGAATTTTGCGCTCTTAGCCTGTCTAAGGAATAAAAGGAAGCAAATTATTGATTTGTCAGAAAGAGGGCTAGGTGGGGGTGCTGGGCTGTGGAAATTAGTTCAGGCAAAGTGATGCAATAAAGAGCTAGACTCTGTTGTACCTCTAAGCTAAAGGTTTGAGATCTGTCTGAGTATCTCTCCATAGTCTACTGCGCCGTATATATCACATTCCCAAGGTGAATGTGTAGCCTAACAAACTTAAACTGAAGTTTAAAAAGCTGAAAACTTTTTTGTTGCACTGCAGTATTCACTGAGATTTATTTTTGGCCTCACACTGATCCATCCCACCGTATTTCCAGTTCAGGATATTTTTTGTTGTGTGGTTGGTGGTTTTGTTTTTTTTTAAGATTATCTGTAGTGATAACTTTTCATCAATTTTTATTTTAGTCCCGAGAGTGAGTAAGGTGTAATGTGTAACAACAGATTCAAAGCTCCAACTTATTTAATATTTTCTTACCTGTTGTCTGGTTCTTGGATTGTTGATTATTAAAGGAAACCTTCACGTCAACTTCCGTTGACTCTTCATGGACTCTCTCTTATAGTATGCACAGGTTTGGTGCTTTTTTCCAAAGGTAAGGCTCCATAAGTAGGTCTCCATCATAACTTTTATGGGAAAAGCGGAATAGACTTGATTATTTTTCACAGGACTGTTTGGTCTGATGAACTCGTTAGCCTACTTCCAGGAGGCTGATCACTCTTTCTTCAAGGTTTCTTTAGGCTTCCTTTATGAAGTGTGGGCAACATCCTCCTGACGGGTACAATCGCCAGGTGGTCCCCAACTTTGACGTGCAGATAAGCCTCAGAAAAAGCTGCCTCCACAATGCTTTGGAATCAAAATTCATTGTATAGATAGCTTGGAGTGATGCCTTAAGTCATAATGCTCTTCCTTTATTCCTTTAATACCGTCTAACAGAGAGAGGAACACGTTCCTAATTCTTACCTGTGGAAACTGGAAATGCTGAATGAGATTCGTTCAGTTTGCATCCTTTCTACAGCTTTTATTCTTGCTGAGAAGGTGAGGAGGGTTATGAAATGATTTTGCTTGGCTGGAGGCATTTATCTCAGCCTATATGATCTTTAATTCAGCAATGGTCTGTATTGTTGAGGGACCTTTACTGAAGTTGAACAAAAATCTACAGACCATGTAAACGAAGCTAAAACATCCTGTTATGTCCTGATAGCTAAAAATACAGGAGCACTTGGAAGCTCTCAAATGTCTAAGTGCTGAAATGAAGCTGTCACCTTCTATATGTTTTTAGGTTATAACCTTCACTCCCTTTAATAACTTCGTCTGAAGGACCAACTGAGGAAGCACTGACTGTATATAAGGTTCATCGTGGCCATTTAGCAACAGAGTCCAAAGTCATTCTATATATGTCTAGAAAATCAATGTACCTAATTCTTCTGCATAATAATTTAGAAGATATATGGATTATTTTTACATCTGAAGTACAAAGCTGGTTGCCCCAATTTAAAGACTAATTCCAGAGGGGTTACAACAGCTTGCTGTCATTTAAACTAACTGTTTGGAAATCTGTTCATACATTCATTAATCATTTCCTTAGTGTTACAACTTTTTTTTTGAAACGCTGTCAGAATGCTGTCATTATACAGGAATAGCTAGAATTTCCTCAATCACTGTCAGAAACGGGGACCGCACAGAAACCTTTACTATCCGTAACTTCTCACGTTTTCTGCTCATGTGTTATGCAGAACCTGAATACCCGAGCGTGCCTTGGAAAGATCTGTGTTTCTGTGGAAAGGAATTCTGTAAAAAGGAACTCAGATGACAAGGTGGTGCGTTCTTTTCTATAAGATACATTAATAATACCACTCTCCTTACATCATTTAACAAGCACAGCTTTCAGGGAGATTCCCTGGCTACCTGTGAGGGCTCATACTACTGTGGGGCACAGTACTTCGGGAAAAAAAGTTCCTGATGAGTAATTAAATTGCTTATTAATTACATGTATAATGGATACTTCCATCCTTTTTGTTGTATCTATGCTAACTGGGCAATATGGTCTTTCTGGACTCAAGATTTGTTTCAGGGCATAGCAGTTCACACAATAACTTACTCTGCTTTGTCTATCTCCAGTTACTTATTTCTTTTCACATAATTTATGTAATTTAAGAGCCGAAGGTATGTTTCTCTCTGCAAAAGAAAACTATTTTGCCAAATATAAATTCTGAAGCCAAATAAACAGTTCTTTAGGTTATTTCTCTAGGACTAGTACAAGAGAATTTGCTTTACTGGGTTGTATGGACAGCTGTTGCAACATTTGTGATGATATATGAACTTTTGGAAGTTCAGATATGAAGGTAACCATTTATGGAAGGATTATTCCACATGAATAAACATTTACATTATAATAGGAGAGGACATGCCAAGCTGTTCACAAGGGGCTTACAGTCTTGAAATTATAAATTTTACGTTTCTGTGAGAAATGGGGATGCTATGCAATGTAAAACAAATTGCATTGAAATATTCCAGAGGCAACTAGCTTTTATTTTGGAAGCATTCTAAATGTGCTTACAAATAGTTGCCTCTAGTATCTCGAAAAATAGGAACTAGTGCATTTTTATACACAGATGCAATTCTCAATAAAGTTCTTATTGAATTCGTGGGATTTCCATAAAACTCAACATGTAATACCATATAGATTGTTCTAATCTAGCAAGGAAACAGGAGATCCTAAGCTCAATTAATGTAAATGTACTGCAAATGGCAGTCACAGCAACCTTCATTTTTTATGGTAATTGTGTATTTATTAAGCAACCTTTCTTGTAGTTAAAGTGATAAGCAAAAGCAGTATATTGAATATTAAAGATTTCCCTTTTTGCTTCCAGAAAAAGCAAACTATTTTATACTGCTGTCTATATTTCCATCTGTTTGGTGTGCTCTATCTCCATGGAATTTATTTGTCCTGGTGTTGTTTTCTATGAAGAGCTGATCTCTGGATTTAGTTATGTATTCTTCTTTGCAGTGAAGGAAGTATATTTTTTGCTTCAGAACTCTATTAAAAATCAGAACTTTTCAGGAATCCATATGCTAAAAGTGTTTTGGTCCCAATATCTGTGTTTTTCAGGATCCTAAGTCTGCCATGGGTTTAGGAAAAGCAAAGTGCTGTGTAGGGAAGTTGGGGTCATGCAGAAAAAGATAGTCATAGGTCTGGTAGCTGGCCTGTTAGGGCAACTTGAAATATGTATACGTGGTCTTCATGTCTAACCTAGAAATCTGATGGTCAGAGTCAAACTGGAACTAAATGCCCGTGAGTCTTAAATTAGACATTTTAATGTTGCTGAACAAGTTGACTGCCATTCTGTTGGAGGTGCTGCAAAAATAGAGGTGATTTTCTCTACTGAGCTCTCTTTAGAAAGTCCCTTGCTGATTCTTGGCTGAAACAAATAAAGTTTTAGTCTTCTAACTGACATGAGTAAACTTTGATTTGTGGTATATGTCCTGTAAAATATCTGCATATGTTTGTCTTCTATTGTGTCACGCTTTCAAATGAAGGTGAAATGAGAGATAAGTAGTCTCTGCAGTCAGTGAAGTGAAGAGTCACGGAGAGTATTTAACTAATAAAATCCATTTATTGTTTCACCCTGGAGTTACTGGGGGAAAAGTAATTTCTATAAGTGTCCTGATAGTTAAAGCTAATGTCTGAAAATACCGAGTCCACAAGAAAAGTTAGTTACACATCATTAAGTATAACCATGATGTGAATTTCACCACTCCTTCCACAGGTGTTTTCCATTAGAATATGTCTGCTCCATTCAGACCTATTTTAAGTAAATTCACAAGGAAATGCCTCTTTACATGTTTATCCTGGAAAGGCAGATAGGTGTTTTATTTTATAAAGCAGTCTAGAAGTTTTCTATTCTATTCTTCAAATGAAAAAATGTTTTTCAGAACATAGTGTTGCAATTTGGTAATGTATTTTTAGCTGCCATTAGAGACACTTATATTTGAAACATAATAAAATTAATGTAACAGATGACTGTTTCTTAGAAATGCTGGTGAAAGGGGTATTTGCCTGCATAAGTGTTTGTGTAAAAATTTTATGTTCATTATAAACACTTTTATTAATATAAAACTCTACTGTTACACTTTTCTTTTGGTCCTCTTGTAAAATATTATTAGGTACTGGTAATATACTTGAGGGTTACAATATATCATCTCTTAAATAACATCTTAAAAAGTGTACTGATTTGCTAGCAATTATCTCATGACAAATACCCAACATCAATAACTTCCCATAATAATTTTTAGTTTTGGAATTTAAGAGCTTAGCTCTTACAGACAATCCCCACATCTTTCCTTGGTTTAGTGAAAAACAGATAGATGGGTTGTGATTAAGAACAGTGATGAATTTTAAGTCTACATGTAGACTCACTTGGTCACTTTATTTCAGTGTTTGTTTTCTCCTTGAGAAAATCTTTTGGATTACAAGAAAATTAGAAGAAAGCAGCATTCTCTTTTGCTGTCTTTCCTGGCTTTCAAAGTTCATGGTGTCACAAATGATTGAAAAAAAATACATTTGTGTTCTGCCCTCTCTATATGTAACTCAGGGGTACTACAAGTATAATTTAAATTCTGCAGATGTTTAAATGAAGTGTTTAAAGTGTGGTGTTACTTAGACCATCTTTATAAATTTTCTAAGTGTTGCTTTTATATGGTGATGGGGTTTTTTTTAAAATTCTTCCCTAATACTCCTCAGACTCAGAATAATTATTAGATAGTCAGGAAGCTAAACATTTCTTATTAGTGTAATATTATTATTTTTTTTTCATGTCTGAAATCAATTAAAGGAATCCTGTGTATGTCATTTAGCTGAATCTACATTTTAAGTCATTTTGTAAGCAACTGACAAACCTAAGTGTCCTGGAGGAGTTCTTTTTGTCTGTTTTACTAGCAGACTGGTTACAGTAATATGGATGTTTTCTCTCAACAGCATCAGCGACTTCTCAACATTTTGGAAGCAGAGAAGGAAGTGTTATCGGAAAAAATAGAAGAAGCTTTGATGCAGCAGTCAAAGAAACACAAGGTATTGCTTTTATTTATATACAAAAAAAGAAAGACGGGGGTCTGATCTTCACCATGGAGCTGATTGGGAACGATCCTGTCACCTTGATGGGAAGAGGAAGCTTTCTCAAGCACTTTGAGTCTTTGAGATGGTTTTTAGGCACTCCTTGATTGTGTATTGCAGTTTCATGTTGCATATCATTTGCAGGAAACGCTCGACAAATGTTTGGAAGAAGAAAGACAAAGAAGTAAGGAGGCCTTGGCAGCTGCTGCAAAGGTACCTCTTGTTAAGAGAGACAATCTCTTGTTAAGACGTGCAGTGGGGATTCTACGTGTGTCATTACAAATGCCAAGTTCAGCAACTCATTCTTTTCTTTCAGAACCAAATTGGTCAAACTCTGTGTTCTCCTCTGTGTTTAAAAGCATCTAGTTCATGAACATACCTGCTATTCCCTGTGCCTTAATAAAAATAGTCTGTGCAACTTCTATCTAAGATAACCTCTGAATTAGTTCATAAAAACAATATTGCACTTCAGTTGTTGGTGTCACCTAAATATCTGGTTTTGTGGACTCCCTGTTAACAACATCAACACATCTTGATCTTAAGAGATAGAGAGCAGGGTCAGCTGAAGATCTGAATAAGACAGCATTGTGTCTTATTTGACTTTTTGTAAAATATGGTCATTTTCAGTGAGGACAGAACTATTTTATAAGTATAAAATTTGGGTGTTTGAACAGGTTTTCAATTATTTCATGTGAGTGATGTTTGACTAAGTTTGTATTATTTTTTTAAAGTTTGTATTTATTCTTTAGCCTATTTCATTATTGAGTGCATTGGGGTTAGGGCAGTAATTTTGTAAATGTTAAGCTATCTTTTATTTCTGATAGTGATGTAGGATCTAGTACAAAATTTCAGTTGCATACAATCTGGGAAAACGAGTGATGTATGTTGCTTAGCACAGTTGCTTAGGCTATGGTATCATTTTCTGTTGTCTTCATATGTAGTACATGATATTCAGAAATGGATGATATCTAGGGGAAAATGTGTATACAATAAAATAATTTAATAGGACATTTTTTAACATATATTTTTATTGCATTTTATAAATGTCCAACTTTAAAAAAATACCAAATCCCAATGAATTGGAAGAACCAGATTTATTTATAAGTGTAGTTATTTGAGGAACCCAGTATTTTTTGCCATTTATACCTTCAATTGACCAGTTCCATAATCACCATCAAAGGGCACTGGGGTCACCTGTGAGCTTATTGAAATTGGGAGGTGAGGGCAGAGGGGTGTGTCAGCCTGTGTTTCTTTATTTTGAATTTCAGCCTGTCATTATTGATTCGTAGATATTATGCAATGATTGCCTTGCCAATAAATATATTTACGTGGCTCAGCACGTGTAGAGCTGTCCTTGTAACCTCAAATTCGGTGTGTGTCTTCTGATGGTTTCATGCCATGGTTGAACATAAACACTGGGAAAAATAAAATAAAATAAACCAGTATTTCTTGTAGAACACATAGCTAAGGAGCTTTGAGAGGGAAGACACGCTTGTTTAAAGTATATGTTGGTGGTTTTGCCACAGAAAACGCTGGTTTTGGACTTTAGATATCTGTGGATAAGGGCAGGAATATCTCATATATGGGAATATCAAGTAGTGTAGGGAGACCTGTGTTCTACCTACTCTTACATGGCTTCTGCTGATGCTTCTTGTGTTGGCTTTAAGCAAATTAGTTATGATAAATCCCCACCTACTGAAAACACGATACGTGATCCTTGCTTGTAACTTTCTTTTTCTTTCTGTAAATATGAAGTTACTCTCCAGTGGCAATACCTGCTTGGTTGCACCTTAAGATAAATTTAAGCACATAGTTCAGAAGTGAAAATATTCATATCCTGTATCTTGTCAGCTCATAGATGTCATTAGAAGAAGCAGTATGTGTGAGTTAGGCACCCGTGTTAGGTATAGTAGTGATTTATTTGTACTTGATTTGTTTCAAAGGTTGAAAAAGAAGTCATGCAGGAGGCTGTTCTGAAAGCAGTAGAGGAGGAAAGGAGAAATGTGGAGAAGATTCATGCAGAAGAAAGAAAGATGTGGGAAGCAGAACGTGACAGACAGAAGGAGAAGATTGCCCAGGCTGTTCATGAAGCCATGCAAGAGCAAAGAAAGCGTAATCAAGTTAGTATATTTTACCCTTCCATGGACCTGCTTTGTGTATTTTAACTTCTGAATGTTTTCCTAATGTTGTGGTAGGTTTTCTTATGATGCTATTGTGCACAGAGGTCTCTGCATGGTCATTGTTATCAGTTTACAAAGCTAAATAATTATACAAATGAGGTGAAATCAAGAGGGGTTTGGGGAGGGGAATAGGACAGAAGCAGCAAAAGAAGCTAAAGAGAATTTCTGCACCAGGAGTTTTGTTTTAAAGAAAATTCATTAAAAGGAGAACTGGCAGCTGCAGGGTGAACCCTGGAAATTTAGGTCCATGTCATAGCTTGAAATTAACTCTCCTAAAGCACTCAAAGCAAAGAATAACTTCTGTCATTTCCTGAAGGCTTAAATTTAAAATACAGTGTATAATCTACTGTAGTTTATCCTAATTCTCAAAGGAAGAAGAGCTTGAGTTCATCATTACCATTATCCACACAGCAGATACATTAGAGACTCAGATGTTCTGAAGGCTGCAAATAATTAGGAAAAAAAAATATAAAATACTTTAATTTATTAAAAGAACTAACATAAACTCTGCTTCCTCTTGGACATGAGCAAAAGCACTAAGGCAAAATGATCTTACCAACGGGAAAGTATTTCAGGAAAACTGAAGCTGCAGTGATTTATTCAGCTAAGTCATAACTGAGATACACAAAGAAAAAATATTTTTGCAAGAAAAGTTAACTAGAAGGCTTATGAAAAAAATAAAGTGAACTCCCCATAGTCTTTGCTGAGAAAAATCTCTAAGCAGTCAAGACAACTGAATTTGTTCACACTCCTGATGGTTCATGTTGTGGTGTTCTTTGCAGAACAATAAATTTGTAATCTATTATCATGGAATATATTAATATAATTTTACTGGCAAACATCTAAATAGCTGAAAAAATTTTGATTCTTCTGAACTTTGCGGGCTTTAAAATATGTTTAATGTTTTTCCATTAGCTTATGAATACTAATTTATACATATTTTCTTGTGTGTCAAATCAGTAAGTGTATAGTGAATAGTTTGGAGAGTAGTATGAGAAAAAAAAGGAACTATATGGGGATTACATGTTTGTCTTATCTTTTTATTGTCCAGTAAAGCTACTTCTGCAGATGGATTCTATGACATATCTTTTTAGGTGTCAAAGCTACAGAATTTTGTTTATTGGCACCACAGTTTCCTTACCTTAAAAAAACTGGAGAACGTTGAGTGCAAGTGCATGCCTCTTTCCTGATTTTGTGAGTTTATTTCATATTTTGAATCCAGTTATCTGTCTGTTTCTCCTTCATTTGTTGTACACAGTAGTTTTCAGGGTTGCTCTTACAGCATTTTTCTCATTTGATCTCCTGTCTGTTCATCTCCTTCGTACATACACTCTCTCCTGAACTGCTTATTTGTAAACATTCATTCAGCTGCTGCTCCCACGATGGGGGTGGGAAAATCTGTTTCTTCTTCTACCGCTTTAAGTGACGTGCTACACAGTATTCCCTAAAATTTTATTAGGAAATAATCATAGTGTTTTTAAGACAGTTTTTAAGACAGAGCTGTTTTTAAGAAGACAGGTGATCTGTGATCTCCTGTAACTTGCAAAACTTGCATCTTGTTTCTGTGTGAAATAGCAGGCAATCTGGTAATTTTGGCAGGGCAGAGGAGACAGGCTAGTTTGGGAATGCCTACACAGTGAAGAGGCAAGATACCACTAGGTATCTCTTTGGTAGTAGTTTTCTGTGATACTCCATGATATTATGCTGCTTTAGCCAAATCAGGAACTATTTTCTCCCTAGGTTTAGATAGTTGCTTTGTGCTTTCTGTGTTAGATTGTCTCTCGGTTCATACCAAATTTGGAAGCTTAACTGACTTTTTCCTCCATGCCTGCTGGGAGCACTATTTCTTTCTACGCTAAAAACACTAAAAAATGCCTTTGATATCACTTTATGAATGCATCACTATCACTTGAAGTTCAATAGGTCTCTTAATCTTTCCTTTCTTCTTTCCCACTCTCCAAATACTTTCTGGTGCCTTCAGGAGCAACCATGTTGCTTGTTCCTCTGGACCGTATCACAGTATTCTTTCATTTTTAATAGTAAATATAATTTTTTACATGTTGCTGGTCATTTAGGCATCATTTCTGTTAAGAGATCCATATAATATCTATCAACATCGATATAATCTTCATCTAAGCTCCCACATTTCTTGTATTTTTATTAATGCATCTTTTTTTCCCCTGTCCTAACAATTACAGTTTGTTTTTTCAGAATACTGCCATAGTGATAACTTTCCAACCATCTATTTATAGTATTTATTATTGAGACATCTACTTTTACCTTTAAAATGTCCATGATATTGGCATCGCTTTGCCTTATTTTATGATAGTTTTGTATTTGGGAGGGTTTCTACATGGCATATAACATTAATTTCATTTCCTTAAATACATCCTCAAAGCTTCCCATCTACGAAGACAAAGCATTGAGTGCGTTGCCAATTAAGGGAATACAAAATATTATCAATTTGTCAGTCTTGCTTTGACCATTTCTTATTCTCTTCATATTATATGTAGGCTACAGAATCCTATGGGGAAGGCAGAGTTTGAAATACTCCATTTTTTGTGTGATTCTGAAGTTCCCAGCAAAATGGCACATTGCAATTCCAGGGATAACTTTGTTAGACTTTGTAGGATTTTGATTTGATGGGACAGTGTTTCTTCTTCTTTGGAAGAAAAAAAAGGTATTTTTTCAGCAACAGGCTCGGACTATCATAACATTGTTGTTCACGTTCAATATCTTGTGGATCTTGAACAACAAGACGTTGTTGGCTTTTTTTCTCAGTGTCATGGTTCCTACCTAAATAGGCTATTGAGTTGGAGAAGAACTTGCTCTTCAAAGTAAGTCTCCAATTTCTGTTGTCTTTACTATATGGTTCAGCTTTCAGTGGGAGTGTTTGCTTACGTTCCATTCAAGAGGATATCCAACCAATATTTTCAGTTTCACTTTCTTCTTGGTTTTTCCACCTTCTTGGAGAAGCATTAGTGTGTCCAGTATTTATGGAGATCGTGGTGACTCCATAAGGACACAGGAAAGTGTCTTATGTGAAGGAAAAAGAAAAAAAGTTTTACAATCTTGAGTGTGTGATGAAGTACACAACTTAATAGCACTGGCTGGAAAGAGATTCCTGCCATTAGATCAGTTTATTTTTAATATGTTTGCAAAGTCTGGAAAAGGAGTAGGCCACTGAATGCAGACTTTAACCATGTCTGACTTCAGAAGTAGTTTGTAGTAGTTTATAACCACAGACATTATAATTTGAGGGTTACTATTTTCTGAGAAACCACTAGCATTGCAGTCTGTGGCTGCGTTTCCTAGATAAAATGTAGTGCTGCCACCTGATCCTTGTGTGGAAACAAAAGAATTTTCCTATAAAATTGCAAACCATCATATGGCTGGTTTTTGGTGGTGTTTTGTTTTGTTTTTTTTTTTTAAATACTGACTGGAGTTCTTGGATATATAAGGTATGCTGTTTTTTCTTTCTGTCTTCCTGCATTTGTGTATATATATATATATATACATTGTGATTACATGGTTGTGATTCCTAATATATGAATATGGTTTGTGAATTGAGTACTTGAATAACTTAATCTTATTTTTCTGTTTAGTGCTCTAATCTTCTAACTGGTGTCAAGCACATGTATTTAAAGTCCTATAAAACAAGCTGACTTTGTGATTATAATGTGCTGTGATCAGATATTAAAAAAAAAAAAAAATGAGATGGAAGGGAAGAGTTGCACCTCAAATGGAATTTGTGGAGTGCTCTCCCTCAGCTTCTTATGGGAAACTGAGTTTTCCCATTTTCTTGAATCGATTACAGTAATACTAAGAGCCTCAAATAGTGCCATAGCCTTTTTAGCTAAAGATGAAATGAGGGCCGACTTTTACTTTTGCACCCAAAATTTAAAGTAGGATAAAATCTAAAGGTAGACCTAGCATAACAGGAAAGAGAAAAGGAAGAGGTGAAGGTAAAGTATGTACATGGATGTACATGCAGTGAAGACTTCATTAAAAAGCAGTAATAGGTAATATCAGAATTTGAAATATCCTCCTATCAGTTGGGAATCTACTGTAATGACTGACAAACAGAGCAAAGACAGTGACTTTGAGAACTTAAAGGAGAGCACTTTGTGAAAGGTTGTGTAGAAGGAGGAGTGGAGATTCTTTTCACAGAAGGAAAAGTTGATACCACTGATTAATATGAAGGACAGGGGAAAAATAGTGACTGAGTTGGCTAGGGGAGTGGGTGTTGTGTTATGTTTGCTCTTTGAAACCTGAAAACCAGATGGAAAAGCCAAAAGAGTTTCCTAGTTCATTGATACCACAGCAAAGATATCTTTTGGTAGTCTTGTTACACAGAATCCCATGTTTGCCCATCATGAGCTGCAAGTAAGGGACAGTGCAAACTAAATCAGCCACTTAAGTAATGTTGTTAGTGGTTGTAGTGTCAGTTTCTTAAGATATAAGCCTGGGAAGAATGCAGTGTGTTTTCTTGTACTGCTTCATTTCTCCTGAATTTAGCAAGCAGGATAATGTTTAAAGTCAGTTGAGAAACAGACATTCCAATCACAGGCCAGAGAAGCATGTGATTCATCCTGGAGTTTGGTTGGTGAAGTTTAATCGCCAAAAATAAGAAATGTTCTGGACTATTACAGGAGTCTGGTAAATACAAATGTTGGGATGAAGCCCACTAAAGTACACATCTACCATCATGTGAGACGGTCCAGTCTGATAAGACAGATCATATAGATCTGTCTGTTGAATTACTTTGTCATGGCAGACTATGACTGTTGTGATAATTTTCAGATGATAACTGTGGTCAGTATGTATCTGAAAGAGTGAGATTTCAGTTTTGATTTCATTATGTACCCTATATTAATTTTGTATTATAAAGTCATAAATGCCTATTTATTGTGAAGGTGTATTAGTACTTCTTTTGGTTTACCAGAATATGGTAGATGAACTGTGGAATTCTTTAGGATGCACCTTTAAGATCATCAAGTTCAACCATTAACCTAGTACTGCCAAGTCCACTGCTAAACCATGTCCCTGAGTGCCACATCTACATGTCTTTTAAATACCTCCGGGGATGGTGACTCAACCACCTCCCTGGGCAGCCTGTTCCAGTGCTTGACAACCCTTTCAGTGAAGAAATTTTTCCTAATATTCAATCTAAACCTCTTTTGGCACAACTTGAAGATGTTTTCTCTCATCCTGTTGCTTGTTACTTGGTAGAAGAGACTGACCCCCACCTTCTACGATGTCCTTGCATGTAGTTGTAGAGAGTGGTAAGGTCTCCCCTCAGCCTCCTTTTCTCCAGGCTGAACAACCCCAGTTCACTCAGCTGCTCCTCATACGACGTGTTTTCTAGACCCTTCATCAACTTTGTTGCTCTTTGGACACGCTCCAGCACCTCTAGTGTTTCTGCTATTTTGAGTATCTAGCACAAAAGCACAGGAATTGCAAAGGCCACTGCCTGGTTTCTGAGACACTCTCTGTCTCCCTCTTGGTCCCCTTTCCAAAGCATTTAACGTTGTGTGATTATTTTTAATGGATGTTTTGTCGTTTTCTCAAAATGTTACGTTTTTCTGTGGTTTCTTTTCAGGAATCGTTTGTTTGTGACTTCATTTTCCTGAATTTTGGAAACAAACCACTTGGCTAAATAATGCTATTCCTTATTTCATGAGCTGCTTTGGGACGCAGGGACTTAAGTTCTAGAACAGTGACTTTGGTACAGGAGGGGGCTTCCTGAGCTGATGACTTTGGCAGATAAATTGTCTTGGTGGTGACAGAGGTGTTTTGAGAAGTGGTTTCTGGCTTTCTCTACTGGGATGCCAGAATCACGTTTGAGGCAGGGTAATTCTAAATTGGGGGTGGGTGGGTGAATGTACGTTGTTGCTTTTTACTGCTGTGTGCAGAATGACCTTGGCATTTCCCAAGTTTTGGAAAGAAACTTATTGTTGTTAGGACTCTGGATATTGTGCCGTTAGACAAGTCCTTGTGTTAAGTTCTGGACAGCCATGCAATATGGAGGAGTCTCAGGGGTGACCTCGTTGCTCTCTACAGCTTCCTGAGGAGGAGAAGTGGAGAAGGAGATCTCTTCTCCCTGGGAACCAGTGACAGAACACGTGGGAACAGTTCAAAGCTGCACCAGGGGAGGAAGACTTGACATCAGGAAGCTTTTCTTTGCCAAGAGGGTGGTCAAACAGTGGAACAGGCTTCCTAGAGAGGTGATCACTACCCCAAGCCTGTCAGTGTTTAAGAGTCCATCATTTGGACAATGCCCTTAACAACTTGCTTTAACTTTTGGTGAGCCCTGAAGTGCTCAGGCAGGTGGACCATATGATTGTGGGAGGTCCCTTCCAACTGGAACTACACCATTCCATTCCCACTCCATTCCCATTCCATATTCCATTGATAGCAACTAGTACACTCCTGCTTCTGTTGGAATGTAATACCTGTATTTCTTACTTTTCTTCTGCTCTCAGGGAACACAGCATTAAGCTGATTCTTTCACTCTTCTTTAGACCCTTTAGTGATCAAAGTACTGAATTTATAAATTTTTTTAAAGGTATTGCAGACATTTAGGATAACTGTCATTGAGAAAGGAGTGTGGTCATGATAAAGGGATGACTTCTATTACATTTGTGAAATACTTCTAATATTTACACTTATGTGTTTTCCTTTTCAAAAGGAAATTGTCAAGGAAGCATTAATGGAGGAGCAAAAACGAAGTGAAAAGGCAATTGAAGAAGCAGTGAAAAGGACAAGAGAAGAACTGATGGAATATATTAAAGAGCAGAAAAGGGTGAGTTACCAGTGGTTAATGGGTTTCACTGCATGCAGTGAGAAATGGGTAAAGTTTATTAATCCTGAAAGTTGTCTTAAAATGCACAAGAAAACAGAATCAGGAGTTATGTCTTCAGATTTGTCAGTCCTTTTTTCAAACAATTTGATACTGTGATATATTTGTTCCTGTATATTTAAAGATTTTTAAGTTCATCACAAGCCAAAAAGCAGAAATGAGTACGTTGGTTGGAATTTACAATATTTCCTATTACAGTAACTTAAAGATGGGGCATAAATGCAGTCTGTCAAATTCAAATTGTGATCTGAGTTCAGTTCACTGAAAGCTTTTCAGTATCAATAACAGATGGTATTTTATGTTCACAAATTAACTTTACTATGCAGTTAGCACTCACACTTTTCCCTTCAACCCTTATTATATGACAGCCTGAAAATGTATTGGTATTCTGTTGAGCATGATTCATAGCCAGTGTACTGGTCTTGTATGTCGTAGTGTTCTGAAACTTGGTTTCAGGTACTCTGTTAATATTTTATACTTGCAGTTTAATTCCTTTATATAAACAGTAAAATGTAACTTAAAAGAACAGTTTCATTTGCTTTCAGTAGGAGGAGAAAAAAAAATAACGCATTTCTCTGTTTGAGGCTCTTTATAAAAATAGTTAAAAAACACTCTTTCATATTGCGGTAGTGTCCTGAGATCAAATTAATTTATTTTAGTATTCCCAATAAAGAAAATCACTAAGCTTGAATCTAATTGGTAATGTTGTCCTGAGAAGGAAGTATAAATAACGTGTTTGGCCTCGTCTATTCTCTTCTTTTATGGGCTATGGGAAATTATTATCTATTATGGGAAATGGGATTTAACTTCAGAAGTTCCTTTCTACTACTAGTTAAGATTAGTATTGGATGAGCTCTCTTCCATTTTGCTGTGTGTGGAGAAGTTTACATTTAGCAGTATGGCCATATTGGCAAACATTTAAACAGATGTCTGGGGAAAACGAGACCCATAAGGAACTTATTTCTATCTGAAGTTTTTCATTTACAAAGGATAAGCTGTGGAGAAAGTGAAAATAGGTCTATTGTTTTAAAATAGCTCGTATCATAAATAAATTGGTCAATAGGCATACTAATCCAGATCGTCTAGTCTCTATAATGCAGACGACTCACTGTTGACAGCTAGATCACACCATTTTGAATTGACAGTAATTTCATGGAGACACTTCAGTAGCAACTCATCTGTCCTTAATATCTTAGATTTATATTTGTGTCAGGATTGGAGGCTTTCTTCCATTTTCTTTCCACTCAAAAGCAATTGGAGCTCATTACTATTATTCCATTGTCTGACTGTTAGTCTGTCTTGTTCTTGGGAAGTTTTCACAAATCAGTGAAACAACGAAACATCAACTTCAAAGACTCAAAATCCTCTTTGGTTTAACTGGTGGGAGCATCATTTCCATTCATTCCATTGAGTTCTTGAATATCAAAGTGTTTGTCACCTTTTATCCCATATTGATCAATTGACATGTATTTTCATTCATTAAAAAAAAAAATCATATGTAAGGACAGCTAGTTCTTTCCTGGCATAAAGTTTATAAACTTGTCTGTATTTAAATTGAGAGTGAGAGGTTTTTAAGTCCAAATCATTTGGCATAATAGCTTTTATATGATTACATAAGAGTCAGAGAAAATGGACCTTGGTCAAAGCCCATGCACCTGTCAGAGTAATAAATATACTTTATGAACTATACTACAAAGTAGCAGCTTACAGAAGGAATTCTTAGAAAGAACTCAGTGAAAATGCTTTGCTTTCCTGGCTGAGATGCAGGGATGGGTTTTTTTTCCCTTTGAGTGATGGGAGGTGTCCCAGTTACACACTTGCAAAGGTAGCATACACCGTATATGTTTCATCATTATTTTGAAAATAAGTTTACTGAGTCCTTCAAACCACAGGACACGAGCACAACAGTATTTGTACTTGGTTAGCAGTGGATAAAGAGCTTTGGGAAAAGACTCAGATTCTTATCCAGCTTATTTTATAATAGTACAAAGTACATTTCGTCCCTCATGGTAAATGTAGGATACGCCAGTTTTCAAAGTAGCTTGTGACTTAGTCATTTATTCCATTAAATCTTTCTTTTAGAAAAAGCATAATAGTTGTTATATCAGTTGAAGAAAATCAACTGCCTGTTTGGCCGGGTTCGTATTTGCTACAAGTATTTTAAAATATTAATGAGCATTTACAGTTGTATTTGTGATTGGATTCTTAGAATTTCTGTAACAGTTCATAAAAGTTAGATCTGGCAATCCCACAAGTTTTTCAGTATGATATAAATGTAGTCCAGCATTTATGGACTGTATGCAATACTAAGCATTTACTTCGGGTTAGAAAGAATTGATTATGAATGAGTATTTTTAAAAATAGATTGATACAATAATTTTTTTTTAGAAGTCAGTTGTGTCAATGTAACATATACATTGAAAGTAAACCATAGAAATCTCCTCTTGCAGTTCCAAAAGCAACTTCAGTTATATTCTAGCTATGCTAAGGCTAAAATAGTGGTTACTTTTAAGACCCAAGGTACTATATGATTTAAGTGTTCAGAGGCTTACCAACCATGAATCCAGCATATCAGATATGTATGTATTTTTTAACAGTCTCTTATCGTATGGTAATTTGAATTAGTAGAAAATTATTTGGGATTATTTGAATTAGTAGAAAATTACCTAATAAAAAGCAATTTATGTTCCTTTCTCCTTACACAGCCCTTGTCATCCCTTTTCTTTCCTGATCGGTAATCTTTTGGTGGTAATCCTTTAGAACCGAGGAAACTAAATTTCCCACCTTTGAAAAAAATTATTATCTAAATAATTTAATGCCATAAGTGTAATTTTTTTCCGTACCTACATTGTTTATAGATCCATCATTTTTCAACACCTTTCAGAGATAAATAGCTCAGAGTTAAACATACATAAAGCCACAAGTGCCCACTGCCTGCTCATGTCCAGCTTCTTGTCCATCAGCACCCCCAAGTTCCTTTCCTCAGGGCTGCTTTCTAACCCCTCATCCCCCAGTCTGTGTTGACACTGAGGATTGTCCCAGCCCAGGTGCAGAACCTTGCACTTGCTGCCCTTGAACTTCATGAGGTTTCCTTGAGCCCACCTCTCCAGCCTGTCCAGGTCCCTCAGGATGCCATCCCGTCCCTCAGGTGTATGGACACCACCACACAGCTTGGTGTCACCTGCAAACTTGCTGATGTTGCTCTCAATCTACAAATCTCAAAGGTTAGCCACGCTTTTGACTCATGCTGGAAGTAAGACAAGTCACCTTCCAGGCTCCTGTTACTCCTTCACTTATAAAAAATAGGCAAAAATAGGCAAAATTGTAAAAAATAGTCAAACTGAGAGAAAACGTGTAGTGTTTTGAGTTCTTTTTACAAATGCATTTCACCTTCAGTCACCTTAGGGCTACTTTCAAGTAGATATGGAAGTTTTCAGACAGAAATGTGATTTTTCACGTTGACTCTGCCCTTGTAAAATATCCAGAAACTGTGTAAGGCTGTGTAAGTCAATAAAAGTAAAAACCAAAATAGTTCCAGGTGCCTTATAAAAATTCTAATGATCAAAGCAGTTAATTGGTCACTACTGTACTTCAAACTCAGATCTGTTTTCAATTATTTGTTGTTAGAAAGGTCAGGAAATTCTTTGCTTCGTGTTTTTTTCAGACTTGGACAGTGTTCAGGCTGCTTCTACATAATCTGCAGATGTCCTTTGCCTTTTGTTAAAAACTAGGCATTGTTAACTCTTAAAATCACCCAAATGTTAGGAATTTTTCTGGAATGGAGGTTCTACAAAAATATTCTGTTGTCCAATTGCAGTATTTTTCTTGCCAGTGCTACAGATGGGAAGTTGTTTATAAATCTCATAGTCCTGTAATTTACTGCCTATTCATTGCTATTGAGTGCTTCAAAAAACATTCGTTCAATTTATTAGTTTGAGTGTTTACAGCAGACAAAAATGCAGTACTGCAATATTGTCTTTATTATTTATGAACTTTTTAGTTTATGTATATATACCACTAGCTGTACAGAGAAAAAAAAATATGAATTATTGTAGTTGGCATACACAGGGGAAAGTAAGCCACAAGAGAGAGTGTTTTCTACCAAATAAATCTTGTGCTGAGTAGGTTATTTAAAGAAATTTTCTAAATGGCAAAGATTTACTTCATGAGATAAGTTCTTAGAGTAAGCCTTTTTTATATTTGTAACTCCTGAGCTACTACCAGACATCAAGCAAATTTTATTTTTTTCCTATTTACATCGACATACATCTTCCTTCAGGAAAATGAACTGCTTGTCTTCTGACACAAAAATAATTCCATTGAGCTGTCAGATTTTGTCTGCTACATTGTACCCAGGTCTCGTTGGTTTTAAAGGGCATATTTTTGGCCTGCAGGGGAAAGTTTATATGTCGGGACTGGAGGAAGGATTTGAATGACAAACTTGTTTTTACTCAGCCCGTATTTCCCTGAAAGACACTGGTCACAAATGCACTCCCATCCCAACCTAAGATGGGACAGAAGCTGCAAGCAAAGATACAACCATTGTAACAAAATTCCCTCTACTACTGTGTTTTCCCATATGATTTCTGCAGCTGGGGCTTCGTAACCTTTAGAAGAAAGCGTGACTAAACGTTGCGTTTCTCTGACTAATATCTACCAAAATAGGAGTGCACACTTCAGAATCGCAAATATCCAAAAGAGATTTTTTTTTTTTTTTTTTGAGTTTCGTATTCAATAGATCATTTTTTCCCATATCATGGAAACTAAGGGCCTATTTCAACCACGGCATTTGATTTATATTTAAGAATCTCTGGCAAGCTGGTGTAAGCCATGTCTCTCTTACTGTAAAGTAGAGAGAAAGCTGGCAAGTTCCTCTCCTGGCTTTGTATGGAGAAATTATTCCTTTAGCTTGGTAATAATGCAATTATTTTTGGAAACTGGAATTCCAGGGCCATTTCCTGCTCCCCTGACCAGGTGCTTTCTGTGCAGTTTTGGTCCAGCCGGTGGGATGCGTGGGAGGTTATCTCCCTGGGGTTTGGGACAGTCAGCTTAGCTATTTACCATGTAACTAGAAGAACTGGAAATATTTTTTGCTCGTTTCTGAAAAGGCCATGGAATAGTTGGAAAATACAAGAGTTTACCCTATTAGCACATTTGTAGAGGGTCAGCTCATCTTGGACTGTACTTGAAAGCGCAAGTCATACACTTTCCTGGTTTCAGTGGGATTATTCTGGAAAGAAACGAGTATTTAACATTTGGAGAGGGAATTGTGCATTTCACTCTGCGCACAGAATTGGAGTCGCAATGCTTTTTAAGGGAAGAAAAATAGTGATCAAGTTATACCCAGGACAGCAGCATATATCTATAAGTAAATCGGATTAGCATACCTAATTTGCTGCATGGCCATTCTTCTGTATCAGGGTTATTTTTAATAATGTTCTAGATTTTTGGGGTGTATTTTGTATGTTTCTTTTGTCTGAATACAACAACGAGGCTTCTTTTTGGCCTTTAGAGCATTCTTCTCTCTGGCACACTATTTTTTGGGCTTGGTTATGGTAAAAAATCCCATTCCAATTTTTTTCTTTAAGTTCCTTGTGTTACATTTCGTAATTACCTATAGTCATACAGATTTGATATACCATGCATGCACTTGCAGAACTTATTTATTTTACCTTTGATTTTGTAGATCAGCTATAAAGCCCATAAAATCTATCTTGAAAACACCCTTACCAATATAGATTGTGAAAGATGATCTATGTTACAATTGATATTATATTTTCTTTGCAGTCTTCACAAAGAATATCTTTATTATAATATTTCAAAAAAGAAATACATGGATGGGTGGATATTCTTCAAAGCTATCTACCTTCTCAACTCCCATCCCCTGGCTATTATTTGAGTCATATGCTTATAAAAGAGAGTGTAATACTAGTTTACATTCGATACTCGTTGTTTGCATTCTTTAATATTTTAAGAGAAGTGATTAAAAACTAATATCTTGCATTAAATTATTCAAGGCAAAGACTGCAAAAGAATGCTTGGAGCTGAGGGTGGATGTTGACTTCAATTAGATTTATCCATCCTGTTGAGGACAGGCAGCAAATTCCTTTGGGTTGTTCAAATTGTTTGAGTGTAATTCACTCCTAAAGGCTGGCCATGTGAGAACGTATGTGTACCTCTACATAGTTGCTCTCTTATCCATCAAAACTATCACAGAAAAATGGTCAATGAAGATTTTCTTAAACAAATCAGACAAAAAGTTGTCCCTTTGCATAATAATATTATAATAGTATAAAACAATATTGGCAAAAATGCCATAGTTTGCTTATAGGTCATGTAGTCTGCAATAAGGACCTTGTTTATAACCCTTTCTAGATTAAGAGTTAGGTCAAATTAATGGGGGAGATTAGCACAGTGGAAGGAAGAGTGCCAGATAGCTGAAACTGGCTGTGATTATAAAATGTCATTGGAAAACAGTATTATTACCAGAGAACACCTCCAAGCATCACTTTAATAGAAAACAGAAATGGCTTTTTTTGGCCCCTCTTATCAGACATATAAAAGTCTGTGTTTTTTTCTTGCTATTTCTGTTGGTGATTTTTAATCTTCTACTCTTGAAGGTGACATTATCTTTGTAGAAAAATCTATATGTGTAATTGGTGTTTCTGCCACTGAGGAAATGTCACGAGGCTGGAACCATTTTCCTCTTACATCAGTCTTCAAGCTTATTATCGTAATTGTGGCACATTGCAATTAAAGGAATTTTTATAGCATTTTGGCTTTCTGTCCAAGTAAGAGTTGACGTAGAGTTCAGCTATTGCTTATCTATATTTTTTTCTTTCCTGAAATTATGAAATCGGTTGCCTTCTAGACATTTATTATATAAGTAACAGCTCTCAGCTTTATTTAGTTGACAATTCCTTGGTCTTCTCCCATTGACTGCATCTTTACTTTTCTCCCTGTGCTTCTATAAATGCATGATGGCATCTACTTCTGTGATACATCTATTGGCAGTAACCGTTGCAACTCAGCAAAATCTCCTCTTGAAACACGAATCCTAATGTAGTTTTAAATCCATGACAATTAAACTATCAGAGCTCAGATTCTTGGGGAGATCATGTTTAGATTGTAAATTTTTTTTTCACTTTATTTATATTCTCTAAAATTCTCACGTGTGCCCATCCAGTTGTTGTGGTTTGTTTTTTTTTTTTTAATCTTTTAACTAAACTTGCAGAATCATTCACTATTTCTAATAAAGTATATATTTCTACAACTAACTGGCATGATGATGAGTGGAAGTAAAAGGAGAAACCCTTTACCCATTTTTCAGAAATGTGCTGTGTGTGAATGCAAAATGTTGTGGTTTGAAAGGCTTCTCAAATACCTACTGTCTTGGGTTGAATGGAAAATAGCTGTTACCATAATCTACTGTCATAACTTCAGTAACTAGACTGTACAGATATAATCTGTATATTTTTAAAATACGTAGTGGACTTTATGGCCCCAAGAAGAGTGCTGATGTGGTTCACGTTGAGTACTGACGTGCTTGCGTGGTTCAAAGGTGTTTGTTGCCAACCCCTTTCAGCTATAGCTTGGAACAGTATTAGGGATCCTCACTCTGCCTTCTTTCCAGTGGCTTTAGGAAAAGCAGGACAAGCCCACAGCATCTGCTTATCCATTGCTTTCAGACCAAAATCGAAGAAGTTTGCAAATAGAGGTGGGGGGTTTCTGTACAGTGAGGTAGATTCGAGGTGCACCTAATTGGTCGCACTTTGCCATTCATATTGTGGATCTGATTTTAATGATTCCCTTTCAAAATAAAGAGTGGAAAAAAAAAAAGGAAGCTTGGAATTCACACAGTATACTGGGTAGAAGTCTAGAGTATATCAAAATCTCCTATTCTTCAAGTGAACACTGTGCAGTAGCAGTGGAACATTTCCTAATGAGTCCTGTTAGAAGTCCTCTTTCCTCTCTCTCCTTGGTGGACTGGTAATTTCCCGTTCTTCAACTTGACCATTTCTCCAGTGGCAGGTGAGCTATCTTTCATCGCTGCTTTGAGTCACACTTACAGTCTGGTCTTTCAGTCAGATTAATTTGCAGCCCAATTTCCACCTGGGAGAATTGGAGCAGTGGATATATCACACGCTCCATACATCCCATGTAGATCCAGACTGCAGTTTGCCATGTACAGGATAGTAGGATAGGCAGGGTTGACTATTCCCTTCTTGGGGAAGAGATCCCAATTCCCTAGGTGGGACAGAAGATGTATTTTACATTTTATCTGATACCCTGAATCCATCTGTATTGTGAGATTACAGAAGGCTACTGCTGGAATCTCAGAAGAGAGAGTGAAAAACTAATAGCTGGAGCAGCAAACTCTCAGCTTGAATGCAACGTGTTTATTAGAAGATGGGAATAAAAGAGAGACCTTAAAAAAATGCTAAAATGAAATGTTTAAGTAGCAGTGTCATAATAATAATATCTTATCAGTGTGAATAGGAAGAATTCTGCTTGAAAAACTTGCCTTACAAATTGATGATTTTCATTTTTATTGATCCATTTGTGTTGTCACTTGCAAAATCATGAATTAATACCAGATAATTTATTTTTTTAACTCCTGTGGGTAAAAACTTATGCCCTTTAGTGTTAGCCAGTTATTATCACAATTTTGATATATATATTTTTTTTTTGCAAGTGTACTTGATTTCAAGCGTCAAGTGCAGCTTTCTTCTGAAAGTTTATTATTTGAAGACAAGTGCAAGTGGGAGAGGTTATGAAAATCAGTTTCTTTTAAGTTAATAATCTCAAATGAGTGATTTTTTTTTTTATATATGCATAATACTTGCTATATTTTAATATGACTTAGAACAAAATAGGGTGTCATTACCATTCTTGTTCCTGAATGTTTGGCTTGGCATTTGATGCAAGGCCTCAATTGCAGGCTGAAGTGCCAGCAGCCGAAGCTGAAAACAAGACTGCGGTGGGCAAACTCAAGGTTTAATTTCAGAAAGAGTGTTTATATTTTCCCTGGGGCCACATTAATGAGAGTCCAAACCCTAAATGTTACCACCAACACATTTTAACAGACCGGTTTCCCAGTTTTTAAAGCGTGGTGTCACCTTGCGTATTTTTCTTTTAACTTTTAACTTTTCCCCCTTCTTCTGACTTTAAAAGAAAAGCAATAGAGCTGTATCATTTTTGGCTGAATTCGATGTCATGTTTGGGGAACACAAAGTTCTGTGTAATGCAACAAGGCCGCGTTTAAAAAACATTTAATCCTATCTTCTATTTCTGGATCAACTATTTTAATAATTCAGCTTTGAATTACCAGTGCAAGACTTCATGTTACTACAAAACACACCACCATCTGGCGTGTACACATGTGTTTTAGGGGTCCACATCTTGATGTCCCAAAATCAGCCTGATGTCAGAACATCTGTCCCATGCCTATAACGAACTTGTGACCAACAGGTCAGTGCCAAGAGAGACAGTGGTGATGGGGTCATTGAGAGTTCCTTAGCTCAGTTTCCTGCTCCTTCAGCTGGGCCTGTTTTGTGGCTTTAATAGGATTAAAGAAACATTTACATTGAGGCTTTAGGAGCATTTTCACACTGCTCCTTTGCCCGACTCAAAGAGCAGTCTAAATCCAAAGGATTAAGTATGGGATTTATGTAAAGTTGTAGTGTAAGATGAGTTGGTGCACCTGGCTCTCCATTTTCTCCTCCTGTGAATAAGGCATACTGAAGCAGCGTGCTCCATGCGATGCAGAAGGGAGCTTGGCATTCTTTCCTGAAATTTTAATTTTCCATAACCTTGGAAATTATTCTTTCTAAATATTGAAATGAAATGGTAGTTTCTGATGGAGGGATGCAGTTTTTTAAATCTGTAGATCCTGCTCGACATTTTTCTTCAGGGGGGCTTGTGGCATTTTTCTGCCACTTCTCAGTACTGAAATATCATGCATTTAAGAGAATTTTTAATTTCCTGGAAATTATAGTACTCTGTCTTTAAAAACAGAAAGGAGAAAAAAATACAGTTCTCGGCCACTAACTTAGCTTCATTAAAATCCAAAGGAAATTGTTTAAATAACCAAAATTATAATTTTCATACTCCTTGCATAATCATTTATGCTGATGAAAGCAATTTAGTTGAAACTACATACATAACCTATTGTATGTTTTTTGCAATTACTTTCGGGTAAGATTGCCAGAGCTTGAAATTCCTTACTTAAGTTAAAACTGGTTCATATATCCTTTTGTGCCTCACTGTATAAATCTACAAAGACTGAGATTTTGCCTCTACTCTTTAGTCAGGCCAGATTCCAGTTGAAACTGAAATCAAGTGGTGTTACTGCTGAGAAAATATTGTGCTATCAAAGCCAAAAGGGGGGAAAAAAATAACAGGATGAATTATAACGTTCAACGGTATGATGACTGGTTGCTGCTATTTCAAAACTGCTCTTGTGATGTAGATATATTGTGTTTTTAATGCACTGCGCATCATGATAATTACTGTAAGAGGTATGTCAGCTTTGGAGATGGTCTGCAATTGTTAATGTGACTCGTGATTCTTGTCCATAGGCATTTTTATGAGAGCTTTAGGTTGACTAAGAAAAGCTAAAAAAATTAGAAGGCTATAGATCCTTGTGTGTGAGTGAACATGAATACCCTTATTTTACCATCCTAGTGAGAAAGTTATACAGGTTTGCTGAATTTTGGAGGTTAGACATTTAATATCCTATCAGACTGAATAAATTGAGGATGAAGACTTGGTGAAGATTTTGTCATTCCTGTTGGATTAAAACTTTTATCCATTTGCTAACTTTTTCTTTCAAATTCATCTAAGTGCTTGTAATCAAATTTGGCTTACAATGATTTGTATTTCACTGACATCTCCTAACTCAGAATTCTTGAGCATGTATGATTAGGTGTTTTGGTAACACAGCACCAGTTATAAATTTTCTTTCTTTAATTTAGTGTGATCCTCGTTACTTTGTACTAGATGTAAAGTTTAATCAGTTCTGTATAATCAATTTGGATAACTAAAGCTAAGCAAATACATATATAAGCTTTCCACGGACTTAATGCTGTATTTATCACAGATTCACTGCAGACTGATTGTCCTTGTTGAATTTCTTCACTTGAATCCATCATCTTCAATCTATGATGGCAGTTTTAGAAAGATAACTGTATTTCTTGTGGTATCATCTTTGCCTATGCCTTCAAGTCTACACTGCCTCATCCTGTCACGGCATATAATTAAATTTTCATTAAAACAGACACCAAAAAGGTGACTGTTAAACCAAGTGTTTCTCAAAACTAAGAGGTACGATGTTTCTCATGCTGCTTCAGCATGTACCAAACTCCAGGGTGTTGTTAGGGGACACTTGGCTTTGGAGATAACTAGTGACATATAGTATCACAGTTTCACATGGACCTTTAGATAATCATAATATAATTGCAGTCTCCTTGATATCTGAGTAGAATAACAGTCTGACTCCCTATATTATCTGTAGTTTCAGCTTTGTAACATATTTGTATTTGTTTTTCACCTCCTAGTCTAAAGCAGTGATTCTCTGTGATATATACTATTAACCACCCATTGTATTTCTTCTCAGAGGCAAGGAAGTTGTGCTCATGGTGAGTCTCCTATTAATGATAATCATTATTTATTTAGAGAGCACTCATGGCAATGAAATAGCAGTTATACAACTCTGGAAAGATTTACCCTATGGTTGCCCAGTCGTGCATGTTTTTAGGGTAGTTTTTTCAGTTTGTATCCACTACGAACCCTTACGATGCAATGATTAGTTCTATTTTATGTACTTATTCCCTGATAGTGTAAAATACATTCTGACAGTAATAAAAAAAATATTTATTCTTATTAGTACCTTTATTTTCTGTTTGCTTTTCAGTCAGGCTTAATTAATCTAGTTCTGTAGAGACCATTTTAATACTGCAAGGCAGCTCTGTGAGCATGGCTCACCACGAGCCCATCAGATAACATTTTTTAATTTGGTTTGATAACAATAACCATTTTTATATGTAGGAAAATTCCTGTTGCTTTTTACCAAACATGCATCCCCTGGATTAATTTGGAAGGTGTATGCATACTGAAAAACGAAGCAGATCTTTGGTACCAGATCTAGCACCTGACCCTGGAGTCGGGGCTTTTCCAGAAGCGTAGTCTGATAGTCTTCATGGATTTCCCTGGAGAGATGGTTCTTTGCAGTTATGAAGGTCCACAGAAGCCCTGTACAATCTCTGTCGTTTGTAGCCATATTAAAACAGCACATGATGGTGCCTACGACTGACTTGGGTACTTAGAAGAGCTCAACAGCTTAAAAGAAGATCTTAAGGACTTCTGTTCTCTGTGAGGACTGAGGATCTGACAAGCCTAGATAGAAAGCAGTCTTGGAGTTGCTTGCAAATCCTTTATTTAGTTGTACATCTCTAGTTCATTCTTCCATATCAGAGGAAGTGATCTAAGTAATAGTTACATTGTGGTTAGTCTTCTGCTTTGTGCCCACCTTGCAGGGACTGTAATCTAATGTGTATCAGAAGCTAGGCAGACAACAGAACCAAATCATGGAATCATGGAATTGTTAGAGTTGGAAGGCACCTCTAGAGATCACCCAGTCCAACTCCCCTGCCAAAGCAGGGCTGCCCAGAGCACATCCCTCAGGAGCATCCAGGTGGGGCTTGAAGATCTCCAGAGAA
>JAOTQQ010000001.1:76091454-76109003 GCA_026546715.1 Gallinago undulata | reverse complement strand
GGGGCTTGAAGATCTCCAGAGAAGGGGACTCCACACCCTCCCTGGGCAGCCTCTTCCAGGGCTCTGACACCCTCACCACAAGGAAGTTCTTCCTTAGAAGAGTGGAACTTCCCAGGTTCCAGCTTGAGCCCATTGCCCCTTGTCCTATCGCTGGAAACCTGGACTTCCTTTTTAAATGTAGCCAGCATTTTACATGCATCTTATAATGCAAGGAAGACACTTGTTTTCTATCAGTTCAACAAGTTTTTGTGAAAGTTTCTGTTTTGGAAACCTTCAAAAATCAATGAGATTTCTGTCCACATAATATACATGGGTGACTTTAATAGTGGGAGAGGTTCTAGTGTGGTCAAAGTTTTGCCTGCATCCAGAAGTTTGCAGCTTCAGGGCATCAGTTTGTAAGATTAGTCAAGTGCATTTCATCGTATAGGATGCTGAAGTACTGTTTGAGTAAATATCTGTACATTTGTCTGAATATGTTGAATCTGATTGCTAGATCAGGAATCACAGCAGCAAATATAGTAACTCCATATATTTAGTGTGTGACAATAGTCTATAAATAACTTGGTTGAGGAATCCTGTGTTCCTAATCTGTTAAGTAGATAGGTCACTCCAGAGGTTGCTCGTGTGTTTCTACACTTAAATATTTCCATTATTATTTTTGTGGGTTTAAATAATACCCATTTTTCACCTTCTACAGCAGTGTGTTCAGGTACTGCAACCATTTTTAGTTCCTTTATGCACTCAATTGAGTTTCCTTGACTGAAAGCAAATTTCCTTCTCTTATTTATACGAAGGAAAGTTAGTGTTTTCTTACATTCCTGTGTCCAACTGGGAGACAGTGGAGATTCTGAGAGGCTTGACAGGGTGTTTTCCCACCACCTTCAGCAGACTAGGCAAATCTGTTTTAAAGATGTGTCCAACATATGGTATTATTTTAATGGTTTCACTGATCAAGTTCAGAGCATAAAATCCTTAAGGTTTAGAAGTTGCAGCATTATTTATTTAAGGAGAAAGAAACATTTTCACATGACAATATAATTTATTAAACATCACTCTTTCCTAGAGGTTCAGTCTTGAACACTGATGGCTTTCTAATCTGTAGCAGATACTGTATAAATTACAGCCATGAAGAAGCTTGTTTTTATATACTTAGTGAGTGTTATCAATAGTAGAAATTCACAGGTGGACAGACAAAAATGTCCTGTTCTGGGATTAACTCTAAAATAAGCTCTGCTACACATATGCACCATATGGATCTGTTTTCCTTCTCATCCATTATAGAAATGAGAGGAAGTAGTTCATTGTTTCCTCATCCAACTCTCAGATTTGCAGGTTCCTCGAGGTAATAATTTTTTTATATGGCCTATTTAATGTGCTAGGGAATTTTTTAAAGCCTTCTGTTGAATCTGTGGGGAGAAATTCATGTTAGTGCACCGGGAAAGCTTTCTAAAACCATAGTTTTACTAGAAAATATGATCGTGTAGCTGAATCTCTGCAAATACAGAATTACCCCTCATCTTTTCCTCAAAGAGGGCCATCTACTGATCAAAATATGAGAAGACATTATATTTATAGAAACATTTATTTACACTGTAATGGTCTCCTGAATGCTGAGTTTGTAGCCAGTACCCAGTACAGTATATGCAAAGAATCCTAACACTAAGTTGAAATAGTCCATTTCAATGGATTCAAGGGGGGCAGAAGGTGTCTGCTAAACTAAGATTTTAATCATACAAGAAAACCTGTCATTTTTCTTTAAAAAAGTTTAGAAAGTGGCTGCAGGTTTAAAATCCATCCCCTTAGCCCTGAAGTTCAAGCCATTGTTCAGAAAAGACCGTAACTGTATTTTATAAGACCGAGTGTTGCTTTAATGTTTTAAAGAAAATGTTACATGTTATTAAATGTACATATAATTCGGCCAAAGAGAAATACCCAAATGTGAATTCAGTTGCAACATCAGTGGTTGACTCTTAGCAACAGCAGCTCTGTTACATCTTGATTTACTGCTCCATCAGCAGCCCATTATATTTTTCACATCATATTGGCCATGTGGAATGAGTCCCTGCGAAGAAGAAAGTGTGTCACTGACAGAACTTTTTAGTAAATCATTTACAGGCACGAACAAATCAAGAGTCATAATAAATTCTTCCTTCTACTTAACTAAAGCGTATTGCTGATTCCGCTGATTTGAAAGGGACTTGATTTTTTTTCCCCGAATCCTTAAATCCACAAATATTTAGGAAAGCAGTGTGCCATCATCAATGCTTTCGACTGGTATTCTGTTCTCCACAGACACTTCCATCTAAGCATTGACCAAACAATGCTAAGTTAGAACTATAGAACAAAATGAAAAATTATTTCAGAGTCTTTATATGGAAGAATATAAGTTGACTATTGTTAATTTAGGTTTATATTTGTTTTCTGCAAAGATGAGGACATTTAATGAAATTATCAAAAAATAATAATCTGAAGTAGGTTTACCTTCATTCTTTAATTTATATTTACTGGGTTATTTAGAAAAAAGGCTTTTTGTTATAAAATTTATAGAATACAAAACCATATAGAAAAATACGTTAATGATAGAACTAATAGAAATTAGTTATAGTGTGTTTGCAAGTAGAGAATAGAAAAATCTTTGGTACATTTATTAATAAGGAATATACTTAGGGAAATGAAGTCTAAATAAATGAAGGTAAACTTCAACATGTATTACAAGAAAATCTTAATTGATTTTACCTACAATGTTAAAACATCCCCTTTCTACTGAACATTACTTAGGGGATAGGAAATACGTAGGATTGCTCATATTACTAGTCCTTTGAAAATAAT
Organism: Gallinago undulata; assembly: GCA_026546715.1. Taxonomy (NCBI): domain Eukaryota; kingdom Metazoa; phylum Chordata; class Aves; order Charadriiformes; family Scolopacidae; genus Gallinago; species Gallinago undulata. The sequence goes on along the minus strand of JAOTQQ010000001.1, from coordinate 76,106,174 downwards.
GTCAGGATGCAATGATGATGTCTGTAAATAATTACTTGTGGCTAATCAATATTCAACTTCAAAGACCTTGGTAATGAATCCTATTCATCAGCTAATAAGCACCTAGTTATGAACACCAAATAAATGGAAAGCCTTTTTATCAGCCTCACTAATCTAGACCTGACAAACTCAATCTTCAGATCACGTTCTCATATAATACAATGTAATCTCTATGTTTTCAATTCCCCAAAAAATTCATTTTGCATTTGAAATTTCCTGTCTTTGCATGAGCATAATTTTCTTCAACTGAGTGACAAGGATGCTTTTCAGGATTTGAAGTCTTTCCCCCACCCTCCATCCTTTATGAACAAATATAAACATATATATCACTCTGCTAGATAATTTTCTTGGTGTACTTCTTTGCATGAGTTTCATAAGAAATCGGAAGGACTCAAAAGCTGATTTCTGATTTTATGACCTTTAAGGGAAATTGCTCTGCTTCATTAAATTATAATGGCATGATTTTTTTTTTATTTATTTAACAGTGTACATATGTGTGAACAACTAAGAAAGATAACAGTAATTAGAGTAAAATTAAAATGAAAAATGTTTTACTCAACTTCTTTTTTAATCTCTGGTCATTTTATTTGTTGGATCTCATGATAAGATTACAACTTTTACTGATGTTGGTATTACAGACCTAGAATAGTGAGCTGACCTGCTTTTGAATACATTAATCATAATGTGAAGTACAGTTAAATTGTGCAATACAAATTGGTATAAATGTAGCTACCATTTTCTACAGCTACAAAGATATTTGGTATTAGTATTGTCTGAGAAATAGTTTTGAAAAATAAACTTTTAAACATCTTCATGTTTATACAAAAGGGGAAATTGAAGAATCATATTAAATATTAATTTTGCTTTCTTCCCTTTTCTGGGTGAACTTCAGGCCACAGTGAGAGTAATAACAAAGCATATCTTTACTGTGGGGAGATCAGAATTTCATCCTTAATTCTTCATTGCTAAACCTAAAATTTTATTTTCCGTAAGATATTTTATTGGTTACTAGTACTGCATAATATAATTCTGACATGTAGTATTTATTTATAGAGTTCTTGCTGGGTTTCTCTTTTAGCAATTTTCAATGTTTAATGGGTTAGAGAATAGCAATAGAGGAAGCTGTGCACAAATGCCATGAAAATTTATCTATTTGCAGGCAGATATTGCTAGGGGAAAATATCGAGGATGTGTGTGGTCAGTTATTTGTGTCGGAGACTATTTTCTATTTTGGGCATCGGCCATGTAGACTTCCATTTCATTCTGCAGAAAATGTGAGCTAAGAAAATGGACAACTAAGACTAATTATTAACTTTGGTTTGAGCTATGGGTTTATGCAGTGATGCAGGGGAGGGAGGATCAACTTCAAGCGAAACACAGCAGCCTGGGATGAAAGTAGTCACCTGGTGGCAGTATTCTGCACCGTTACATGTCAGCATTTCTTCTTATTTCCCAAGTCAAATTCTTGCATCCAGTGACAGGAGTTCTGCTGAGGCCTATGCCTCCCTTCAGGGCATGCCTCCCATGGCTGAAAGGCCCATCGTTCTGGGTGGTCTACGGCTATGACTGAGGTGGGACCCCACAGGGAGTCTTATGCTGTCATCTTTGGCCAGAAGGATGGTGGAATCACACTTAGACCTCAAAAGTGGACTGAAGGATTAAACAGAGGGGAAAAAAGCAGCAGTGAATGTGGTAGAATGTCCTGCAAGAATCAGCTCGTTTGGGGAAAATGAATGTCTCTCAGTGATTGTGGGAATTTCAGGAGTGGTGCAGACCCTACGGAGTTCTGGAACTGCTTTTGCAAATCTTATGTAGCCAGCTCCTCAGAAGTATATAGGTTACATAAAAGAACAAAGAGAAGCAACCTCTGGCTCTTAAAAAGAATCAAAAATCTGTACCGAGTTAAAAAAATACTGTTGACTAACTTAAAATAATGAAGCTCAGGAGGATTTAAAATTTGGGCTTAAGGCTGTGCCAACGGGACACACTGTACAGAAGTGGGGACTTTGAACTGGAGAGATTTTGTGTGGTGGAAAAGGAACATTGGTTAGTAATAGCAATGGTGGGGCGTAGAAAATTGCACTCCCATGTGGTAGATCTGGACCAACACAGTGTATTTTTTAGAATCTATAGGACTAAAATGGTCGGATTGGGTTGGTTCTGTGAATGCTCCATCCCTAACATGTTATTCATACCAATTACATTTGCATATGAGTCACATTCAGTTTGAATTTGCCAGATATCAATTTATGTTTGTTTAAATAATGACATCTTTCCATGAAGTGAACAGGATCTAAAAATATAGTGGGAAGACTGTTTAGAAAACCAAAAATTAAAATGCCTTCCTTATATATTTTCGTATCTCAGGGTATATTGTGCAAGCAGAAGCATAGCAACGTTGAAGCACCGTTCAAAAAAAATGCATCCATTGCTTACACTTCATTAAACAATGTATTATATCACGAACCTTCATTGGATTTGTTTCTATTTCCTAGTCAGTTCCTCCATTAATGGGAATGTTCTGCTTCTGAATGCACTCAAATGTACCATTTTCAAAGCCAGCGCAATTTCGCTGCTTCTCATTTTGTGTTATGTGAAGATGCCCAGTATTTTCAGAGTGTTTTGTCATTTGGTGTAACAAGGAAGAATTTTAAAACAAACTTCTCAAGGTAAAGTTTATACACAAACCGAGGAGACAAGGGGCAACTGAATTCTGAACTTTGTACAAGCAATAAACTTTTCTTATGGACAAAAGGAGACTACCAACTAACCACTTGAGTTCAACAAAGACTCCCCAAATGTGTGCTTAATTGGTTTGAGGCTTATAAAATCCTTCTCGAGCCTAAAGACATTCTGGTTTGTTCGTGTGGCAGCCAACCACTGCACGCGTTAAACATTTCCATTGGTACTTGGTGAAATAAATGTAAAATATACGATCTGAGATCGCTGCTTAACTAAAGAAAGCTAACAGCAGCATATCAGGGCACAGCTACTTTGATCTCTTTAGAGTCTGCAAGAAAAGAAAATGGAGAGTTGATCCTAAGCTCTTGGGTAAAGCTCGATAAAGAACTATCTAGGAGTATAGATGGTATAATATCTAATAAAAGGAAACCATTGAAAAGCACTTTGATGCTAAGATCCTCCAGCTGATACATCTACCAGCAGCAGCAGGATTTGATGACATAACGCGTTTAGAGAAAGAGGTTTCTCATGTTCTTTCTTAAGACGTAACAGATGATTTTATGTGAATTGCACTATATCTGCCCATTCCCCAGAGAAATACAGGTCACAAGCACAAAAACATCTGCAAGCTTCCCCGTGCAAAACGTTCTTTATATTTTGGACCAGAGACGAGGAAGGAGGCAAGACACCTTTCAAAGCAGAAGAAATGCACCATCACGATGGTGTGATTCTGTTGTTCATTTCTTCCAGACTTTTCTAAATGCAGCTTCTTCAGAGCTTAGTTTGGTGTTTCTCAATCTTTCATCTTCTTGTCAGTAGCAGCTGTTACTTAAATATATCAAGAGCAGACTTCGCAGAAAATTCATTTGAACTAGATTAGCTTTAAAATCTGTTGTAAATCAGTGGGCTAGGTTCACATCAGGCAACGTATGGAGCAGTAGTTTCTGCTTTTGTGAAGAGATTCAAGAATTTGCACGACAGGTGGAAATTTGCAGGACAAAAGGAAGTGCAGGCAGACCTATTACTGGAGGAGACTTTTATGATTGTGTGGCTTCTAGAAAATATGTGCATATTTGCATTTTGCTGGTGTTGCAGAGTTTTAGACATTGCTGATGGACCCATGCACAGCAGCTTGACGGAAGTGCAGAGCTGGTCTTCTTCCAAATTCCGTTCCTTCCTTTCTCTTGAAAGGAAGTAACTTTTATGTCTCATAACTTGTATGTCTTATTGGCCTTGTACCACTACCTTTCCATCCCACCCTGTGTCGTTGTTGTGTATGCATGTAGTTGAATTTGTGGCTGGTTGAAGGATAGTCCAGTTGAAAACATCTCTCAGTTGTGACATCATTTCTTTGACATTTGAATTTCAAAATTCAAATGAAAGGAATTCTGCATTGCATTTTGTTTATTAATGTTATGATATTAAGAAATTCAAATACCTTTCGGTAAACCTTATTTTTTATGTAATTTATACAACATAACCAACCATGTCTTGTTATTGTGGTGTTATCTTTTTTGGTGGGGAAGAAAGGGCCATTGTCTTCACTGCAAGTAAGTATATAGACCACACTGTTTGACAGTAGAGGACTCCAATAAAATGTTGGAATAAACAAAGTAGGCAGAATATGTTACCACTTTTCCTCTGGGAACTATTTAAACATGCTGACATGTAAATTAACAGTAGACTTTGAATTTTTTTAATATCCAATTGTATGTGGTGTTCATTTTAAAGCAGAAGCAGTATCTTTTATAAAAACAACAGCTGTAATTTTAAAAGATGCTGTGGGCTTTATCTAGTCTGGCAGCTAGACTTTAGTTTTTTCAAATTTCTTGTGTAGAATTTCACAGCTGTTGGAAAGTTACTTTTAGTCTTATGTACATTTTATCTTGAAGACACTCAAATACTTCATTAAAAAGTTGTTACTAAATCACACGCATGGAAGTTGCTTAGAATTTCTTCTTGTTGTCACATTTGGTTGTTGAATTTTTTTGTTGAATATGGCTGATTTTTTGCTGACAACCCCTGTTATTTATTTACAGGTTTTCTTAAAGTTGATGTGTCTTTTTTTTTATTTCAACAGCTTGATCAAGTTGTCCGTCAGAGAAATCTATGTAGCTTGGAACTTTTCCTCTCATGTGCACAGAAACAGTTAAATGTTCTATTAAAGGAAGAGCCAACATCTACGGAGGAAAAGAGAGAGACTGACATTCTCAATACTGCTGATACGGTGTGATTTGTAAAGCTGCAAATCTCAATCTGACTAATGATGACTATGTTCTAATATTGGGGTTGTACCATTGGTTCAAGGTTGATCAGATACTATGCTTGGCAGAAGTATTTGTGGATGATGTTCTTCTATTTATTTATTTATTTTACTACTAGATCACAAATCAGATCACAAATATGGGAAGGAAAAAAAAAACTGAAAAAAATTGTTTTATTAATGATTTTTCTTTCATTATATTTAGTAGCCCATGATTGAAGTTCTAGGTAACTGCAGCTGTGATGAAAATGTTTCCCTATTATGTCTGTTCTAGATGAGAATTACATCAACATATGTTGATGTAATTTATCAATATTTGTGATCTTTTAAAAATGGAGAAAAACATTAATAGATGCAAATCCATCTCTATTTCTAAAGTGTATGCCCAAGTTCATTGCCTCAACTGAGCCTGAGGACCTTCTTATTTCTTACTACTTTTGATGCATAGAAGAATCAGAAGAATCAGAACTGATACATGAGAGTTGACGTGCATTTTTATAAACAGCTCCAGCTCTAGTAATAGAAAAGCTTAAAAACTAAACAGTGCATCGTTTTTAGAGTAGTGCAAAACATTGCCATAACCAACATATAGTACGTATTTTATTTCTGTTTTCAAACCTAGCTTGATTCCAAAAGTCATTTTCTCATGAAAATGCGATTAATGTGACTGACCTCAGTTCCAGGAAGAAGATGTATGTAATTATGTGGAGACTGATACTGCACTGCCTCAGTGGAATTTCTGACGGAATAAGGAGTGCAGCTTGCTGACCTCAGATGCCCTTTCGAAACCCATTGAAGGAAGCAGAAAAAACTCCCCCCTGATATTCTTGAACTTTGGATCAAGTCGTAGGTCTTTCTAGTCTTGCTAACGGCAGCCTGGAGTGGAATTTCTGTGCCTCCACTCTCTCGATTGTAGATTGGGGCCCTTAGTTATAAAAGAGTTCTGAATGTAATAAGGAAAATTTAATGTTCATGCTCAGAAATGTAAATAAATGGAGAATGATATCTTTTCTGGTGACTTTGTGATTCAGTGGGGGACTTATGGGCATTTTTTAGTGTGGTTCTTGTTATTCAGTGGTGCTTTGTGTAGGGTTTTTTTGTTTGGCTGTTTTTTTATATCAGCACTCACTTTTTATAAATTGCTTTTTCAGAGCCATAAGAAAACAGCAAATGGTTGGATATGTATTTGGCAGAATGAAATATGGATTGCAGAGAGTTCAGCATTTTATTTAACTCTTTTTCTGTGCTTCATTTTTGGAATCAAAACCAAGAGTTTTGTCTTTCACTGAAGAAGTAAATAATGCTGCTTTTTCTAGATGATGACCTCACCCTACAAAGGGATGAAAATCCAGTCTTCTTTTTGATATTTCTTGACTGACTGATCAGTTTCCATTTCTTATGGCAGACCAAAAAAAAATAGTGTTAATAAGTCACCTACTTACAGTTCCTAAGCCAGGGAAATTCTTGTCTTTGTGTGTTGCACCAAAGATGACATAGATGTTGTCATGGTTTAACCCCAGCCAGCAGCTAGAGCCAGGGGGCCGCTTGCTCATCCCCCCTTTCTCCCCTAGGAAGGGGATGGAGAAGAGGGAGAAAAGTAGAGGAAAGGAAAAAAACCTTGTGGATATCAGAAAAGGAAAATAACAATAACAATACTAATAATGAAACAAGTTACTCTTATGCCTGGTGATTTGGGACCATCCCAAACAGTGATGACAAGTACCCACCCACCAGCTAAACCCATTTATATCCTGAGTATGACATCTATGGTATGAGATATCCCACTGGCCATTCCACCGTTCTGCCCGTGCTTCTTCTCAGCCTCTATGGGATGCTGGAAAAAGTCCTTGACAACTATAAATGTCGCCTGGCAACAACAATATGTTGACATTCCTTTCATACCAAATCTGAAACACGACGACCACCAGAAAGAAAATTAACTATGTTGCTGAAACCAGGACAGATATCCAGGTAGGTCTTTTGGAAAGTAGAGACAGTGCAAAATGAAGTTATCTATGTTTAATTGTGGAAATGTGGTATGAGCAGATTCCTAGATGAACTTTGACATTATTGGTTCTTACTTCTAGGTCTGTATATGGAATAGTATTTCTTCTGCTAAAGATCTCAAGCTGTTCCCCATCAAAGCCAGAGCCTTAGCAGTTTATCAGTATCCTCCTACTAAAGAGTTTTGTTTTTGTACTTGCAACAATATGAAAAAGCATTTCTTGGAGAAGTTTATGATTGCACTGGCAACTATGGTGTATCATAGAATCATAGAAAACAGTCCATCAAATCCATATCTCCCCAGTTTGGAAAGAATGATGTTGTGGGGACCGTATCAAAGCCCTTAGAATTCCAGAGAGACAACACCTGTAGCTCTTCCCATGTCCACTGATGTAGTCACTCCATCACAGAAGGTGACGGGGTTGGTGAGGCAGGATTTGTCCTTGGTGAAGCCATGCTGGCTGGCTCTTTTGTACGGTGTCTTTAGCTAAGATATGGGTATATTTGAATTTTTGCCTTGCTCTAAGAAGCTCATTGGCAAATGACACTTGAATTCCTTCAAGCATATAACTCCTCGATTCCATCCTAAGAAGGCAGAACAAAGGAAAAGCAGTAGTCATTCCAGACACTGAGATCACATTGGTGTTTTTGAGGTTTTTGTGCATCTTTACATTGGTGCACGATCGAACGTTGTCTCGTGTCCTGCCTGCTCAGTACACGGCAATGTCTGACATTATACACGTGGACATCACCTTAAAGAGCCTAATTCCTATTTACACTGAAACTCTAGACCCTGCTCTTCCACTGTCCATATATTTGAGTTTGCAGATTTTTCCCTACCCCTCGGATGGAGGGAATGTGGGATAAGATTTCACCTTGTTCATTGAGGGGACAGATAGAATTTATGCTCACTTTCAGGTGATATATAGCATCAGTGCAGTTATCAAATAGTACAAATGTAAAATGAGCTAGATTGGGGCATACCCAATCTGTATTGCAGCTAATTAACTTTCTTGATGCCAGATGGTTAGGTGTCAAAACAGAGCACAGCATGGTCTAAATAGCCATTTACATGTTCCTGCTCTGGCTGCATTGCAGCCTCACTGACCTACCTGAAATACATAATTTGACTAATTTAGGAACTGTAAACTTGGTTGCAGGGGAGTGACTAACCAGTGAACGAGATTGCTTTAAAAATTTTTACATGGCCACTCTGAATACTTTCTTGAAAGATTTGATAACATACGTGACATTCCTTTCTCAGCAATGGCTTATAAATGTGCCAAACAAACATTGGCCTGGAAAAAATTTTTTACATGGGTATAATTTGGGCCTTCAGTTCAATTCAATATATTTGCAGGAACTGCTGAACCAAATGTTTTCTTCCGTGTGATCTGTCCAAGAATATTGTTCTTCTAAGGCTTCAAGAATCAATGGCTTACCTGCTAGTACAGCTTAAGCACAGATTTCTGTATTAATTTTTAAGCCTAGGTGAAATTAATAATACTGTGGCTGAATTAGGGTCACATTTGAACAGTTGAACATGATGGGGAAACCATCTGAGTTGCTCTCTGCTTGGCTCAAGTTTCCTATTTGCCTTTGAAAGCGTAGGCTTCCTTAGCTAAAGGAAAGCCCTGAGGTGTGGAGACTTCTCCTTGTAGACATTACCTAAGCAGTTCACTTGCCATGGTGACGTAGTGGCTAAAAACGTCCTCATCAAGCTGCCTCATACGTGGAGCAAAAAGGTCACTCTTGCTTTATGCCATTTGCCACAGGTACACGTTTGCCACGCGCCACATGGTGGGTTATGGTGTTTGCATCTCTTTGGGGAGCATTGCTGGCATTGCCTTATAAAGACGTATAATCATGTCCTGAAAGCAGGGAAAATCAACTATAGGTGCTGGGTATTTAGCAAGACAAAATAAAGATGATTAATTTATTATTTTTTTTTGATTGATCTCGTTTATTGTAGTGTGTACGTTTAAACTTGTTGCATTGCCTTTAAGTGCTACAGCTTTCTTTGATAATAAACACATTATTATCCTGTGATAATAACAATAATTTCCTCTGACAGATGTGGTCAGTATTTCATCCACATCTTACAAGCGGTGTAATTATAACAACAATTTTAATATGCGTCAGAGATTCACATTTGTTTATATTGCCTGTAATTCCTCACATTTCAGACTTACAAAACCAGCATTTTTTAGATGCTTTCCATTGTCCAGCATGGATAACGTGATACACAAAGAAAGTGTTATTGACTAAACACTCAGACTATTCTAGGTTTTTTGGACTTTGAAGGATGTTTTGGTTTTTGTACTACTACCAAATTAGGGCATCAGTTAAGACTTCACATTGTTGTGATTGCTACACAATTTTTCAGAAAAATAGCTGGTCATGATGATACATGGCCAGTCGCTATTTTTGTGGCAATAATTTTGAGAATTCTGTTACTTAAACACCCCACTCTTTTATTGTGACTATAGATTACATATTTAGAGAGTGATTGTGAATTTCTGGCTCCCGGGGAGTCATCGGGAATTCTGCCGTTGGTTATTTTCAGCTCAAAATTTCATCCTTCCTCATATTTTTTTTCAATTGTAACAATAATGAAACATCTTTGTCTTTGTATAGTTCTGGATATGTACCAAGAAGCATTTGTTCTGTTCATGGTATAGTGGGGACAGGGGTTAAGATGTTGGTGGAGATCTTGGTGAGGAGGTACGTATCTCTCATTATTGCTATCCTACTGCTAGAAAGAGTGTATTTTCGTATTCTTATTGAAATAAATTGCTTCTCCTTTGGTATATCAGAACTAATAACGACTCTGTATTGAAATGCCCAGGCAAACCTCATCTGGTTACCTCAACAAGATCACTGTCACAAATCAGTCCATTTTCAGATCTGGCTTGCCAGCAGTGGAAACATGACGGTAAAGGTAAGCTGCTACTTTTTCTTATATATCCCTTTGACTACTAGTTTTACTTCACAAAGAAAATGGGGTCTTTATGAAATGCTCCATCTCCTGCAAATTCAACTGCCCTAATGAAGTTTACAGCTGGATAGTAGTCTGGTAAAAAGCTGGATGAAGTTTGTCAGGGTCAAAGTGTCCTACAAATGAGAGCATCTTGCTTTTGTTATGGATTATGGTTAGAATGAGTCAAAATCTCTCCCAGAATGTCAGCAGCCAAGGGCTTCAGTGGCTGCCTGAATACAACAGAACTGCATTTGGTCTGTTTGAAACAGTCATGTTGATGTTGGAAAGCACAATTATTTCGGGAAAACTGTCCATATGCAATTTTCCAACTTTTGTGTTATTAAGGGTTTTTTGCAGGTTTTTCATGTGTTCTTTGCCCTAGGGCAAAAGAAACAGTGTTATTCATTAATGTTTACAAACATGATGGTGAAGCAAAAGGAGGAGTTGTAAGCTAGGTGGAATTTTTCTCCATACTCTTTTGGTAGTGAGGGCAAGGATATTTGAGAGAACAGAAGTTGTCTAGGTGCAGAAAAGCAAAAATTGTGGTTTCTGAATTGAGGGGGATTTGGTGAGGAAGAAGGGACAAAGAGGTATTCTTTTATAACGTAAACTTTGTGGTGTTTTAAGAGAAAGAAAAAATGTGATTTCATAGAATGAAAAGGAATGACAGGTTTGAATGAGAAGTGCAGACAGGAGGTTGATCCTTGACAGAATGTTTTCAGAGCTTCGCTGGGGGTACTACTGCCTCAGGATGATGAACGTATTCCTGCTTGATTGTTACACTAGTATTAAAAACAAGTTATATACACAGTGGAGAAGTCTTTTAATGTCTGCCAAATAAAATGGAAGGGGATCCAGATGTTGTGTTCAAAGATAATGTATCATCTATTCATCTTCTTGGGAATAAGAAATGTGTTTAGGTCTCACACAAAATAATTTTTCATTTGCAGAGATATGAATAAAATTTTCTATAAGCTCAAGTCAGCAGTGACGAAGATCTACAAAAGACTGATAGCTACATGGTTCATGAATGACAAGATTATTCAAAAGAATACAAATAATTACAAGCACAATCAGCATCAAATTGCACTCAATTTGGTTATATAAGTATCATGGTCATAATGTGTATGCACAGTTTTCAAGACAATTTTTCTTCAGTAAATCCTTCAAAGAACAAGTGAGTTGAAGGAGAGGATGATGAGATCATCCTCTACTGTTTCTAAGAAGGATCCAAATGGTTGGTTGATTGGTTTATTGCGTGTTGGGGCCAAATCCTACTAACTTTTCTCGTACATAAACATACAGAAGTGCATGCTGGTTTTCCCAAAGCCATCGTATAGTATGATTGTCTCTACCAATTAGATGTTTCAATCATATTTTTCCTGTTGGTTAAGCTTCAGTAAATCAAGCTGGTTAAGAGAATTAGTCTTTTATGTGCCTTTTATACAGTTGGTGTCATGAATAATTTAATTATGGCCTTCTCCAGGACAAAGCTCAGAAATGTCAATCAACAACTTTTAAAAAGGTTTTCTACCTTATAGTGAGAGTTGATTCACACTTTCTAGGCTTTCTGTTGTTGGGCTCAGTGAAATGGATACTGTTTTCCTTTAAAGAAAGACGACAAAAGTGGTGTGCCAAATTTGCTTGGTTTTATTAATTAAGCCTGCTGGTCAGTAATGTTTTTAATACTGCTCTGAAAAATTACATATTATTATGAGAGTCCAGAAATCGACCAGAACAGCTGTATTCTTTGCTGACTTGCAAGTCAAAGTTCGTTAGTGGATTTCGCTCCTGCTGTTAATCAATGAGGCCAGGATTTTGCTCATTGTTTCTAGCTAATGCCTTGCCTTCTTGACAATGGAGCTTTGAGGGGAAAATCAGCTATACCACCCTCACAAAGGGCTCTCTGAGGAAAGGGAGAATCACTGAAAAGCATTCCAGCCTGCAGTCCAGCTGGGAACATGGTGCTTCCATCTCCAAAGATGTCATCCTGCCAATTTCTCTCACCAAATATATCAGCCCACTCAAAATTTGCAGGGAGAACTCCCCCACTTGCATAGATTATCATGTGTTCTGAGTCTTGGAGGGAAATGTTTTATCACCCTTTCACAGAGACAATACATCTTGTACTCAGCAGTGGTTCCTGACATGCTGGGCTACTGTATTGGCCTTTGAATGTTGAATTTTACATAGCTGCCTCTTGTGAGCTGTATTAAAGACTCTTCAGATGCTGTACTGAAATGAAGCTGACAGTATGAAAGGATCTTGAATTTTATTTTCTTTTTCATTTGTGAAAACCGTTGATTTTTCTTTGCACAGATTGCTAGCACAGGGAGACTTCCATCATTCTTTTAATGAAAGATATTGCACGTGTCATACCGTGTGTCTTCAAGCAAGAGTCCAGTCCCCTTAGCACCTGAAAGTGGCTGATGAGAGAATTACTCAGGAGACTGGTTTTCATCATCATCTTCGTCCTCAATTTGGGGACTTATTTCAGTTCAAAGGCAAGTTTGATGACCTCTGAAGCAGGTGAGCATGCAGTTCTTTCGGCATGTTTGAGGAACTGACTACTTTGGACCCTTGTGTTTGCCTCTCGTTAAATGGACAGTGAACGAGTGCTTGACAAGGGTATGAAATCTTAAATATTCAAGCATTATCATCCAATATTTCAAGAGCCTGAGATATTTTTGAAAGCTATAGAGTGTTTTTTAGTCATTTTAATAAGTAATAATTATGCTTTTTTGGTGTGCCTTACAGTTTTGAATGCCTTAACACTCAAGCTTTCCCCTGGAAATGCTTGTTACCCCTTTAGGAGATCTAAGATTTACAGGATCCCAGGAGGTAAGGTGTTAAGGAAAGCATCAAATATTGTAAAACCTATGAGAAAAATCCCCTGGGGGGCAGCCATGTGTGGGATGGGTCAATGGTTCATGTGAAGAAGCATGTCACATGCTGCTGCCATAGTTTTCCCATCATAACCTCACTTGTCCCTCAGGGTGAAGGTCTGGGGTTAGTTCTCAGGCTGGCTTTACACTGACACTGTCTTCATTTGTGGTCTTAGACTCTTCTGTTACTAATGAGAAAACATAAGCATCGTGCCATTCCGTTGGGTTATTGTACATTACACAACCTCGAAATTCTTGACAAATGTTTTTTATTTAGATTATTTGGGAGAAAAGGGATCGCTGCCCTTCCTTGGACAAATGTTCTTGCTGTAGGACAACAGAGGGACTTAGCTTAGTGTAAAAAACTGTAAATCCCAACGCAATCTGAGTTGGTAGACTGCTTCTGATGCGGTTATTGGAGCAGTAGCCTCTGTGTTTAAATAGAGTATGGATACCTCACTAGTTCTTGTTGACATGCTGCCACAAATGTGAATACAATCATGCAGACCCCGAATTAATCACTCCCACATTGTTTTGCTTATTACATACCAAACTGACAGGCTGCTAGGCAGCTTGGATACAGATAAGGCAAAAATGTGGAAACCAACTACCAGTCCGTGTGTCAAAATTCTGTCAATGATCCTGTTTATAGGAAAATTTCTTCACATTAAAAAGTCCAAGTCTTAGCTCATTCTGATACACAATAAAACATGGTAAAATGTGCAGAGCTGATATGATCAAAACATATATTTGCAGCAATTGTATTTTAGGTATGATTGCCAACAAGTAGAGGAGAGCTTGGTTCTACTGAGGAAAGACAGTAATTATTTTCTCTATTGATTACCCTGTGGATGTATCTAAACTAAGGTTAAAAATAAAGAACATAAATAGCAGTAGCTAATCACAGGTTCTCAGCAGAGACAGAAATTTTTAAAGCATATGGGGTCCTCATAGTAGTTCATTAAAGCAAAGACAATGGACTTTCACCCATCAGAGCACACTGAATAGAGTGTCTTTCCCTCAATTGACTGGAAAACTAGTAGAAAAAGACTGGTTCTCATTGTACAAATCAAGACCAAAAGGCAGCTTGTGTTTGTGCACAGAAAAAGGGGGAAAATCTGTGGAAGAATAATGATCCGTCAGCATTGTATGAAGTTTTCATTTAGTACTGTAAATAAATAATGATTTAATACTTGAATAAGACTGAGTTAATAATATCAAGCATGGAGAGTCTTTTTTCCAACCCTATGATGTTTGACATGTAAGGCATGGCAAATGAATAAATGGCCACGCTGCAGGGTCATTTTTATTGCCATGTCAAAAAGCTCTGCTGCTATGCGTTCCCCAAGGGAGGCAGCGTTGCAGTGAGCAGAAAGAAGGTGGAGCAAGTGGCCCATCATCGTTAGTGATCTTACAGGGACATTATAAAAAAACCTAGATAAACTTGCTCAGAACAATCAGGCTGTCAGTGTCTCCTGGGAAAAGCCTGTCTTCACCACTTCCAGATCAGGTCATGAACCAGTATGATATTTCTGAGCTGTGTGGATTTTGCATACGTATGAGGTCCACTCATTTCAGAGTGAATTCAGTGCCCGAGAGTTACCTGGTGAGCAAGGAAAAAAACAATAACTTTCAAAGAGTGATTTTGAGTTATCAACTTACAGGATGCACTTTCAGGGCTAGTGGAAACTGCATTTATTTTCCACAAGAAAGTAATATCAAGCAGTAAAGAGAAATGAATCATAGAATCATAGAATGGTTTGGGTTGGAAGGGACCTTAATGATCATCTAGTTCCAAACCCCCTGCCCTGGGCAGGGACACCTCCCACTAGAGCAGGTTGCTCAAAGCCCCATCCAGCCTGGCCTT
>JAOTQQ010000001.1:76076174-76091354 GCA_026546715.1 Gallinago undulata | reverse complement strand
CCTGCCCTGGGCAGGGACACCTCCCACTAGAGCAGGTTGCTCAAAGCCCCATCCAGCCTGGCCTTGAACACTTCCAGAAGAGCATGAAGAGCATCCAAGAAAAAATCTGCCTAGACAAAAAGACAATCCAAGACCAAACAAATGGCACAGGCCAAAACTGCTATAAATGTCAAATAAAAATAACAAGTCTAGTCGATTGTAGCCTAGATAAGAAACACACTGCTGGGCTTCCAAAAAACCCCAAAAGAGCCCTCAATATTTTTTAATTCTGCACTTCTCCTCATTTCTTCAGATTCTCCCCAATTATTTTGGCAACATGCAGAGAAATGGATGAGTGAATCCACCTGCAGAAGATACAGCTGGTGATTCTGAAAAAAAAAGTACACTTCAAGATAGTGGAACTTTGTATTAATAGTGTAATAGTAAATGCATAGTGTATTGTGTGTTGGTGTGAAGGTTTTGGTGAAGGGGAGGGCCTCTGTATGGAGGGGACTTTGCAGGGTCTGCCCTGAGCCAGACGTGGCCGTCTCCACCAACCCACTGTAGGACATGGCCCAGCCCCTCAGAAAAGATGGTGGTGGCACTTTGGGGAAAACACATTTGAGGAAGAACAAAACCCTGCACAGGCAGGGAGGTGTGAGGAGAAGAATTGTGAGAAACAACCCTGTGGGTACCAAGGTCAGAAAAAGGAAGGAAGAAGGAGCTCCAGGCACTGGAACAGAGATCCACCTCCAGCCTGTGAAGGGACTATGGTGGAGACGGCTAAGCAGAAGCAGATATCCACACTGCAGCTCATGGAGACCCCATGCTGGAGCAGATGGATATTTCCTGAAGGAACTCTGTCTGGCCTGTGGAGAGCCCATGTTGGAGCAAGACTGTGGCCCATGGGGAGGATCCACACCTGAGCAGGGAAAAAGTGTGAAGAAGGAGTGGCAGAGAGGAGATCTTATGGACTAACCCCATAAGCCCTCTTTCCCCATCCTTCTGCACTGCTTGGTAGGGAAAGGGCTACCCAAGAGTTTGGAAGGAAGGAGTGAAGATGAGCATAGGAAAATGAGTGGGAACGGAAGAGGGTATTTTAATGTTTGTCTTTTTTTCTCAGTTTCCAACTTGATTCTAATTAGCAATAAATTGAATCAGTTTTCCTGGAGTCAAGTCTGTTTTACCTGTTGACAGTAAAATGATGTCCCTGTAGGTCCCATGAGCTTTTTTCATCTGATTTTTCTCCTCCCATCCTGTGAAAGAAGGGGAGTGAGAGAGCGGCTGGGTGGGAATGTGGTGGCCCCCCAAGATCAGCCCACCAGCCATTGACTGACAACGCGAGCCTTCCACCAGCCTTTCCTTATCACACAACGTTGTTGGATTGTCAGCAAGAGCTAGGAGCAGAAGAACAGGGGGAAGAAGGAGAAAGAACACAGCAGGGAGAAAGAGGCTGGTGAGGAGAGATACTCTCAGGACCGAAGAAGTCCTTCCTTCCTAATGCACACGTTTGCTTCCGAGAGTCCCAGCAGCGGGAGAGAATGGCAAACACAAAGTTGGGTGAACTCAACTAGCATTGAGAGGCTCCATTCTGAAGGTTAGAAGGCTGGGTGAGAGAAGATAAAATAAGGGAACAGCAAAAACAGAGGATAAGAGAGGAAATGAGTAGCACTGGGAGCCGGCAGCAAAGTCAGCAAAGCTGGGACTGAACTAAACACGAGAGTGCAAGGGCACCATGATGAAGATCACAACCAGAGATACTGGAGTGAGCAATGCTGAAAAGAATGAAAAGGGTGGTTAGCGAGAGAAAGGCTTGACAAGACTAATCAGAAAGGAAAAACAAATAGTGACCATTGAGATGCAGCGCTTGGGTCGGGACAGGGGCAGGGAGGCAGGGGACCAGGAGGGGAGGATGAACTTCTGAGTAATATTTGCTTCCACACGCACTATTAAAGTTGGAGAGTGGTGCTGAAAGAGATTTAAATAGAGTTGATTTCCTGAGCTTGTAATGAGTCCATGCACTTTGGGTTTGGCTGCATTTTTTTTCCATTTTTGTTTCTTTTTTCTTTTTTTTTATTTTTTTCCACAGGAAGAAGTAATAACGTTTTCAAACCAACTGTAGTTCTGATCCAAATCAGTTTTAAGATTCTAGTTTGGGAATGACAGGATCAAATTCTCACAAGCCTCTCAAGAGATTATGGCCCAGCAAAATTAAGATATTTCTGCTGTCTTGATCTGGATCCAGAAATTCTTTCCACTTCTGAGTCTGCTTTCCAACCAGCGCTGCTAAGGTGTATTTGAATCAGAAGATTAGACTCCAAAGAGTTGTTTTTCTCTCTCCTTTGTCCTATTCTCTCCTCCCATGTCTTAACCCCCACCACTGGCCAAACTTTCACTCCCTCCCGTCTCTACCTTGCTGCCAAAAAAAAGGAAAACAAAAACCTCACAGCTCACCCTCCTTTTTTTTTAATAAGATCAGATTTTGAGGGTTTGGTTTTGACTCATGTCTATATGAGGTAAAAACCACTCAGTTGTTTTTTTTTTTTTCCCCAGTCTTAAAACTTGATGTTGCTTTGGGTTTGTGGTAAAAAGGAGATTAATATCCTCTTGTATTCCCAATAACAAACATTTTCTTTTCTTTTGCATTCCGTTTTTGCATTGATTCTGCAGAATCACACAGCCTACTGGACTAGACTGATAGCTGGTCTTAAGCCAACATGTTTTTTCCTATGTTCTTAAGTGTTCCTGCTGACTTCTGTTTTCTGACGTGTTTTTGGATTGCCATGGCACGATGCTGTCGAGCAGAAATATCATTGTCTGGATTTGTTGGTTGGTTGTTTTTTTTTTTTTTTATCATCTACTGTCGAAATACTTCACGGGGTGGCCTTCAGCTTAAAGGCAGGAAGCACAAATATACACACACATATGCAGAGATAAACATCCATCCCTCACAGATGGTGTCACACTGAGCTAATCGTGCAGCCCTTTCGAGAAGGTGTAGTTGAAGTCAAGGGAGGAGTCTTGCAAATCAAAGCTAGACTGCCGAGTGGCTTGAGCAGTGACTCACTGAGTAGTCACTGTAAACAAATTAATTTGTGCCTCAGTTTACTGCACTGTAAAAAAAAAAAAGTCTCCCTAAAGTTTTCGAAGTTGAAAAAAAATATTCTGAGGATATACTGAGGGTGCTTTCCAATTTGGGCGACTATTGATAAGCATCGTTTCGACTGTATCTCCCCTGAGAAATAAGCAAATCAGTATTTGGAAAGCTCCTGTTCCCAGCAGCCATGTACTCAGAGCATTCCTCCTCCTCCATCTTCTCAGTGTGTTTATAAGGGACTTTTTGGTGTTTTCCTTTACACTGGAAAATTTGAAGTACAAAACAAGCACTAAGCAAAAAAAAAATAATTTGCTAATAAGAGCTAAGAAAGGTAAAACTATCAAAATCTTTTTCAGGAAACATTTCCTCCATCAAAAAATCATGTGTCTTCTTTTTAGGGGGGGAGGTAAAAAGCATGGTGTTTGGAGGTGTGAGGGGGGATAGGATGTACATGGATGTAATGATTAAATGTTAGCTTTGTGTCCTTTTTTTTGGCCTGCTCGGAGCTATGTACCATGGTGACACATAAACAAGAAGTGACCAATTATTCATGTGAGAAGAGGTTTCATGAATCACAGGAAAACAGTAAATTATGTGGAAAAGCATATTTCACACTCTTTTCAGGTTATAATTATGGCAACATGGAATTGCTCTAATAATTATGCACATTCCTTTTAACAAGATTTGGCGGTGGGTGGGAGAAGGGCTTCTGATAGCATTGAAATAATTTGCAGTAAAACTTTTCTTCTGTTTTTGAGGATAGAAAAAGCCTGTTTTAGCTGCCTGCTCAGTGTGGCCCATTGAAGTATGTGCCAAGTGCCCAGATGAAACCCTGGCAGAGCTGGCAAGCCTGCAGAAGGTCAAGCCCTGAAGTGCGTGGTTTTTGTTAGCAGAAGCTCTAGCAGGACACCAAGGGAATGGTGGGTGCAGTGCCACCAGTTAGCTGAAGATGAAATAACTGTTTAAGCAACACAGCATAGAATCATAGAATCATTTGGGTTGGAAGGGACCTTAAAGATCATCAAGTTCCAACCCCCCTGCCATGGGCAGGGACATCTCCCACTACACCAGGTTGCTCAAAGCCCCATCCAGCCCTCCGTTTTCACTCCTTTGGTGGTACATCGTAAAGAAGGAGGAGGAGTCTACTCCTAATAGACAATTCGCATCACTTGGGTTGTTCCCTGCTTGAGGCACCTAAGTTCCAACCTTCTGCACTGAAAGTTTGCTGCCATAAACACCCCACCACTCTTTTGGCCTGATCTTGCGATGGGCTGAAGACAGATGTAATAGAGTCCCATTGACCTGACTCATGGCACGTATATCCACCAGCCTGAGAAGTGGGCTTGGGCAGCTAATGCTGGCAAATAGTTTTTAGGTAGCAAGTAAGTGGTTTTCCTTCCATTTTTAATGAAATCAAGTCAATCAAAATCCATACTTCCTAACACTTCATAATCTACTACAGAAATCCATCATCTGTTCCATTCCACGTATACATCTAGCTGGTAATAACAAATACCTCACCAAGCTGTGCAGCATCTCTCCAGCAGTGTCAGAGCTGTTTGGTTCTTGGACACTTTGCTGTTTTAGTGTCGTATTAACCACTGAGATTGCTGTGGCTGCCCGAAACTCTTTGGTACAGAAAGCAGAATGTCTGAAGAACATTATCTGTCTGCCATTTAGAAAGCCAGGCAGCGAATCTGACCTGGCAGAGTTCACTCCACTGACTTGATGAGAAAAAAAAGGTACCCCATAGCAAGGACTTTAATGATACCTTTCCATTAGCCCCTAGAATCTGCAAAAATGAGGCCTGAATGGACATGGAATACGCAACACTTGAACCCCATCACTTGACATATAGTAATAAAGAGAATAGGAATTATTTTGTTTTTAAATCATAATGTCAAGAGTTAGTAACACACAATTTCTGTACCTGGGAGCCCCTCAGATTGAAAAATTCATGTGCAGAGATGAAAGCACAGAGAACTACGAGTAGACAGGATAATCAGAAAAAAAGGACCTGGGTCCTTTTTTGAGCCTCCCTTCAGAGGAACTTCTTGCTCTTTGCTTTGTGCATTGGGTGGCCAGCCACGGTTTTGAACAGCAGTTCCTCCTATCAAAGAAGATGAATTGAGAGTTCTCATTTTATAGGGGCTTTGCCCAGGATGAAATGATTGTACAGGATGTCAGGAGTAGAGAATCATGACCTCCTTGGAGCTGAGAGTTGGTGATGAAAAGGAGTGAGAGGGGGCTCATGCTGGAGGAGAGGAGTCCCGCTGCTTAAAACACTCCTCACATCAGTGGTCCTGGACACGATGTCATGTCACAAATAAGGTGAGAAGGAGCCAAGATGCCCAGCAGTCCCCACTATACTTTTTGTGCTTTATCACCATTCATCAGGTGCCATGTCACATCTCATATTTTCCATCTGCTTTTGGCCAATATCGTCTGGTACTTCTCAACATCAGAAACCTGTTGATTCTGGACTGCTAACTACTACTGGCTGGCACACCAAACTCTAGGGTGACTTAACTGTGGTGGAAGACAGACAGAATTGTTTCCAATGTACACCTAAGGAGGCCCTCAGTAAAGCAAACATTGATTTTGGAGAAGGGTTTTTTTTATTTTTTTTACCTGTCTGCTGCCAGCAGGCTGTAAATAGGATCCCTATGTTTTTCCCCGTTGATACTAACCGACGTTGGAGCTCATCAGCCACCTTTAAGCCAATAGAAGTTGCTGAGCATTGCTAGAAGCCACACACACACCTCAGACCAGATGAGGTCCGTGCTGGTTGTTATGGACCAGTTACAAGGAGCGAAGGCACTGCAGGCAACGCTGCAGCCCATGGGTGGCCCGTGACTGCTGGTTCAATGGGTTCATCTTGCCCTCGTGGACTAAAACTCCCACTATTATAAATCATATAGGTATGAGTTTCTTCCTGGAGCAACTTGTTTGCTTTATTTATTTGGAAAATTTCAGTAACGGCACTCACCACAGCTGCTTTTTCTGCTGGAGAACTGGCCATGACTGAGGCTCGCTCAAGAATGTGTGATTTCCCCTCGTGATTTCTGAACCACATACTGGATAGGTGTGTTGGTAAAGTGTGGAAAATACGTTTCCAGATAAACTAATAGTGTCTCCGAAATGACCCGCTTTCTCTAGAGAGAGAATGTCACAGATTTGAGGCACCCTCGGACTGAAAAGATCCCCTTCCCCTCCTCCCCCAATTTAAAGATCAGTGAAACATTTAGAACAGAAAACAATCTATTTTTGGTACAATCACACAGTCACTCGAGTATTATTTAGCTTTAAATTAAAACCAGCTTTTAGGCCTTCAGCTAACCCAGAACGCTGATGTTATTTAAGGAGGGTGGGGAGGGAAGAAAAGGTTTAAAATAGCTGAATAATTAATTTGGACCTGGCATCACAAACTGAGAGGGAACAGCAGCGCTCTGTGATGGCTACTCGCTTTAGAAAGCTGGTGGAAACAGCAATGGGATGTGCTATGCATTTATAGAGAAGTGGCTACCAGGGCTACCAGGGTTTGCAGAAGTCACGTGTCTGCTTCGTGGCAAAGCAATAGTTAAACCATCGCTTGGGCTGAGTCAAATGCCCAGCGGTGCCTGTTTGGAACATTTTTCCTTTGAGTCACTTTGTTTGAGATGTAATGGATGGCCGGTCAATCTGTTGTTAGATCCTCTGTAGTTGTTGCCTGGAATATTATTCCAAAATGTTTACTCCACGGAGGTGTCTCATGAGCGGTACCTCTTACTCACATCTGTCACTTTTTTTAGGAGGGGTGATTTGAACTTGCTCTGTTTTTTTTTGCTCACATCTTGCAGACGTTCAGACGAGCAGGGCTGTTTCCTTCAGTCACCCTGTCCCTGCGTGTGCTTCCAAGGTGAACTCGGGTCCAGATTTAAAAGTGACTGAGGTTAGCAGAAAGACAAATTGAAGTCAAGTATATTCACAATAAAAAAAAAAAAATATTTCCAGTACAACCAAAGGGCCTGTGAAAAAGTGAAAGGATCAATGTTTCTGCTGACTGGTCATAGGAAGGGGTCAGTAAGAGGTCCAGATTTATTAAGGAGATGTTGTCATGGAAGCCAGTGAGCGAAGAGCCTTGACATAACAACCCCTGATATTCCCAAAATGCCAGATTCACGAGGTGTAAATATGTTTTAGCAGAGTTTTGGAGAAGTCTGGCATGTATCTTAGGCAAAGGAGGCTCTATGTAATTTGTCACTTGCTGCTCACTGTTGTCCTTACACCACGGAGGTCGCAAACTCCACGCACTCTGAAACCAAAGGGGAGTTGGAAGGAACATGGGGCTGGTGTTTGAGTTTGACTTCAAACTTCAGAGTATGTGTGCTGTCAAACCCTTTTGGTATGTGCTGGTGAACTGGGGGCTTGTCCTGGTGCGCAGTGCCTGTTTGAGCTGAGGAAGAGAAGAGTTCCAGCAGCATGGGAGGCCTCAAGACCTGAGAAGTTCTTTGACTTACAGAGAGATAGGTATCATCCTGAGTTAGCTGCCAGCTTCTGATACTCAGACCCCTCCTGTAAAGGCACCTCGCTGTCTGCTGGACAGGCTTTAGGACTGAAGAACTGGTGGCTGTAGTCCTAAAAGATCTCTGTTATTTCAGCACGAGGTTGGACTTGGGATCTCCTCTTCAGTGCATGCAGTTGGGTCTGGTAGCTCTTTTGAGAAGTTCAATTGTCTGCAAAGTGTGCAGGGGTCTCTGAGGGATTATACTCCATTTCTTTTCCTCGTGGCACAAATAGCAGTTGATTCTTCTGATTTCTTAGAAAGCTTCTCAGCTTCATTCTTGCAAAGACCACCATTATGGAAGGAATGAAGGAAAAAGTGATCTACGCTTTCCTGCCCAAAGGCAGATGCTGAAGATGAACGATGACACTGAAAAGATTTTTCCAACATTATATGTTATGCCTGGATAGGAAACCCTCTGTGCCTACAATAGCATCCCACAAAATCTCCTCTGGTTGGATTGATTTGGGTCAGGTGGTCACCAAATTAATTTGTGCTATTTCCATTCACTTGCTGGCTTAAGCAGCTTTCACCGAGGGGTTGTTTCATGTGATTTTTTCAACCTAAGCCATTCTATGGTTTTTGCATACAGAATTGATCTGATAATTGATGCTTTCAGAGAAGCTTTGGTTTGTGCTTTATAGCAGGAGTTGTGTTTGGTTAACTGTCCTTTTCAGACAGTAAATTACTGGGGGGAAAAAAATGTTCCTTTCCCCAGTGAAAATGATGTAAAGTACTCTAGGGGATCAATTTTTCTCGTGTCTTTTAAAAATGCTATGGTTTTTTTCATACTGCTGACTGGGATGTCATCTTGATGGCTCAGAGAATTTAAAGCACTGTGTCAGCCTTTGCAGGTGTGGCGGATGACCTAGTCTGTCAGAGTTACAGCCTGGGCTTGATGGGGGGAATATCAGCTGATTCAGCTGACAAATGCTCTCATGCTCTTCACTCCAAGGGCCGTTAGAGTTATGAGCTGCCTGTATCACAGGAGATCATGAGTTAGTGTTGGTTTGCACAGGGACCTCGGAGAATAAACAGAAGGTCCTCGTGTGAAAAGATCCTGGGATGTATCAGTGGGAAAATGCTCTTTCCTGCCGTCCACCCTGAGAGTGATGGGGTGCTCTAGTCTCGTTGGGAAGAGGAGATATGAGTCCCCTGGGGGTATCTGAGGCCACACATGCAGCACAGAACTACACCCTTTCTCTGGTACTTTATGCCTTTGGGCATAAAGTTGGGAATTGTAGAGGAGTCTGACAACGGCAAAGAACTTGTGTGAAGCCTACGCTGTGGCAAGGGCTGTCCTAGGTGGTAAAACACCCTGATGTCCTGAAAAGTCCACACCTGAAGTGAAACTGGTGTCTGCTTGGGAGGATGGAGAGGCTGAGGAAAGGCTGAGAGAGCTGAGACTCTTTAGCCTGGAGAAGGCTGAGGGGAGACCTTATCAATGCCTATAAGTATCTAAAAGGTGGTTTGAAGGATGTTGGAGCCAGACTCTTTTCAGCAGTTGCCAGTGAGAGGACGAGGGGCAATGGGCACAAGTCGGAACATAAGAGGTTCCACTCAAATATGAGAAAAAACTTCTTTACAGTGAGGGTGCCAGAGCCCTGGAAGAGGCTGCCCAGGGAGGTCGTGGAGACCTTCTTTGGAGATTTTCAAGACCCTCCTGGATGCCGTCCTGAGTAACATGCTCTAGCTCTGGGCAATCCTGCTTCAGCAGGGGAGTTGGACTGGACGATCTCTACGGTCCCTTCCAACTCTAAAAATAATTCAGTGAAATAATTCAGTGAAATTGTCTTGTGCCGGAGGGACTGCTTAGAGGATGGACGTTTCCCAATCTCTTGATCCATGTGCCCCCAGCTCCCCCTCTCCCACACACGCTGACCTCTTTTTAAATCAAATAATCAAGCAAACAACAGAAAGCATGTGTGCTGTCAGGTCTGCGTTTTCGTAAAATGTCCAGCAATTAACAGGAAGCAGTTGTGACCTCATCTGGCAGCCTACAAAAGTCGGTTCTAAAAATGGTGTTTAAAAAAGTGACATTTAATTGGTAGCTGCCAAAGAAGGACACACACAAACTTTGTTTAAGTCTAACCTGGTTTTCAGCATGAAGAAATTGGGAGATGTTTTGACATATTTATGTTATGTAATGGAAGTGTTAAATAGGAAGTGAGAAGTCAATTATTTTTTCTTAAAACCCCCTATTTTTGTTTACATACCCAGACAAAATTTAACACTCCAGTAATGCCCTACTCCTCTTTTCCTTTCCATAGTTTTGTCCCACGTCCCTGTTGTTTACATTCCAGTTAATTTGAGCTAGCTCATGGTTGCAGTCAATTACCTCATTGTCCTTTTTTTTTTCCTTTTTTTGTGTAAAAGCAGTGGCATAATTGTAAATTATGGATTTATTAATGAAACATCTGAAGCTTCCAAGAGTCATTAGCACGCAGGATGGAAAGATGCATCCTACGCATGCTGCAGGATTACTTACCATCTTGTGTATACTTAGGCAAAAACGTCAGAAAACGTGGGCAGCATCATTTAAAGCACAAATCTGACCCTCTGGAAGAATATGCAATGGATATAACAGCTTGCAAGGTTGGCTGAGCTGTACTCAAGGCTG
Organism: Gallinago undulata; assembly: GCA_026546715.1. NCBI lineage: Eukaryota > Metazoa > Chordata > Aves > Charadriiformes > Scolopacidae > Gallinago > Gallinago undulata. Next base: position 76,081,115 of record JAOTQQ010000001.1, on the reverse strand, counting down.
AGCTGAGGTTGTCAGAGTGAGAAGAAGGTGGCTCTCCTTCTTTGTGATGTCCCCTCAGGTTTAACCGGTACTTGCTTGGAGGTAGGAATGAGTTTGGGTGACATTTACAGGGGCTTAAATAAACACTTCACTAAATTATTCTGGCCCAAGTGCTCTTCTGACCTGATGTCTTTGCTGAGGATAATTGGAGGGCAAAGTGCTTTAACACTCTTCGGTTTCTAGTCCCATCCACTGGTGTCCCCGCATGAATCTACCTAAGTGGCAGGTTCAATAGGTACCCTACCTTATGAAAATCTTCCCCAGTTTCCATAACTTTTCAAAGGTGACAGAAATCGGCCCCTCGATTACATCAACCAGCTCCTTTAGCAACCTCAGATGCTCCCTCTCTGGTCTGATGGTCCTGTGCGTGTTCAGTTGGGTGAAATGATTCCCAGCTGTTTCTCCTGTGGGCACTGCTTCATACCCACAGACTGCATTAGGAGGCTCAGAAATCTGGGAAGCCTAAGGACAATTCTTACATGTGAAATATGAGCTACAAAATGCATCTTTTTCTCTGCAGCTTGTCTCTAGGTCCCTTAACCCACGGAGAACACTATCTTTAGCCTTTTTTCCACCAACGTATAGACAGAAACTGTTGATTTTTGCTTTCCTTGGAAGTTTTAAGTCCAGCTGATCTTTGGCTTTGGCCTGACTGCATTCCTGCTCACGCAGCTCATGCAGACACGGCACGTGTAATCTTACCATTTTGACATTTACCATTTACAGTTTTTGCTGCTTAAATTACCAGTGCTATCAAGCCACACTGAATCTCCAGAAAGTGAAGAAAGAAGCCTGTTGTGGTTCAGTTAATTCAGGGATGGTTCAATGGCACCGTAAATTAGTTTAATCGATTTTAGTCTTGTCCCCTCCACCTCCAGGAATTGAATCCATTCATCAGTCAAGTCACACAGAAGGCTTTTCTCTGTATGACCGATGGCAAGAAGTGATGTACAGATGTACTGGTGCTGTCAGAGTGCTTTAATTTACATGAGGTGCTGCGAAAAGTTCAGGTTTGGCCCCTGAACTACCCACGTGAAGATTGAAGTGGGTCTGAGGGTATAGAAGATGCTAAAGATCCATCTCGTGGCTTGCAGTCCATAATCCGGTGTCCTTTGCGGTCTGGTCCCGAGTCAGTCAAACGACAAGGTTTTCCGCATGGTGGTGGAAGTCCTGCTTTGAAAAGAGCTCGGTCAGGTCTTATAAAAGGAGAGGGATTGACGTGCTCTCTCTCACAGGGAGTGAGCTGCTTGACGGAGCAAGGAACTGGCTTGGAATAGCAGATGAAAGGATATTACGACGTGTCAGTAAGGCGAAGGAGACCCCAGGCAGCTCTGACTTAGGCTCAGCTGTTAATCAAAAATTCTGGGGGAAATCCAAGCCTCCAGAGCTTGAACAGAAATAGAAAAGGCTGTTTCATATTATACAAGCACATAAAGCTGTGCTAAAGGGGAAATCCAACCGGAAAAGGGCTTTTCTCCTTCTCCAGCTTGTAGCTTGTGTTGGAGCAGTAAGAGGCACAGAATGCTGGGCACTCTTCTGGAGGGGCTTACAAATTAACCTTGGGTGTGAGTTCAGAGGCAGAAATACTCCACGGGTATTCTGCTTGAAAATCTCTTTACGTGACAGTACCTTTCTAATGACTTTCTATCCGTCCTGCTCAAGCTGATTGGCACTTAAGAGCCTTCAATATCCATAGGCCTCACCCAAAACCCATCAAAGAGAATGTAAAGATTCTCTTTGACTTTAATGGGCTTCGAATCAAGCCTGTAAACCAACCTGACATCTGCAGTACAAACTCAGGCCTTAATGACCCTTTTTCCCCAGGGCTCTGGAACACCATTCCAACATCTGGGAACCTTCCCTTTCTTGGTGTTTCCCATTTGATATATGTTTTTTAACAGATTAAAAAGCATAAGCTGTTGGCCAATTGGATACTCACTATCCGGGTTAGTTCAGGTTCTGCTGCAAATCAGAAAGGCAAATAATTCTTTCCAGACCTCGCTCTCGTGCTGAGAAAGTGGGACACACTGTGTAGCAGGCGAGAGGAAAGTTAGGTCTTTATGGTGGAAGAGAGCAGTGCTGGGTATTCCAGAGAGCAGAGAGAGAAAGGGAGATATCATTATTATCTTTCAAAGGGTAATTGCAGTTTATCTCTTTGAGCAAATAAGAAAAAAACTTCTGTTGCTGAGTCAATGCACCTGACACCAAAAAAAAAAAGGGTCGAGATAGTTTGCCTAGCATAAACACTGCATGACATTTTGGGCTTTCATCCTTTTTAATCCGCACTCCAGCAACTCCGAGAATAGGAAACCACCACTTGTGTCCACAAAAGCCTGACCACACATGTTCACAGCAGGGATTTTACAGGGTTTGTCTTTCAGGGAAGCAGCAAACGCTGCCTCCTTACAGCGGCGGTGTAAGGGAAAAAAAAGAAGGAGTCTAAACCACTTGGACAAGCCCTGCTTGAATCTCACAGACTGAAAGTGACCATCGAAACGTAAAATGTCCACTTGGAGAAGAAGATGGGGGACTGAGGGGGTTGTCAGTAGCAGCAGGGAGGGGAGAAAGGGAGGGAAATGCAAAGAGAAAGAGAATTTCCCCCACAAAAACTAGAGTGGTTAAAGCTGGAGAAGAAATGAAGGATAATTGCAAGGCAAGTTTAAAGCTTGGGGAGAGGAGAAGACCTGTACAGCTCTTTCCTTTATTAATACTGTGTTCTGTATGCTATGAACCTTTTGTTGAAGTGAGACTGCCTTGTTTTTTTGATCCAGTGGTGCTCGCAAGTCTTAAGAGGAAAATGGCTCACAGGTTGGAAAATGGGATCGCTATCATGAAATCATGACCAGCCCCAAAATATTTGGTCCTTAAATTTCCGTTCATGGTCTCTAAGACAGCACTCAGGCCACAGCAAAAAAAAAAGATCTGAAGCATGGCTTACCACAAACACTCCTTGAAATCCCAATAAGCAGTCTGGCACTTTCTCTAGCTCATTTCTCATGTCTCCAAGCCACTCATCTATCTGCTGATCATGTTAGGCATGAACAGCATCCAGAACTCTCTCCATCTGGATTCTTGCATATGATTTTTAGAAAGGCTCCAACACGGGCTCTGTTTCTTTTCTTTTGTTTTTGTTTCTGCTTTGTTATTTTTTCCATGTCCAGATTCAGAGCTTGGATGTTCCTGTGGTTGCCTTTCTCACAATGACACTCTCCTAATTAATCCCTACACTTCGGAAGCATCGGCGCCTGGTTTAGGATGCAGCAAGATGTGAGGCTCAGAATATTTACATGCAAAACTGTGCCTGCAGTCAAGGGGCTGTCACCGAAATCCCTGTCCTAAACCTCTCTTTAGGCAGGGATTCGCACAGAGTGCCAAGCCAGAATCAAATGAGTTTAAGACTTAGATTTTCCCATGTTTTCTGTTACTGAAAGGTCATGGTATTTTTTAAAGGTCTCTGCTGTTCCTGGGTTAATTTCTTCTTCTGCAGCAACCTGTAGGGAAGTCATAATGCAGTGTTTACGGTGACATCCCTTTCGTGCCGTGGAAAGAATTTTAATGTCGTGAATTCCACCTTATGACTGGAGAGATGGGCTTGAACTGGAATCTCACAATCACCCAACTCCAAACTAGGTGGAATTTGAATCCCCAGCTGAACTTACATTTTAGAAGCCAAAGCTCTGTTTTCATCCCCTATCTTCCAGTCTTTGAAGTTTAGATCTGGGATTGTCTGGCTCAAAGGCCTGTCTAATGATGGCTTAAATGCCAGAAAAAATGGGAAGGAGAAGGCAGGAAACATGGAGATAAATAAAACCCCTAAATGGAAAAAGTGGTAAGAAAATCTATGAAATAATAATAAACAATGAAGAAGCTGGTTTTTTGTCTGTCCAATCTGTCCAAGCACCTCCCTCTGCAAAGTTCACTAGTGAAGAAATTTGCCTTCTATGTAGACCATCATTTTACCTACCCTCTTGGGTCATTCTTAGTGGCATAGCTTTTAACATCTCACCATGTCATTTTAAATCACAAAAAAACCCACCTGTGAGTTAAAGAAGGGCTGAACAAATGGGAAAACCACAGTGTGGAGAAATTAAACAGCAGATCTGAGGTCATACTAGAAGACTATGGCAGAGGAGGGACTTGCTCTGCCAGTGTCTCTCTACAGATGTCTGAATGATGATGCCAACCTTTATTGCTAAATGCCTTTCACATGGTAGGCCCAATGTTTGCCTCAAGAGTGATGTGTGACCTGGTTGCAGTTCTTTCATTTTAGGAGCTACTTGGCAATGTTCAGATTTCCTAGTAATGTTTGTCATCCAGAATCTGCATTGTTTGGGGTTTTTTTTAGAAAAATGTACTTAGCAAGACCCAGCAGATCACTGAAAAAGGTACCTGTAGTAACACTCTGCTGGGCACTTCTCCACATCTCTTCTTGCAGTCTTCCATCGAAGTCCATGATCAAGTTCTTTACATATTACTGCAGAAAATGCTGGAATGATTTAGAATAGATTTTAACACTGCTGAAGAAAAGATAACCTGCTACACACACAGGGAAAGTAGACCTTGCTTCTCACCACAAGAAATACCAAGCAGTCCTGAGAGCTCAAGTCCAGTCATCATGGGGAATTAGTGTACCACGCTGAGAGATAAAATATTTTTTCTGACTTGAGGTAGTTTTACACCTTGAAGACTGAAACTCTGTGGTCATAATACTTTGCTCTTTTTCTTCTTGGCTCTTTGGTGGATGCTTCTCCTCAGTAATGCACTGTGACTCTAAGCTCCCCAAGGAAGTGCGTTGTATTTAACAGCAAAAGGTTTCATTTCATATTCACAGAATCACAGAATCACAGAATCACAGAATCACCTACGTTGGAAGGGACCTTTTAAGATCATCTAGTCCAACCA
>JAOTQQ010000001.1:76060057-76074750 GCA_026546715.1 Gallinago undulata | reverse complement strand
ACCCCCAGCTCCCTCAGCCTCTCCTCATGAGACTTGTGCTCCAGACCCCTCACCAGCTCCATTGCCCTTCTCTGGACCCACTCCAGCACCTCAAAGTCTTTCTTGTGGTAGGGGGCAACTCTGTCTCTTCACCTAGCATTATAGAAGCCATCATACTGTATGTAGCTAATTGGCTGATAACTGGGCCATTACAGAGAGACCATTAAAAGAGGGGTTAATTTTCGATCATGCTCACATTGCGATGACTTTCATGTTCCTTTAACTTTAAATTTTTCCTTTCCCTGTTTTGTTTTTCTAAAAGATGTAATTCATATAGGACTCAAGTGACCTTTTTTAATTAGGTTGTTTTTTTGTTTTTTTCCCTGTAAAATATCACACACATTTCTAGCTTATTTAACTGTTTTTAGAAAAAGAGTGGTATATTCTGGTGTCCCTGGCATGTTACACAAGTTTCAGATCTGAGCACAAAGACTCCATTTTGCAAAAATCAGTGCATTCTCTTTCAACGCACGTCCGTAGGATATCCCAAATGTACAGTACTATGTTTACTGTGCACTGATAGAGTATGTAGCTGTGCAACCCCTGAAAGTATTAATAAAGCATTAATGCTCAACACACATCGCTGATGAATCAATTAACTTCATTAGAGTTGGCCCCTCGAGTGATTGTGAGTGCTTCCTTGTACAGAATGTTCCTTGCCTGCCTTTGGCAAGGGAGGCCAGCCAGAGGAACTTGCTGTTTATTTTTGAACCCATGTAAAAGTAGACCAGGAGCAGACACCTCCTGCTGCAGGCTAGACCTGACAAAGAGGTCATCTTTGTTGCACATGGCTAAGGAATCACATCCCCTGCTGAAGATCGGGGCTATTTTTAGAAACGGGGTAGAACTCTTCATTCTCGAAATTGTTTTAATTTCCATCTGAAGAGTCAGACTGCATGGCTAGGGGGGGGGAAAAAAAAAAAGAAAAAAAAAAGAAAAAAAAAAAAAGGTCTAGTAGGCTGCAGGGCCAGTGTGAGCCGCAAGTCTCTGTAAAAAGAAACCTGATGAAATTGCCTCTTGTGGTGCTGACAGAATTTTGTCCTGGCAGCACTGATGTGCTAATCACTATAGGCTGACAAAGAGCCATTGCCCAAGAGCAGCCTGTAATGATCATGTAAATTTTACTTAAGTATATATGATTACAAGAAATTGCCCAGAATTTTAACAGACATTGTGCTACCCTGTTTATAGAACAGTATAGGTTTACTGGCTCCATTTTTCTCCTGTAAATGAAAGCCTTAGGGTTTGGGAGGGGGGAGGTGAAGGAAAGGAAATGTTTTGGCTTCACAGCATATAACTGCCTACAGAATAATTTTAATGTACATTAAAACCTCATTCAGGTCTGCCACAGACCTAGTGAATTTAAACAATCCAGTGGGGCACCTTCCTCATATAACTCTTCCCCATCTCCTAGTCTGCAGAGAGAGCTTCAGTGGATGGCTGTATCTCTTCTGGAGACACAAGAACTCTGGTCCTGTCTTCCACAACATGTAAACTGAGTTTTTCAGAGGTTTCAGAAACCACATGGGAAAATTATAAACTACTCTGACTCTATACGTGGTCCAGGCTGCAGCATCTCACCCAGAAATTTCTACTTCAAGCCCAGAGCTCCCGCTGACTGATCCTATGTGTCCAGGTCTGGGTTATATTTCAAGTTCTCAACTGAGAGACAAAGCACAATGATCCCAATGGCTGATTTGTTACCCTGTTAAAAAGCCAAAATCCCACCCTGGATTATCTCTAACTGCAGCTTCTAATCACGGAATCTTATTCTCATCTTCTTCTACTAGATTAGAAATCTAGCTGTTATCTGAAATTACTTTCAGACTGTGATATTTCCAAACCAGTCTCATGCTGTGGGACATGTATTTGTAATCCCAGGTCATTTTCTTAGCTCTTTCTAGACACTTTCCAGTTTTTCTACATTCTTTCATCAGACTAGACAACAAACTGGATTGATGACTCCCCCAAAGCTCTCCCCGGTGCCAGATAGAGTGGTAATATTCCTTTACTTTTACTACTCAGTAGTCTCCTTCTTTTGTAATCAAAATTATGCCTACAAAGACAGCCTCAACATCTCACCAGATCTCACAAAGGGTCATTTGCTAGAATCCTCATGGTTTTTTGCTGTACTTGCTTGTTTGCTTAAAAGGCATGATCTCCAGTCTTCCTTCGTGGGTTTTAAAATGCACATTTCTTAAGTAAGGCCACTTTACCATCTGATCTGTGTTAAATCTTACACAGGTTAATGTGATTTCTTTATGATATCACTTGTAGTTCCCATAGCTTTTAACGTACATTTTTCTATTTTTGCTGCCAATCTTTGAGATCTGATAAAGACACTGAGTGACATTCAGCCGGGAAAAAAAGAGTCTATGGGATACCAGTAGAAACAGTACTGTCTGATCATTCTCTTATTCACAAAAACTGCTGTAATCTGTTAAACTTTGATATATTTAACGTGAACTATACTGATGCTCACTTTTGCTAGCATAGTTTCTTCATTTTTCAGATGAAAAAACCCAGTCACACAGGGCGTATCAAATGTTTTATAGAGCACTAAAAACTTTATGTCCATACAACCATCTCTAACCATCAATTCTTTAGTCTTGAAAAGAAAGGAAATCATCAGAACACAAGCGTAAGCCTTTTATGACAGCATATTTTTCATCTTGATGTTACAATTTCTCCATTCATTTTGGATAGTCTTGCGTAGCAGCCTCTCTGTGATTTTGCCAAAGACCAGGCTCATCTTGTACTTGGTCTGATTTCCCCGACTGAATTCTTAACTACTGTCAGTGGCTGTTTCTCATCACGTCTCTAGAATTTCTTCATGTTCTAGTCTTTCTTAAAAATTAACATTAGTAATTCTTCTGAGATCTCCTTGGACAATTGTTTTAATATTCTTAGGTGCAAATTATCTGTTCTTGCAAGTAAAAAAATATGGTCTGCTTTAATTGCCACAGTTTAATGTTTCTTGTCTAAAGAAATGACACATCATATATTTTCATTGAAAAAGAGAATTACATGAGCTTGTTGCTTTCCTAATAAAGAAAAAACAGGTGCATTGTATGTATTGTACACAGCTGCTTTTTCTTCACCGGGCTTGATAATCTACCAGCCCCTTTCAGCATTAGAATATTTCAGTTTCATCTCTGAGTGACCTACAAAGCTGCAGACCAAATAACTGGGTGTTATTTACTCCAAATGGCCCCGTAATGGAATAGAAAGTGCCTTCATATAGTTATATGACAGTGCTATGCTGAATTATGGGGAGGTAGATGAGATCTGGGAGGCAGCTAGGCCAGGAACATCAGGCAGAAGAAATGAGCTGGGGCTGAAATATGCTGCAAAGGAAATAGCAGTTATAGTCAAAGTCACCTGTGGAGAGATATTGGAGAAAGAATGGAAGGTCAGAGTCAGAAGCAACTCTGGACTGGGTTATTCTGGCAACAGCCTGGAGGGGGATGGTCCTCATCAACAAACTCAAATCACTTTAGGACTTTAATTGGACATCTCAGCTATCACTTTCACTGGCATAAGATTGACCTAGTTAAAAATAAGACCTAGACAATCTATATATCATCATCTACTATCCTAAGCAGGGTTTCTGTTTTGTCTTTGCCCAACGACGTGAGCTCAGCTCTCGCACTGCCAGAAGGGAATCCTGAGGGTGGAGAACGTTATGGGGCTCAACACCTTGACTGAGGAGTTCATCAGAGGCAACGTGGGTAGCCCAATGGCTCCACGTGCTGCTCACGTGCGAGAACCTGCATGAGCCCAGCAGACCAGTTAAGAAAGGAAGTAAGAAAATGTAAGCAATGTTAAAAATTAGGCAGAAAGAGCTCTGTAGGAGAATAGGTTTCTTGCAAAATAAACAACTAGCAGCAAAGAACGATGTGATTATTCTACAGCTACATACTCGCTGTGGAAAAAGTATGATTTTTTTTTTCAGTGCTCTCTAGAATTTAAAGTAGAAGAATCACATTCTTCCTCAGTGCATTTCTGCAGAAGTTTCCCCAAAGATTGATTTAATATTAGATCCCTACAAAAGCACCCAGAATTTCAAAGCAGGGATGAGGCTTTTAGCATGTTGCAACAATTAGGCTTTTGTATTGCAGGTGTTATTGTCAGTTAGATTTGTCTTTTGCTTTATATTTGTAGACTTGGCTTATTCTTTCACTACATGTGCCCATGCGTGCTGGCACACGATTCTTGTTTACTCATAGCCTGGTTCTTCTGCATCAGATGTATAAAAATGTAATGCTGATCATTTGATTGACAGGCTTTCTAAATTAAGGAGGAACTATAATTCAAAAGAGAAGTAGATGTTTTAGTTTCCTTTTCTTATTTCAATAAATTATGTAAAGGTAGCTCTCAGAAATATCTGGGTGCTGTTGTGCTAGACGTTAGACAGTGTAATGGTAAAACATTCCTTCTCCAGTCACACAAAATGATTCTGAAGTGAAAATTGTCCTAAATGGATATCTTCAAAAAAGGTGACGTTGGGTGAAAGCCAACCTGAGGATAAAAGAAATTATTGGAAAGTGAAAGGAAACCGCTTCCTTTCATTTCCCTAAAAGAACTCTTTCACATTAGGCAGCAGAAGCAATTGGACACCAAAGTCCTGGTAAGAAGATGTGACACCTCATCTATTGTCGAGTTTTGTTGTTCTTTCTGTGTATTGACAAGTGACAAACAGGAATTCCTGGAGGAGGAAAATATCCTAAAACACAGTGTCTTTTCGAGGAAGATTCTGATTTTACTTCATGTTTATCAGTTTCCTTCATTAGCTGGCTGAAGAAGAAATTTTTATTTTTATGAGGAATTTTAACTGTACATGGATTCAAGAAGTTATATTTATGTATAGGAAAATGTATAGGAAAATGTCTCCTGCATACTTTGAAGTTTTTGAAAGCTCCTCTTTTTTTTTTTTTGCAAATCTTAAACAAAATATGTATATGAACATGTGATTGGAACGAATCAGAGCACAGAAATAGGAAGATGCCTTAAGTGCTTTACCTTAGGAAATTCTTTGTAGCTGGCACATAGATAAGAGAAATAATGTTTGGGGTTTCTCTCCTCTCAAAGTCACGTATCTACCTACTGTAAGCTCTTCTACAGGCAGTGAAGGGAGACAGGAGCTGCTAGAAAATGATTCATCACACTTATTTTAGAAACCTATCTCAGGAGGACTGAATCAGCATCTGGAAGGGTCCAATTGCCCCTTTGATTAGAGAGATCGTAGAGACAAAAATGACTCATTTATGTATACTTAACAGAAGTTTTTGTGACAAAAGTGAGTTATTTGCAGTGATTAAGCCTATTTGTTCTAGTTTTTTCTGTCTTTCCCTTTCATTAATTTGATGCCATCTCCTCTTTCCTTGCATTGGCCAAGGTCATTCACAGACACACAAGACACTGACTGTTGCAGTTGGCTGCCTGTGTGTTGTTTTGGAAGGTGCAACAATTATATTCCTAAAATAAAAGAGACAGGATTTATAAGCCAGAACACACAAGGGAAATCCACTTTCCTTGAAAAGCTTGGCTGCTGTCTAAGTTGCCTCTTGACACAGTTACATAAAAGTTTTACTTTATTTTTCCACTTTCTGAGTCAGGAGAGCTTTAGAGAAAATTCACAGTGGCCCTACTAAATGTATGGAGCTGGACTCCCAGTGAGACTTGAATACACTTAGAAATTTCAATTCTAGCATAAGATTTGTTTTTCAGGGGGGAAAAAAAAGAAAAAAAAAGAAAAAAAATAAGGTGGTTAAGGTAGTAGCCAAAGATTCAGGAAACGTGGGTTCATTTCCTTGCTCTGCCACAGACTTCCTATATAACTTTGGGAAAGTCATTTAATCTCTGCATATCAGTATCCTGTGGTAAAACTTTCTGGATGTCTGTGAAGATAAACATACTAAGATGGATGCTCTGCTGAAGAAAAGTAGACGTTTTCTAATCAAATGCTATTTCCATATAAAGATATTCGATTAATAACAAAGCGGTTTAGAATGATGCCTCTACCAAACTGCCAACACCGTGGCAAAGATTAAAATCTCACTTCCACTGTGCTCCCCACACATCAGGAGTTCCATGGGTCAATTGTACAAAAAAAAAGCACATAGCAAACCTCCCTCCTCCCTCACTTTCTCCCCAGCAGAGAATACCCACTTATCTCACCTGGATCCTCTGAGCAATATCCCATCCCCCTGAAAATCTTTCTTAAAAGACGGCTGTTGCGATAAATCCAGGAGACAGACAAATGCTAACGAGTCTGAATCAAAAGGACTAAAGATTTCCCAAGCAAAATAGTCATTGCATAATTCTGTGCCACCACCACTTCCCTTTCTTCTGGGCCAATGAAGCTTCCAGTTGGGAACTTATGCTGATTTCGGTCGCTTGGGGATGTAACAGAAAGATGCTGTGTCTCGTGTGGGTAAGTAGAGGGCTGAATAGGATCTGATTAGCTCATTATGCTGAACAGAAACCCTTGGATACCGCCCAAAATCTGGTCAGCTCTACCAAAATGCTCACTATATTTGAACCGTTTTTACGGCGTTTGAATATTTCACATCAGTTACCTCTCCCTGACATAATACAGAATATATTTTACAGAAGAGACAAATACTGACTATTACCTTCTATAGAATACAATTGATGATAATGTTTGAAGCTGAAATCAGCTGTTCTTTGTTGGGTTTTCAGATTACCTATTTGTGGCAGTAAATGGGAACCTAAATCAAACCTATCTTTTGCAAACCTAAAATCCACTTCTCTAAAATTACCTCCCTCTGTACAAAAAGAGATATCTTGCTTCTTCAGGTGATTGATTTCACTGAAATAAGTAGGACTATGCCACGGGGGCTGATGAACAGACAACCTAACATAGAAATTCCCTACTGAAAACTCAAGCTTGACGATTGACTTGGATTATGTGACTGAAGCTTTCACACTTCTTATTTCAAGTTTCAATTAGACTTGAAGGGTGATCTACCTCCGTATCTCTCTTTCTAGCACGAGATTGTTTTTCTTCTCCGTAGAGAAGGTGGGGAATGATAAAGAGAATAACCAGAATGACCTGAGCCCTCATAGAAAGGCTACTCTGTGGCGACCTTTGAATCTAACAAGAGATTCAGCATCTCTCAGCAAAATGTGTACAACTGAAGGGTGCACTCTCAAGGGACTATCAGCCGGTTAGAGGATGGTTGGATCAGGACAGGGCCAATAAAACATTAGGATCTGTCTGTCTTGATCCAGAATGTTTAAGGCTTGAATGGCAGCACAGTGGAAGGGACTGCTACTGGGATGCAGCAGTACACCTCGTTTCTGAGCCACTGATTTCCAAATCAGATGTGGTTTTGAACAACTGTTCGGATCAAACCAGACCACTCCACTTCCAACAGAACGTAGGTAACCCTTGAAGTCAAAATTCTTGTCCAAAAACTAGGAAACTGGATTCTGTTGCATGTTTTGGCTCAGATTCTGTGTATAGTCTATTGCATGTCATATATTCATTTTCTGTCATTTCTTAAATGGGCTTTAGTTAGGTTCTCTTACTTTAGAGAGCTGTAATAGGCTAAATCCATAAAATCAAAAGGAGTTCAGAGGAGTAACTACATTAAACAATAATGAAATGAACTAATATTGTTAAGTACCGGGGGAAAATGAATCGAGGCCCCATGCCTTATTAATCGTGACACAGTTTCCCAAGAGAAGCAATCAGGATTGTATTAACTGGGAGATTAACAGTTTGTCTCACCTAATTTAGAGGCTACAGAGTGGGAGAAAAGTCCTCAGCTGGCAAACAGAAAGACCTGAGACATTTTTAGTGTCTCTTTATATGTCGAACTTTGTTGACCTAATCCTGTAATTTATTAGGCATGGGAGAATGGATCTGGATACAAAAAGGATTGACCTTCCCATATTTCCAGTGAATCCAAAGCCTTTTCACAGAATTCTGGTTAACTGTTTCCCCTCTTATTTTAATTTCCCACGCCTCTTGACTTCCAGGCTGTGCTTGTGACCGGAAGCCAAAATGCCATGAGAAAAAGCTCTTCCTGTGGTAATTTTAACACTGCCAAGCATAAGGCCTACAAACCACACGGGAAAGCTTGTTCACATACAATTCACTGCCCAAAAATATCCAAAAAGTTTGGGATAAGGATCCAACCTTTAAACATTAATACAAACCAAACTTCTCAAATATTTCAGAGTCAGCCCTTTTAGTAGTTTTTATCCAGAAGTAAAAAGCACTTCCATTAACCATTTTAAATGTTTATTGGGGATGCCAAAGCCATGAATCAAATAATTTGTTAAATCTGCCTATTGTAGTCCAGAACTTTATGTGTTTTAAGCAGCATATTTTTATCTGTTTTGCACAGGGCTGTGGTAAACTAGTGAAGCTCCTTGATGCCAGTGAGATCCTGCAGATTTATATAATCCAAGGACTCTTTCTTCATTAATTCCATTCAGTCTCAGGCCAAATCTCATGCCCCCGAGCATACCTATACAGTAATGTCACATCTTCCTTTCTAGAAAATCCAAGTTGCTTTTCAAGTTTGTCTGACCACTTAAGAATGGTTACATTAAAGGTCATTTGAGGCAGTCTAGCAAGGTCCTCGTCTCCAACAGTGGCTATATGCAGATGCCAAACTCTAGCCAACCCAAGATCATATCATACTACACTTTCTTCAAATGCTCTCCCAGTTTCTGGCTATTTCCTGAAGTCTGCTCCTGAGCCTGATGCCCTTCATCCAGTTAGTTACAAAGTTCTCTTCTGTATGCTTGTCCAGTTTTCTTTTGAACCCATGGACTTCAAGCTCATTTGAACTCTTTGCATCAACAACCCTCCTTGACAAGGAGTTCCATTGGTCTATCACTCCCAGAATGATGACTAGCACAGAAACCAGTACTGACCCTCCATGGCAAGTTGCTCAAGCCTGTTGCCTAGTCTTGAGGGCTTTCTGTACCTTTGCAGTCATGTTTTAAGATGTGGACATCTAAAGGACCAGCTAAACAATGTTAACTTCAAAGAATTTATTTATTTTAGATGCATCTTAATTACCTTTATGTAGTAAGTGTGTTTAGTAGTAAGCAGGCTGAAAGTTAAAAAAACTCAACCAAACAACCTATTTTGTTTAAATAATCTGCTAATAGCTCCTCAGTGGTTCTAGTGTGCCAGGACTACATGATTATCTGCTCTTAAGCTCACTAGTTAGAGCTATCTCACAGCTATATCAGAAGCAATTCTGGTAGCATCTGCTCAACCGTTCCGCTCTGAAATAGCTGGTTTAAGCAAGTGATAGAGTTTTCTTGGAACCTACCCCAAGCCAGTGAATTAATCATCAGATGATCCAAAGAAAATTATTAACTTCATTGTATCCCAGATAAAGTGCAAAGTCCCTTGCTTTCATCTTTCTTCTCTAACAGCCTCTCTATATTGAAAACAAAAAGGCAGAAAGTTCATAAGTTATTTCATTTTTATCTTTTCCTTGCTGGAAGAGCACTGGGTAATGCTCTTCAGGAGGACTTTTCCCCAACATCTTGCACGGGGTGATGTCAGCCCCTGACAGATTTTCTTTTTTGAAAAGTCTAGGAAATGTACCCTCAACCTCAGGTATCCCCATTCCGATTCATTCTTTGGTTGCATAAATACAAAAGTTTACTCTTTTGCACAGATTTTCTGGATTTCTTTGAAGGTGATGTGCTTCAACTTGTCACATTTGTACTGTTTCTCAGGTTTAGGCAGCATGTAGCTGTTCCAAGGGACCAGGCAGTTCAGGAAAGCTGCTCAGAGTATTGCCGAGATACTCCTCTTCTTCTTCTGCTGGAGATTACGTATTCTTTCTCCTCTCCCACCACTTTTACCCTTCATGGTGTTTTACCAGAGGGATTCCAGCTTTAGAATTATGGAGTTCTTATTCCAGTTGTGACTGTAAGGATTTAGTTTTCATTTCCTAGTTCTCTGTGATCATACTCCTCATCCTACCCCAAAATCGCTTCTTGAGAATGTCCAGAACATTGACTCTGACTCTATTCCTTAATCAATGCATTTTTTTCTAGTTCAAACTTTTCAACATTTTCACCATAATTTAAAATTCACATATCACTTTCCTTAGTCATATTGCTGGACTCTTACTTTCCAGTCTGCTGAGAGCCTTCCTCAGGGAAAATAGACATTTGATATCTACAATACTTCTAAATACTTCCACCCTTCTCTTTCCCTTCTCTCCACCACCACCTTGTGTCAGATTTTGGTGTGTATGTATGTGGCAGCACTGAGGAATTTATCGAAAAAATAATTGATGCATTATATTACTGAAATCAGTGGGTTTTCATGAGGAGTCTACTCTATTACAGTCAACATGAATGCAACAGTTGGAAACATATAACAAAGAACATCTTATCCAGTTAGAAGCAACCTTTGATCATAGAATCACAGAATGATATGGGGTTGGAAGGGACCTCTGGAGACCATCTAGTCCAACCCCCAATGCAGCCACGATATCAGAGCAGGTACATCTCACTGCATCCTCTAAACACTTGTAGCCATAGACTAGGATATGCGTCTGTAGATAGGAAGAGTCAGCCACCACTAGCCAAAGGCAGCAACAACAAAAATTTTGCTATTCCAAAGAGTGTACTCACAAGGTTTCATATTCAGAACTCGAAAATGAAAGAAATAAAAAATATTTGACATAATGAAAGAATAACAGGCTTGGATTGGCTTTTGTCATGTCACTAGTTACTGGAAAAGCAGGCAACGTTCCTGAGACACCTGGGACACTGCAATGGTGAAGAGCCTCACCAGTCAAGCTCTTGAATGAGAGGACTAATCTAATTAGGTATTAGAACTTTATCTATGAGTGGGATTAGAAAGGCAAGCTAATCCCAATTTGCTAATATTCATGATCTCTGTGTGTCTTTAAAACATTTGACAACACCACGCCTTGTAGGTTGACCACACATGCCTGCAAGTGCCATGCTGGAAAGGTGGTTGAGGACCAAATAAGGAGGGGAAGGGTGCCACCTGCTGAATGGCTAACCCTACTCCTTGCTTCATCTTGACTCATCTGGCTCCCAAAGGTCAAGTACTAGCCTAGTCCAACTATGATGTAGAGCTCTTAAAAAGATCACTGTGTCACACTGAATGTTTGAAACAGAAGAAACCCCATGGAGGGCAGGGGGACAGGTCATCAGCAGATCCCAGAGGTCTATCACATGTGTTCAAATGGAGCAATCAAAGTTTCCTATCTATCTCTGGTCTTTTCATAGCTGTCATTACTAGTAGTCTGGGAGAACTGGTCAATTTGGAATTCATTTCTGGTTGTAACACTCTTCACAATACTGAAGACTTGTGTTCCTGTTTGAGAAAGGGGTCTGAGGTGCTGGAGACCTGGCCTGAAGTGCAAGCTACTGCCTCACTCTTCTAACACCTCCATATCAACCGTCAACTTCTTCAAAAATTAAACCTAAACCTGTCTGGCCCTGCTCCTCATTACTGTAATTTTTTATTTTTATTTTTGTTTTTTTTTTTTTTGCTTTTTGGACTCATATTCAACAGGGGCTTAGGAGTGAGGTATAGGGTAGAACAGTTAATTGCTGCAGTAATGACAGGTCCTTCCTGCTTTTTGTTTTGCTTTTGTTTCAGCTTTTATTTTTTTTTAAGACTGCTCAGAGCTTTCTTTTTTAATCTACTTTCTAAAACATCTAGTGATGAGAGAAGTATTTACCCATAATGATGAACACATGGTTTATGCTGCCTAGGTATTATATATCCATGCATTTCACAGGGACATATTGTTTTAGGTAAGTGATGGGAGAGTTTCCTGAATCAAATACCTATATCCCAAGGGTTTCTGCTCATGGCCACATGCTCTAAAAGGTGGCCACATATCTAAAGGCATTCCTGGCCATATGCCCTCTAAGTGGATCAGAGTGAGGGCTCCATTTGAACTTAACTGTTTTATAAATATTTAATGATAGCGAGGCACCCTCTGTGACTGCCTTCATTCTGAACACATGCCAGGTTTTTCCTGCTTTGTCCATGGACCACTTCTAAGAGTTGCCCAAGGAGTCAGCCAGCAGCATGTCTTATTTTCGTGTAGATTATTCTGTACCGATGCAAGAAAAATTATTCTTAAATTGAGGGCTAACCCCAGATAGCTGGGTGAATTAAACTAATCTGGTGATTTCTTATTTGTTGTACTGTAAATGTAAAAATGATACAATCAGGCCCTTGAAAGCAAGACTTTGGGTTGACCAGTTCAGTAATTTTTGTGTTTCTTGTAGAATCCATCAAGTATTTTAATGGGTCATCCTCTGAAAGCAATTATATCCTTTAAAACACTCCGCTTCTTTTTAAGGTCTTATCAGCCAAGGTGTGGATTTTCATGGTGACAAGTAATTTCTAAATGGCAATGTGCATTTTAGCCCAGAGTAACACGAAGTCCCTTCGCCCAACTACGAAGAAAATACCTGTGCTTCAATGAAATTAATAGCCTTGGTAAATTCAGCATGCACAGAATGCTTAAAAGCAGAGGGGAGCTTTACTCTTCTGTGTTGTCAGGTCTGTTTTGAGAAGGTGTTAAGAAGGTATCGTTCTAAATTACTTGGCAGCTGTCAAAAGTATTCTTGAATAATTTGGACTGGCGTCTAAAAAGGAGTGTTTCATTCTGTGTAGGTAAGCGTGGAAAAATAAATGAAAAGCTTAACAGTGATACCGCAGAGTATATCTCCAAGCCCACATCAGAAGAGAGAAAGAACTGCTAAGGTGGGAAAAAAATCCACTATGGATGTTGCTGACTGTGATTTTTGTCATGTGTTCGAATGGCTTAGGACTGTAGAACAAGGCTGCAGTTGTCAGGGTATGAGGTCCTGCTGCTTCAGAGGTGTCAAATTATTACTCCTCAGCTGGAAGAAACAGAGCCATAGTGCCAAAAGCCTGTAGACTTTGGCCCATGTCTTATCCACTGCTGGCACGTGTTCTTTGTTGTTCTTGAAACTCAAAAAAAAAAAAAAAGTTTTTATTTTGATTTAAAGAGGGGAGATTGTTGTTGATGTTCCTGATACCAAAGGGGTGAAAACAGAATGGGATCGCACAAGGCATGAGACTGATCATGAGGTAAGGAACTTGCCACCTCTAGGCTGCCTGATTTAAATCTTATTCAGGTGAGAGCAACTGAAAGTTGCTTCCATCTGATGGATGGGGTTGGACTAACATCTTTGGAATGTCTCCATTCAGGTCATCAGTGAAAAGTACTGAAACAAGACATGACTCACACAAGTATTATCCCTGCTTTGTTTAGTTCTGTAGGTAAGAGAAGCACTTGGCTGTCCAGTTCAGCAACTTCTATATTCAAATTGAAAGACCTTTCCTGAACACAACACTGGAATTGTCACTGTTTTAAATTTATGATATAAGGAAGATTTCTGTACTGAATATTGTCATTCGTGAGTCATCCCTTGAGTTCATCCAGCTGCACAGCAATAACAACTTTAATGACATCTATGGAAATCATTCCCAGTCATCCTCAAAAATCTATAGACAGATGAACCTCTGATGAAATGACTCCAGGTAATGCTTAAGTCCTTCTCACCGTAAGGTCTGTGCAATTTAGTTCAGTGCTTAACCTGACCTTAAATCAATAAGAGGTTTTACATACCTAACTCATTCAGTATCATTAAAAAAAGTTTTTACGAACTTTCCATTTTGTGGTGGATTGACCCTGTCTGGCAGATAAGCCTCCACTCAGACACTCTCTCACTCCTCCACAGAAGGATGAGGGAAAAAATCAGATGGGCAAAAGTGAGGAAAAAAACCCTTGTTTGCTGAGAGAAAAGCAGTTTAAGAAGTGAAAGGGGAAAAAAGGTGGAAAAGGAAGCAATGAAAAAGCAAGCACTCACCACCAACAGACTGACACCCAGCTAGTCTCGGAGCAATGGCTACTTTGGGAAAACTTTCCCCCAATTTTATTGCTGAGCTTGATGTCATATAGTATGGACTATTCCCTCGGTCAGTTTGGGTCATCTGTTATGGCCATGTCCCCTCCCAGGCTCTTGCCCACCCTCCAGCCTATACACCAGGGATGAAGAGTGAGAAAGAGATGGCCCTTGATGCTTTGTAAGGGCTGTTCAGCAACAGCTAAAACACTGGGGTGTTATCAACACTGGTTTGGGTCACCAATCTAAAACACTGCACCATATGGGCTGCTAGGAATAAAATTATCTCCATCCCAACCAAAGCCAGAACACATTTCTCAAAATAGGTCAAGAGGTCACTCGAGAGCAGCCTAATTGAGTGGCAAACGTATGGTATTGCTTCTTTCAACAAGAAGAGCTCGCCAAAGAAGGGCTTTGTCTTGGAGTTTTGCACTTTGGCTTCTTTCATCAGCCTGGAAATTCGGAGAGATGACAATGTTAAGGAGTCTGACTTCCAGGCTAAGTTTCAGGTCTACACTTTGATTAACCAAACTGGTGGCTTGAAGGAGGAGGGAGCTAGATTCTTTTCAGTGGTTGCCAGTGAGAGGACGAGGGACAACAGGCACAAGTTGGAACAGAGGAGGTTCAACTCAAATATGAGGAAAAACTTCTTTTGGGTGAGGGTGGCAGAGCCCTGGCAGAGGCTGCCCAGGGAGGGTGTGGAGTCCCCTTCT
>JAOTQQ010000001.1:76025788-76055169 GCA_026546715.1 Gallinago undulata | reverse complement strand
CTGCTTTGGCAGGGGAGTTGGACTAGATGATCTCTAGAGGTTCCTTCCAACTCTGTCAATTCTGTGATTCCATGATTTAAAAAATAAGGTTGAACAATTTGCAGTCAAAACCCTCTAGAATACTTTGAAAAAAATCAGGTACATTATATCAAGAAAATATAAATTACTATAGAAACTGAGAGTCTGTTTAATGCTAGCTTTCATATCCACATTGACTGCAAATTCATGCTTGACATCACTTTTTCTAAGGAGATCCAACAAAGCCATATTGAAATGATGATTGTAGGCTTTTTAATGCAGGCAGTTGCACTGTAATGTAATGGAAATATTTCTTTGACCTTGTTTAGCTTTTATATTGAAAGTCACATTATGGATACTTCGTACATCCTTTGTTATAGTATAGAATCCTGTTTTTTGGTGGGGTTTTTCTGTTTGTTTTTTTTTTTTTTTTTTTTAAATTTTATTTTCCTGGCAAGTGATCTGCCATTCTGAAAAAGCTGAGAAAAATCAGGACAATCTGGAAAGTGAGAGGATACTGTAAGTAGAGAAGAGAATTACCTCATCATTGAATAAGCAAATCGCACAGATCTGAGTATTCTGCTTCTGCCTAGCAGGCAGTTTTGAAAGGCATATTGCTTTTCAGTATTCTGAAAAAAGTATTTTTCAGCATGTTCAACATTCCATACTAAAGAATAAAAAACTTTAGAAAACTCCTTCCTCCTGAAAGAAATCTGAATTGAAGGGAAGCTCGTCTGTATAGTCCAAACTCCAACTATTGTTGTTTATGTTTTAGCCTCTTCGTTGTTCCAGTCTCCTTAGCATCTTCACAAGGCTCTTGTTTCTTGAAGTGTGGCAAGGTACACATTAACCTGCCTGCCTTATTAGCTATAGTTGGTAGAGAATGTGCAATCAATGACGCAGATAATCAGATATTTTCTTTTGGTGCCAGGTATTAAATATAGACTAACTATCTACTTCAAGTCACTCAACACTGGCTTCTCCACAGCAACAATCTCTTTATTTATTTCATATGGATACTGAAACGTTTCACGTGGAGAGTGGAAAGTATGTAAAGAACCTGGGATTCCTGAGTGCCTACAAATGAGAACTATACCTCATATGTTAAGATATTTGAGATATCAGTAATTGCTTCAAGAAGCAGGGCTTGAAATCCCATATAAGTGGAGTCTCATGATATTTCTCACTAAAGCTCAGTGAGGTATTTTGTTTATAAGCAGGATGAATATTTGAAGATAGGAAAGGGTTAATAGGCTTTGGTTAATCTTAAGGTTAACCAATAGACATTTTGTTGTGGGATTTAATTTGGTTCTGGTAAACATCTCCATACACAGATTTCTTGGGTTTAAAGTGGAGGTGAAAATGCTCTTTCTGAATTCTGTTGGATTACACCCACCGATATTAGGACCTCTCACAATATTTGTAAATAAATTAGCGTCTGCCTCTTCCACTTTTGACCACCGTGTGGGATAACACTCCCTTGGCCTTGCAGTTTTCTAGTTCTTGCTGAAAACTGACTGGAAAAATACTTTTACACAAAAAAAAAGAAAAAAAGTGAAAAAAGGGAGACGACTGGTTCAGTTGCTGCAGTTTGGTAAAGGCTTGGGGGGGGAACCAGAGGGTTTTCCATTAACTGGAAGAGCCATCCTGAAAATGTGTCAAAATCAGCTAAATGCTTTGCAGTTCATAGCTCCCTATTAACATTCCTACGAAGGGAGGTGGCCTGAATTCATTACAGCAGAGGTAACTAAAACCTAGTTTGCCTCACTAGCAGCTACATATACCAACAGCAAAGCCTTTCTATTTCTAAATGCAGTTTATGAGGCTGAAGAGCTGTTCTAATGTGGATTTCTGAATATTCTTACTTTTCTGACTGATAGGGTGACTCTTCCGTTTGCCCCATTGCCTGCTGAAAAAAAAGAAAAACAACAAAAAAACCCCAAAAGACCCACCACCTCCCAATTTTATCCTTCTTTGCCAATGGCAGGGAGACAAAACCCTCCCCACAGGCTGTAAGGAGCTAACGATTGGGGTAGATTAAGGACTGTGTTGCTTTAGCCCAGCAACCAAGACAGCAGAAAAGCAAAAGAGCCCTCTGCTTCCAACTGAGTTGGACTTTCCCTCTCCCTGGGGCTACTTGTCCTGCGATACATAACTGTCAGCACCTTCATGTGAGACTCTTGCTCCGTTTTCAATCAGGTTTCCTTTTTTTTTTTTTTTTTTTTTCCCTTTTTTAAACACGATACAGCCCAGTTCCAGCACCACTGCGCCCTTGTAAATATGAACACAAATTTAAAGCTTAAATAAATACAATTTTTCATGAAGAACAAGAATTCCATTGTCTGCTCTGGGAAATTTACCTGAAGCTGTTTTTTTGATCCTTAATTGAAAAACTGAGTCTCCAGTGGCCAAAACATACACTGAAATGCTAAAGACATTGGGGCATTGGCATCTTCAGGAGCCCGGCAGTGGTTATTGCAGCCATGGTTTTTTTGCTGAAAGCCTGCTTTTGATTTATTTCCATAATAAAGAGCAAATAGCTGTAGCATCATAATGATTTGAGATTTGTTTCTAGCTAACAGGCCTCTGGTGGCCTTATAAATTTGTTATGGAAGCACATATTAAAGAAAATGGAAGCTGTCCAACAGGATACCCAGCATGACTCTGGGAGGTGGTAAAAAACATGCTTCTAACCACCTCCATGAGCAAAACTGCTCCAGCACTCCTCTCCCTCTCTAGAGCTGTAATCTTGCAACATTTCCATGATGCCTGCTCTTCTCTACACTTTTACAGGAAAGTATGTGGGTGAATTTTGTGAGCCAGAGCATCCTGGCTGGCTGGAGACAGCTCTATGGGAGGCTGAGAGGAAGAGAGGGAATATGGAGGTGAGGGAGGGATTAACTGCCCTCCCAAGAAGCAACCAACCTAATGAATAACTATGAAAGACTCTCCTGCCTAGAACATTAATTCTTAAAAATACCCAACAGAAAATCAACACTCTCTCTCTCTCTCCCAAAAGCGGTAGTATCTAATTCCCAGTCTTGTGGTCATGCCAGCTCAGAGTTCAGATCCATAAATTTATCTGTTTGAAATACACTTTTTTTTTTTATGCCTTAATTCAACTCTTTCTTAGAATGAGGTGTACTTTTCAAAATGAAATTTAGCTAACATGGAGGGTTCATGGATTACTGTGTCAGCACAAATGAGAACTGGGCCAAGGAAATACAGGGCAGCTGAAGTCTGCCTTGGCCCTAAGCATCCCTGGGAGGAATATAATTTAAAGCAAGTCTCTCCTAAGCTTTGCACTGTTCATTGGTGCTGCATCCCAGTCCATTTTCAAAAGTGTGTGATTTTTTTTCCTCCATTGCATTCCCAGGGCTCTTTTAATTCAGTCAAGAAATCATGAGCTGAGCACAGACACGGGGTAGCAATCTTAAACATAAGAATTTTTTTCACTAAGCTTCCTGACAATGGTTAGAAAAAGCCTCTCTGGGGAAAGGGATTCATTTTGAGTTCCTCCCTCTTTAAACATGAAGGAATTCAATCTTGAAATGCAAAGTTACTGGAAGCCAGGCTTCCTTTGTATCACTGTACAAATCCACCTTTTTCTCAGCTTCTAATTGTCCTGTTTGTCTGAATCAACAGCTTGCTGTAATGTGTTTTATTATTCCTTTGTGAACAATCCCTTATAACCCAATCTGGTGTTTCTTAATGTTTGTGGAACATCCATGAGAAATTTTGAATGTTCTTCGACGCATTTGTTGCTTAGTTGTCCTGTAAAGCCACATCTATAAATGGCTTAGATGCTCCCTGTTAAAAAATTGAATTTTGATCTTTCTTTTCCAATTTTAATTAGCTGCCTGAGTCACATGGCATCGTTAGATCTCAAGTAAGTCTGTACTGAATGAGCATTATGAATTAATTCTGAATTCTTTCGGTCTATCTGAATTAGGAGTTTCTTTCTTATGAATACTCTCTTAGAGTTCCTTAAAATTTATTGAGAATGTTCTTGGCTGCAAATTGTGTTTATATGGACACTCATGTGAAAGAAACAAAAGTGGGCAGCACTACACCCAACACAAATCATTTTATCTGCACAAATACCACTTGCCTCAGGTTTCAACTACCACACTGTTTTATTACAATCCAAAAGCTTCTATTCCCCACTAATGTACAACATTACACAAGTTTGCTACCCCAAAGATGTTACTCTCTCTGGCATACGTCTGTTACTCTGTTTTAATTGCTTTTAGATCACAGGAACCCTGAGTCCCTACAACCACACTCTTGCAACAGTACAACAAATCAGGCCCAGAACAAAAATATCTGTCTGTGCTGAATATTGGAGACACCACTCTCATTTACTGAAGAGCTTATCTTCATTGGCTGGAATAACTACAGAAGAACAAACGCTCCTTCAAAGACTGTTTCTGAGCCGTTCTGGCTTGGAGGTCTTTTCTTTCAATTACTCCATCTTAGAAATATATAAGTTATTCTGGAATGCAAGTGTCTTTGATTTCAGAATGCCACCTATTTTATTCTGATATTATAGAATATTTTATGTTATAATAGATGGCTAATTTTCCTCTGTAAATTAGACTTCTTTGTTTATGTCAGAACTCAGTGGGAAGACTTGAGGGTAAGAATAGGTAAAATAAGTGGTAAGAATAGGTAAAAATATTCAGGTATCTGTAACTGTAGATAATCACTGAAAATATTTCTTGAATAGCTGTGTTCTGGATTAGAGCACTGGCAATTTGAGGGACAAGGAGGAAGAAGACCTAAGTAAGGGTCAAATTCTACAGCCAGTTCTTCACACTCTTGCTCCATTTGTTTCTATGGAACAAATTTGTGAGAATTGGATTAAAAGACTCAGTCCTGGTGGCCTAATGACCTTTCTTCATGCCAAATACTTGATTCAACCTCAGAAGTTGTTGGCTATAATAGTATGTGCTACCTTCCCACAAAAGTATCAAAGTTCAAAATGAAAATGGCATGAGTACTACTTTAATGTAGTTTCTTGGACACCTTTCAGGTGGGTTTTTTTTTTTCACTATTATTTACTGTCTATCTTTCTCAATTTTGCCTGGGTTGGAAAATTACATCACAACCAACACTGAAGATAACTTCACTGCAAGCATAGGCAAAGGCAAGCAAACGTGCAATATTTATCCCAGAGCACAGCTGTAAATATGTTTTATTCTCATCACTTTCATCTAGACAGCAGCCAGCTGTCAGCTGTGTTCATTTTGATGCCAATAGTGAGTGGCAGATAACGTTTCTGCTCTAGACAAGCTTTTACTAGAATCTTTCTAATACTCTTTCCATATTCTGGTTTGTTTTCAGAACTTGAAACCTTCAAGTAGCGTTTACCATAATGCCAGAAAAACAATAGCATATTAATGATGCAACTTTTAAAAGAAAGCCCTGAGTTAATCCATTTCTGAGACTTCCCATATTCTTTCCAAATTCATCAGAACTATCTAAGGAATGTGCTGAAATGCATGAAAAGATTGATAGTCACTCTAATAGAAGACTGATCCTCCTCTCATTAAGATTAAAGATGTAGATTAGTTTTGGTATTTGGGGGGGGGTGGGGGATGAATGTTACAATTGACAATTGTATTGTGGCCATGAGAAGGAATAAGTTATCTTGGCACCCACCAGGAGGGGCTCAGAACTGCTTATTTTGCAAGAAAAGACATAAAGTTTTAATAATGGTCCTCAAGCAGAGAGGTGAACATGACCTAGGGTACAATAACCTCAGGTCAAATTACAAAATGCAGCACAAAGCACCATCTCAGTTGATGCTTGAAACTCTGAAGAGCACAGAGGAAAACATAAAGAGAGACCAAGCACCTGAAATGCACCACTAACACCAGAAGGTGTTCCATCTTTTGTCTAAACTCAATATCAGGACCATGACCTGAATCCCATGGTCTTTTTTTTTCTATTACTGGATCCCTCTCATGCAAAGAAAAAAAGGAAATTAAGTACTAAAAAAGCAGATTTAACTCTATTGCCCCTAAAGTCTTTATTTCACATAAAAATTGTGGTACAATTCTACATAAGCTATAAAAATTTGGGGTTAAGACTGACATGCCAACTTTTGAAAAGCAGTATTATGCAAATGGAGCAAAAGAAAAATAAAAGAATGAGATTTTCAAAATGGCAGTAGGCAAGCTGCTGGCTCTAGCTGTGAGCTTTGTGGCTTTTGTTGTTCTTGAGTCTCCCACACTATTGTGTATCCCACTATTATTTAAATATAAAATTGATTTTAATTTTCATATTGTAGAAAAAAGGGGTTTGATTGTCAGACTTTTCATGTTGGTATTTGGAACTTGGAAATTTTGTTTTCCTCCTCATTCTGCCGGGCTAGTAAAGAAGAAGAATTAGGTGATGACTACTGTATATTTTTTGGCAAAATATCTCAAGAATATTAAATGAAACTGCTGCTTTTTTTTTTTTTTTTCTGAATGTTTTTCCTTAGCATGTAGAGCTCAGTTTGTTCAGATGCAGGGATATTAGAAGGTGGACTGTTAGACTGAGCACGTCGGCTGAAATGCTATCATGCTGCACAATCAAATTTCTGTGTCAACTCTGCTGGTGAAATATGTTTTGCTATCAAATCCCACAACCCAAAGTAAGCACAACTGTCAATCTCGGGCACTGCAAGCATCATAGGTGACCAAATATTTTCAGTAAGAGTACGTCAGGGTAATTAAGGTTAATTATCTGCAACTACAGAGGTCTGCTATTGGCACAACAATCTGTTTCCACGACAACCCCAAAATCATTTGGTCTTTCTGTGTTTTAAAAGCATGGGTAATTTAGCTTTTCCCTCTCCCGGACCCAGTGGAGTAAAAGATTTTATGGTTTTTAATTAAATAAAAACTCTGAATACCTGGTGGATTTACATAAGAAATCTTGCATTTGGAGTACCGCAGCTCAAAAAAGCTTCCGCAGACAGTAAAATTATTATGATTTCTCATTGTAAGAAATTATGTGGGTTTCCTGTTATTTTGCAGGACTAGTAATAAACTGTATTCCACTCAGCGGATGGATAACAGTGGGCCTTTGGGCTCTAGGCCAGGTATTCAGTAGAAGGACAAAATTTAACCAGTACAGCAACTGGCAAGAAAAGTGGGCAAAGCAGTCTTGGTCATCATATCTGGCAAGCTATATCAGTGCTTTAAGTAAATCATGGCAGGTTCAAAACAAGGTGAGGAAATGAAGCTGAAAGGCATAAATGTAAAGCTGGGTGTAGAAAGTGGTATTCCTGTCCTGGCAAAACGCTCAAGATTTCCAAGGTGTTCCTAAGAGAGAGAAAATAAGATTTATTTTGTTTCGTTAGATGAGAGAGGGCAAAATCAAGATTCAGAATGAATTCCAGTTCCACTCCAAAAGCATTTTCACGGCAGGTATCTTGACCACCATAGTCTCAGCTTACCATGGGTGGAGAGAGCCACAATATATTTACAATATTTGAAATAATAATATTCTGCTTTTGCCACAGGGATGATTACATCTATCTACAAGCACCAGGAATCACATGCACAACGGACTGAAGTGTTAAACTGCTGTAACCCCTGCTTCACTAATTTTGCAGCGGTTTTTTGCTGTGATTGATTGTAAGAAAGTGTTAAATCCAAGAATGTTATGGTTTTTATTATTTTCTCCTAAATTGTGGGTACATGTGGCTTTTTTATTGAAACAAGATGATAGAATTTGTGTGGGCAGGCCCACTCCAAGGTGGAAAAAAAAAGCATGTTGTTTCTTTGAAGTACCTGTACCTGTTTCTCCTCAGGAATGGTGAAAGTCCCAGCTTGAGGATGGCCTAGAAGTAGCATGAAAGGTCCATCACTGTTTCCTTTGGAAACAGCCATAGCTGGACTTGTGGGTGCTCCTAAAGACACAGCAGTGCTGGGCCAACTACAAGGCAGCGGATATTTTTAATGTCCTCTACTGAACACCTTCTACAGCAAATCTACAGATTTGCTCTGTCTCCAAACCTATAAACACGTTGAGTCTGAAATTTGTCTGAAATTACTCCAGCTGTGAAAGTTCATTAGGAAAAATGTTATTAAATTAAATTAATTTAGTAATACATTGAACTAATGGACAGAGCAACGATGCCATTTTTTCTCCCAGATGATATCAGTATCCTGATGGCAGAAGAGATATGCCAAATCACCTCAGAGTGGTATAAATTCCTACTAGGTAGGATCACTTTGGAAACGAAAATGTGTCTTGGTATTTTGTCTATAGTCAGTCCCTAGAGGGTCTAAAATTCAAGCAAAAGGGCTGGCAGTTTTTCACAAATTGAGTGTCTAAAAATGAACTGGGAAAAGCAGATGCCTGAGCTGGAGCAGTAGCTCAGGTAGGGTCCAGGACATTGGAGCCGGGCATTATGTCTTTGCAGAAAAGGAGAAGCATCTTTTTCATTCAAATTCAAGTGACTCTTATAGTTTATAGTTATATCATCAGATAGCATTCAAGTTTTATTTAATAATAAATTATTACTACACATCTAAAAGTAGTGATAATGAAGGTGCAGCCCATTGTTTTGTTATCTGAGGAAACTGTAATATGTCTTCATAGGCATGAGAAAAACATTTTAGGTTGTCAAATTTCTTCAAATCACTATTTCATTAAGTTGTACTTGATTTTAGGTTTATAAAGGGAATAAAGTACCAAACACTAGAAGTTCATCCTAAACGCATGTCTGTTGCTCTGTGCCATTTATGTGCTGATTGACTTGGGAATGTGGTGCATAGCCTAAAACTAATATGGTTTTAGCTGTGTCTACAATTTTCAAATTAACCTTTTGTGTGTGTGTGTGTTAAGTTTTTATAAACTGTGAATCTTTCAACAACATTAGGAGCAGAAAATCTGGGGAAAGAGAAATTTTTAGAAGTGTATTTTAGCTGGCTCGCTTTGGGTTTGTGCCACAGTTTCATATAAAGATTCCAACGCAAACCATTCTATGATTTTATGATTTCTCTACTTTTGTAACCCAAGTTTCTGTGCCCTGAGCAGCCTCACCTGGGGCCTCCACCTACCTCCCTGCTGCCCCAGTAGCTCCATTTAAACTCCTAGACTCGTTGTGTGTCCTCTACTGCCTGTGCTTTGTTACTCATGGGACTTTCTTGAAGGACTCCAGTAAATGCTGCAGGTAGCTTCATCTCCACTCCTGCTTCAGGCCTTATCTTGATGTTTTTTTCTGGGGATGGATGGACTGACCTGACTCATCACCTTGTCTTGGGTTGTTGATGGACCCTTCATCATCCTTCTCTGTCTTGGTTGTACAGATGCTCTGGAACCATACCCTTGTTGGTGAGAGCACCATCACTGCCTTTGCTGGGGTTGTCCCTGGTGCCAGGTGGAAGAGCAGCCCCAGTTTTTCTGATCCCTGAGATGAAGAGCTCTGACTCTCCTGACTATGTTTGGCAGCAGAGGCAGAGAAGCACACAGCTGGCTGGTGGAGTTCTGTCCATTTATTTTTATTTTTTTTTACTGTATGTATTTACTAGCTGTGTGCTGCATAGAGAGTTCTATTATTCATTGTAGCATGGTGTAACATGTCAATTTAGTCTTTTAGATCTTTTATGTTCTGAGATTATGCCAACATATGATTTCACCCTGTTAGTGGGAGGTTTTTCTTTAATGTATTACTCCTTGAAAACCCACCAGGCTCCTGCATGCCTGGTGTAAGTCGGGTAGCTCCATCAGAGTTCTCGGGGCTGTGCCAACCTGTGCCACTTAAGAATATGACCCAATTTAAGGACAAATTCCTTTTATGCCAACTCCTTCTGAGAGGGGTACTCATCAAGAGATATCCACAGCAGATCCCAAAGACCAGACTGGAAGGTTACTAGATTGCCAGGGGACGCTTTCAGACTCTGAGTCTCCTTGTCCTGTAGTTCTTGTAATAATTTGTACTCAATGCAGGAGAAGTGTAAAAAAAATTAAATGTGTGTGTGTGTGCGTGTGTTCAGAGTTTGCTTTCCAGCAGTATAAAAGATTGCACGAGAAAGGAGAGCAACTGAAGCCAATAAAATCAGCGCTGGCACGATGCAGAAGGTAAGAGTAGACAACAAACAAGCAGACTCTTCTTTTGCAAATGATTCATCTGTTTGTTAGACACGAGTGCTATGGGTCAGGAAAGTGTTTGTAAGCAGATAAAACTACCACCCTTTTCTGAACAAGCTGCAGGTTGAGGCACTCGCTGGCTTCTGGCTTTTCAATAGCCGCGGTAAAGACGGAGCCCAACTATTCTTCTCAAGATTAACTGTTCTTGGAACTTTCTCTGGGGGATTCCTCTGTTGCAGCTGCAAGTTTCCACTGTTCCAAAAACCCACTCCAAATCCTCTTATATCATGTTTGGAATAAATAACGTTTGTCTGCCAGCATGACTCGGCAGTAAACACCGAGTCTGTACAACTTTGTGAGCAGCTGAGTGGAGGGTGGCATGCCACAAGCCCTCTCTATCTGTGCGTAGGGTCCCAGAAACTGCCATGTTCTTGGCAGTTCAGTTAATTCCCAACAGTATCTGGAGTTTGTTATTGCTGTTTTTCATTTGCTGTGTGCTTCTGGGTTGAGAAACTGCCAAAATACCATGAGCAGCAAGCCTCATAGCTCTGTTCTCATGAGATTTCCTTTTTTTTCTTCCCTGATCTCATGTAAAAACCCACCCAGTTTTTCCATGCCCAATTGATCCAGATAACTTGGGCAAGAACTGACAGTCCTGAGTTTTTATCCAGAATCACAATACAGTGCTTTTCATTATTATTATTATATGCATTATTATAATATCATGTGTGTTTACAGACTTGAGTGAATAAAACAAAGTGTTGTCTGTCATGTAGCTAATCATTTAACTTCAAAAGTGTATTTCAGTTCCCTCAGTGTTCACTTTTATCTCCTTAAACATTTGAGCTTGCCTAGCAGAATCCCCAGGGAAAATGCATTCTTTTTATCATAGGTTGAATTTTGAACTGCCCACCAGAATTTTTAATTGGATAGCCAAAAGCAATGTGACTTTTCAGTTTTATGCAGTTTGTAGTGTCTGATGTCACTAATTAGCTATGTGAGTGTGGAAATACATGGAAATGATGTACATTGCATGCAATCCTCCACAGCAGTAACAGTCTACTGATGATAATCCCAAGCGTTTTGAATCAAAGCAGATATGAGGATTTTGTAAGTCGTTCTCAGGCATCTTGAAAAAATGGAAAGAGAGAAATCCACAGCTTAAAAGGTTTATTGCAGTTTGCATGGTGAGCTCAAATGTATACCTTTACTTCTGTGACAAAATAAGTCATATTTCTGACCCCCTTAAGAAAACAAGGAGCTGTAGCTTTATCTTGAAGACAGTGCCTGAAGTTGCAAGCCTTGAAGAAGTCAATGATGTTTGGGCTCTTGTGTTACAGTTCCATGGGCATTTTTCTAAGTGACAAAATCAATTTAAGATGTTCCTTGACCTCCTTTCCAACACCAGCTACTCATTTCCACTCCCTGACTGCCCTCTCCATTGTTCTGGCACAACTGCTTGTGGACTTTCTTGATTCATCCTTTTCAGTCAACTCTTTGTTTCCCTGATGGATGATTTTCAATCTGCAGCTTTTCCCAAATTTAATTCCTCTGTTTTGTTATGATTCTGCAGTAGTGGGAGGGTGAGTTTGAGGTGGCAGCATAAAGGCAGGAAGAGTGAAATAGAGCTGAACAAGAGCCTGGCTTTGCTGCTGAGAACAACTCTGTTGTGACGATGGTTTAAGGCCCTGGAATTAATCTGTGGTCATTTCTAGACCCTTTGTGGGAAGGATAGGTGCAATTTTAATATTCATCTGTATAAAATCACCACTAAACTTGTATTTTAAGCTTTGGACATCTAAGGTTTGGGCAGTAAAAAGCAATGCTGCATTGAGTGGACTTTTTCTGTAGAAGAACATAACCTTTAGTATGAGTGCTGTGCATCTAACTCCTGCATGGTCTGCTTCTGACACACAGTGTCATACCTTAAGTCTAAGTTATGCCAACTGCAAATAGCTCATGGTACCCAATCATATCCAATCCTGCACCTAGTGACAAAATGTTACATGGCTACTCTGGAATACAGGCAAGGATAAATTAAGAATTGCTGACAAGAACATACTTCTACATTCAACAGTTCTTAGTCAAGCCTATGGCAAAATTCCTTTTGGCTTTGATATTAAAGGAAACAGAACTAGTGTTTTTCATTGTTTTCTGCTGGGTTTTGGTGGTTGGTGTTTTGTTTTTTTTTACAGATTCTTCCTTCATTGACTGAGCTCTTCCAGCTTTTCCTCATCTGACCCAGACTTCAAAGTCCTGAACTATCCAGCCAGCACAAAAAAAAAGACTTCTTCAGGGCTCTAGAGGACAAGTGAAATATTTCAAGTTTACCTTGTGGAGGAATGGGGTGGGTAGGAGTAGCTCCTTTAAGATGAAGATAACTATCTAATGCATCTGCCTAGTAGATTGCTGGGTTGTGAATCTTTCCTGATGACAGATTCCTACAGAATCAGTAATATTCATTTATTCAGTGCCACAGAATCCCATGCATTCTTATAGCAGTGTTTTATCAAAGGATAAAGGCATCATGGAGCAGCAAAGACAGGCTGCTCTTTAAGGAGGGAAGAGTCACAGCAAGATAGGCAGGGGCAAAGACCTCACCAGCAAGGGAGGTGCCACCATACCCAAACAGGCCAGTGACAGTAACCACAGCCAGCCAACAGTACTGGTCAAAAAGTCCATAGTGACAAGGCAGGTCAGAGATCAAGCCAGAAAGTCAAATCAGTGGTCTGGGATAATGGCCAAAATTAGGAAAGTGTTAATTAGGTACAGATGTACCAGCAATATAACTCAGGTGAGTGGCAAGGGCCTGGCCATAAAAATGGTTCCTGAGTAAAGAAGGGGCAGAGCCCTACAGGGGTAGACAACTTTTTCTTCAAAGCAACTCTTTTATATCTGTTTGAACCAGTGGATGGCGTGGCTATGCCGTATCATAGGACTGGCTGTGGGCAGAGGCAGCAAAATTTGGGGTGGAGAGAGGCACTCAGGAGCCTGATGCTTGGTTTCCTGGGAGCTTCTTTTATCGAGCCAAGTCATGACAAAGAGAAAAAGTGTACCAGCTTTTGAGTTCATCATCTTTTCTTTCCACAGGCTACATCTTGCATCACCTCATCTCATTTCACTTCTTCCTACTTCTGCGATTGAGAAAGGCGAAGTGAAACACTTCCCACAATTACAGAAGTGTGGGCTAGCAGACTTTGAACTTAAAAGCCCCAGCATTGTTGTTATGTTGCTTATTAAATAACATTTCAGTTCCTAACAATGAGTGAGATTATTCCAGTATTATATTGCAGACTATTATGAACATAATATTAAAGTATTATGGTATCTCACAACATTTTGTGTTGAAGCCCGTGTTTTGGTTGAGAATCAAGAGATTGCTAATCCAGTAGAAGGTTTTACATGTGAAAAGAATAAAGAAAATCATTCATCTCTCCCTTTCCCAATAAAAGGGTGTAATCAACAGGGAATATGCCCATTGCCCAGTTGAAAGATATAACATTCCTATTTATGATGGCAGGAGAAACATAAAAATCTTCACAGTCCTTGGCATACCTTCCATGTGGGTCTTGGCACCCAGGGCAATGCCATTTCACCCAGAAAACTGCTGTCTGTGTCAGTGTGGTAACCATGAACACTGGTCAGGGATAATTTTGGAATAAATCCTTATTTCTATCTCTTGAAAAAAAAAAAAAATCCTTTAAAAAGAGAGATAGATTTTTGTTTTGGTCAAATCAAAAAATGAAGGAGATGTACTTATTCATAGTGTAAATTCTTTGAGAAGCACAGAGTTCTAATTGTTGGAGTGGAAAAATCAACTATTTAAGAAATGTAAAAACCCACTTTTTAATTCAGGTTTGAAACATAGTGGTTCCTCGAGCCAGGACACACAAAATTTAGCTTTACCTTCTAGGGTTTGGCATCTCATGTATCCTGGCAATTAGTTTGGCCTCTACAGCAAAATTCTGGGCCTGAGCTTGATTAAGAGAACATTTATGAATAACATCCTCAGAAAAATTAAGGCCATGGCCAGGCCCAGGCCACAGTGGCAGTGAAGTAGGTATGCTCTATGGCTAAGCTGTTCCATAAAACAGAAGAACCAGGCAGCTCATAACTCTTTACATCGATAGCAGTCATCACTCTTCTTTAACAACTTGCTAAGCCCAGTTGGAAATTCCTGAAATTTTCATGTCACTTCTTTCTAAGTACATTTGCCAATTTCAGTGGAAAACACCAGACACGGTGGTATATTTTTGAATACGATGCTATGGACATGATGGATGAATCATGGTTTTACACGGGGAGAGAAAGACCAATCTATTAACCCCCCTAAAAAGAAATTGTAAATTTAAAAGGCTTTTACCCAGGTAGGGCCAGATCCTGCAGCCCTCACTCCCACTGATATGACAGAGAAGAAAAGAAAACTACCAGTCTCACAATTATTTGGATTTTTTCAAAATTTAACTGTTTACTGCAAATGTTTTTTTCAGTTACCAGTGCTCTTTTTAATCCCTCATTAGTCTGGCCACTGAGCTAGTCCCTTTGACAGCAGGTGGATTGAAATGACCTTGTACTGGCAGAAGTTGGCTTTTTGGATGAAAAGTCTCCACAGTTCCCGGGGGGGGCTCTGCATCAGTCCCCAAATCAGCACTGACTGTAGAGAGCATTGGAAGGGTGCTGACAACCACCAAATCCACACACTTGGAAAGCCTGTCACCTTAAATCAGGGGCACTTCCAAATACCTTCTAAAGGCTGTAGCGAGGTTGCTATTTCCACCCATTAGTTTCTTCCTCCCGTTGGATGGACCTTTGCTGCACCACAGGTGAGGCAATGCTTCTCAGGCACTATTGAATAATTATCTTTGATGACTGTTCTCATGCTGTGTCTTGTACATCTAGTCCCTCTACACTCTGGTCAGTGGTGCCCTGGCAGAAGACCGGTCTTGATAGTGCTCTCTTGGCAACATGAAATCCAACTGGAAAGAAATGATGGTTGTGCATAAAATACCAGAGCCTTTTCCACCAGATGAGCTATATTGTAATATATAATACACAAACAACACTACACATTAAAGGTGTGGTTCCTACGATTCAGCTTTTACCATTTTTATGTTAGGAATCTTTCCTAGAGTAGTTGTCTCCAGTCTTTCTACGCCCATTGAAGAGAAATGGTCGCTCTCAAGAGTATTCTTAGGACATGCCTGGGATGAGAGTGCTTTGGGATGCACATGCCTGTTTGTTGACAAAAAGGTATGGTGTTTCAACCAGACACCTTGCTTTTAAAACCTGATGAAAAAGAATCCCACTGTTACTACAAAAGGTGGAACGCAGTCAGAGGTAGCAGAAAGTATCCCTATAACAAACTGGATTTAAACAGGTAGGGGTTTTTCATCTGTTGTTCCAGCATCCCACAAAAAGGGTGGTATCTCAGTATGGTGTTAAACAGGAGGTGAGGATCCTCTAGAAGCTAACATGTATAAGGTTCATTTTCATAGCCAAGGGGTATAAAATATCTCAGGGCCATTTGTGAGGTTTTACAAACTCCCCTGTACCTGAACCTTGTCTGCCAGAACTGCTTTCCTTCTTCAGGCACTCCCCTGTAGACTTTGAAGGATGGTTTTCATAGTACTGGGGTCAAGACCCTAGTTACTTCTCTTACTGTCCTGCAAGCACTTGCAAGAAGAGTGAGCGGTTAGGTTGCTCCAAGGGGGACACATCTCTGTACTTGTTGACATGGAAAACTTTCTACAAGCAGATGGACTTCCTAGCTTTCCAGTAAGCTCTTCTGAGATGTGGCTCCATCCTGATCTCACGGCTCTCCAACTCCCTAGTGGCCACCAAAGGAAATCGGGCGTGAAGATTTTTCTGTGCCAGATGGAAGAGTTGACAAAGCCAGGGCAGGCAGTATGGGTGGAGTGTGTCAGAAATAAGGGACATTTTCAAACTGTCTAGAAGACAGACTTTCTAAGGGGTCCTATCCACAGCTCATTACTAGACTACCCAATAGCATTTCAAGGGGAAGGACCCAACCCTTGTATAGTGCAAAACTGGTTAGGCAGAATCTCAGAGAAGGATCATTCCTGAGTGTCATGAAGTCATAATGTATGTCAAGGAGAAAAAATGGGTAAGTCTTGCTGCAAATCTTTTATTGTATGCAATGGGGTAACAATACCCCTTCCCACACTGTGTCATGGCTCTGAGCATCACACTAGGGATGTTGCAAACACAAAGAAAATGGTTCAAACGGGAAAACCATGTCTCTATGGCTGAAACTGACACTTTTTCACTCTCATCTGCTAATAAATTTTGTCTCTCACCTAATTCATTATATTGCTAGCTGTGAAGACATGTGTTAGGAGAAAACTGTTCTAGGCAGTGTAGTTAAAAGCATGCCATTCTCTTCAGAAGGCACATATTCTGCACAGTCCATTAAGGCAGACTGCAAATCATCTGGTTTCATTATTTTCTCTTTCCTGTTTATAAGAATTTTGTGCATGTGTTTTAACAAATATATTCACAATTATTTTCTACCACTTTACCACAGATTTTCTAATGAAGTGAATATTGTTCTAATTATATAGCACTTTTCAGTAATTATTCTTATACTCTCTTTCGTTTTATAACCCCAGATTCTATGGCCAGAGCTATCCACACTGGTATGACATGCAATATTCCATACCAAACAATGGGAACTACGCCTTTAGGTCTTGAGTTTAAAATCTGAATTCGTTTTTCAAATACACTCGGGGCATTTACAAGCCTGACAATAAAAATGAGGGCAAATTATATGACAGTTTTCTGTGCAGCAAAAATTGTACCCTGTTTATATATGTATGTATATGTATACACATGCTTAATTTAGGAGAGAGTTCTTTTCTAATAAAGAACTTTTAGATTATTCAGAGAAGAGGTTTGAGATCAGAAATTTTAGGTATGTCAGTTGTTGCTACCTATATAAACTAAGGCTTTCTTGACTACAACTCTGGTATTATAAAGGAAGTGGAAAATTTTGTCTCTTTAACGTTAAGGCCAGTCACTGAAGTTGTTTCACACACATGCGTTTACCAAGATTTCTTTCCAGCAATTGCTGATTATGACTCTTCATCAAAATATAAGTTGCTGATAAATTGAGCACTCAAAACACAACAAAAATGTTTAAAAAAGAAAGAGGTAGAATTGCCTAGGATTTACCTGGTTGTAAAGGATATTGTTAATGTTAATTTTATTTTTTAATTTTGAAAAAGTTTTAATTGACATCTGTTTTAAATTTTAAATATCACGAGTTTTTAACAGAAAGTGGTTTAAATAGTACAAAATTCTCTTCAAGAGACCATACTGTGACAAATAAGTATCTCCCTTGCTTTTTCAATGTAATCCTTGGTGGATGGGGAGGGCTTCACTCTCTGAAGAAGGCGGTGCTGGACATTCACAGCAGTTCCTGTTTTAGAGGAATTAGGCAAGAATGCTACTTCCAGCATCATCTGGTTTTTGTTCCGGTTTGCGGTCAAGGGTTTTTTGCATATAACTATATAAATGAATATGTATTTAATTTTCTTCCATCCAATAAAATAACTTAAAGAATTAATTTGGAAGGCTCAAATAGAAAAAGCTGTAATGTTGAACCCCAAGCATACTAGTAAAAGAATTTTTGGGAATTAACTCTTTTTCAGGCAAGCTTAGGATTTAGGAGTCTGGCTCAAGACTTTTAACTTTTGATATCAACAACAGTGACATGGCATCTTGGCATCTATCAGCACATTAGTGCGTTCATTGCAAACCACTCTCTGACCTTGTTTGTGATTCGAACGTTAAGAATAATTATTAAACACTAATGTTACCAAAACTCTATTTTGAAATAAAGGCAGATTAATAAACCATGACTCACTGTTATCTAAACTTTGAGAGCAATGTATAGAATAAATTTTTTTCAGTTAAGGTGACATCTTCAAAGTGAGATTTGTCACTTGTTTGCTTGGAGGAAAAATTGGTTCCATAAAAATGTTATTGTAGTGGGGCTGTACAGGATTTATTTGCTCTTCCTGGAATAAACACATACAAATACTTGATAAATCAGGTCCAGTCCATCTTGGGCTGTTGCTGGTAGTAAACATAACACTTTTTTTGTCATAGCTATGCTTTCTTCCCTGAGAGGTATGTACTCAGGCAATCTGACCTGGTGGAAGATGCCCATCCCCACACCAGGGGGTTGGACTAGATAATCTTTGGATGTCCCTTCCCACCCAAACCATTCTAAGCCTACCTGGACACACCTTTTGATACATCACCTTGAGTTACATCTTAGCACAGCTGCAATAATGCATACAAAGCTCACCCAGATGGCTAAAAGGCTCTAGTATTAACAATCCAGTTCCCCTCACTACTATGTTCACAATAAACTCATCTTGAGGGTATGCCTATGAGAGACAGCTGGGTCTCATCTCGGCTTCTGAAGGATGGTACCAGTTGTGTCAGTTCCAGGCACATATGGGGATGACTGGGCTGGGCTGGGTGGTTGCTACTTTCAAGAACTTGAATGTCCCAACTATGTCAAGCCTGGGTGAGAAAGAGGGATGGGAATCTACTATATGCAAATGTTTTAATTTCCACGGAACGTGAAATGACAGAGCTGCAGAACAAGTAAAAAGGATTTTCTTGACCCTTTTTTCTAGCTGGCACTAGATTTTTCCATTATCTTCTTTTCTGTGAGTGAACAGTTATGGAGACTTCCTTCTCTGGCTACAGTTTGGATTCCAGGAAAAGTATCCTTTTACATTCTACTCCAGGGATTAGATGTCTACTTCAGAAAGCAAAAAGAATCAAAATTGATCTGACAAACTGGAAATTAAAGTGGAAGTTTGAGTCAACAATTTGGATAATGTATGCTGGAAAACTGTTAGAATAGTTTCTTTTTCAGAGGTTAGCTCCCATGGCATCTTAGTTGTGAACACAGACTGATTAGATGTATCTGCTTACGACTTGTGATTTTGACTGTTCCATTTGTGCATTGCAATCCAGAATTGTTCAGACTGGAAAGGAATGAGGAGGTCACCTAATCCGACCTTCTGCTCAAAGCAAAATCAACACTGAATTCAGGTAAGCCTGAATTAAGACTTTGTCCAGTTGGATCTTGAAAACCTCCAAGGACAGATATTCCACAACATCTCTGGGGAGCTGTTCCAGTGATCAGTTGTTCTTACCATGATTTTTTCTTTCCTTATACACAATTTAACCCTCAGGTGTTTCAGTTTAAGATTATCTTCCTAAATTCTTAGCTCCATTTTCTGAATAACTTCCTTGTAGATATGGGAAGTTAATTGGTCTCCGCTCCTCTCACCAGGCCTTCTCTTCTCTGAGCTAAATAAGCCATTCTCCCTTAGCCTCTACTCTTAGTCAATGGGCATCAACTCCATTTCTATCTTGGTGGCATTCAGCTGGACCTGCTCAAGTTTATAACTTTTGGTTGGACTCAATGATCTCGAAGGTCTCTTCCAACCACGAAGATTCTGTGATTCTGTGAACTACCCATCTGGTTTGAGGTTGTACGGAGATATGGGGATAAATCTGGGTGGTTTATTTAGGATGTGGCCAAACAGGTGCTGAATACAGGGAAATAATCACTCCTCAGGTCCTTGTCCTTTCATGGGCCTCAGCACTGGTGACAATTCAGTCTCTCCTGGTCTCTACTCGCAGTATTCAGACCGATCTCTTGGGAACAGAAACTCTTTGGCGCAAGGGTCTGGGTTTAGTATGAGGGGATTTGGGTGACACTTAATAAGCAACATTATATAGGAGACAATTCAGTGGTCTCTTGTGACTTTTGGATTTTCTAAATGTGTGATAATCTAATCAGGTTTATGCAGCTCTCCAACCCCAAAATGATATCATTAACCCTTGTATCAATAAATAATAGTGACAAGGTCTTTATTCATATACAGAGAGAGACTTTGTTTACGTCTTGCTGAATTTGTTGTTTCGAGCACATCCTGTAGCAATGACCAATTATTTGCTCTGCTAAAAAGTGTTAATTTTCACCATATTTAAGTGACTTACCTTCTAACTTCCCAGAATGTGACTATTCTCCCTTTTCAGAGCATCTTTAATATTGGATACTCTCCTCCTGTCCCTTATTATTTACTATTTCTCTGAAGTGAAGAAATCCTTTCTTTTTCACTAATTTACCAAACCTGGAAACTGTCTTATATCTTTGCTGGGGCAGAACTGTCTGCAGATACGACCACATGAAATATAGGTGGCTTTACACCAATTTCTGCATTATTTATTCCATGTGTCCTCAGGTTGCCCAGAGCTGTTGTCTAACAGCTAAACAATGCCCTCTCTTGCTTTGAGGGAAAAAAAACCAAAAACCCCCAAGTATTTCACATGTACTCATTTAAAAACAGAGCAAAGCAGATGGAATATTTGAATAGCCGTAACCATTATGCTTCAGAAGCAGAATTTTTGGGTTGTCTTTCATGGGGTGCACCCATGGCTTTAGTATCCCAAACCGTCAGCCTGCAGGCTCATGCCAACCCATAAAGAATGTGAAACAGTGCTTCTTAAATTTAATTTATGTTTCTTTGTTTGCAGAGAAACTTTTGTTTCCCAGCTTCAAGCAGAGTTTGAAGCTGCTTCCATCCTTACGGCATGCTGCTAGCCCTCCATAAGATAGCAGTATAAGAAAAAGAATTGTAATAGTGTTTATTTGGGTTTTTTTGAGACTTAGAAGCCAATTTTCATTAAAGGAAAGTATCTTTCAAATAGTGCTAGTTAGGGAGGGGTTGGGGAGGCAAAAAAATTTTGCCTTCTTCAAGACCTTTCTAATTTACTAGAGAGATTTAAAGTGTCTTCAGCATACAGCTGAGTCTAGACTATATGCAACACAGGACTGGAAAATTGCACATGTAAAATTGCTATACTTCTTTATTTTATCTCTTTTCCCTATGTATTTAGGTTTGGGTTGTTTTTTACCCTCAGTTAATTACATTATAGGCCATTAAGGGACAGATGGAAGAGGATGGAATGAGGACATTAATCTGGGGTTTGGAACTACGTTCAACTCCTTTCTTTTCCATGAACTTCTGGTAAGTCTTTGGTTGAGTCCCGTGTCCCAAATTTCTCAGATGTACGTAAGTAGTTAAATACTCCTGAAAACCACAGAAACTAGATACTCTACTAGGATCCTGATCTTCAAGAATCTCCAGCTCTTCACCTGAAAACCAAAAATAAAATTAAGTTCTAAAACTAAGTAAGTTCCCAATTAGACAGTAGAAAATACGGTTTGTGGAAAACACATGAAAGATGGTGAAGAGTTTGGAACCTGCAATTATGCAGGAGGGATGGAGGGACCTACATATGCACATAGATGAGGTGTATGTGTGTACACATTAATGTATTTTTAGATGGGAAACCCAGAGAAATCTAAAATCTTTTTCACTGATCATCCTGACAGCCACCTCAGAAGACTCAGATTAATTTACATTAGCCTTACACAGGCAAGTGACTTTAGTTACATGAATCTTTGGTGAAAATGAAGCCCACTGCGTCTGCAGAGTTGACTCACTGGTGCCTCTGTGGACAACTCTATAGTTTTGATTCAGTTACTATTGGTCTTAAAGGCTCCTGTGATTGGATTACTTTTAGGCTGATTTTCTTAAAGAATAACATTTCTGTGAACATACAATTGGTCCATCCCAATTGGTTCCTCCAAGAAGTTTTGAACTCACTAGTCCATTCCACCTCAATTTGGCAGCAGGGTAGAAGTGAAGACAACAGCTGTGAATTTTCATGAAAATGTGGGTAGAGGAAGAAGATTCAGATAAGTGCATTCATTGAAGAAAACACAAATAAAACTTAATTCCTTATCTACCTGAAAAAATAGCAACCAGCTGAACAGGCAGCACATGCATTGCCCGAAAACAGTTAGGACCACTGCCCCAGCTGACTGCTAAGGCACATGGAGTGCCACCACGGAGAGGGGAAGGAGGGGAGATGCTGTGGTGTGGTAAAGATGATGGGAATGGAGAATGTAGAAACAGGAGACAGGGCATGAATCCATAGGAAACCATGCACCCAGAGCTGTTACGCTCACTTTTTTTCTTTTTTTTCTTTTTTTGTGCATTGTTTTTTTCTTCTGTTGGTGTTACCAAAACCTCTTTCTGTGAAAGCAAAGGCAAGAAGAGAGAAAAACATGGCAGGTGCTAACTTAAAACTTATGAAACAGGGAAACAGAGCCAAGACTAGTGCCTGTGGCATCGAGGGTCTGGGACAGAAAGAAAGCAGCTGCCCTGCAAACACATGAGTTCGAGGTCTGGTGGTGTGGGAAAGGGAGAGAGAATATGATTGCAAGCCCCCTATTTAGTTTGTGGGACTTAATAGCTCTGGTGTGTATTCGGGCCCCACTGAAAAGCAGCCAATATTATCTATATGCTCTACTTTTTTCCTCAGGGTTGAAGTCAGGACAGGCTTTCAGTCAGACCTTACCGTGTTTCCCAGCTTTTGTGGGTTTCAGTCAGCCCCTTGTAGTTTAGTGGAGGGGATATTTTTTTTCGCTGTGGTTTGAATACTTAAGGAATATACACTAACGTACCATTGTAATTTCAATTGCTTTGCATGTTAGCCTGATTATATAAAGCCCTTGTTTTTGCCTTCCAAATGCAAGGAAGCCCGTTAGACAGCATGTAAGATTCACCCCCTCAGTCTCATTCGTAGCCGTAGGGAGGGTGGGGGGGAAAAAAAAAAAAAAAGCAAAAGCAAAAAAAAAAAAAAAGCGCTATTGTTTGAAGAAATAAGACATTCTCAGTAAAATTTTGTGATGCATGTCACATTGTTGGAGGGAAGCAATGGGAGCCCTGCTCTGTAGCACATGAAAGTCTTTGGATCCACTCACAAGCACTTTCTGCAGCCTTTGTTCAAGCAGGGGTCTGCGGTGGCAGCCTCTGCACCGGAGGTTCCCAGCTTCCCAGGGCAGTTCAGCCAGGATATTTTTGAATACCCAGCTCTTCACAGAATCACAGAATCTTCATGCCAGCTGTTATCTAACTCTGCGACCAGCGTCAGTCAGCTCCTCGAGTGGAGCTCACTCCTCTCTGGTGGTAGCCCCCTGGACAACGCAGTTGTGCCTGTGCTTCCATTC
This sequence comes from Gallinago undulata, assembly GCA_026546715.1. Lineage (NCBI taxonomy): Eukaryota > Metazoa > Chordata > Aves > Charadriiformes > Scolopacidae > Gallinago > Gallinago undulata. The sequence continues at coordinate 76,031,927 of JAOTQQ010000001.1, read as the reverse complement.
GGCACGAGGGGGACCATTGCAGGGTTGCTTGCTCCTTGGTCTGAGGGTGCAAAAACTTCTTGGAGGCAGGAACAGCAGCGGTGGGAGCTTTGCAGCATCGGGAATCCCACATAAGTGTGTGTACTTCTACCTGCTTTCAGGGTTTTGTGCAGACATACACGAATTGAGGGTCTAACCCAGAAACACCACCCTTCGTGCTCCTTTCCCGCCCCATGGCGACAGACAAAATACCGTTTTTTATGAATTTTAGGAAGAAACACTTCTCAGGATGCCCTTTCTACACAAAATTAAACAATCATTTTTCCATTATACTGACATACTTCTCTGTGGGAACTGCAAGGGAAAGACCTCTGCCAAATATATTCTGCTTTTTCTTCTTTTTTTTTTTTTTTTTAACATATGTTGTCTTGAATCAGTGAGAGGTCTCCTATGCCCAAACATGATTAAAAACCATATAAGTTAATTCTTTCTGAGCTGAGTGTATGTTGTAAAAGCCGCTGTGAGTCAACGGCAATTTTATAGTCTTGGTTTTGTGTGGTCCTTGTTTGGAGAGTATTAGGCATAAAGTTGTCGTACTGGAGCTCTAATGGGTGCACTCAGTAGGTGTGATTTATGGGACTTGTTGCCTTGCGAGAATGAAGTCATGTAGTGTATCAGGGTTGTCCTGCAAATGAAGCAATTAAATTTTGATGTCCTTCTTCCAAAGGTGTCCTGAGCAGGGGTAAGATCAAGCGTGGGGGGTATGTAAAATGGGAGGGGGGAGGGAGAGGTGATTCGATTCCATCTGTTGATGAACACTTAGGAGACTTTTTCTAAAGTCATTAATTGAATTTCATTCGCTGAAGCTTAGTGCCACGACTGGAGGCAAACAGCACATCTTTCACTTGCCAGTTCTATTTATATGCCTGTGAAGTAGATCATTGTAATGAATACAGATGGGCAATAACTACAAAGTTATTGCATAATTTTTCAAAATTTTATGATTGCCTTTCCTACTTCCTCTTAGAATAATGGCTCCACTGTACAGCCTGCAGACCCTTCACTATATCTTTCGTACGTTTTACCACTTCAGCAGATTTTAATTTATTGGAGACACACTAGAAGTGGTAGGTAAACAACCTACAGAAAGAATCCGATTTATAAGACAAGGAAGACTTGAACCAATATTAAGTTGCTTTGGAGATCACTCGGTGAATACAAGTATATATGATTTTTCATCTCTCTGACTTGGCAGCAAAGGGCAGCGAGTGTGTGTGTGGGGAGGAAGTCAACTGAAAGCCACCCACCGTCAGCTTCACAGAATATAGAACAGGTTTGTAATAGGATGTCTAGCCGGATGGAAAGTGTTTTTTGTACAATTTGCAGGTTTAAACCTGCCTCAGAAAATGTTTCAGACCTGCTAGGAGAAATCCACTTCTCTTTCACAGGGATGAAGTAGGCTTGTTTTTTTTCCACCCTGGTGCTAGCTGAAGGAGTAGTCTTGATCCGTGACGTATATTCTGGTTTCTCCCCACTCCAGTCCAATTCATTCTATTTCCACTTTTGAAATAATGAAGTGGAACACATTTTCCTCAGCTGTGATTAGGAGTAAACTGACTTCTGAGAGTACGATCCATCTCCCGTTTAAGTCAAGGGGAGTCTTTGAGTTGAAAAAATGAGGACTGGATGTGTCCCTAAAACAACTGAATTTAAATCCTGGCCGCAGAGAAGCTGATGGCAAAGAGAAATTGGAATTTCACCCTGGTGTCTGTGCATTATCTGGTGTATTGGCAAAGATTATCACAAACTCTGCTTACCCTTGAAGGCGGAGCTAAGTGCTTTTGAACCACATGCAGCTTTTCTCAGTCTCGCTTCTGAAACCAGTCCCAACTCATGTCTGCAACCCTCAGGACCACCAATAATGAACTGTAGGAATGCCAGCTAAGCTGGTCTTGGAGCCCTATTTTGGGATTGGTTTAGGATTACATAATTGACTCTCAAAACCAAAGACCCTTGACCTAAATATTCAGAAATTCATTGCATTTTGGATGTCCAGCTGAAATCTGTCAGACGCGTTTGATTTTCAGAGAGGTCCCTGCATCTAAAAATCTTGACTTCTCAAATTGCTTCATGTTGTATAACAAAAAAAAAATTCGGATACCTCAGTCACTTTTGGTAGCTGAAACTTCCTTTTGCTTACCAGATTTTTTACAGCGCACGCAGCACCAATGAATGCTTACACCACAGAAGGATGCTTTGGGGCTGAATTCCCATTCATCCCTCTTTGGTTGCTCTTTCTAAATAAAAATAACAGGACTGATAACTGATTGCAGTGGGAAAAGTGTTTCTGTAAGCCGCTTTTGCCAGCGCAGAGAACACTATATCCCCACCCAGCAGTAACGGATGTTTGTCATTGTCTGCTTTTTATTCAAACCTGGGATACAAAGGACCGTTTCTCCTTGGGTTTTTCTTTTCATAATTTTGTGGTATTTCATTTATCATCTACTATTATAATAAATTCGACCCTTGTTACCCACTCTGAATAAAGGGCATCTGTTGTGTTTTGTTCGCCTTTCCCTGAAGCATAAGGACTCCAACTTTGCTAGATGAATTGTCTCAAGAAACCACAAGCACATACCTAGTGCTGCGCCAGCAACTTCATAACACATTGTGAACAGAGCTAAAATGTTTTTTGATGGTGGTTTTTTTTTTCCCCCTCTTTTTTCATTCTGATCAACAGTTTAAAATTGGAAGAAGAATTGAAGGCAGCAATTCCATGGTCTCTCAGTGGCCTCCCGTCTTCCAACTGAAATCTTTCGGCTTCCAGCCTGAATCGTGTGTAGAGCAGAGGAAGGTAAATCTGTCTGACCTTCACCACTGCTCCAAACACTGAAACCTGTGTTATCAGCATTTCAAATCATAAGTTTTTCCATTTATATGCAGACAACTGTTTCCTTCACATAAAGTCACAAGCATTTCAGATTTCCCATCTCCTCAAAAGATTTTACTCTTGCTTTTCCTTCTTCCTATATTTTTTTAATACTTTGGCATAGTCGATTCTTTCACCATATGGAACCACTTCTACCTCCTTATCCCCTGTACACGCTTTCCCACTCAACATGATGACATGTGACCACTCAACTCATAAACAGGAGTTAGGGAAACAGAGGTTAAACCACGGGCACCAAAAGTGGTTTTGAGAATGCAAATGTGGAAAAAGTGGGATAATCCACAAGCATGTGGTTTGTTACCCTCTGCCTCATGTTCTGAATGTATAAGCACATTCACCCAGAGTTTACAATTGAGGGGATACAATGTTTTTTTTTCCTGGTAAAATACTGTGCATTTTGGCTTGAAAAGCATGCTCGCTTCCCTTCCCGTGGCGAGATTACAGGTGCTGCACGCTGCTATTATGGTTGATCTTTTTTCAATAAAGATCCCACACAGGCCAGGGTACGAGACATGCAGCTCGGATTGATGGGTTGCCTATAATCTCCCACATCTCTCTTCTCCCTCCTGTGGCCCCCTCTAGCGGCTCTGGACCTCTGCCGTACGGCTTATCTGCTCCATCTCTACGTGAATGAGAAATTCACGTCTACCTAAACGGAGGTACACCGATGCGTAAAATTTCCCATAAGCAAATGCATAACTTCGCCTGCCTGCATACAGCACGGGGCAGATTTTCACGGAATTTTTGGAGTTGGAAGGGACCGTAGAGATCATCCAGTCCAGCTTCCCTGCTGAAGCAGGATTGCCTAGAGATAGAGCACATCACTCAGGATGGTATCCAGGTGGGTCTTGAAAATCTCCAGAGAAGGGGACTCCACACCCTCCCTGGGCAGCCTCTGCCAGGGCTCTGCCACCCTCAGTGGGAAGAAGTTTTTTCTCATATTTGAGTGGAACGTCCTGTGTTCCAACTTGTGCTCGTTGCCCCTCGTCCTCTCACTGGCAACCACTGAAAAGAGTCTGGCTCCATCCTCCTTCAAACCACCCTTTAGATACTTATAGGCACTAATAAGGTCTCCCCTCAGCCTTCTCTTCTTCAGGCTAAAGAGTCCCAGCTCTCTCTGTATTTCTTCATCCAATCTTTGAATCATCTTCGTTGCCCTTTGCTGGACTCTTTCCAGTAGCCCCTTGTCCCTCTTGAACTGGGGAGCCCAGAACTGGACACAGGATTCCAGTTGTGGCCTCACCAGTGCAGAGCAGAGGGGGACAATGACTTCCCTTGACCTACTGGCCACGCTCTTCCCTGTGCAGCCCAGGATTCCATTGGTCCTCTTGGCCACAAGAGCACACTGCTTGCTCATTGTCATTTTGCTGTCTACCAGGACCCCCAGACCTTTTTCTTCAGAAATTGTCTCCAGCAGGTTCACCCCTAACCTGTATCGGTGCCTGGGTTTCTTCCTCCCCAGGTGCAGGACCCTACCCTTTTCCCTGTTGAACCTCATGAGGTTCTTCTTTGCCCAGCTCTCCAGCCTGTCCAGGTCTCACTGGATGGCAGCAGGGCCCTCCAGGGTGTCAGCCACCCCTCCCAGTTTGGTATCATCAGCAAATCTGATGGGAGATGTGGTATCTAAGGCAGGGCTTAAAAACAGATTATCAAACATAGGCCTTATGAGAAGCTGGTGAAAAAACCCTGCAACCGAAGTCCTGCTTTTGTGAAGTGATGTTTGGCACCTCTTTCCGAAGAGCTGGTCTTCAGCTTTGGGCTTCACCTCCTTCAGCTGCAACTTGCTGGCCAACACAGATGGTCCTGGAAGCATCTCTCAGGGCCAGCCCTCGATGCCTTGGCTTCTGGCACTCAGCAAGCATTTCAGCTGGGACACTTCACCCCTGCCATTTATTCAGAAGGAGGAGTTAACTGGAAGCAGGAGGGGAAAGGCTGTGTGAGGCACTGGGAACAGGTGGAGCCTATTCAAAGGAACACTAGATCCAAAAATCTGTCATGAGCACAAAGCTGGCTTAAATGCCTGACTTGTTTGTGAAATCTGGCAGCAACAGAGTACCTAGGCACACCAGAATCAGGGTTGTAATTAACTTCAGAGGAGGCAATTAAGCAAGAGCTGCTCCAGGGCCTGGGGGACACACAACACAAAGCCCTGTTAGCAGCACAGTTGAGGGAACCGCTCCTCCTGTTGACCACACTTCTGTCGTGGGGGTGACATGCTACATGGTTTCTGGATCTGCTGATCAAATTTTCACATGCTTCCATCATGTTCTGCAAGGTAACCGTGTCTTTTCATGATACAAAGGTCTAATGAAGCAAGGAGCTGGTGAGCTGAAATTTGTAGGATTGGGGCTCGGGTCTGCTGCTGCTGCTGACAGACTTCATCCAGGTCATTTCACCCTCTGTGTCATAGTCTCCCACCTGCAGAAAACAGTGCTAATAATATTTAACTACCTCATGGTACTAAATTGCAGCTTAATTAATGGTTTGCAAAGCACTTTGAAATGCTCACTTGAAATAGGCAAAGGATAATTAACATCACTTATTTATTTAGTAAGTTTTCCTTGCCAGGCACAATCTTCCTAAAATTCCCCTTGCAATAACTGTTTGCACTGCTCTAGGAAAAACAAAGTGGTTCAGCCAGTATGTTTTCTGCGGGGAGACTTTTTGCTGCATGAATCAGATGGTTGAAACTTGACGAGAGCGGCTGCCAAGATGAGGGGCAGACACGTTCCTGGACGGGGGGAGGAGATGAATAGATGCACAAGTGTTTGCACTCCCCCACAGGCGTGTGCATTGCACCAGGAACCTTAATGGCACAGCTACAAGGCTGTTGCTCACTTCGGAGGTTGGCCAAAACACGTCCCCATTCTTCTGTAGGACTGTTGCCTGTGTCTTTCTTCTGCAGGACCGTGGCTCGTGTTTCATGGGTGAATGCAGGCATCAGCTGGACAGCAAGGTCTTCAGAGCTGACCTGTTTCTGTGAGAGCTTCATACCTGCCCTTCACCGTGCTTTCCAAATTTTGCTAAATATGGAATGAGGGCTTCAATGCAAGGACAGGAAAAAAATATTCTATCTGAAGCTCTCTTGGCATAAGAGAGCTTGATCTGGAGCCTTCAATATAAGAAGGACATAGACCTGATGGAGTGGGTCCAGAGGAGGGCCACAAAAATGCTCAGGGGGTTGGAGCCCCTCTGCTCCGAGGACAGGCT
>JAOTQQ010000001.1:76002346-76025688 GCA_026546715.1 Gallinago undulata | reverse complement strand
AGGGTGGTGGAGCACTGGAAGAGGTTGCCCAGGGAGGTGGTTGAGGCCCCTTCCCTGGAGACATTCAAGGGGAGGCCGGAGGAGGCCCTGGGCAACCTGGTCTGGTTGGAGGTGTCCCTGTGACTGCGGGGAGGTTGGACTAGGTGGCCTTTGGAGGTCCCTTCTGGTCCAGATGATTCTATGATTCTGTGATAATGAAGCTTGTACTTCTGGCCGGGCAACGTCACTGCTTCAGAGGGCTACCACATCGAGTTGCACTCTTTGTTTATGCAATGGCTGTGGCACAAGTGATGCGAAACGGGACGCAGTCCCCGACAGCAACTGAAGCAGCCCCCAAGATGAACACAACCTACCTGGGAGTCTTTGGACTCCCGATTCCGAGGCGTACCTGCAGTCTGGGAGAGAAGGCTAAGCGTTAAGTTTGGCTTGAACGATGAACAAATAATTTCCAGCAAGGAGCTCCCTTATTTCCTGCGCAAACTAAATTTTCGGTCTGAATTTTTGAGTTGTCCATGGAGAGGTCATCATCGCTCACTCCAAAAAGGAATGACCGATGTTTTCCTAATGCCCTGGCCGATGCTCTGTCTTTTATCACTTCCTTGTCCCTGAGGTGAGACTGGGGGAAAACACTTTTAACGGTTTCTACAGCCTTCCCCTGGTGTTATGAGTGAGAAAAGGGAGGTTCAAAGCAAAGAGGGGAATTTGATGCCTAAACCAAGCGAGCTTTGCCTAGTTATTCTGTACAATAATAAACACTGAAGATTGCTCTTGAGGCATATTGTGAAATCCTGCCTCCTAATGGGGACAGAGGCTTAGGGAAAAATTGTAACTTCATTTCACTGGTAGTCTCAGTTCTGGAACTTGGTTGCATAGTTTAGGCCTTGAAAAATAATAAGCAGGAAAATCAGCCCAAGTGAGCACTCTGTGCCTGTGCTGACAATTTTGTGCGACTCTTTCGAAGAGATGATGTTGTTGAAGGAAAGCACTTCTCGAAAAGGCTGCTTTTGGATAAGCTAGAGCTATTTCATTACATTGATGATTTTTGTTTGCCTGTATCAGCATTGCTACCTGAAACTTTCATAAAATGTGAGCCAGCATCCTTAAAATAAGGAAACTAGTTTAAAAATCACTGCACTTCTAAAATAAATAAATAAAAATAAAGCTTGCATTTGTGCTTTCCCTTCCAATGACCTTCTGATTTTTAAGTTTTTAAATCTCCTTTTCAAGCTTTCCTTTATAATCTCACAGGCTGGAAAGGGTTTTTTTGGTTGTGGTTTTTTTTTCTTTTCGGTGAAAGCAGAGATTATAATTTAATCACACACCTTTGTCAACTGAGGCTGTAAAAGCTCCGTGTAGAAATGCTCACCAACGTAGAAAGGTTCACAACAGGATAGATGAAGCTATCAAAACTGTAGCACCTGCCTGTTGCACCCCACGTTGAGGATCTCACACCCCCCTTTGACCCAGCACCCCCAACCCTGGGCGGGAGCTCAGATGGGCAGAGCCACTTTGGTGTGGGGACACAGGATTTTGGGGCAGGCTGGGAGCCCCCCTCTCAGCCTCACCTCCCCGACCACTGACCAACTTCTAAAGTATCAGGTCCCACCTTCCCTCACAGCGGGTCATGCCTTACTCTAGGATCAGCTTTGATGAGATCAAAGAGGTTCCCTGCAGAATAAGTTATTAATCCAGGTAATGAGGGAGCAGATCTCAGGTTGCCTCCGAATTCGAGCACAATTCAGCCAGTAAGGTCAGGCTTGTCCCTTTCTTTGACTTAAGCCTACCACAATGCAGAAGTGCCCTCTAATGTTGTTCATGAAATAGAAGGCCTGCACGCTCGAGCAAAGCTCCTGATAGCTGCAGGTGTATTTTTCTTGGGAAGCTAAATCGCTAGAGAAACAAAAGTTTTGGTGAGTTTAATTTGGCAAGACAAAAATGCCGTCCTAGGGGAAGACTTTATTTAGAAACTTTATTTTTCCCCTGTTAACTTAGATATTTTGTTGAAAAAAAAAAAAAAAAGAAAAAAGTTTAAAGGTTCAAAAGTTCACAAGAGACTTATTTCTGTTGTATGAAAAAAAAAATAAAAGTTTCCTAGTTGGGCAGGGCACTCCATAGATTAATTTGTTGTTACAGAACACGTTGAACCCAAAAGTGACATTTCATTAGTTTTTGTGCAACGGTTTTAAATCTTTTTCTATATAACTCATTCACCTAATGTAAGAGACTATAACCCCAGTGCAAAAGGAAAAGGGAATTGCTTGCTTGTAACAAAAAAGCCTGGCTTTGCTAGCATGAGGTATGCAGTGTGGGATTCTACCACCCATTCTTTATTGGAATGAAGTCTAATGATTTTAATTGTTGACACTTCCTTACTGTAATGAAGAAATACTCTCTTCACCATTGGAAGCCATGATCCTGACATGAACGATTCTTCTCCAGACAAAGCCAAGAATGTTCAGCCAACCTCAAAGTCAGTTACTAGGTGGCAGCTGGCACTTGAAACCAGGAGGCAAAACGTCTTCATGTGCACAATGGGCAATGAGTCTGCAAGATGGTTTTGGTGGAGGAAATGCAGAGGTCACCATGGAGTGAAATGCTAATCTGACATTTTTTCCGCGCTACCCGAGTTCACAGAAGCAAAACAATTGCTGCACGCAGCGCCTTTTAATATTGTACTAAAAATGAGAATCCCCACCAAACACAGTGTATCTCATTCTGGGTACTTTGGCTTTAGGAATACTGCAACATAGGGCTTGAGAATCAAGAAGAGGCTCAGAAAAAACAGAAATAAAGTTCACTACAGTCTTAGAAAAAGAAAGAAGCCATAGAGGAGCCATCATCAGCTGATTACGTGGGAGAGAGTAAAAAAAAAAAAGCAAGAGACCCCGGAGGAAAGACTCAAGAACATGACACAGAATAATTAACAAATAACACCAAACAAAGCCCACAGTAAATATTGCACTGTATGTTACATGAGCCTGCTCCAACAAGTGAAAATACCTTATCTGATCTTGCTACTTCTGTCCTCCAGATGGTCAGTTCTGGGGGCAGGTTCATGGCACAGAGAATGGCAAGATGATTCATAAGAGCATCAAAAAAATTACACTTTTGTATTAAAATGTAGTGAGTACTTTGAAGGGCAGCTATGGGGAGTGTGGAAGAAGACTTCTGGCTCATTGCATGAATGGCAGGACACGTCTGCACCTCCCTCTCTGATGGAACCAGGCAAAGGCTAGCTGAGGGGGTGAGGGACATCAGGTGCATGGGAAGCTGTTTACTTGTGGCTTGGGAGAGCCTGGAGCTCTCTCACAGGCAGCCTGGACCTTCAGAGGGCAGCTGGGAGGTATTACTGTGGGTGGTTTCATGGTTTATAGTTCCTCAGAGGATCCTCAGACACTTCCAGCAGCTACAGCCAGATTAGATGACCGGTCAGCCTTTTCAATTCCCACTGTATAGCAGGTGAAACAATAAAAAAAGTATCGAGTAAGGAACATTAACCTGTATTCAGAGCTTTTTAATAAATTATAAATAAATATATCTGCTTCGTCCCTTTGAATTCTACCCGCTTGTATTTAGCTGTGTGTTTTTAGTGGCAACGCAATCTCCGTGAGCTGTAGGCCCAACGAAATCATGAGCTATTTTTAAAAAAATAAAAATAATCCAAGCTGGGATTTAAAATAGGGTGTGGTGGAAGGGCGAGGGTGAAAAGTTTGACAGCGTATCAATAGGCACTTGGGACCTCCTGGCAATCCCTTCCCTTCCTCTTCAATGAACACAAGGTTTTTGCAGAGATGCATTTTTGCTGCCACATTTTTGCAGCTTCCCATTTCAGCCCTAGTTCATGCACTCTCCAGCAAGAAATCGATAACTATCACATGCTACCTCTCATCCTCCAAACAACCTTCTTCTTTCAGACACTTTGGCTGAAGAAGACAGAATGCCACAGAACTGTAAATTTAAAATCAATGTGTTCCCTTTGACATTATGTTTAACTCCTTGTGGGAGAGAGGCTGGGAAGGTATTTCCAAAGTAGCTCCTGGCCTGCCTGAAGGTACAAGCCAGAGGAGACATGTCCTCAGGAAGGCAGGAGGGGGAGAACGGTAGAGGAGAAGTAAAAGGAAGTTGTTATGGAAGTTAAATAAAGTGCAAGCTTCAGGGAGGTAGATGGGTTAGGGCAGGGAATAGAGGACAGAGGATCCAGGCAAGCTGACCATCTGAGGAGGAGGGAATAAGAATCACAAACCGAAGCTTAAACAAAGAAGCTTAAAATCTGAAAGCGTAGATGGTCACTGTCATTCCTTGTCTTCATTGAACTCATTCTGGATATGTGGAAGAATGAATGCTGTAAGCACTCTAGGGGTCAAAAAGCATCTGGCAAACCAAAGTAGCCATTCACTGTTTTGCTTGTGGTGATTTCATGACTCCTGCCCCATCTCCTTGAATGCTACGTTGGTGTGAAAATCTTTTTTGCCAGTAAGTACGTTCAGTAAAAATGTAAGTTTGATATTTTATTTCCTTGCAGTCTGTCTTCCTTCTACTCTTCCTTACCCCTTTTTACTTCCATTTTTTTTCTCGAGCCACATTTGTGAGGACATGACCTTATACGTGGGCATGGGAAAGTACAAGACAGAGGCAGGTAGAGTGACAGAGAGAAGGATGACATTTTATGAGTTTGAAGGGTGGACTTAAATGGTCATTTCCATTTCATTGTTGTTGTAGGAAAGTATCTTATTTTTATTTATGAAGCATTCCAAATAAGTTCGGAATTTTTGTGTTGGCTGGTGTGAAATCCAATGTTGTTGATTAAAACATTTTGGTTATTTTTTTGGTGAACTGGGCATCGTTACTTTTTTTTTTTTTCCTGAAAAAAAGCCATAGTGAATCCAGGCAGCTATTTTTCCTGAATTCCCTGTAGCAGATTCTTTTTCTCTAAGCAGGAAACTCTAACAACTCTAGCTGAATGGGCCAAAGGAAAGCGGTGGTTTTGTACACTTCCCTAACATTCATGTGGCTTGGGCCGTTCCAGAGGCTTGGAAGTCTTGCTTGGGGACTCTGAAACTTGCATTTTCAGAGTACTCGACAGACATTTTGGATGGATGACAACCACCTCTTTTCCCCAAAGTCCTTCTTTCTAACTTTTCCGTTAACATTTACTTTTTCCAGTCACCACATCTCACAGAAGGGTTGGGGATTTTCATTCAATATTAAAACTGTCAGTCAAAATTGCTGGGTTTCTTTTTTTTTTTTTTAGATTGTCTCTGAAGTCTGTCTTCCCATCTCCATACATAGAATTAAAGCTGGTGACAAAGCTCCCATCATTCAAACACTGTGTCTTTCTTCTGTGCAGTCTCTCTGATACTAACAGCTCCCCTCACAGTGATCAGATCTCTATCATCATACCTTCAGCTTTCTTCATGGTTTCTTGCCTTCCACATCTAATCAGAATCATAGAATTCCCTAGGTTGGAAGGGACCTTTCAGATCATCTAGTCCAACCATCAACCTAACACTGACTAAACCTCCCCTGGCCCAGCTTGAGGCCATTTCCTCTTGTCCCATCGCCTGTCACTTGGTAGAAGAGATGGACCCCAACCTGTCTACAACTCCTTTCAGGTAGCTGTGGAGAGTGGTAAGGTCTCCCCTCAGCCTCCTTTTCTCTAAGCTAAACGATCCCAGTTCCCTCAGCCACTCCTCAGAAGGCTTGTCCTCCAAATTATCCTCCAAATTAGAGGTCATTGCCTTCTTTTTCATACTTCATGCATGTTCTTTTTTCAGACAGATAAGTGCTAACATACTTAAATCTGGAGTGAAGCAGCAAACACCAGCAGCTGGTTGTCACCTTGGAAAGGAAGGTCCTGGACTAGTAGGGCAGATCAAAATGAAGAGAAAGTCATGGATATTCTTATTTGATACATCTGAATGTTATTCATTCTTCATGTAAGAAGTAATACACTTTTTCCCAGGTTCCAGCCTCATTCCCCCTGCCCTGAAAGCAAAATTCCTTTCTTGAAAAGCTGGTGTTTCAAAGAAAATATATTTTGTGAACTAATCTTCTAAGGACGTAAGGAAACTAAGGATGCCTCCAGGCTTTCTGTAGTTTTTCTTTATTAAGCTGTGATGGCCTGAAGAGAACTGCTCTCAATTCAATTTAAAATCATCATGAGAAAACAGACTGCTGAGGACTGGGCTTTTAAGTAAATCTTCTATAAATATGGAGTTTCAGGAGAGCTACAAGGTTTGGGTTTGGCTGTGATTTCTCCCTCACTTTGATTAACCCATTTATTCACCGGGGCACTACACCTCTCAGGTAACTATCTCCTCCACCATCTCTTTCAACCATGTCCCCAGTGTGGATTCTTAAAAGGTGCTTTTGAAGTCAGAATCTTCTTCTTTCTATAGCAAAAATAAGAACAACGTAGAAGTTTCAACACATGAAGGACTTCAAAAAAGGTGACTAACACACCAGAATGCTTAGTCTTCGTTCTGCCATGTTGCTTCACTCAGCGGTACTTGTGGGTTTTAGCCGTCACAGTGTAACCTGTGATTAGCACTCATTTGGGCACAACAGTCAAGTCTGGCTAATAGGTGACCCCACCTTTGTTGAATGGACTAATCCCTGAAAATTGAGAGGACTGTGGAAAAGTGTAGAAAATTGAGGATCATCTTAAAGCCAGCTCACAAAAGATACATTTATATTGTCCAGAGAAGGATTTATCTTCTCTCTGAAAATTATTCTAATGCAGATGTGTGGGAATACTTAAGACACATGTGGCATCTGGTGAAAATAAAGATTTATTTTGGCCGAACCGGCAGTATTAGCAGATAGAGATCCGACTTTGAACTAGATCTCAGTTCATAGCCTGCTGCTGCCTTGGGATTAATTTCAGAATTTCTGTTTGTTTTGAATATGGAGAAATTACTTGCAGCTGACTTTTTTAAGGTCTTTGTATTCTTCAAACAGGCAAGCTACTGAAAAGAGATGGGAAAGTCAGAAAAGACTGCAAATGACAGTGATTTTAGATGACATCGACTACAACTTTATGACTTCAGTTTTAAAGAAGAGTTACCCTAATCTTGCAGGAATTGATAGCATCTTGAGAGGAGCTAGAGTTTTGTGCATTTATCCTTGCCCTGCTCTGCCTTCACTGGAGAATGCTCTCTTGCTTTGTGGACACGTTTGGGTTTCACCGTTGCTTTCTGCTCAGAAGCATCACAGTGACAATGCACAGACACATTTTCAGTCTGTGTCCCGCTGTCTTTTGCTGTGACTCTCCTGTGTCTCCTCCAGGACATTCTTGTTGTTGGACCATCCTTTGCCTGGCTTTGTCCAGGAGACAAAGTGAATGCTTGAAGAGGCAGATATAGATAGGCAGCAAGATATCTAGTGTTACCATCGATTCCTGATGGTTTATTTTGTTCTGAGCGTGTCTTGATGTCATTCTTTGGGCTGGACTGGCTGCTGAAAGGACCAACAGATGCTCTATCCCACCTCTCCCTCTGGAGAGGAGGAAGAGAGAGAAAGAGACTTATGAGTTTTAAAAAACCTCAATTACTTTAATGGCATATTAATAAAATAATGAAAAAGAAATAATGAAATATATTCAATATATACAAAACTGTATCAAGCTCCCAGGGTGACTCTCATGTCACGGGGAGACACTGGGAAATTCCTAGACTGGACTCAGTGATAGATAGGAACTGGATTCAGGATCTGGATTCAGGAATGCATGGATAGGCATCAAAGTTAGACAAATAGAGTCCTGCTTGTATGCTGGCCATTGAAGAAAGAGGGCTGACCTTTTGATCCCTCAGCTTTATACTGAACATAATGGAGATGGGATGGAATACCCCGTTGATCAGTTTTGGATCACCTCTCCTGCCTGCTCCTCCCTGCAGGTGTGACTCCTCTATGCTCTTCTGCTCCTAACCCTCCAACGGGGCATAGAATGAAGTTGGCTGACCTTGGTTGTTATAGCAATAGGTTTAAGCATGAGCCTCTCTACACACCATTCCTTGGAATAATTCTAAACAATCAGGTCTCGTCACTCTGGAGACAGACAGTGTTTGAAGAAGATGCTGTTGGTTTCAAATAATTCAGCTAGTTAGAAGAGGCATAGCTGCAAAGTGAAATTACTGAACAGAAAATTTGTTCTGTTTTACCTCAAACCAGCACACTTGCTTCCCGTGGTGAAATATAAACCACAGTGGGTGGCAATGGAGGTTGGCAGCTTAGCAGAGGAGGGGAGCAGAGCAGAGCTCCTTGGTTGGCAGAATTTAGGCTGAACAAGTGTCAGTGAGGGCAGTGAGACTCCAACAAGCTTTTAGACTCTCAGTCTCATGCAAATAGGCCAACGACCTTCTCACATGGTGATGTAGCTGGTTGCCTCATCTGTGAATTTCCTTGGTCTTGTATCAAAGGTAGCAAAGCAAGAAAGAGGCCCCAAAGGCCAGTTGGACATACCTATGTTGAAAGTAGCATGGCTAACAATCTCCACATGCAACACAGCAGTGTTGTCTGTTCCTCCTTGAAGCCTTTCACACCTCCAAATAACCGAATGCACATCACTGGATTAAAAGGAAACCCCAAGCTTTAAAGCTGTGAGAAAACCTTCCCATGAACACATATTCTCATGGCCAGTCTGAGTTTCTGTCCCTCAAAGCTGCTGTCATGCAGCACGACAAGATGAACTACTGGCACAGAGAACGGCAAGAAAATTGCCAAAGAAAATTAAGGGATCTATTCACTTCCCCCCAACAAGAAGAAGGAGACTGTGGATGGGCAGATGAGGTGGGCAATAAAAGATATTTCTATATCTCAACTCTCTCTATGTAATCCTCAAAGAGAAATAGTTTTTCTTTCTGTGATTCAAATCAAAGATTTCAAAGTAGTTTATTAGGCATCCCACTTCACAGCGGGATCTCTTCAGATCTGACAAACCAACCAAGTGTATGTCATCTTTTGGCCTTCTAGGCAAACCACAGCATACTGCAGAGATGATTTTGAGTGGGTGGTACTTACCACTAACATCAGTGCCCAGGGATGTTATTAAGAGTATAAAGCTTCCTGGGGTTTCATTTTTTGATCAAAATATAATATCTCAAGTACCAACCACAATTTATAATATCTCTTAATCAAAGACCGGGATGTTACCATTGTAACTGTAATTTGTCTACCTAGAGCTCACTCGAAATTTTAGCCAAACGTGGTTTGTTCTGAATTTTCTGAGCTTGTTTTTTGTAGAAACAACCTATACAGAAACAGCTTGCTTGGTCAGAAGGAAAGGCAACCTATGCAAGACAATGTAATCCAGGATAGGGGCTTTTTAACCATTTTGCATGCTTCTTCCTGTTTTCCCCACCCAAAGATAAATGAATCTGCAGAGCCAACAGTCAATTGAATATTTCAAGGAGTAAAAGAACTCACACCCTTCTGAAAAAATATAACTATCATCTTTTAGACTTGTAGCCAACCCAAAGCAGACTCTTCCCTCTTCTTAAACTCTTCTACTTCCTGAGGATTTATGAGTCACATTTCTACTCTTAATTAACTCCAAATAATTAAGATAAATCAATTTCTTGCCGCAGTTAAGCTCTCACCCCTGTGGCTTTACCAGGCCACACAATCCCAACCATCCTGTAGGATGCTTACAACTGGCCTAGTCAAGGAAACAAAATTTCCACATTCATGTAGAGCTTTTCATTCTTAATCCTTACTTGAGGTCCTGCTTAGATTGTTCAAATGTTACTGACAATCTAACAACTGATCTGTCTGATGTGTTGTCGGTCTGGCCTATGCAAAATTAATTGGTCACCTCAAGGTAGTTCTGAACAGATGCAGTTTCCTTCATGCCACTGTCATGGGTGGCTCCAACTGAAGAAATCAGAGGAATGATCAGAATTCTTCTTCAAAGAAGAGATGGTTACGGGTACAAAACCACCTTTTGGGATGCATGCAACAAGGTTGTAAACTGAGGGCTAGATTCAGCTGTGACAAGGCTGTCTGCTCCTTTTCAGGGCATATTTGCTTATGGGACAGAAAGGGTAAAAGGATTTACATGGGGAAGAATGAGAGAAGGGGGATATACTCAGCCTACGATTTCAGACAGTCATCTTAAAATGTGAAAACTAGACTTGGTCTTACTAGAGACCTGTCCTGCCTGTCCATCCCTCCTGACTTGGTATCTTTCATCAATAATGTATTAATAGGACATTAAATCTAAAAAGACATCAAAGAAAGAAACTGGACACTAATGGAAAACAAGGCTTTCTGCTATAAAAAATACTTAAATAGCACTGTAGAGACAGGCAAGGTGAAGAACTTTGGGGAGGGTCAGTCTTTAGAAGGAGTGGGAAGGACGGATTATGTTTTGCTGTTTTAGATTCTTGGCTGCTCTGCTGCCCACGAGTTACTTCTAGATGGAGAATACCATGGAGTCTGGAATGGCAGTGTGGTTTCTTATTTTACTTTGCATTTAAATTTAAATATGTAAAGTAGGACATTTGCCATAGTCTTTTTCCCATTGCAAGAAATCTCACTTGCAAATATTCAAAGTGATCAAACAGATAAAATAGTCTCATTGCAGACTGAGAATCACAATAGGAGACAATTTTTAAAACCAAGCACAAAACAGCTAGGGGACTGAACAATTTACTTTTTTATTCTCACTCCTAAAATGCTGAATCCATTTCAGTCACAGATGGGGACAAGGACAGCCAACAACAACACATCACTCCTAATGTGAGACCTTTTTTTGTCCTCTTCTGGGATGCATCAAATGTTGATGACCAAATTATGACCCTTCCCACCTCCCTTTCTGAAAGCATAGCATTTTTGCCAATAGCCATCAGCCAAGGTTTTAAAAAATGTGAAGCAGAGGATTATGCCTAAAACATTAAAGCACCTTCCACTCTATCAAACAGCTTGGTTCTTAAGCAGCTACTGGTGACCTCAAAGCCGTCAAGTACTTGGCACCTAAACGATAAGATCGCAGTTAGGTATCGGTACAGGCTGAGTACCCCAGTGTCAGGTTCCTTTTCTTGGAAAACTTAAGGCTGGTGGCCTTAACCATACCTTTGATTTTCCTTACAGAGGGGGGGCGGCTTATTTTTAAATAAGCACCCCCTGTTTTCAACAGCAGTAAATCTGCACAGGAGGTGCAGAGTAAATTTTATTGTCGCCATGATACAGAAAAAATGTGGAGCACTCCTGTTCACTTTCCAAAATCATGGCGTACTCATGGCTCATCCAGTGATACATTCAATATTCCCTGAAGGAAAATGTGATAGAATGTGTCACTGAGGCTCAAGTAATTTTCACTGAGCCACTGGAATCCATTTCATTCTGTTCTTGTAAGTGGACAAGCAGTGATAATGAATGACCCGACAAAGTTTTAGAGGTAGGGCTTAAAGAACCACCGAAACATTTGTTTCAACAACTTTACAGTTTATTCAAGGCTTTTCAGCCTTTTTGATTCTGCAGAACTGAGTGGAATGGTTTATGGGAATAAACTTCCTTGTGAGGTTAGGATCAGATTCTGCTGTAGATAATCCAGAAAAACCTTCAAATTTTCTTCTTCTCTTCACTTTCAAAAACGGGCTGGGCTAAGGAGCGAGGCAGTGGTGGAATAATATAACCCAAACCTTCCTGAAAGAGAAGGCACATCAGGTTTTGTTCAATTTTCTTCACTCTCCCATTTGTTCTGCTCCAGTTAGGAGAACACCTGTCTACAACCAGTAAATGCAATTTTTTCTTCTCTAAAAGTAGATCTAAGAAGTTGCATTGAAAACTCAATGTGTAACCACTGAGATGATAGAAAGTCTTTGAAAGGCTTCAGGGGGGTATGATTTAGATCATGGGGAAAAACCTGGAGTCCAGTAAAATCAACGGCCTTTTCTTGACCTTTAACTTAAAGTTTCACACTTTTGTCTGCCAATTTGATAAAATTTCCCTTTGCTTCAGACTTTCCCAGAATGAATTGCAGAAGAAAACTGCTCCTTCCCCTGGGGACCTTTCACAATCATCCAACAGGGGGAAAAAATAAACAACAAAAGATTGCTTGGTGTCTGGGTAGTGCAAAAATTATTTAGAAGTTAGTGTAGGCTGCTCTTTTTACTTTTGACTACTTCTAAGTCTAAACAAAATCATTAAAGATGCTGGCAAAATTTCATCAGCCAGCATCATGAAGTGAAGTTCCGTGACTGCTAGTGATGTTCTGGCTTCAAAACTTTTACTCTTTAGTGATGTATGGACTAATGGAATAACTCAAAGGTTTTTCTGATTTATTCTTGATGAAACAGTTAATTATTTTTTTTTTTCTCCCTCAGCTGTTCTATAACAGCCCTTGGGAATCCCAAAACTGAAAAATCTGTCTCTTTATAAATATGTTTCTATTTCAATGGGGCATACGTGTTAATCTGTCTTTGAAGTGTTGCTCCAAAAATAGTGAGTTGTTCCCAGCTGACATGCTGTTCAAGGGCTGTTGTAACACTGTTCATGTGTGCTAGAGTGTGAAGATCAATTTGCTTTAGGGACTGGTTACACGTGCTGAGATACATGACACATTGGCTGGCACTGGTTTTGATTTAAAAAATCATAACAGAGAAACCACTAACAACCTTTAAGCAATGCCTCAACTATTTAGAGAGTATAATTAGAAATTACAGAAAATTTGTAAACTACACAAAACCCCACTAGAATGTCAGAATTTATTACAGCTGTGGGACTAGGAGTCAACTAGTTGAACTGAAGGGATTTAAATTACCATGTCTTAATTAAGTTCAGATAAACTAATGACTCAAAAGCAGCAATATCTGTGATGGTTATCCAGAATCAGAGAGTCACATGGGGTTGGAAGGGACCTCTGGAGATCATCTAGTCCAACCCCCCTGCCAAAGCAGGTCCACCCAGAGCAGGTTGCACAGGAACTTGTCTGTCCAGGCAGGTTTTGAATGTCTCCAGAGAAGGAGACTCCACCACCTCCCTGGGCAGCCTGTTCCAGGGCTCTGCCACCCTCAAAGGAAAGAAGTTGCTCCTCATGTTTAGGTGGAACTTCTTATATTTAAGTTTGTGCCCATTTCCTCTTGGCCTGTCTCTGGGCACCACTCAGAAAAGACTGGCCCCATAAAATATGTGAAGTTTACAGTCCAGTAAACTATCTGAAATAAATGTTGGCACAACCACCTGAAAGACAGGCTTCTTCCTTAGCATGAATATCAGTACAACAGATTGCTCTGTTGTAAGAAGTCTAAAGAGAAAGTGGAAGAATAGAGAGATGACATCTTAGCTACAGTCTTAGTGTTGAAGGCAGACTTGTGGCTCACAGATGAGATAAATTAGCCAGTAACATCTCTCCTGGCACAGCTGAAAAATTAATACCTGATATACCTTGCTCTGTCAATGAGATACCCATCATTGTGCCATCAATCCGGCTGCTTTATCAAACACTAAACCCCTTTTAAAAATAAAGTTATTCAAAATAATTTGATACTTCTTATCCTTTTCATGTGTCCTCCCTCTGAATGCGGTGTGTAGTTCTTTGGTTCTCATGGTCACACACACTTGCTTCTTCAATACATCCAGAGACTGCAGGATGAGATTCACCTTGTGTTGGTTCAGTACAGGGAGAAGGATCAAAAAGAGCAACAGAACTGGACTGAGCTACCATCATCTCCAGTTCTGTCACAGAGCAACGTAATATCAAATCCATTTATGAGCATATATCAGATTTGAGAAACTCAATAAATAGGCCACGGCCTTGACGTAGTATATTCTACTGTAGCCAGAGGAGAAACACAGCATAGAGCAGTGCATTAATCCTCTGTTTGGAGCATTTTATGGAAAACTATGGCACATTCCATTCTTTTCTGTAGGAGGTCACACAGACATGAGAAGTGAATGTCTTCAGGGAAATTTTTTGGGCAGTCGAGCTATTTGACTCATCAAGTAAAAAATTTTCTGCCCCCTCCCACCCACAGTCTCCTCCTCTCTTCTACTCCACTCCCCCCTTTTCCAAATGGCATTCTCAACCACCTTGTAAATTGAAGGGCTCCCTCTGATTAAAACACGTCCAAAGTGGGCGAGATCCCTGTGGAATCAGAAGTACTGTCAAGTATTAGAGGCTGCTGTTGCCCAATTCATTTTGTTTGCTTAGAAGGTGGTGCAAAACACTTGTAAGCTTTTCCTCAGGTGCAAACAGAAGGAAAACAACCATTCACTCAAAATCTGATTAAGGATATAAAGTCATCCAGTCAACCCACGCGAGGCTGACTCAGCCCGGTCTCTAAAATCCATGTATGAGCTTAAGGAAGCCACAGACTTACTAACACCCTCGTCTAAAACTTAATCTAAAGAGAAGGTTTGGTTATTTCGAAACGGTTTCGTCTTTTTTTCCTGTTCCCTGTGAAGTAGGAATTTCAGAGGAGATGAAGGCATTTCAGGGTAAGTGCTTGATGTGAAGGCCAGATCTAAAAGGCATTTAGTTCCCTTACATGCATTTGAATACATTGCTTCCACTGGGAAATTACTGTTCTACATGCTATGAGTGGCATAACCAGTAAGAATACCAGTAGGAGAATTTCAAGTCGTTTTTACATGCACAGTTACAATCTTATATTGTTGTTTGTGTTGTTTTTTATTGGTTGGTGGGTTGTTGTTTTTTTTGTTTGTTTGTTTGCTAAGCCAAACTTCAGTAGTCAGCTTCCTTTTCTCCTAATCTGCAGCTGCTTCATCGACTATCCATCATCTTTATTACGGTGTCATTTCTATACGTCATTCTCTTGCGCTAACCAGAAACAGACCGAGTGGGAAAGAAATTGCTCCACAGGGATGAGGTCTGTTGCTGTAAACGATATGTTGAATAAGAGTGGAATTCAATGCAAGAGGCGCTGTGCTTGTTTACACATGTTGAACTGATGTCTTTTATCTGTGGGACACATTGCAGCTCTTTGTTGTGGTCACTTATGGCCGCAATCCAAGAGCGCTCGGCAGAGAGCCTGTTAAGCAGTGAAGCAGTCCCACTGTTTCCACTGTTGTCATTAAGTTGCATAAAGCTAATCACCCACCATAGTGCTGTGATGAAATGGGGCCCAGCAGCTTGAAAACAGAAGCTGGTGGATGAGCACCAGGACTGAGGAAACCTAGTTTCTTACGAATACATATTCTGCATGCCCTGTATCCTCACACTGCAGTAACCCCAGCATTCTCCACCACTCTGATGACCAAATGTTCCACCTTGCCCAAACCACCCACTCCCGTGACATCGTCAGCCCTTTTCACCTCCTATTTTGACTAAATATTAGGAAGAAATTCTTTATATCAGCATGGTGAGACATTGGACCAGGTTGCCCAGAGAAGCTGTGGCTGCCCCATCCCTGGAGGGGTTCAAGGCAAGGCTGGTCAACCTGGTCTGGTGGGAGATGTCCCTGCCCATGGCAGGGGGGCTGGAACTCAATGATCTTTAAGGTCCCTTCCAACTCTAACCAATCTATGAGTCTATGATTCTAATTTATAAAGTTACAAATACACATATAAACATAAATCAAATACAAAATCAAACATATTGTTCAATGCTGCTGAAAGGCACCCTCCGATTGATGAATTACTGATGTATGTTTTGCCACCTACTAAGGAAGCAAAAGCTTTGAAGTCTTCTCTTATACTAAAGCTTCAATTTTTCAGTAACTACTCAGCTGTTAAATGCTGATCTTACATTCAGTTAAGTCCACTGGAAATTTGGATTGTTGATGCAGTTCAGCATTTTAATCCTTAAAAGCTGAATACATTGGCAGTGATATCACTAATATGTTCTCACTTATTTGCAAGGATTTTTTAAGTCAATTGCCTAGGATAACTGCAGATAAGTAGGAAGGCATTGGAAGTGGAGAAGAATGCAGCAACAACAACAGAAAAAAATGCTACTTTTTTGGTTGTCTGAAGTCATAGCTTTTTCCTTATGTAGGAGTGATAACCTCATCCAAGATCACGTTGGGCACTTTTTCCAAAGCTGTGAGGAAAGACACTGCTTTCTATTCTCTTCCAGGAGCAAAGGCAGGGAAAGGGGGTGTGAGTGAAGAGAAACTAATAACACATTTGTCAAGGGAAGGAAGTTCTCCCTGAGAAATACCATGCCCTGAAGCCTGGGAAGCACGACATTAGGCTTCTTACAGTGAAGAGAAATGGAAATTACATATGTGAAGCTCAATAAAGCAAACCAAATAGAAACTGAGGAAGGATTTCCCCTCCTCCCATTCAGAAGATTCTATGGTGTTTTCTTCTGAACCTGGGTAGACCTCTAGAGATTTCCAGACACATCTTATTCCTAAACATTGTCATCCTAGAGCACCTCTTCTAAAATCAGTCCCAATGCATACTGTTCTGAACTACCTAAAATATATTGGCAAAGCTTAACTTTAACTTTCATAAAGAAACTGGACAAAATCCCCAGGACACCACAGGCCCAATTTCTATAGAGTTGCTTAAAGCTTTTCTTTCTAATACGATAGTGTTCACTCCAAATTTCATGAATTCACAACAAAATCTTCTCAGGACATGGCCAGCTCCGTGGGTCCCGTTTTCCTAGCAGATGCCAGGCTGGTGTATACGGAGACCACAGATTTTATTAATGGTACGAATGGTGCCTGACCAGCAGCACAACAAACTTGCCCTGTTCTCCTGCCCGCTTCCATCCGCGAATTCCCACCGAGAGAGTCTCCTGAGCGGGCAGAGAGCGCGCGTCAGTCCTTGCGCTGCAGCTGCCAAGAAGCCTGTGGATGGTGCTTGTGGTTTCTGCAACATGGACACCTGCCCCCATAAGGTCTGGCCTGAGACCACCAGCTAATTTCGTGCTGGCCACCTGACAGTAACGCGCAGCCATTCACCTCCCTTTCGAAGAGCGCGCATGTGTGTGCGTGTGAAAGGCCGTATTTCTTCTCTTTTATTGGTCTTTTTTTCACCTACTGCCAGATAAACAGCATGGGATAAGAGTCTGCTTCGTGCCAGACATAATTTTGAATTTATTAACTTGCCATTCTCTTTGCTCTTGATAGAACTTGACAGGCAAGCAGACAAGCGCCTAAATTAACTTAGCTCCCAACCAGCACCTAGAGAGGCCAAGAATAACACAGAGATAAATTGGAGGGGTTGAGGATGGCGATGGAGTCAAAAAAAGGAGGGAGAGAAGAGCATGAGAGAAGGGAAAAAAGTGAACTTTGGACTGGAGAAGTTTAAAAAAAATAATAATAATTATTCGAAGCATAACAACATGACAGGAGGCTGCCAGAAAAACCTCATCCCTGTGAGGAGGGCAGCGCATACGCAGTGGGAAAATCTCAGACGCACATTTGCCTCTGGGACAACACGGGTTTAAAGGCAAGACAACTTCGTAAATGGAAATGAATGCAATGACCTCAGCCCAGGTCGCAAGAGAGTAGAAGCCCACCAGGTTATGAAACTACTGCTGAATTAGGCATGTTTGGCAGCACAGGCTTTTGGGAGGGGCCCAAGGATGAGCAAGTTCTGAGCATTTGATTTCATTTCAAAGGAGGGTGGTCTTTCCATTTCAGGGTCAACAGCAGGACAGTGTAGTGGGTGTAGAGGTGGAAAGGGAAGCACACCATTTGGCTGACTTTCATGACCTCTGGATAATTGGAGATTTAACTTTCCATGTCTCAACACTCCCTAAATCTTCCCACACAAGCCAAGTCACCAAAAAAATAGATGGAGGAAAATCTTCCTAGGTGGAGGAAGGTAAATAATAGATGTGTTTTATGACACTCTTTCTCATCAGCTGCCCTGACACCAGTTATTTAAGTCTATAATACAGAGGGATTTTTTTTCTGTTGTTCTCAACTGAAGCTGTAGTAGAAAATGTGTGAAACTGGAAGTACTTAGAGTAAGTGGGAAGGGACTTCAGGGAGCGTTGGTTGACTTGTAAAGAACCGTTGAGTTATGTCTGCAGCAAAGGGGTGTAGGCGTACACACCACACTCAGAGCTACACGTTGTGTTTCAGAGCAACCTTTATGACTTCATCCCGTGCCCCTTCAAGATAAGGCAATGCAAAAGCAGTGAAACAAGGCAAAAGTAGCAGCAGAGTGATTACTACAGGGTGCGTGCACCCACATCTAAAGCATAGAGAACGGAAAGCTAGTCACGCAGATCAGAAGCAAAGCTCCTCAAAGCCTGCAGAGGTGTGACAAACAGGTTGAGGTCTGGGATGAAAAGAGGGCTTCAGAACTGTTCTCTTTGCTATACAAAAAAAATGTAATTTTGTAAGGTGGCTAGTGAAAAGCAATAAACTTAAAAAATGTAGATATATGTGAAATAAGAGGTGGAACTTTACTTTTATGAAGAATGAGAAAAAAATGTCCTGGCCGAGCTTGCGAGTTTGCATTTGCAGGAATCGTATAAAGTACTGCCACTTTAAATGTTTTCTCAGGAGAAGTAAATATTTAATGTTATACTTAAATATCCTAAGTAATTACCCACGTTCCTCTAAAAAAGTACCCCACAGGGTGTCTCAAGCCTGTCTCTTTCTGATAGACAGTAGCTCTGCAGAGAGGCACCTCACGCTGACATCCTGTTTCAGGATCTGCCAGTGAGCTGGAGGGTGGAGCATAATTGCTACAGCAACAGCACGTCCAGCTGCAAACGTACGTGCTGCCGTGAGTTTAGGCAGAGGACACATAGGTAGGCGAAAATACCTGTGGTGATAAATTACGCATGAAAAAATAAGTGGCCTCCTTCCTGCGGATGCTATCAAACCTGCTCCGCCTGTGCCAGTGGCAGAGCGGGTATTTGAACATGCACAGCAGCAAAGAATTTACCAGTTGGACGCGTGGTACTTGGCCTTCCTTACTTGCCTAGCTCTGCAACCTGGTCTTCAAAGGCTTCGTTGTGCTGTGTCAACTTGAACTCTAAAAAGTGGTATCAGCATAAAGATAGAACTCTAGAATAAATCAGTCGTTTTCCTAAAGAAGTACTCCGTTTTGCCTTAACTGCATGTTTTGGCTGTTTTCTCTCCTATCTTCTTCCTTCTTTTCCTACCAAAGAAATAAAGAAGAAAAATCAACAGCCAGCCCTACAGAACTCTTTAAAAATTGGTTCAGTGTTCTGAAGCCCAAGGGAGTCATCAATGTTACGGGACACCATAGCTGGAATGGTAGAAGGTAATTCATATTAGCTTGATTATCTTGTCTCCTGGTTTCCACAACAAGTCTGTGCCTTAGAAATTGGTTGCCAGCCAGTATTACATGGTTATTTCCTATTCTAAGCCCAACGCCCACAATACATCCCCTTCTAATACCTGAATGTGACTTTGAAAGAGCCAAACAAATGATTGCCCCTCGAGAGAATTCCTCTCAAGTTTTCTGCTAATTAAGTTCAAAGCGTGCTTGGGCAGCTCTTTGAGGGCTTAATCGGTGCAATGTAAGAAATGATACAGTGCAGAGAGAATCATTTAATGCTTACGGTTAAGTACCTACTACTGAATATCTGAGTTTTGATTTAAAGAGATCTGAATAATCTAGGATGTATATAATTCAGGAGTTTTGAAGAATTTTGCTTTACTCTTCAATAGCAAAATTGCTCACTTATTTATCTGGGTAGGGGGGGGAGGCACCAATAAGTGCAGGTTCATCATGATATTGTGAAGATTAAAAACAACAGCCTATAATATGCCTTTTATGTGAAAGACTTTAATAATGATGCCTCTTTATCTGGCTGAATAAGTTTATGGAAAGAAGACACATTGCATAACAGTGTCCAACAGCCCAACTCCTAAAACAAGGGGGCAGAATAGATAGTAAATGCAGCTTTAGGTCTTACCTTCTGGCCAAGACAACGGATAAGGAAACCTCACTGATTTGTTGTGATGTTTCCTAATTTCTTAACTTTTCTTTTTGAGAAAGATTTAAAGAAAACAACCGCTTTTAGGGGGTAACAGTGGGATTGATATAGCCATCATTGTACCATAACATGTACGTCCGTGAGTTTAAAGACAGGGAAAAGATACTCACAGTGATGATTGACTGGTACTGAGCTTGGCTTGAGTAAGAGCTGGGGGACAACCAACCAACCAGCTGAGCAGAGAATTTGGTCATTTAGGCAATGTCATCCTAAGGTGGTGTATCAAGGTGAGCCACGTCACATAGAACAGCAGTGAAGGTTTGTTATGTCCAGGTTCCTACCACTGCCTGTTGGGAAACTGAAGATCCTGTTAGGTATCCTTTTACTTATTGGGCAGGAGGACCCAAAGTGTTCTTGGCACAGTAGGAATAAGAAGACATTGCCCTTGCCCTCCTTAAACCTACCATCTGGATCTATTTACGCTTGCTGTAAAGTCCCTAGGAAATGACTCAGGATGAGTGGAGGTTGAATGTGCCCTCCCAAGGAAGCCAATGTAGACAGAAACAAATGATGATAAGTTTGACTGTTCCTTTTTCTTATTTCACTGATTGACGTATTACAATGTTTTGACCAAAGTTGTGGGTAGAGTGAAGCTCTATATTAAATCTGATTCTGCATCCTAGACTGAAGTGCTAGCTTTTCTGCTGCTCACCTTGCTAAAAACATTTACCCCATGCTTGACAGCCACCTCAGCCAGGCCCTGAAAACTTCTCAACCCCAGATCAATACAGATCTTGGCTTCATCTCAAGTATTCTCAGTTTCATGCCGCTGAAATCTCCTTTTACTGGGAATTTTCAAGCATATCTGTGGGAGAATATCTAGTTCCCCTCCTCAGTGATACTCACCTACAACTTCTCATGCTGTAAAATGCTTACCCAAGTGCAGAAAATAGTATCTACATAGTTTTAATTTAAGTGTTTGCAAGTATCTGAAAAATCGGAACAATCTGACTGGCCAAGGCTGCAGAACAAACAAGGGGACTTAAAAATTTATTGAAACTGTTGAGGGGTAGTTAAAACTTTCGATAGTTTCTCCTGTGCTTTTTCTAACCACAGTTGGCTGAACTTCTGAGTTCGGTGCATGGTCTACTAAGGTAACAAATAGATGAGTCCTATGAGCTGTGATAGAAAGACACTAGCAGCCTTTCTCAGGTACTTGTGGCTATTCCCATTAATTTACAAGAGTTTTACTCCAGACGTGGACTTTTTCTGTTTTGATATAGACAGGTAACAAGTGCAGCTCGGGACATGAAACACCTTTCTCCCATAACCAGTGAGTTAGAGCTAGAGTTTTGCCCTTGATCATTCAGGCAGCCTGGGTATCACCTAGGTTTGAACTTTTTCACGGCTGCTTTTGTTACATCTGGAGCCAAGTGTTTACAGTAGAAGGAGGTTCCACTTTGTAATTCCCCTGAGTGATCCTTTGCTTGCCTTTGGTCTAGTCTTCACACAAACGCATCATATTATTCACTAAAGACAATTAAAAAATTCTTACTGTAAGTTCTGTAACATTGTAAAAGAGAGGAAAAATATGATACAGATAAAGTACTGCTTGGGCAGGAAGAATGAGGTGTAATCCACATATGGGAGTAGACTTGTTCTTATGTGTGAAGGTGCAGGAAAGATAGCATAATTATAGAAAGAATCAATTATTGTATGTGTGAATACACTGAAATTTTCAACATCTCATGGTAGAAATGAGGAATGCAAATAGGCTCACCCATTTCTCACAACTTTTCCCCTCGTCTGCCTCCCCAAATTTTATTTATTTTGCATGCTGTGGGGAAAAATTTCAGGTTTCTCTTCATTACCTCACTCAGTGCTTGCTTCCATTGGAGATCCTGAGGAGTAACGGCACACCACTGTCTGGTGCACTTCTGATGGAAGTCTCTCCAAGAGAAGCTGTGAGGTCCTGTATTCCCCACTGCCTCTGGCCCAGGGGAGCTCTGCTCCACAAATTGCTGGAGACATGGAATTCTGACTTCATGGATTCTGTATTCTGAGGAAGCATCACTGTTTCTGTGCTAGTCTCCTCTTCCGTAGGCATCCAGTTTGACTGCTGGTTGAGATGAGTTATCGGGCCAGTTGGCTGAACTTCTGTGCCTGCTCTTTTGTTCGCCCACATTTTAAACTCCACTAAAAACTCTTGGTCTATTTTGATATTGCATACGGTAATGAAGAAAGAGGTAGACTTCTCTAGCCACCAAGATATTCATCAGTGTATGTTCGTGAAATAGGACACACATGCTTTCTGGTTGTGGCCCGAGACTCTTACTCTGCTCTTCCAAAAGGGCTAAAAAAGGAACAGCAGCAGCCACAGCAGCAAGAACACAGCTGCCTAGATGAAAAGGGGCTGTGACACAGATAGGTGAGTTACAAAACCCTTGGGCAAGCCTGGGGCAAGCAGAAGAGCAATAATGCAGGGCGCTTACTCCACGTCTCATGCGTGTTTGAAAACATCTAGACCACAGAGCCATTTTTGTGCGAGGTAGGAGGTGGATGCTGGCCAGTGTTTTCCCATAGGTGGGTTGACAGGCAAATAAGCCATGTGTAAAGGCTGGATGATGAAGCAAAGCTGGACGACGTAGCAATTGCACAACTGCAAGACAGTAGTTTGACTGTGAGAAAGAAAGAGGCCCTGAATCTCTCCATTTTGATGTAGATCTCCATAATTATAATAAAGGCTGTATAAGAAAATCATGCAATCTATTTAAACTGGCTTCATACTGTACATTTACTAATACTTTTGTCCAGAGCAGTTTGTAAATGTCATTTTAGCGACAGGAATACTTTCCTTATTTCTCATAAATTTCTCCCAGGTGAATTTAATCCTATTACTCCACAGTGTAAACCCTCTAAGTAATTTCTTTCCCTTCTAGTGTTTATATTTTTCAAGCTTCTGTAGAGTCTTACCTTTCCCCCTCCGGTCCCCCTCCTTCCTCCGTCTTAGTTATTACTAAGCCAGGCTGCAGACAAATGGTTGGTTGAATCCCTAAAGCAAGTTATGACAGACATGCATAAAAAAAAAATCCACGTACACACACCCTCAACCGCCCAGAGCGTAGACAGGATGCAGTCAAAGCTCAGCAATTTACTGCTCCTCACCGCTTCAGACTTTGACACATAATAACATGCTCTGACCTAGCTGGGAGTGTCCCGCTAATCCTAGAAATTTTTTTAGTTTTTAAATTGCACAAATGGAAGAAGTTGACACATCTCCAGACTGTATTAAAATCCTGAGATTAAAAAAAAAAAAAACAACAAAAAAAACCCAAACAACCCAAACATTTAAAAAGATAATAAAATACATGTTTGGAAGATTTCCCATAGATGGATTCATAGACCCGTAGATGGGGCTGATGGAACGGGTCCAGAGGAGGGCCACAAAAATGCTCAGGGGGCTGGAGCCCCTCTGCTCCGAGGACAGGCTGAGGGAGCTGGG
>JAOTQQ010000001.1:75991274-76002246 GCA_026546715.1 Gallinago undulata | reverse complement strand
GGTGTCCCTGCTGCCTGCGGGGGGGTCGGACTAGATGGCCTTTGGAGGTCCCTTCTGGCCCAGATGATTCTATGATTCTAATTCCTTGTGCAATCTCTGCCAGATCCATAAGTATAGCAGGGATGCATTTAATTCAGTACTTTCTGAACAAGATTTTATAAATTGAGATTACTGACATAGACAGATATAGGCATATGGACATATATACACACAAGTTTTTAAATGTCTTGCTTTTTTGTCAGATTCCCTGTTTTCTTTGCTTAGTTCTGCTAAGGATTTTCTGCACAATGGTAGTCAATTCGTTTCAAGCCAAGTTTTTTTATTGTACCCAGTCACATAAATATGCACACTCTGCCCAGAAACGTTTTCAAAGGTGCCCATCTATCTAACTTTGGGCACTCCTGAAAGATCCCATCCAAAATTTGGTCTGCATTTCTTTTGGCAGCTTTTTCATTTCTCCCAGCTAGAAAGCAGGAATCATAAATTCTTTCTCCAGAGTGTGAAGAAGATGACGCGGAAGTTAAATGAGAAAGCTCACTGGGACTTGAATCGAAAAAGAGCAGCTTCTAATAATGGGTTGGGATGGAGAGATCTTGTATCAAGAGTGTTTTGTGCCATACTGGGACCATCCTATATTTATTTTAAGTTCATCTCCACACAATTATGACAATATGTTTGTCTTCGTAACTAAAAGTCTCTCACGGACAGTAAAGCCACCAGTGAAAATGAACGGTGATGTACATGAGGATGCTTTGCTGGGAGTAAGAATTGCACAGGGAATTGGTTCTGGGGGTGTGTTTGTGGAACAAGAACACATTTCTCACCACGGCCATCCTTCCCGGTTGAACTGAAAATCTCAGTATTGAACCATTCCCTGCTTGATCTCTCGCCTATTCCTGAGGCCATTTCCCTTTCCTCTTCCCTGAGTCCCATCTGCTTAGAGATGGGAAGTTAGCTGTCCCTGCTTAAATGCAAAACCAGGTTCACCTCAGACCATTCATCCCCTGTGACAAATGGACCTTGAATGAATTACAGCATGTTAAAATTGTTAGATTGCTAAATTGTCTTGTTTGGGCCTGGCGACAGTCCTCGGAACTGCTAATAGTATTAACAAATCAACAGGGAACGTATTTTTGAGCTTTCTCAGCAGGAAGACTTTTTAATAAATGGTATTCAGCTAAACCTCTTAAAGCAGGTTCCAGATTTCAAGGAAATTCTTGTATCAAACACAGAAAAAGCATGGAAGCGACTGGAAGAAAAGCTATTGTTGAATTCGTCCTCCCCTGGAAAACTATAAAAGCCTTTACAGGTTTCACTTGCTTGCAAGTAGAGAGAGATGCCTTTGCTGTTGTGTGACTCCCCGATTTTTCCCGTTGCTGCACACCTGTTTCACAGCATCTGGGCATGATCTTTTCACCAACGCAAGTAAGACCCATGCAGAAAAGAAGAAATTAAAAAAAAAAAAAATCAGAGGCAATGCACTCCGAGGACCGGTGAAACTCTAGATGAGAAAGAAATCTCTGTCTGCTGTAACCACAGGCTTGTAGGTATCCTGGAGGAAGCTTCTAAGGTAAGCAGGGTACTGATAAGGTTTATCAGCAGCAGTGTCATCAAACACCTGGGTGTGAGAAGCAGCCTTGTTGTGAATTTACCCACAGAGACTGTAGGAACTGTAATTCTTGCTCTGCAGCACTACCTGATGCTCTTGTGCATTCTTGTGGCCCTCTAATATGAAAGTGTGTCTTGCCCAAGGCTATATCTGCCTGTACCTGCCCAAACGTACGTGTTGGGGATGTACACCACTGTACCTGCATGAATGCCCAAAAAGCCTCTTACTAGAGATGACTCCTTTCTTGTGAAAAGCGCAGGAAAAAGGAGATGTTTTTTCTTTTCTCTGGAGTTTTTACTGTTTTTCAGCAATTATCTCAGAAGCTCTCATTTCTTGGAGTACTATTTCAAAAATATTTGCATTAAAAAAAAGAAATTGAAATAGTATGGCTTTCTGATGAACACTTTCATTTACTTGACATAAAGTTTTCCCTAAAAGCCTGAATTGCTTGAGTGGAAAATATGTCCCTTCCAACCCCATATGATTCTGTGATTCTATGATACATTTCTTATATCTCCTTTTCAGCCACAAAGCACATAATGTGGGACACCTGAGTCCTTTCTTGCCCACACTTCAAAGAAAATCTTCCACGTCCTGCTTTAGTAAATTCACACACACAAAACAACAACAAAACTTTTTTACGCCTTTTTTTTTTTTTTTTAAGTCATCATTCTTTTTTGGTTCCCAAGCAATATTAGAAATGGTGGGTTTTCCATGAAGTTACTTAGTTTTAGTAGATTTTATTCTTCAATGTGAGTTAGCCTATAATTCCACCCACTTAACTTCTCTTACTTTGCAGCTTTGCTTTGCAATAAAGATAGAAAATTTCTGTCTGGTCGATTAAAAGAGAAATTAATTTCATTTGCAGGCTCATGGTCCATTCTGGCGATGAACAATTTGTCTGACTAGTGTGAATCTTTGAGAGTCAAATCTCTCAGAGTCCTCTTGCCTTTCTCCAAATACTGATTGTTGTCGTGGACTCTGATGTGTGTCACAGCTCTATTTATTGATTTTTGTGACTTCTGACAAGCTCTGCAAGGCATTCTGCCATAAATCTGTTTTCAGCACTCCCCCTGGCCCATTTTTTACAGCTTTGGAGATTTCCTTAGAGGATTCAAACAACACGTTTTATAGTTTTGTTTTTAAAACACTTTGCTTGTGTTTCCCATTCTCAGGTCTTTAATACTGTTCTGTAACAAAATTGCCAGAAACTACTGAAAACAACAAGCACATCAAAAAAAATTACTGCCCAAAATCAGATTATCATCTGAGCGTTTCTCTACAATTTGTATCTTTTGTTTACAGATATAGGCTCAGGTGCTGCTCAAAATATTATCAGTTGTCCTGCACATACCTTGGAGAGTCGGGCTTGACCGGAGTTGCTCCATTCTTCAATTACTCAGATGCTGCTGATACTATATGTTACCCAACATTGAAATCTGCTTCAAATGCTAAGCTTACTGGCAGTGCAAAACATCCTTTTGCAAAATAGGGAATCGTGGAATCATGGAATTGTCAGAGTTGGAATGCACCTCTAGAGACCATCCAGTCCAACTCCCCTGCTGAAGCAGGGCTGCCCAGAGCACATCACTCAGGAGCATCCAGGCAGGGCTTGAAGATCTCCAGAGAAGGGGACTCCACACCCTCCCTGGGCAGCCTCTGCCAGGGCTCTGCCACCCTCACCCGAAAGAAGTTCTTCCTCAGATTTGAGTGGAACTTCCCATGTTCCAGCTTGAGCCCGTTGCCCCTTGTCCTATCGTTGGAAACCACTGAAAAGAGTCTGGGTCCAACATCCTTCAATGCACCCCAGCCCAGCATAACTAACAAATTCAGGTCAGGGTTTCTGAAACATGTGGATCCCTGTGGTTGCTTGATTGAAAGGTCAACATTAAAGGCCATAGAAGGAATGGGTAGATTTTCAAAAGACATGGACTTGACACAACTCAAACAGGGGATTAGGGGATTTCAGTCTTTGCATCCTGTGTTCCATGTCATCCTTCTCCACTTCAGCTTCCAGGAAAAGGGACGGTAAGGGATGAGTCACTGTCACTCTCCAGTAGAGTACTTGCCACATCAAGATTGACTTTCAAGAACCTCATTTGTAGTCCAGAGGAACCGGTAGCTTTCAGCCTGACGTCATGCCTGTGCCTTCCTCTCACTCCTGGCATTACTAAATGACAATAGTGTGGTCACTACCATGCTACTCTGGCTTTGGAGAAGAAAGAGTTTTGTTCTGCATCTTGAAGGGGTTTATTAAAGAGATTGCTCATGAGATTTAACCCTCTTTGGCATATGTACCAGAGCATAAGACCTTTACATATTCTATAAAGAAAAGAATAAAATAAACCCTAATCTCACTGAGTTTCTCTACGCAAGATAAAAAGTAGAAAGCTCATGAAAGCTTTAAAATGCTCTAAGGATATTTTTTTTTACAGTCTGGGGGGAGAGGGAGGTGAAGAAAGAGGAGTTTAAATGTATAATTTAAACAGCTTCCAAGAAGAAATGGAGCCTTTCAGTTATGTTTGAGATGGCAACTGCTTTTCTAATGCCATACTGGCTTAGCAGTAATGGAAAATATGCCTCAGTGGAGAAAAAAAAAAAAAAGAAAAGAAAAGAAAAAGGAGGGTTTCATCATTAAAGGTGTGGCAAAAGGTTTTGTAAATTAAATCATAAATCAGTCAACTTTTACTTCAATTAGCCCAGCCAAAAATACTCCTATTAAAAAAAAAAAGAAAAGTCACTTTAGAGTTTAAGGAAAGCCATAAATCATTGCCTAATCACAGATTTTAGTACCTTAGAATAAAGTACCCTCCCAGTACTGCCCACCATGCTGGTATGTGAGTGGAGTTAATAGGGAACTGGCCAAAATTTTGACGTGAAAACCATAGGGGTTTTACTCTTTCATTCAAAAAACACATTAGAGACCTTGGCTAAAAATCTTAGCATGACCTGTGGCACTACTTAATCAATTTACTGCATGCCCTCAAGGAAGATAGTGTATAAGTTAGCCTGTGGTTGCTTTCTGAACATACACAGTAGACCCTACCACCTTCCTGGCAAATGGAAGGGCTAATTATTGAACAAATTCACTCTTGTGTTTTAATTAAAGCAGTAATCCTTGTTTTCATTTGTGACACTGCACCAGGTTACTCAGGGCTGTGTGTACAGTGTAGGGAACGTGTGGAACAAGTCAAGATGTTATGGAAGTCAGCTAGCTCTGGGAACTAAAAGTTGGTGTCTTTTCCACTTTTGCAGTAATATTGTGTATTATGGACACCAGCCTTGTGCATTTGATTCAGGATAAAACTTACATCCCACTTTTCAGAAAAAATCACTTAACCTAAGATGGTCTCTTGGAAGCAGACAATGGATGTATGCCAGATAGCATAAAACATTCTTTTTCTGAATCCCGCTGGTTGAGGGAGCAGGAAGCCATAGAAACACTGCATTAAAAAAAAAAAAAAAAAAAAAGTGACTCTGCTGTGTACTGTACCTTTGATTAGTGACAGAGATGGGATCATTTCGGCCTCTTACTAATGGTGAACGTCAGCACCTCATTGAAGGAAGAAAGGCCACCACAGTTATGCCTGCTCCTCATCCTCCAGAGCACACAACAATTAGCTGTTGCTCATTACCACCCAGCAGGTAACCTGCTTGCTCTGGCCATCTCCATCCACAGCTCAGTATTGCCAGCACCCTAAAGCCCATGCCTCTGTCAGGACAAAGAAGGGGCAAGACAGGGAGGACCTGTGGCTCAGAGTCACATCATAGCGCCTATATTGCTGAAACTTTCCTCAGTGTTTCACAGAGGACTTCTGCTGGCCTTCCTCAGGGGAGCAGGTTTTGATTAAGATGAGAAAGCTGACTATTTTTCTGTCTTTCCTCAGATTTATTATGAGAGAACTCTCTTTCTCTCCCAAGCTCTTGGGAGCTGAAAGCATGTTTGTAATTCCATCACCTTGTTCTACAGTTAGAGGCTGTTCCTGATGGCAACATGGAACAGTAATGCAAAGATCCTCTGTTTCTTCTAACTTTCACAGAAGACAGGAATAATAAGCTATCCCTAAGCTATCGAGAGATTTAGCTGATATTCATCTGAGCTCAGCAGTTAGCGAGGTGAATCTGTTCAAAAAACTGTCTTCTAATGTGATGTGGTCTTCAACAAAATAAATCTGGTCTCAAAATTTTATGACCGTCTGCAACTTTGATTTTCTTCTGAATGCCAAATATTTCTGACCACAAAAAACCAAACCAAAACAAAAAACATCCTTTCCATTTGCAACTGGGAAAAAAAGACTAAGGCCAGCCTAATGGATTCAGGATTAGTCATTATGATTCACTTCATAAATAGCAGTCCCGGTTATTGTAAATTTCCGATATCTAGCTATCTAGTTTCCTTCGAGAAACCTATAGTTAGTTGAAAAAAAAAGAACAAATCTAAGGCCTCGGTCTTTATATTTTAGGCTTGATACTGAGTGACATTTTGTGGCCTCTTACTGGCTGAGGATCCATAACTTATTTTCTGTGGGAAGTCCAACAAGTCCCTTCTGACTTTAACAACCATTAATCTTCAAAGCCTTCCATTGTTCTAACCCATCCTGCATTCCCACCAGGCACAGAGCACTGTGGTCAGGAGAAGCTCTGTGCTAGTAGAGAAGACTGCAAAGTTATTGTTTGGATTTTAATTCCTCTTTTGACATGGACAGTTTTCAGCATGCAGCCTCCTTTTGTTTCAGCTCTAGGGTTGGGTTTTCTTTTAGCCATTAATTACTTGATTTAGTTCTCTCTATTTTTCTTATACTTTTCCCTCCTTATGCCTGCTTCAAAGGGAACCAGATTTGTTTCATGGTATGTTTCTAATGCTGGCCTTCTTTCAGTATATTTTAAAATCTTTATCAGCTTCGACTTTTTATTCTTTATAGTGGTTTGAAAAATGTAGTTGCTGCTCATGAAAGGTACCAGACTATGACAGCACTGGAGACAGAAATCTTCTCTTTCTGCTACCCTTAGAACACCTATTTGAATTCTAAAGAACTATATGGCACTTCTATAAATTTTTCAGTCTTCACAGCTACCTCAAATACTGTATAATCCTTCATGTGCTAAAGAAAAGATAGTATCTTTTACCTTCATGAACAGAGTGTGTGAAGGTCTTGATTAATTACAAAGAAACATTCAAAATCTGTGCATGATCTTAAGTTTTACTGATACCCTCTCATGGAAGGCAATGAAGCAGAGAAAAAGGAACTTAAATAGGGAAACAGAGGCCATTCCCAAGTAATTTGCTGGCAGGAAAGGGAGAATCAGTGCTATAGACACAAAATGCAATCAAAAGCATTTTTCTTGTCTTCAGTGGCAGGTATAGAGGACAGGACTAAATGTCCTTTGCCTAGTAAATCGCTCTTCCTGTTACTCCATGTGTGTCTTGAAAGAAAGTCCCCAATTTCCTTGCTCCAACAAGTCTGTGAGACCTTAATTATGGAACTCTGAGAATAGGCTGAGAGAACTCAAGAAGAAAACAGAAAAAAAAGAGGCATTATCAGTATAAACCAGTATGTTTATGTTTGGAGACCTTCTATTATACTAGACAACATAGAATCACAGAATTGCCTAGATTGGAAGTGACATTTCAGATCATTGAGTCCAACTGTCAACCTAACACTGACAAAGTCACCACTAAACCATGTCCCTGCGTGCCACATCTTTTAAATATCTCCAGGGATGACTGCAATTCCACCACTTTCCTGGGCAGCGTGTTGCAATCTTTGGTAACCCTCTTGGTGAAGAAAGTTTTCCTAGTATCAAATCTAAGCCTCCCTGGGTTTAGAAGAGGACACTTGAGGACACTCTCAGCCTATCACTTGTTACTTGGGAGAAGTGACTGACTCCCACCTCTCTACAACCTCCTTTCAGGTAGTAGTAGAGAGCAATAAGGTCTCCCTTCAACCTTCTCTTCTCCAGGCTAAACAATCCCAGTTCCCTCCACTGCTCCTCATGAGGCTTGTTCTCCAGTCTTGTCACCAGCCTCATTGCCCTTCTCTGGCTCACTCCAGAATCCCAGGGGCCCAAAAATGGACACAGCATTCAAGGTGGGGCCTTACCAGTGCCAACTACAGGAGGACAACCACTTCCCTTGTCCTACTCACCGCACTATTCCTGATATAGGGCAGGATGCTGTTGGCCTTCTGTGCTCCATCTACCTTAGGTGTCATTTCTCAGTAGAAAGAGTCTTCTTTTCAAGGGGCTGAGACCACCTAGGTGAATGGGAAAGTACCTTGGGATATATGGTCACTTCAAGTGGGTCTGATAAACTGGAGTTTCCCTACTGCTGCTTAGAATTGAATTCATACTCATAAAAGGGTCTCAAGACAGCATATCTGGACACCCAA
This sequence comes from Gallinago undulata, assembly GCA_026546715.1. Taxonomy (NCBI): domain Eukaryota; kingdom Metazoa; phylum Chordata; class Aves; order Charadriiformes; family Scolopacidae; genus Gallinago; species Gallinago undulata. Next base: position 75,994,248 of record JAOTQQ010000001.1, on the reverse strand, counting down.
GCTGGAGAAACACTCTTTCCAGGAGTTTCTTAAGACTCTCTTGTATACTTCAAGTTTCTGCATACATACCACCGGCGAGAGTAAAGAGCAGCTGTTAAATTATTTTCCCCTGTGTGTGAGTAATAAAAAACTCCTGGTTTACCTTGAAGCCCCTCTAATTGACTCCCTAATACTGCCAGCGAATCCCATATAATCCTGCTCTCTGCCTGCTTGAAAGTCAGCAGCAGATTCAAGCCTCGCAGGGCTTTCCAAGTCTGTGCGGTCGCCCCGTTTATTACTCATGAAAGAGACAGCGAAAGACCCGAATCTCAGGGGACCCTCTAATCTTTACTTTACTCTGTTTGTTTGTTTATTTTGCCACAACACAAGCAGCAGCCCAGGCAGTCTCAGAGGAGACCACTGCTCTTAAAACCAGGTTTTCTAGAAAGAGCATTCAACTTTTGGGTTGCCATGAGGCTCGTTTTTGAGCCAGTTACGCCAAGATTTTTCTCCCCTCCACCACATCTCCTTTCTTAGCGTGAAATCTTCTTAGGATAAAATCTAGTAGAAGGAAAACAAAAGTATCTCTGGTTATTTCGATTTGTTTAATACATAAAAATAACAATAACACCGTACATAAATGAAAAGAGTAAGGTACTTCCTGTAAATTTCTGAAAGCTGAAAATAGTCTCAGGACTCAGCCAAAATTAATACTGTTATGTAGCCAGAATTTCCATGAAAGCATCTGTACCTGGGTGTCTGTACAAGTAAAATTGTGCAAATAACTACAGCCTCTTTTCTGGCCAAAATTCTGTTACATCTCAACAAATGAACTCCTTTTTTTTTTTTTTCTTCCAGGAAAGATTGCAATAACTTTTTTTTTTTTTTTTTTTTACTTTTCCCCAAAAGCTATTCAAAACAGTTCTGATATAAAGAATAGTGTGTTGTTTCATTAAAAGTTTTATTAGTGTCATGGTGTATTCAGTGCAGTAGCCAGCTGCCACCGCTTGGTTATTGCAGGCATAGGCTCCCATGGGCTGATGGCTTTAGCATGCCCATGGCCATCTGGCAGAGTCTGCTGCCAAGTAGAGGGAGTGGTGGGACAGGACATATGTCCATGGCTCAGACTACTCATTCCAGGGTCCAAAATATTTGTACTTCTTCTGCAGTACAATAGATTACTAATTAAGGTGATGCAAGGCAGGAATTTGTAGCCCGTTCTTTTACCTCTGACACAGAACAGCGATGCCCCGCGTTGGGATGGGTCATCTGTGGGAGAAGTAACATCTCAAACTGCCAGAGCTTGTTCTCAGAGGACTTTTCTGTTGATGTCGAGTCAGATAGGATGTTAAAATATTGTAGCATTATGAACTGCTCAGTCACAAACAGAGCCCAGAATACTGAAAATGGGGTAGCTCTGCAAAGATTGCTCTGTGGCCACTGTCCCCTGAACTTCACCTCCATCTTCTGAACTAGCATGGTCCCTCACCATCAAATGGCTTGAGATCAGATAGAGCCTGTGATGTGCAACTCTCTGATGTGCTTTCCTCTGCTTGGAGAAACGCAGCGTGTTCCTGATTCCAGTCATCCCCAGTATCCTGTCTCTGAGTATCCAGGCAAAGCTTGTGTCCTGGGAAAAAGATGGCCCCAGGCAAGGAAAAGGGCAAAAGAAGGAGAAAGTGTGATTTCTGAAGGTAATTACTTAGAAATAAATAGTCGTGTGTTATACTTTGCTATGAGTTTGCACTGTCACTATTGTTGCTATACGCTCTCTTTGAAAGACTATTTTGATAGCTTCTGTTATGAGAAGAGTGATTTTTTTTTTCACATCATTTGTACTTATTTTTATAAATATGAGTAAATAAATAAGTAAAATAACTCCCCAGTCAAATAGAAACTCTTCCTCCCAACTGCTTACAGAAAAAGTTAAGTAAACAGATGGGCTTCCTGGCATGTCTGAAGTGGATGAGTATATCCTATTGCAGGCAAGGGCTATCTATATCATCCAGGCAGGGCTCACATCTTTGATGTAAGGAAGACAGCACTTCAGCTAAATCTCTAGGTAGCCCTGAAATCACACTGAGTTGGCTCAGAAATAGAGGCTGGGCTAACTACTTCCTCTCTCGCTGTAATGGCTGGTTTACATTCAGGAGCCCCTCCTCACTTTCTCTATACATCGTCCAGGTCAAGCACATCTGGCAACATTCACTCTCCAGAAATAAGGATCCCCAGCCACGGTGATCAAAGACAATTACTGCTCCTTCCCATCTGAGAGATCAACAGCTTCTTGTGCAATGCTGTCTTTCCTTCACCCCACAAGAAGAAAAAAAAAATAAAATTAAAAAAGTCAAATATTGGAACAATATCTTTAAAAATCTTTCCTGAAGATCAGACCTCTTGTGATTCACCCCTGAGAGAGTAGGAGGCATGCTGCAGGAAAGCAGCACGCCATAGCATCATTGCAATTTTTCACCCGACATTGTGCAGAACAACACAGACACTGGTGGTTTTCTCACCTGAAGAACTTCCCAATATATAAAGCAGTTGCCAGGCAGTTATCTTGCAAAGATCTGAATATTTGGAGTAAGACACATTGGTCAGAAGCTGAAGGAAGGAGGGGACATCAAACTAGCTTCTATATAGAGCGTACTACTTTTAAAAAAATAAAAAGCGAGGATTTTTTTCTATCCAGAGGAGGGAAGCTTCTGTTTTATTTGTTGGCAGCTTATTATTTCTGAGTACAAGATAGTTTTCCTTGGTATACACCTTTAAGATGGAGTTGTTGGGTAACAGAAAGGAGAATTGCCTCTTTTCTTTGTCCTGGCTGCTTGGACAAGAGACAAAATGGGAAGATTGCTCCTTGCCTGAGAGTATCTGCACTAATGACAGATGCAAATCTCCCATAACATCCTCATAAGAAAATTAAGGAAGTATGGGCTAGATGAGGGGGCAGTGAGGTGGATTGAGTCCTGGCTGTGTGACAGAACTCAGAGGG
>JAOTQQ010000001.1:75980826-75991138 GCA_026546715.1 Gallinago undulata | reverse complement strand
GGTTGAGGGAGGTCATTCTCCCCCTCTGCTCTGCACTGGTGAGGCCACAACTGGAATCCTGCATCCAGTTCTGGGCTGCCCAGTTCAAGAGGGACAGGGAACTACTGGAGAGAGTCCAGCGTAGGGCAACTAAGATGATTAAGGGATCAGAGCATTTTCCTGATGAGGAAAGGCTGAGAGAGCTGGGACTCTTTAGCCTGGAGAAGAGCAGGCTGAGGAGAGACCTTATTTATAAGTAAAAATTTGTGATATTTTTTACTAAAAGCTTGGTAAGAAATTGCTACCCTCCAAAACCATGTTGGGGAAAATATATGCCACTACATATAACTTAGCTTTAATTCCTTCTCCTTTTATCAAAACTGACCTGAAATTTCACTTCTCTACTTTAATTGTTCAAATAAAAGTATCCAGTCTAGGCCATTCTTGAAGGTGGTAAACGTGCTCCACAAAAATGTCATAGAAGCTGAAAAGCAGTTAGTTACCACATTTTTTAAAAAAATATTTTGCAAAATTTGAAAATAATGTGAATGAAATATATGCTTAACAAATAAAAAGGTCCAACGGACAGGAAAGTATGTTGCTGCTACCTGGAAAAAACAAAACAAAACAAAAACCCAGCACCAAAACATAACCAAAAAAAAAGCAAACCCAACCCCCCCAAAAAAAACAACCATACAAACAAAAAAACAACAAAAAAGGATGAAACACACACATCCCTTCTGCCCCCAAGGATTTTGTAGCTTTGACAATAAGAAAATGAGGCTGGCCAAAAGGGTTCTTCAGTCCCAGTGTCTTGTCTCTGGCAGTGGGCAGTAGGATCTACTGACAAAAAAGTGCGTATTTCTTCCAAGTGTAGCCTTTCCCTTCACACCCTCAGTCAACCAACAGTTCAGGGGTCTCCTTACCAGAGGCTGAGATGATACGAAGCATCAGAGTCATACCAGGGCATTCTTCCACACCCTGTTCTGTCAACCTTATATCCACCATGATGCCACCATTTGTGAAGAAATGCCACCAACTGTTGCTGCCTGCTCAGCCATTCAAATATTCAACCAATTTAGAAGGAAATGACTGTATAAGACAAAATGGCACAAGAAAGCTTGTTTGACCTTCAGAAACACCCTTACCTTGGAAGTATGGCTGCAACCTCACTTCCTGATGTTTTGGTTACAGTTCTACTCTCAGGTTGCGAATACGATCCTGAGATGCATCCACTTGGAGAACCAGTGAAAGATAACTGTCTGCTGAGAAGACGTACTTATCTGCCAGGTAAGCCTGTGACGACTGGAAAAGATTTCTTGGAGTGTAATAGATTTAAAATTTGTTCCACAAATTCCTTGGGAACTGGGAAATATGCTTTGAACAGAGGAACTGCAGTTATTGGGCAAGAGTAATTCACTTAACAGCAATCAGTGGTTGTGCTTCAGAAAATACAGCATACTCCCATAATGAAACTGTGGGGTGGGAAAGTAGAGAAAAAGGCCAATTTCTTATTTAGTTTCCTTCTTTTACCACACATGGCCTGAGTTTGCTCTGGGAGGGAAAATGGGACCTTCTGGGTACTTAGCTTAAAAAAGGAATTAAGCCAGTTCTTCTAGCATTATGTCTTAAGAATTATTAAACACGTAATTAAACTACCTTCTCCTTTACTATCTCTTATTGGACCAGACTACCATGAGTCTTGTAGGAATAGCAGAAAAACGATACTGAAATGGATTGCAGCTTTCAACCCTCTTCTGTGCCTGATGCAAAGAAGGGGGATATAGGTTTTTGTGAAGCGAGTGTTGCTTAATTAATCTCCTTGGTGTTATACTTGAGACTAGGAGGAGGAGGAGAAATTGGGTGATACGCCAGATGGACTCAAGCAAGGAAACACTGCGTAAAGAGGTGGACACCCACGGTTACGAGCAGAAAAGAGATCCCCCTTTTTGTGTGTCTCTGAATTTCAGTACTAGTGTGAGGTCCTGGATTGACAAGCCCAGAAACTTGGGTCTCCTGTTCAGCCGCAGAAACATTATACTGTGGGTTAGCGTTCCGTTTTTCCAAAAAAACAGCCACAACACTAGAAATACTTCAAAAAATGGGGGGTGGGGGGAGGAGAGAAGGGGAGAAGAGGGAGTTGTACCGAAAGATTAACTCGACAGGACAAAGCAATGGGAACCAACGGAGGCAAGAGTCATCCCATCCAGTATTCCCAGAGGTGGGATGAGAAGCAGGAGCAGCTGGACCGTGTTCACCAAGCCATCGTGCAGAGACTGGGGCGGGGGGGGTGGGGAAGAGGGGGCAACCAGGCAGCCAAGCCCAAGCTGCTTGGATGTTGGGGTGGGCTGGGGGACCCCCACGAGCCCTGGCTTCGGGGCCACTTGGAGCAGGGCGCTGGGGGAGACAGGTCGGGAGGGAGAGAGGGGGAACTCTGCAAGAGTTGGCGTGGTTTCACCTGGGGTTGCGTGGGAGAGGGAGGGAAAGGCGAGTTCCTCACTGCCCTCCCTGGGCGCTGGGCTTTCTCAAGCCTTTTTTTTTTTTTTTTTGAGGGAAAGGAGCAGTTACATGGGAGACAGGCCGGTCTTTGGAGGGGAGCTACAAATGATTAATTGTATCAAGAAAAAGAAACAGTGTCTCCTTGCTGAGCTTTGTAACGGGCTTCATATAAATTTGCGTGAAATATTATGTGGGATGACTGCAGCCAGCCAGGAGTTTGGCTGCAGGAGCCAAGAGGAGGATGGGAGCCCGGCCAACAGGAGAAGCAGGAGATGAAGTGGATCGCGTTTGCCAAGGCCAGGAGGAGAGCCAAACCATAGCTACAGTAGCATAGTAATGAGGACTGGGAATTGCATTCGGCATCAATTCTTCTTCTTCTTCTTCTTCTTCTTATCATGATCGTTGTAGCTCTGAATCTAATTGTCCTACCCTCCTCCCCGCCCTCGCCGCAGGCCCCGGCAGGATGTAGGATAACAACAGAAGGTAGAGAAAATAGCATAGAGGAGTTTAAACATAATCCTGCTGGAGCCCACAGCTGGTGTTGCATGAAACCACTCAACCCACCCACCAGTGCAGACCAGACTGTTGTAACAGACGCTCTCTCTTCTTACCCAAGAGGGATGGAGGGGTAGGGGTGGGGAGGGAGAGGGGTGACGCAAAATGCTGTTTTCCAGGTATTTTCCTCACAGCAGCACATAAAGGACAGTTAGGGAGAACTGAGACTTCCAAAACAACATTTACTGGACCCACCTGCTTTCTCCCAGTCCCACGCACTCAGTGCTTGCTTTGGTTCCCATCTTGCTTCCCATTCATCTCCAAAGGAGATCCCACCCTTCAAAGCTAGAGAGGACTGCAAAGGCAGCTGGACCACTGGTTCTTGTCCTATGCCTGCACCTGGGGAGACCCTGGTTGATTTAAGCAGAGAGATGTCACCTGGAGCTTCACATCTATGAACACACAAGGTGTGGCAAAATTTTGAGTTGCGTATCTCACCCTTGTTTCCTTCTGGGAAACCGACTGCAGTCCCAGCCCTGAGCATCCTTCCCAGAAAGCTGTGTCTGAATCCAGGCTTGGCATCCTCGGTTTGTAATGGCCTGAACTCAGCCTCTTCCCCCAGAAATAGTTCAGATCTTAAACAACTCTGCGCTTTGGGACTCTTTCTAGGATTTCTGGTTCTGCACAAAAACGCCTTAGCCTTCGTGTAACTAATAACCGGTGACGAAGGGCCCGGACAGACTTTCCGAACACGCGTATTATCGCAGCCGAGCTACACGCCGGAGGTGTTCTGCAGGCAACAGCCCTCTTGGCAAACCAAAGGGGAACCTTATCATCAGCTGTGCCAAACGGAGCGGCGCTAAGTCTGCCTCAGCCAGACATCACGCTTTGCCCACCTCCCCAGGCCTTTACGCTGCAGGATGTGCTGCTTTTCCCCCGGGACTGAGACTTTCTCGGCAGGGGTGGGAAGTAGGGTACACTCAGACCTTTGTGGAATAACCTACAGTCCCAGCCTGTGTGCACAGACAACCTCCAGCCTGGCTAAGAAAAGGGTGTGGGTTTTTTTTTTTTTTTTCTCTCTTTTTCCTCCAGCTGGAATGAAATGTGAAATCTTCTCATAAACGCAAACTGAGAGATTCTTGTTTTCTCGAAGGACACAGAGCAGAGACTTGAGTTTCTTCTCCCAGCCAACGTTGAGGGAGTTCCCCTCCTGTAGGGTGGGTGCTTGCCAGCCTCACGGGGCGTCAGAGTGCCTGGAAAAGGGCAGCGCCAACTGAGAGCACCGTGTGCTGCCGGCTGGGGGTTCATCCCTTTGCTCTCCAGCAACAACTCCGCAGCATCACCCCTGCCTCCCCATCGTATCACCTGCTCAGTGTGGTTTCTCTCCTTCTTCTCTCTTTTCTGGTGCTCCATGTCAACGCTACCGCCAGCTCTACGCTTTGCCTGAGATCGCCACTGTCTAGAGAATCTTTAGAGGAGATCACACACGGCTTTCCTGAAATGTTTCAGGAACTGTTCCGTTTTCCATGCGCGTGGAAATATATATTAAAATTTTGGCCTATGTCACACATGTAGTCTCACTGGGGACACAAATTAAACTGTGTATGCTTAAAAGAAAAATCCACCACTAAAGTAGCTCCTCTTCAAAAAAGAAGATTTGAACATGAACTGTTTTGAGGTTAGTAAGAAATATTCCCTGTAGAAATAGACATCCTGAAAGAGTAGAATATACACAGATGGGATATCTCTCTTGTTTTGTTTTCGTTTCCTTTTGCAGTCTTTTTGCATTTTAACAAGTTAATTTGGGCACTGCAAGCCAGGGTTGGCTGTGCATCTGCATTCACTGGACTGCCCAAAGCTCTACCCTTGCAGAAGTCAGATCAATACCCAAGCTCTGTGTAGAACCACCCAGACTCTGGTCATGTTGATTTTGCTTTGGTTTGTTCATCATATTCTTCCCCTCTCATAGGAAAGGCTTTCTTAACTCGGCCTGAACTGAGACAGAGCGAAAAGTAAATTGTTTGCTCTTTCCCTTGAGGCTTAGCCCAGAGTTTTATTTTCTTAAAACGTTCAAATGAGCTTCAGGTTTTGTGATGTGGCCAAATACCATGATCTGTATTTCTCTGTTTTAACAAAACCAAATTTTTTTCCACTCCCTATAGCTCTTACCATTCCTCAAGACAACCAGATGTATTTCTATCCATCAACTAGCAAATGGTAAACTTTGATTCCGTCTCCCTGAGCACCTTCTGAGCAGTGATCTAGCTGCCTTCTCTCTTTCCTCTTCATATTTGGCAACCACGTATGTAGGGCTTCAGGCAGACACTCCTCAGAAGCCAGTACCTATAAGCTACTCGGGTCCTTTACTGCATTTGACATTGGAATACAAGTAGCAAAGATCAACTCCCATGACATGGTAGCTCCTCACCCTGCTAACTTTCCAAAAGAAGCCAAAATCTTCTCCTTCACCCGTGAGGGCACCTTTGCATTTACCTACAGAAACTCAAAAGTTTGGATTAAATGATCCTGTATAGTTGGTTTTGCTGCCTTTCTTCACTCTGTATAGAATGCTCTCGTACATAAACAGAGGTGTACAAACTGTACACCCTAGTAGGGAGGAGCATCTTTACTCCTGGCGGGCTACAGCCTGAGATTAGTGAGATTAAGGTGAGATCAAGCAGCAGTAGGAACCGTAGCAGAGCTATAATCTGAGCTATAGAGAACTGGAGTCGAAAGCTGAGTAATAAACCAGTTTATCTGAGCTGCTCCATAAAATAGCTGCTACTGCGACACACATGCAGCCTAATGGCACTTGAAGAGGTTAATACACCTGGAAAGTGAGTTTTCGGATTAAATCCTTTTCCTCTTGGCCTCAACATAAGGCAGCGCTCTATTAGACTTGACCTTTCTTAATGTGAATTAGCAGCTCAGTGGAACAGGATCCAGAGCTCAGGGTCCCTTCCCTCCTCACATCCATGCATTAATGTAACAAAAGCAAAAAGGTGTCAGCAAGGCTAAGAATAACCGAACAGATCTTCGGCCAATTTGGAATAAAATATCGGACCCTCCAGAACTGGAAGTAACTTGGTTACTTCTAAACTTTAGGTAAGGCAGGCTTTTTAATTCACCCCCCTCCAAACCGCAAAAAAAAAAAAAAAAAAAAAAAAAAAATAAAAATGGACAAATTCAGGTACTGCATTTAAAATAAAAACTAAATAAAATAAAATTAAATTAGTTAGTTCATCATTTTGGTAGGACAAACAAAGAGAGAATGCCAAATTATCTCTCTAGAATGTAAATTACCTTTTCCCTCCTGAAACCGATTTTTTTTGACAAATTGAACATAATAAAGTACCCCGTGCCCCATTTCCACTGGTGCCCTGGTAGGTTTCCTCACCCATTCCCCTTGCTCAAAACGTTTCATCAATCTTGTCACCCTGGTCCTACCCTGTCTCGTAAGGTAATGGATGGAGCCCAGCTAGACATGAAGATGTGCCATCCAGGAAACCAGACCAAAACTTCTATGTTTAAAACCGTGTTTGAAGAGAGCACAGGATGACAGGGAGGAGGGAGAGAGGGCAGGGGATGTTTTTTCCTTCCCCCACTGCTTTCCTTCCCCCCTTCTTCTCACAGGCGCTTGCTGTTGTCCAGCAGTCCAGAGAAATAGATAAATATATATATATATATTTCTTTTTTGGTGGGGGATGGGAAGGAGGAATGATAACCAGATCCTCAGGGCACATCTGTCTTTGGGTCCTCATGGGTGTCCCTCAGCTGCACGAAGAGGGGAGAGCGAGAGGAAAGGGGTGGGGGGGTGGGTTGGGGGGGAGCTGGTATCCAACTTCAACTTTCTAGAGATGGAGTTATTTTAAGCAATATCTTTGAAACAAAAAAACATGTGTTCTCCGTTCTGCAACGCGCCGGGCAAGGCTGAAACACCGGGCTGGGTTGCCCGGGGTCGCAGACCCCCGCCAAAAAAAACAAAGAGCTCTGAGGTGGGTCTGAGGCAAAGCTGGTCACCAGTGAGGAGCGGTGACGCGGCCAAGCCCAGAGGAGCGTGCCCCGGTTGGCAAACAGGGACCGCAGTGTTGACTGCCCCTCCGGTATTTCCCTGCTCCCAGCAAATGTTCCATGATGCCTGGATGAAGGATGGGGGCTTGGCGGACTGGGCACGAGCTCTTCTCGCCCGCCTTTTGGGCTGGAATCTGCTTTGATTTGTTGGGTTTTTTTCAGGTTTTGATCTGCCCAGGCTTGGCTGGACGCATCGCCGACCAGGGGAGTGGTGACACATCGCACCCCGGCTCTGTTGTCCTGCTGGACTTTGGGGGCCACCAGCCGTTGTGGGGCCAAGCCCAGTCCCACACCGCTTCCCCGGTTGGCAGTTCACGCCGTCGCACCTCGGTGCCTCTTCTGCACCTACAAAACCCAACTTTCACACACCCTCAAACTACGGGTCAACACCGAGCGCAGGTCTGGATGGTAACCTCCTCAAGGGCTAAATGTTTTCAGACAGGGAAACGTCGGTTCGATCGCATCCCCGAAATCCGGGTGTTATTTTTAATTGGGTTTTAAAAGCCATCTCAGCCCGGAGAGGAATTAAGCTCCATTTTCAAAGAGAAACAAATCAGCTGCTTTTCTGAGAAAGGACCAAATACTTCCCCCACTCGAAGCTGTCACACGGGTTTTTTTGGACCGGGTGGAAAGTAACACTCTTCACCGAGCACCTTACGAGGAAAAAGTGGTGTAAAAGGAGGATGACTCCTGTCTGCCAGTGTGTTTTGGATTGTGCTCCCATGATGCTGAAGCTCTTGGGACTCGGGGATGCATATGAGATGTTGGCGGAGGCCCAAGGAAATTCTAGAGGTGGGGACAGGATGAGGGCAAGGGTTTTAAATTGGAAGAGGAGAGATTTAGATTAGACACCAGAAAGAAATTCTTTGCTGTGAGGGTGGTGGGACACTGGAAGAGGTTGCCCAGAGAAGCTGTGGCTGCCCCATCCCTGGAGGGGTTCAAGGCCAGGCTGGATGAGGTTTTGAGCAACCTGGTCTGGTGGGAGGTGTCCCTGCCCAGGGCAGGGGGGTTGGAACTCGATGGTCTTTAAGATCCCTTCCAACCCAAATGATTCTATGATTCCAATGGCCTTCTTTTCCTTCCTGACTGCATTCTTGGGACACACAATGACATTTTCATGGATTAAGGGAAAAGTCAGGCAGAAAAGAGAAGCCCTATGGTTTTTGGTATATCTTAAGCTATAGTTCTCCCAGTTTTGCACCGAGCGTGCAGATGCTACAGCATTTAAGCTTGGTGGGACTTCTTATGGTAAGGGCGCTTGCATTCGTGAAAATATGCAGGTGGAGGAATAAGGCTTTGCTCACATGCCTTTTGTTCACTAAATGATTATTTTCTGTCTGAATTTGCTGAGTGCCCACGACTCAGAGTCAGTGGGGAGCAGAGGGTACTCAGCATTCCTGAGAATTAGCCCCAGGATGTATAAGTATTGCTTTAAGTCTCCTTAGCATTTTACAGATTTGGCTGATTTTCAAGATCTTTAAAGCATGACACCGTACATTTGTCCGACTTTTTTTTTTTCCTTTCGTGTGGGTGTATGCCCATGGTGGGAGTGCTGCTAGAGGAATTTACCTCAAAAGCAATCTTTAAATCCGGCCTCTTGTTTTCCCAGGGGTATTTGTTTACATAAAAGGCTTTGTTATGGCAGCAAGCACTAATGTGTTTGAAAACCTGTCACATAGTAATTAATTTATCCTCGTTGCACCAAGCTGTTAGATAGGTTAGCTTTTTCCCCATATTACAGGAAGAGAAGTGAGGAACAGAAATTAACCCATGAGGAGTCTAAGGAGACTGTAGGGGAGCCGGAAAATGAACACACCACTCCAGATTTAACTGGCTAATGCCTTAACCACATGAATATCCTTTCTAAGGTTTTATTTGCTGCCATATCCTTTTTTCTGCTTGATCACTTAGGGTAAAATGACCTGTCCCTAGATAACATTTTATATGCTGGAACTAAAAATAAGCATTCTCTTCTCCTACTCTTAAACTGTAGCGTTGTAAGCATACAACATGGGAACTTAGGTGAAAAAAAACCTACGAGGGATCAAGAGGAAAAACAGATGAAGGGCAAGTGTGGGAGAAGAAGGCAGCAGCTATCAAGAGAAAGAACCTTTGAAAGTGTCTGCAAGGGATCAGCTCCAAATACTTCTCACTGTTCAAGACTTTTCTTGCCGTTTCTCTCCGTGCTCTTCGGAGAAATAAACATGGGATTGAAGAGCATTTGTATTAATCCTCACACGTGATGCACGTACGTGCAGAGATTTACCGTGTTATTTCTTCAACACAAATTCAACCACCTAGTTGGAGAGACATGGTGCAAAAAATGCAGGAAAACAATCGTATCTTCTTCATTCACTTTGTTAAGTTTTTGTCTTTGCCTGAAAATACGGCTTTGCTATAGTTTTCAAGTGACCGTAGAGCTGATGAAAGCCTGGGGCTGGTGGTTTCTCTGTAGTCTTTGTAAGTATGAGGAACACAAGATTCTTCATACGCCCTACTGTCACCTCAGGCTAGTTTTGCAACCATTTTGCAGTGCCAATCCCTGACCTTCCAAGTCTCCCAGTTCCTGGTTGAAGATTCACTCGGCTGGCTCCTGTCTCCCAGTCCCTCATCGTAGGGCTGGAACTTCACTGAGCATCACGTCGCAACTGCTCTCTGGCTCCAGGACCCTTTTATACTGGATGGAGCCAACTGGCCTGCCAATCTGGGACCTGGGTTTCCAAATAAAAGGTGGCTCATCTACTGAGACTGTGTCCCTCTGACTCTGCCATCTTAGTCTTTTCCAAGGAATCTGTGTGGAGAAAAACCCCTTCAGTGCAGGATGCCTCGAGCCATGGCAAGAAAACCCTGCCCTACCCCTCTGTTTCTGTTCTGCTTTCATTTTGCAGGAACCTGGGTAGTGTTTAGGTGTTTAGTTAAGCATTGCTCATTGCCAGTACCCGCTATTGTGAAATCAGAGCTGCACAGAAGAGTGTATGCAAGCTGGAGCAACCTTCTTTAGAAAAATTAGAGTCCCAAATACCTTTGGGTCTTGAGGGAAAACCCGTAACATAGCTTAGAGCAAGGGTTCCCAAAAGCACTTGGCTATGGTATTAAAAGAGGCAGGCTGAGGGAGCTGGGATTGTTCAGCCTGGAGAAGAGAAGGCTCCGGGGAGACCTTATAACAGCCTTCCAATATCTTCAGGGAGCTCCAGGAGAGCTGGGGAGGGACTCTGTCAGGAAGTGCAGTGACAGGACAAGGGGCAATGGTTTTAAATTGGAAGAGGGG
>JAOTQQ010000001.1:75969520-75980726 GCA_026546715.1 Gallinago undulata | reverse complement strand
GGGTTCAAGGCCAGGCTGGATGGGGCTTGGAGCAACCTGGTCTGGTGGGAGGTGTCCCTGCCCAGGGCAGAGGGGTTAATTTCCCTTCTGACTCTAACCACTCTATGATTGTATGATATGCATGAGCACAGGAGGCATGTGGCTGCTCACAGCATAAAAACTCACCACCTCGTTGGGAACCCCAGCCCCAAAATTAATTCCCTGCCATGTGCCACACACTTACTCCTTTGTGGTTGGAGTGACTCTGGTGACTCAAGGCTTGTGCACAGCAGTCGCAGAACAACCGGTGGCATTTTGCAGTAGCGTGACTTGGGCGGAAATTTCTTACTAGTCATCTGACCGAAATAAAGCCAGGTGTTTGCTGAGATAAGATCCTGCCTGTGCCCTCCTTTGGGTTGTCTGATGGTCTTGCTGCCTTCAGATGCCAAGCATCCCCCTTTCAGCCCGTGAGTAACTGGCAGGGAACGCACCCAACCAGTAGTAGCACCTGTGCGATGCAGCCTGCTAATTGACTGCCAAAGTTTATCTTCGTGTCTGACCACCAGGTACAATACTTGCCTTCAACCGAGGGAAAAGAGCTAACTGTGGTGCTTAGAGGTTATTGCTGTGCTCCCAGCTGTGATGTCATGGCTAAGGGCAGCTACAACACATCTCCCCTTGAAGCCAAAGTGCTAATAAAAGTAGATGTAGAACTGAAATAAACCTAATTATAGCGTTCAGCCAAGCTTTTCAATAGGGATGCCTACATTCAACGTTAAATTCAAGGTAGACCTTTCTGCAGCACACAGAAAGCAAATTTGTACAAAAAATGCCTAAATTAGTATCCTTTGACAATCAGCACAAGGTTTTTTATGCACAGAAACGGTGGGAAATGCCTCACCCAGGGTCTACCGGATTCTAGGTGAACTCCTACGGCTACAAACAAGAAGTCGCTTGACTGTTGCGCGTAAATGTCCCCAAAAGTGGGAGAGATGAGCAGGCCTTGTGCTCATGCTTGGAGCTGAGCCCTTTAAAGAGGAACCAGGAATCCACACATGTGGGTCCATGGTCGTTTGGGAGGAGTCCAGTCAAAGAACCTTCCATCTCATTACAGACAAAACCCCATGAGCTGCTGTGATCTGCAAGTAATCTGAAGGAAGCAGGTAATACTGTCCTTCAGCGGGAACAGTTCATGCATAGTTAGCAGGATTGGAAAAATAGAGCATAATGAGATTTTTGTGTCTGGGTGGATAATGAATGCTTTTTTTAATGTCTACAGGGCTTTTACAGGTGAAATTTGAGCCAGCAAAGTGGCACTATGCCAAACCCAGCTCAGCTCCCCTCTCAAGTTGGCTGCAAGGCACAATCATATTCTCTGTTCCTTCTTCTCTCCCCCTTTATCTCTTAAAAGGATAATTCCTGAAAATTTACATTAACCGGCAGACTTGGGGAGGGTAGTGGGTAAGGGGGAACTTGCTTGCTTGATTTCTGGAAAGTGCTTAACTCGAGGTCTTCTGCCTCCTCTCAGGAGCTATTTAGACCTCACTTACTTGCATAAAGGGAGGTGGGAAGCCAAATATCCTAATATTCCTCGCTCTTTAATCTTTCTAAACAGGCTTCATTTAGCAGAGCATCTCCCTCCCTCCTCAGCTTCTGTTGTGAGAGGCAGAGCTCTGTGATGCAGAGCTCCCCTGACCGGCTTCTGAGCAGATGATACTGTGGTCAGAGCCAGGGATGGAAGCAGTAATGAGGAAAAAAGAGGGACTTTTTGGTTTCACAGTTTACAAACAGTCAACAGCATTTGTGGTGCTCCCTGGCGAGGTTGTGCCATGTCGTTCAGGCCTCCTGTCGGACATGCAGCCCAGGAGCAAGTTTTCTTCCGGGATGGGAGCTCAGAAGAGGCTGCAAAGTGTCATTGTGGGAGGACTTCACCCATGCGCAGATGCATCTTGTAAGCTAGGGTATGTATGGTGGTCAAGGCAGTGCTTCGGGTGCTCCTGAGGACTTGCAGGCCCTTTAAAGGACGGACCTGGCAAGTGTCTGTCTGGAGAAGGCACTGCTCTGTTCTTTGTTTCTCTGGTAGGGCTTGTGTGGTGGTGTGAAGGAGGTATTTTCTCTTTGCCAATGAGCAGAGAAGCCTCCCTAGAAAACCACCTGCTGCCAGTGTTTCACAGTGAATGTTGCCCACATTATCCCTGGCACAGCAACATAGCCGGACATTATGAAAGAAAAATAATGGCTCAGCATTTCAGCCTCAGCGGTACAATGGGTTTATTTTCACCGCGCCATGGAAGGAGCAGGAGAGGTAGGGCTGCTGAGCTCTGCTTCTGGACCTGGTCTAGTATCACAGAAAGGCTTTGTGCCATATGGATGTGCCAGCTTGACAGGAGGGGCTTGGCGCCTTCTGCTGTGCGCTGCCTTCCTTGCTGCTGGCATCCACATTCAGAGTTTTGCTCAGAGTCTCTTCAATACCTCTGCCCTTCCACTGCTTCTTCAGAGTGGTAGCCTCTCCTCGCATAGGAGGAGATAAGGGTCCACTTCTCCCGTGTCTTTCTTTAGTACCAGCAATTCCGACATTTGAAAGCCTGTGTCCCAATATTCAACCATATTCAACCTTGATTCATCTTTCTCTCTTTTACCAGGCAGTTTAAGCACCTCAAAGTCATGTTTTATGAGTTGGGTGGGCTCGTTTGTCTTTTTTTCTTCTTGGAACATCACTATAAATGGGACACAGAAGACAGCTGATTGGAGACTGATTCAATGCCAGGAACATGAGCTGAACTTCTACCTCGGGTCAAAAAGTGAAAATGACTAAGTTACGTTCATCTTAGCTCTTAGTAGGTTTGCGTTAGTCAGAGAAATTAAACCAGTTGGTAACCTCTGTGTAGGAAAGCTGCAGGCTCTAAATACCACAAGAAAGCTTCTCATGCATTGGCAAGGTTGTGTGTATCTCTGTACGCAAACTATCCCCGGACTTTGACTAACTCTGACTTCAGCTGCTAATCCTTCACTTTCCTGTCCTAACTTATAAAAATCAGGCAATCCTCATGCATGTCCAGCTGTGGGTGGGATGCTGTCTTTGTGGTCTGAAAGCCAGTCAATTTGCTGTCTTGATATGGAAGACATTTGACATCAGTGAAAACTCTCTTTCCGGATCATCTGCCTAGTCCAGGAAGAAGAAATAATATTTGAGCCAGATTCCCCCAGACAAGAAGAACAGCTCAGAAGTCATTACCTTCTGAACTGACTTATAAGAAGTTTTTATTTATCCTCATTTGGCTTTGACCCCTGTGTCTCCCTACTTACATCATATGTTTTGGCTTGTTGGGGTGGTTTTTTTCATTTCCAGAGTAACCAAGAGATATAGAATAAATAAAGGAGCCAGACAAACAGAAGTATGTGCTAACCTATTGACTCACCATTTCAAGAAATCAATGGGGGATTTAGAAACCAGAGATGGAAAAGCCCTATTAAGTGATCTTATCTATCCCACTCCCAAAGCAGGTTCAAGTATGGGACATTATTAGCCAAGCTACTTTTCAGTTCCAGTCTCCTAAGTGAGTCAATTGTATCTACATCAGATAGTACTAGAGGAGAACAGTCTAATAACCTAAAAGCCAAAACATTTCCTTGGTTCTCCAGAGCCCTTTTTAACTAAGTTCAGCTGACAAGATGGCTGTGGGTCATGAACGCTGCCCTTGTAAGTAGGTGTCACCCTAAACAGTGATAAGAGTGACAGTTATTAGTGGTAAGTTTTACAGATAACTGGCTGACTAACAAAAAAAAAAAAAAAACCCCAAAAGACAATGAAGTCAGAAATGGTTTGAAAGGAGAAGTGAGTAAGACACAAACAGAACTTGATGGCTGAGCAAAAGCCAAATATGATGCTAAGAGGATTTGTTTATTTCACGCCAATTAACCTTTGGGTTAAACCAATCAGCAATTGCATTCATAGAAACTTCACAGCAAGGAAGACTGGCACTAGGAAAACAATTCTGGCTCCAAGGTCTAGGGGTATTCAGCTCAGTAGCTTTGTCCACATTGTTCTCATTGTGTTTTTTTTTCCATTCCTGTTTTTTGCCAACATGATCCAGGCTTTTCTATTTGACATCATTTTATTTCACATGAATTTAGAGATGTTGAAAGATGCTGGCTTTTCTGTCTTAGATGCTGGCTTCTCTTTCTACCTAGGAGCTCGGCAGCAGCTCAGTAAGCTTCCCTGGGCACTTCTACCAGAACCTCCCAGTCCTGAGCACAGAACTCGTTGCCCATCTCTTTCATTCTCAACTCAAAGCAAACACTTCACAGATCTTTAGATTTTAAGTCCCTAAAATGATCATTCTGAACTTTTGTTCTTGTCACCTGCAATGTAGTATATGACATTACAGATAGGATATGACAAGTAACAACGCTACCCTTGGGATTTTTCTATCCCTTTCTCCACTCTCCATCCCAGTCAGCAACAACAACAGTTATAATGTTGTGTAGTAGTGTAATATAAACACCACCAAGACTCATAGAATCATAGAATGGTTAGAGTTGGAAGGGACCTTAAAGATCATTGAGTTCCAAACCCCTGCCATGGGCAGGAACACCTCCTACCAGACCAGGTTGCTCCAAGCCCCATCCAGCCTGGCCTTGAACCCCTCCAGGGATGGGGCAGCCACAGCTTCTCTGGGCAACCTGTTCCAGTGTCTCACCACCCTCACAGTAAGGAAACTTAATATAAACTTAATTGATCGTTAAACTAGATCACTACCAACTGCAGATGAGCTTCATTTTATTGCTGATAATAAGGCAACTATGAGGTAAACCAGGGATGGAGACCCGACCAGGTTTTCATTTACATATCTCCAGGAAGATTAAAGCCTGTTAGACTGACAGCTTAGTCCAACAGCAAACATAGAGGGAATGTCAGAGAAGCCTATGTTGGCCCTTCAAAGGAGGATGATAGTCCCTGAAGGAAACCTTGAAGGGTTGTCTGATTTCACCAGGTGATAATAAGGTAAATGAATGAGAAATGGGGGCTCTTTGAAAGTCAGAGATCATCTACAATCAAAAATGTTGTAAGCCTACTTAGGCCTTCTAAGCATCTGTGGCTCTGGGTGGCCTTTTAAGCTCACACATGGAAGGCAATTGACATAAAAAGGTCCTTTGGCAGAAAAAAATTAAAAAAATAAAAATTTTAATCACATGGGAACACCAGAAGGGTTGTTGTACACGTAATGCTTACCTGCTCGAAAAGCACATTTGTGAAACTCCCCTGTTTCTTTTAAGACCTTACTTTCAAGACCTGTGTGATTTGTCATTCTAGTATTTCTTACCAGCTACACATCAGTGTAACTCTCCTGACTTCAACAAAACAAAACATCCCAAAATCTTTCAACATAAAGATTAGAGTAGCCTAAATCAGGAGTAGGCCTAGTTCTGATGGACATCCAGATTAGGCTGTAGGGCATTTAGTTTAGACCTCCACTGAAATGAAGAAAAGTGGTCTTGGTTTTAAGGGATGAGGGGAAAAACAGAACAATATTCACTGACTCTGTAATTTCCAAATACTTGTTTTCTTGTTTATGCCAAGCAAAAATTATATCACCTACAGTATTCTTTTGCCATCCGTTGGTTTTCTTCTCACTCCTAGACAGATACTACTTAAATTCTTTCTCATTCTCCTATTTAGTTTTGTCTTCTAGCTGGAAATAGTTGCATCCTGAAAATATAGCTTTGCTTAAAATATATATATATATATATATAAAGTGCATACTTAAAGGCACAAACCACTGACATGCACAAATGTGCTACGAATCCAAATATATGGCATTCCCTACTGTCAGAACACGGGAATAAGAAGGTATTTTGCTGGTAACTGGCTGTCATGCACAATTTCCAATTTTGCACCGAAGTGAGAAGTAATTGTCACTGATTTGCTTCTGAGTACGGTGGTGGAGAAAAAAACGCTGCATGGCATAGGTTTTTGTGTGATATACTGCACACTTTGATGATGGCAAATTG
Organism: Gallinago undulata; assembly: GCA_026546715.1. NCBI lineage: Eukaryota > Metazoa > Chordata > Aves > Charadriiformes > Scolopacidae > Gallinago > Gallinago undulata. The sequence goes on along the minus strand of JAOTQQ010000001.1, from coordinate 75,974,735 downwards.
CAGAGAATGTCACACACCCAATATAATCAGGTATATTAAGCCCTGATAAAGGATCTCCTAGGGAGCAAACCATCTCCAGGGTAGAATTACAGTCTGATACGCTGCTGAGTGGGTTTTATTATTAAAAATACATGGTAAATTATAGGCTCCATATGCTCTTGATTTCACTGATTTTAAAAATAGAAAGTGAAAGCTCCCAGCTGGGGGCACAGCTGCTGCTAAATGCTAGTAGAAATCATAGCCAGGAGTGTCAGTTGTAAATACAGCAGCCTGCAACTGAAGCGGTGGGAGAGTTTTGTTTCTCCTTAGTCTGCAGCTGGATCTTGGGCAGGGGGGGGGAGCCTTCCCCAACGCCTGAAGGGTCAACTGTCTGTGCTCTGAAGCAGATGCAGACATGTTTAGCTGCAAGGTTCTCAAATATTGACAGTACTTAGCCAACGCTGTACTTCCAGGAACCTGTTGTTATTGTTGCTATCTTTCAAAATCGTTCAAGTTTGAGGCACATATAAAAGTCAGGATGGAGCTGGACTGCAGGCTTCGTGACACCGTGTGCTGGGGTGAAGAGGAAGGCCAGCTATTGAGGATAGTTGAGGGCAAGCTTAATGATCTACAGACACAGTGAAGGGAGGAAGCGAAGAGAGGAATGGAAATGAGTCACCACAAGAAGTTCATACCACGTGGCTGTGTTGTGTCTTTTGTGCAAGCACCAACATTTTCCCCAGTAATCTCCTGCTGCCTTCTAGATGGAAGGTTCTGTGGGAAGGAGACTGTCGTGTGTGAGCTATCGGGAGGGACAGCTGTAGAGATCAAGCATCTCCTCTTCCAGAAGAGAATAGCTTGCCTTGAGTCATCGTTGCCAGTGTGACAGCATAAAAACCTTCTCTGCTTGTTTGTGCTTTATTGGGGTTGTTTAAAACGCACCTACTTGTAAAATCCTATAAATATAAGATTCAGCTTCTTTCCAGCCTTCTGTACAAAGTGGAAGGGTTTTGTATAAACGGACTTTAAAATGCAAACGTAAACAGTCCTTTTGCCTCTTCCCTTTTAAAGGAAAAAAAAGAACGAAACTGTGAAAAGTGCTTTTTAGCCTGTTGGTGAGGCTCTGTGCAGGGTCTGTGTAACGAGAGACTCCAAAGAGAACAGTCTCCACACAGCTGCTGCCTCTTGATCTTTTAATGTCTGCAGTGCTTCTGACTTGTTCAGCAGGGAAAATAAGTAATGCTATCTTGTTTAATCATGCTGTCTCCTACCTTGCTTAGCATTTAGTAACTGGCCTGGACCACCTAACTTGAAGACCTGCTTTAAAGGCAACTCTTTGATGGCAAGAAACCCTCGGTTGGGAATTTTTGAAACAAGAGCACCCTCTAATGGAAACGAGAAGGAAGGAGCGGTCACAGGCAGCTACAACAAGGAACATAACATTTTCTCTTCTCCGAGTATGTGTGCTAAACCTTATGCAAGAATCAGCTTCTCTCCTGTTCTCAAAGGAAAAGTTAGATACTCATCCCTTTTTAATGTAAAGCAGAAGAAAAGAAAAAAAAAATCACTGCAGATCACAGCTTACAAAAAATAACCGCTTTCTCCTCAGAATTCAAAAACACTTCACCAACCTGAAAGGTTAAATAGCATCTTCTGGTCCCAGCTGGAAGCTAGCACAGGACTTCTGGCTGCTGGGGAGGCACCGTCAGATGTACAAGCTGACCTTCAGGTAGCATCTGTTCAGGTTAGCTACTTTTCTTGCTGCAAACTGCATCAGCAGCAAATTGGCATCTCCTGAGCTGCTGCGGGTGCTCTAAGGGAGCAATAGTTGGCATGGCAGGACACAGCAATTGCTCCTCTCTGCACCCTTATTCTTGCACAATCACTCTAAAGGGTTCTTTCATATGAACTTTCGGAGGTGCTCAGTGTGAGCTGCAATCAAATTCCTCAGGCTATGCTTGCAAGCCTTCACAGATGGTGAAAAGCAAATCAGAAAGGCTACGTCACACAACTAGGAGTGACATAGTAAAATCACTTCCAGTGATTTTATTGCCTTCCCCTACGAGCTAGATCTCTGCTGAGTCTCATAGATAAAAAAGAATGACGGTGACCCTGAAGAGAAATAAATTCCAGGAGTTTTGATGAAGCTTCTTTGCTTGGACTTGCTCTTGCTCACCCTCTGTTCCATCCTGTGCTTACAGGAGAGTAAGGACTGGGAGAAATGAGTTTGTCACCTGGGCCCTGATCTGTATGTTCTTAGGGTATCAGAGAACTTTCGAAGGGTGCTACTGGAGGCGCTTGCCATTCACTCATCTGCCAATTTTATTTTGCCCTGAGCGCCCACACGGGCCCGTGTGATACAAAGGATGTGCAAGCCCTACGAAGCCACATCAAAGAGAAGAAGGTGCGCTGTGTCCCGGCACGCCGGCTGCACCTACTGAACGAAACATGCTCAAGCATTTCCTGAGAAAGCCTGGTGAGTCAAATCAGGCCAGTCGCACATCCCAGCTGCTGTGTGCATCTTCTGTTTTTCTTCTCTTCCTGGTCAATAAAAGACCTAACACCGATTGCCTCAGTTTCCAAAATTGCGTGCGTAAATCAGCGCCTATGTCTGTATCACAGCACCCACGTGGAAGCTGACGTAGTATTGTAGTTAAGGCTGCAAAAACAGGTTTTTTTGCTCCAAGTCCAGTGTTTTCCCTTGCTCCTGAGTTTCTGAAAGGTTCTACTTTCTAGGTTGAAATTTTCCATCACTGAGCTCAGCCAATGGCTTCTGGGAGAAAGTAAGTAAGTCGGAGGAAAATCCATTCGACCATTCTGTGAAAGTGGAAAACAAAACAAAACTTCTCTGGAAAATTATTTAGAAATATGTTAGCTTGCACATCCAGTGAGGAAAACAGGCGCAGAAAACACAGCTGTGCTTCGATTAGGAAGCTGATTAGAAGGTTTTAAGGACGTTTCCCCTTTCACTTTCACTAGGTTTACCCTGACGTAGCTTTCCTGATGTCACTGTTGTACTGATTTAGGTGACAAGGGAGTTAGATATTATTTCACCGCGACATTAGGGTTATCTTTTGGCATGTCCTGTGACTGCGAATGTTTTGTTATTTAGAGGAATGCGGGTATCATCACTGCGTAAGCAACACGTACAGTCCCTACCCTTTGGCCCGTGCCACGGGGCCTAGGAGCTGCCCCGTTTTGTGAGACCACAGATCTGCTGAACAAACTGTCCCACAGCAAGTGCCATTCAAAACCTGGAAACCCAGAGAAGGCATGAGAAACAAAAAAAAATAACAAATTAGCTCCTCTTGTGTGAATTACATCTCATGCAGAGCTCTCACACACGATTATGATCAAGTAAATATTATTTGGTACGTAGTAGACTTTTTGTGCATGTGCTTATGTCATCATTTGGTAATGGAGGACACAAGAGGGACATATTATTATTCCATAGGAATATCTATTTCATTCACATTTCTACAAATCTCCATAACAGGCATACACATCCCCTTCTTTTTATCTGTATCTCACCCTGAGCAAGATTCTAATATTCAGATATTAGAGTAATATCTCCCTGTACATAAGGGATGAGTTTCCCACACTTCTGTTTTGATCGTGGTGCCTCTCGCTTTACCCACCAAATGAGGCCAGCGAGTGGCCATGGTGTAGTCATTTACTGCGGTGGACACCATGGATCAGGTCTCCAGTGAAACTTCACCGGGCAACGCTGATGAATTGCATCAGCTGGAAGTCTGGCTTGCTGGTGTATTTGGGAACTGTGGTGACGGAGGTGACTAATGTGTTGCAGTGTTTCTCAAGCTTTGAGGCTGAACATCCTGAGGAAACTCTGATCTCAGAGCAAACCTGAAGGAAGCGTCTTGTGTATGTTGTGGGAGAGGAAAGCTAGGAGGATGGATGAGAAGGAAAGGATTTTTAGGGGATTTCTAATGCTCAAGACTTGGCAGAACCAGATCTTGGGACGAGCTCACATTAATAAACAGAGCTTGTTTTGCTGAGTCTAGAGAAAAACTGACTTAGTGAGAAAGAAATGAAAAAGCTCTTGTGTTATAAGTTTTAAGATGTGCTAGAAGTTTTCATAAAGAGAAGGAAAAAAAAAAAAAGGAAAAAAAAACAGGCAAAAGTTCATATTTCCACATCTCTTTGTTTCTGCCTTTTGTCTTCTAGTCCTTAAACAAATGAGTTTTTTTTTCCAAAGAAGGCATTTAGTGTTTACATCTTTGGACAATAAATTGTTTCATGAAATCAGTCTGTGGAGCTAACCCTTACCACGGGGGGCCTGGGCCAGAGCCTTTGGCAGGGCTGAGCTCTCTTATCCTATGGACAAAGGGTGGGCTGAGGCATTTCTGAAACTCCTTCCTGCTGCATTCAGCTGCTTCGGAGTGATCAGCGTGGTCAGTTCCACGCGACGGGGAGACAGGGGGCATAAAGCACAAGCTTTTGATTTGCCTGGGCCAGAGGTATCGCTTGGGCCAGTGAACACGAATGAGACAAACAGATTTTACAGGCAGCCATCACGCACCCCTTTAAGAACATCACCCAACTTACCTCCCAAGAATTTCAAGCCTGGAAATGTCAGGAAATTCCATAAGTCAGGAGAATGACAATATGATATGATGGAAAAGACGTGGAGGGCAAGCTTCGACGTGGCCGAGCCCATTAACTACTCATAGTAGCCACTACAAGTGGCTTCGAGTGTAACTGTTTGCCCCCTGACTTGTGTGAGCAAGGTGTCACGAATGTTGAGGGGAAGAGTGGGGGAAATAAAGCCACTCTCACGTATTGCCATCACGCACAGGCGTTTGTATCCAGAAAGCTTAACCATGGGAGCCCTCCTGTGGTAGTTCTTTAGAAGTATGTTTCTCCCCAGCATAAAGCAGTCACCAGAAATGTGTTGAAGTCTGAGGAGACAGCAACACTGTCCTATCAGAAACCTGTATCTGTGTGCAGTGGGTGTGAGTGTGCATGTTGTGGTGGTGTGCTCTCCCTCTTCCCCCCCTGGCTCCTGCTCCTGCTCGGGCCTTGGCCACCATGGCCATCACACCAGCAGCTGTGGTCACTTGTATCCGGACTTTGGGGGGTGGCTGGCAGCACAGTCAAAATACTGTCTGGAGTGGGGACCTAGAAATGTTATTCCCATGAGAATATGGCTATAGGTCAATTATCTCACTGTATAGATGGTGGGCAGCCCCAGGGCCCTCTGAGCTCTCCTGTACGG
>JAOTQQ010000001.1:75944782-75959304 GCA_026546715.1 Gallinago undulata | reverse complement strand
CTGCTCCATGATCTTGCCAGGCACAGAGGTGAGACTGACTGGCCTGTAGTTCCCTGAGTCTTCTTTGTTTCCTTTTTCGAATATTGGAGTTATGTTCCCCTTTTTCCAGTCTGCGGGGACTTTGCTGGATTGCCACGATTTCTCAAATATGGTGGAAAGGGGCTTAGCAACTTAGCAACAAAGATGTGAAATGTCTTCCATATAAAGAAAAATGTACAAATTCTACAAAGTTTTTTCCAACAAAATGCAACAAAAATATTTGGCTAAGAAATTTTAATCCTGGAACAAATGTTTCACAAGTTCCCATATGATCAGACAGGTCACCATGAGCTAGTAGTCACTGTGTTCACCTGCAATCCATTCTCATCTGCTAAATACTTCTTAGTATTTACAATGAGGTATTTATTTGCAATACCATACAGGAATTACAGAGAACAGCACATCCAATCCCACAAGCAAAAAAAAAAAAAAAAAAGAAAAAGAAAAAGGGACAATTAACAAGCAGCCACTCCTGAAGCAACATTGGAATTACATCTATTTCAGCACAAAAAACTTAGTGATTAGGTGGTTCCTACTCTGAACTTTACTTCACTGTCTTTTGGGGAAGAGGATGGAAGGATGATGGAAGGAGGATAAAAGGAGTCAGCCACAAACTTTAAGTTTATATGGAGCAGTTATTCAATAGAAATATAAAATGGAGCAACTGTGTCTGTGTAGAGTGCTCGATAGAAAGCCTGGTGTCATCCGCAACCTTGCTAAGGATACATTCAATCCCCCTCTCTATGTCATTGATGAAGATATTAAATAATATCGGTCCCAGTACAGACATTTGAAGGGCACCCCTCGTTACTGGTTTCCACTAGGACGTTGAGCTATTCACTCTAACTCTTTGGATGTGGCCAATTCTTCAACCACCTCACAGTCCATCCATCACACCCATGTCTCTCCAACTTAGAGGTAAGAATGTTGTGGGGATTCAAATCAGAGGTCTTACAGAAATCTAAAGATCTTCCCTTGTCCACTGATGCAATCACTCTGCTGTAGAAGGCCACTAGATTAGTTAGGCATAATTTTCCCCTGGCAAAGCCATGGTGGCTGTTGCTAACCACCTGCCTATTTCTGTATATTTCAACATATCTTCCAGGAGGATCTGCCCCATGATCTTACTGGGCATGGAGGTGAGTTTGACTATGCTGAACCTCATCTCCTTACTATGTACCTACATTAACTGAGATTCCTAGATGATGTCAGTTGGGTATTAGCTTTGCCCAAGCTTCCTTAACCTCCAATATCAGAGGAAGCCAGCGTGGCCTGGCTCTGGTCCCTGTAGTGCCACATCAGTCACTAACTGGCCTGTGGTATTCCTAAATTAAATGTGGTTTGAGCTCCAAGGTTGAGTGTTTCTTTGCTTGAAGTCTTTTGCATCCTACAAATGGTCATTGCCATGGAGACAAGCTTCAGAGCAGGTAAGACTGCAGCAGGGGAAGGGATCTGCAGCAAGAAAAGGCTGACAAGAAGCTCTTATGGTAGCTTTTTGAAGCTGGGATAAGCCCTCTGCTTGTAGTGGGGCTGTCAGCTGGTGGGTGGTGCTGCTGAGAGGGCTTGGGTGGAGCCACCACCACTCCCAATTGATGAAGCCACCAGGTGATAAGAAGCCTCAGGGAGAGGAGGGACTGCCCACAGAGTGAGCACCCAGTGTTGGTGTGTGTGTCACAGCAGGTGCCTCAGGAGGCTCCAGTCTGTACTGCAGGGCACTGAGTATCTACCAGTATACAAGGTAAGTTCAAGCCCTCTAACTGGTCAGAGGACTAGGGGGCTTATCCCAACTGACCCTTGAATTGCAAGGTGTCAGTTGGTTGGAGAGACATGGCCATGGTGGCTACCAGGTGGAAGGCTGTTGTTAGAAAAGCTGTGGGCACCTACACAGAGGCCCCACACAAATGTGTGGGTGTCCAGGCCTCTGGCTGCAGAGAGTGCTGGAGCCTGGCCCTGGCGATGGAGGGCAGTGGGGACAAGGTCTGTGTTAGATGGGAATGGGCCAATGACCAGCTCAGCCTGGTGGCCCAGCCGAAGGATGAAGCGGAGAGGTTGAGGAGTATCAGGGAGTGCGAGAGAGAGCTTGACTGGTGGGCCCACTCCCTGAGAGCAAGGGAACAGGTTGAGACCCCATGTAAATCAGAGGACCCCCCTCCCCTCTTGTCACCAAACAATAGGTGGAGGTCTCAGAGAAGGGGAGGGGAATGGAAACAGGTCCCTGCTCAGGGAAGCAGATGAGTCTCCTCCTGCCCCCCCAACCTTACCAGTTGCCCCTGAAGAACAGGTAAGGGGGTCCTACAGGAGGAACTGGCTGTTGGAGAGGAGGACAGTATACCCGGGCTGGAGAAGTCAGAAAGAACAAGCCACCACAGACCTGGCATCACTACTAGCTCCACAGGGAAAAGGAGAAGGGTCATTTTTGTGGGTGACTCTCTAGTGAAGGGGGCAGAGGGACCAATATGCTGCCCTGACCCACTTCATGGGGAAGTCTGCTGCCTCCCTGGGGCACAGGCCAGGGGTATGATGGACAAACTTCCAGCCCTAGTAAACCCCTCTGATTATTACCCCCTGTTAGTATTTCATGTGCGTAGTGAAGAAGTGGGTAGAAGGAAGCCAAAATCAATTAAAAGAGATTTTTAGAGCCTTGGGATGGCTGCTTAAGGGATCAGGAATGCAAGTTGTGTTCTCCTCTATCCTTTCAGTGACAACCATAAATAAAGAAAATAATATGAAGCAGCAACTTCGTGGCTCTGGGACTGGTGTTATGGGTAGGGCTTTGGGTTTTTTGAACATAGGCAACTAGATGAGACACCTGGCCTGCTGGTGGCCGGTGGGATGCACCTGTCCCAGAAGGGGAAAAGAATTTTGGGGCAGGAGTTAGCAAGACTCATTAACAGGGCTTTAAACTAGATATGAGGGGGGAAGGGGACATAACTGGGCTTGTCAGGATTAAACCCAAGGGTAGCATGCCAGGGCTTGAGGACTCTAAAAACTGCTCCGTCGTTTCGTTTGAGAAAAAGCATAGAAATTAGAAATTTCTGCTTGCAAACAATGGGAAAAACTCTATCCTAAATGGGGAAAAGGGTACTAGGCCAGGAGTTAACAAAGCTCATGGACAGAGCTTTAAACTAGAAGTGAAGGGGAAGGGGATAAAACCAGGCCCACTGGTAATGAGCCTGGGGGTAAAGGTCCAAGGATGAGGTTGAAATTGGGAGCCCAGCTCACATGCATCTACATCAATGCACATAGCATGGGCAGCAAACAGGATGAGCTAGAAGCCATTATGCAGCAAGACAGCTGTGATGTAGTTGCCATCACCAAATGTGGTGGGATGCTGGTCACTACTGGAATGTTGCAATGAAAGGCTATAAGCTCCTCAGAAAGAATAGGCAGGGAAGGAAGGGGGTGGGGTGTGTGGCCCTGTACATTAGGGAGCATTTTACCTGCCTAGAGCTAGATTCCAGAGATGATGAAGTTGAGTGTTTATGGGTTAGGATGAAGGGGAAGGCTGATAAGGGTGATTTTGTGGTTGGTTTTTTGGTGGTTTTTATTTTTTGTGGTTGGACTCGATGATCTCAAAGGTCCCTTTCCAACCATGAATATTCTGTGTGTAAAGAAGAGGTTGTCCAGCAATGCCCAGCAAAAATACCCAAGATAAGAGTTTATCTCCCAATAGCTGTAAACTATTTGGTATCATATATTAAATATGTTAAAGTTAATATGTTAAAGTTAATTTGCAAACTTCAGGGGCTTGGCCATCTCAAAGAATATTCAGTTAGCTACCTTTTGGGTTAGTTAAAACACACAGACAAATCCTGATGAGATGTCACCTACAAGCACACGCTGGGTGCCTAGTCCTGAGCTGCACAGTTTCTTTAGCAGAAGACAGGACATTGTGTTTTTCTTAAGTGCAATGAAAACAGTAATTGATTATTTAAAAAAAAAAACCAAAAAACACACCCAAAAAACCCCAAACAGGCTCGTTAGGAGCCTCATCACTAGTAGCTAGCTGGTAATCATAACGTGAGCCACATCACATGAAGCAGTGCCTACTGCATTGCTTATTCTCTGCTCTTGCCCCTCTCAAAGCCTCTCCTGTATGGGTTGGGGCTGGAGCTGTTGCAGATGCACCCCTTTCGTGTGGTGTTGCATCTCACATCTCTGTGGAGTTTTAGGTGGGAGGCATGGGACGTAGCAGCTCTTGCTCTGAAGTTAATTCCTTGTGCTAAGGCGTTTGGAGTAGTGGCCACACCTCATTTAGCTCTGCAGTTTTTAATTTTGGTAGAAATGTTGGTGGAAAGTGATTACCTGCCTTTTTCCTGTGGTGCTCCATCTGCCTTGCTTAGGTGATTCTGGGAGAGGTCTGACCATGTCCTCTACATCTAAGTGAAGGCAGACAGAACTGCGAGTCCCTGGTCTCTCACTTCTGGATGATTATGATCACCTTTTGTAGAGGCTGTGGGAGACATTTCCTGTCTGGTATCCATTTGTGACAACACTCTTGTATCTAACATAAGAGCATCAGCTTTCTTTGGCAACTTGGTGCTCCTGCTGAGTACTAGGAGTCTCATGTTGTGTCCTAAGAGCATGTCTTTACTGAGCTGGATGCGTGCCTCTACCTTGCCTCTGGAATGAAAGACAACTTCAGAACAAAAAGACCTCTGCAGAAGAGGCACTTCAACATTCAACATAAGTACAGATACAGAGATGTATTCTCTTTGTTTTGGGGTTTGTTGTTTTTTTTTTTTCCTAGTTGACAGCACTGCCATTGTGTTGGCTCATCCAATATGATGCCTGTTTGTAATGTGAAGAGACTGTAAAAATCTCAGGCTGAACATATGGTTTTCATCATTTATTTTGTGGCTCCTTGTTCTCTCTCTTCTTGTTTTGTTTCATGTCTTGGTCTTTTTCTCTCTTTTTTTTTTTTCCCCCCCAAAGGCCATTGCTGGGCTATTAGTTAATAACAGATGTACTTGTTTATGCAGATTATCACTATTATTTAACACAGTATTTTTGTACTTCCTCAAGGTGCCAGGGCCAGGACTCTCCTTCCACTTACAGATACATTTAAGAAACAGTATCTCATCCAGTGATTCCATTTTAAGCAATTCTGAAAGGAAGAATTTCATGCTCAAATTAGACTTTCCATGACTTATTTATTTTTTTCCTGGGAATGGCAGTATGTTGTTTAGTATTTCATATATTTCAGTGATGTACAGTCTTAAGGAATTTAATTTTTCATTTCCATTTATAGGATTATTTGAATAAACACACTGATTGCCAGTGGTTGAGAAACACTGAAATGATTTTACCAAGGCAAGGATAATTGAAGCAGAGAAGTGGCTTTACATCACATTACATTCATTTAGCAGCATTTTGTTTATTCCCACCTCCTTGTTCTTTTTATTTATTTATTTTTTCCCTTGCTTGTCTGGGAGGGGATTCTCCCAGCTTTCAACAAGACTCCTTTGTGCTTGACCTAGCATTTCCATTTCATAACTACTTATCCCTTGCAAGAAGAAGGTCATTTCTGGGTACCTTTCTGACAAAACTCGTGCTGAAGCTATGTTGAAAGCAGCTGGTACTTTTTAGCTTTGGGCTCCGTGTCAGGGCTGCTTGATTAGCATCCAAGACAGATGGGCAAATGTTCACTAATGTAATTGTGTTGGTTTCACTTCCAGAGTGCTTTGCAGGTGGTTACTAAAAGGTTTGCTGCCTTTTATTTATGTTGTTCATCACTTGTGATATGAGGAGAGCCCGTGGGAGGTGTGTTGTCTAAAAGCAGAGACGTACATATCTGTCACTATAGTTTCATTACTTGTCCAGTTTCTTTCAATTAATGCTGAGGCTTGGTCTTCTCATAACAGATAGTGAAAATAACGTCTGTCACTGTTTAATGTACATCTTTTGCTGTACACCAGGCCAAAAGTGTCAAATGTTTATCTCTATTGTACCAGTTTACACTGATTTTTTTGATCTCACCGAAGACATGCAAGTAAAGAATAGTCTTTGAATTATGAGACTAATGAGTTAAAAACCCCCTTTTATCTTCAAATATGTTTCTTTCCATACTGTTTAGTAGCACAAGATCTTATTTTGTCCTCTGCTTATCTATAAACTTAACAGAGAAGCTAGTACAGTAAACAATGCAATTAATTTCCACCAAAAAAAAAGCAGTCTTTGTTTTATTGTGGTTCCAAAAGCAATCTTAGCCGTCTCCCTCTAAGAGCAAGGTTCCATACCTCGCTGCAAAAACTGGCACAGCCAGCTGTGCTAGTGACAGATGAGAGAGCTAGAAGATTAGGGACCTCTCTGGGCTGGGGCTGAGTTAACTAGACAGCCTAAGGAAGTCGTTGTCACCCTTCTCATCACTCATTGGCATTTCCCAGTTCATCCTTAGGGCCACATGATGGAGAAAGTAGTTCATTGGTGAATCTTCTGGATACACTGTGGCTACACTCCTCTATGTTGGTGTTTAAAGTGCATTAAGCCTTCTGATGTATCCTCCTTAGCTTTAGGAAGGAGTAGCTCTTCATGCCTGCACAGATAGTCACCTGCATTTACCTCTGGGTTGCAGGGGACAGGTATATGTGGCTCAGCAGTTTATCCTCACCAAAAAGTTGTTTGGGAGGTTTAAGCGTTCAGCCTTCTGATTGTGATAAAACCTAAGCAAAGAGGTCATGGTGCAGCTTGATGTACCTTACTCTGAAGAAAAAAAAAAAAAAAAAAAAACTAAATGAAAAATTAATCTCTCCAAACCAAAACGCACAAAGCAACTGTAAAATATCATAGATTTCAAGGGAGTTGTGTGTTTTGATGAACTACACAGCAGCACTATGGTCACCTCAGTGCTCTGCTGAGTGAATTTGACTGTAATTAAAATAGAGATCAAGAAAAGACAAAGAACAGAGGAAAATATTCTGTACTGTTGCTTTGCACCTTGTTCAAGGGGAGGTTCGATGCTACTGTTCTGTGCTGCTGTAATCGACTATGCCAAGTAGATGGCAGCAAAGAATCCTTCTACGGGGAAAAATAAAAAGGAGAGAGAGAGAGTCTGCCAAATCACAGCAGGGTAATGAGCTGAAACCAGAGTATAAAATAAGGCATTGGTAACTGAGAGCATCCTAGAACTGCTACAGAAGCGCATCAGACCGTGCAGTGCCATGCTGCAGGATGATCTAAATTTTCATCTAACAGAGTTAATTTCAGTTGATTAAATCTTATATGTTTGTACAGCTTTCAAAATGGAAAGGAGTTCATACGGCTTCCTCACAGCAGCTGACTAATTTCTTTTGGTTGCAGTCCTTAACAGTTTTTCACTGCAGATGCAAAATCCTGTAAACTGAATTCAAATATACTCCGAAGAGGTTTCCTGCTCTTAGGTAGACCTTGCAGCATCCTTAGAAGTATCCGTGGACCACAGGAGGAGATTATTGCTTTACAGTTGAGGAAAAAGAGGGAAGTTGCCCTGGCATGCCATTCAGGACCAATCTGATGAGCTGTGTCAGCTTCTGGAGGAGCCTTCCTCTTTTCATTAACTATAGGAGGGCCATATGGACATACAGACAGGTCTGCTCTGTCTGAAGCTACCCACTGTGGGGAAAAAAAAAAGGCTAAATCTATCATTTACTATCCCAATCGTTCCCTCTAATCATAATCTGCACTTTGCAGAAGTTTAACACAGACATGCAGACCACCACTATCTGTGTCTCTCTCCTTTCCTGAAAAGAAACAACGTACAGATTGTCTAAATGTAAATTTTTATTTATGTTATGAATAACATAGGAGGGGAGATAGGAGAGTTATTCTACTTCAGTTTTCTTATTTGTTTGTTTTCTCTTTTGTTTGGCCTTAATCCTATCAGACATAGGACACCACAATCACTTGGATAAGATATTCTCTCGACTCTTCATGTTTTACAATGTATATTAAGCATATATCAACTCTTCCTCAACTATGTATAGTTAAAGGTGACCTTGCTGTTTTCTCAGTGCTCTGTAGTGCGACAGGTATGTCTCCATAGGAAGTCAGTATGGTAAGAAGCATAAAGAAAGGCTGAATGGAGATTCAGAGATGACATTAGGTGGCTGCAGGCTAAGGCTTGGGTGACATCTTGGGTTACTACTTTTCTACTTGGAAAGATCCATTCCACAATCACATGTGGGAATGTGGATAAGAGGTGCTGTGCACCCCAGCTGGGAAAACTTTCCAAGCAAGGAGTGGAAGGGAAGAATGAATAATGTGGTTCAAGAGGACTGAGCAAACCAGAAAAAAAAAAAAAGAGAAAAAAAAATATATATTTCAAAAGAATTGTCTAATATCAATCCAGGAATAGCTTTGTTGTTTATGCATGGGGTTTTATTTTTGCATGGTTTGTATCTTAATGATGTATTGCATCATTTCAATGTCTTTTGTAATATTGGAGTATTGCTTTTCTTCACAAGATAATGAAATACAGTAGCTAATTAGTACCAAGTGAAACTTTTTTTCTGTTTAGACACTTGCATATTTATGGTGTAGTAATAATAGTAACAGCTGGTCAAATACAGTATTATTTGATTTAGAGAAGAAGATAGCTCAGTCACCATTAAGCAACAACTGCCCATAATACTTACTAAACCTCTACTGTTTTATTTCACATCGTTAGGTCATCAGCAGTGCTATTGGTCTAATGTTGTTATTGCTACAAATGAAAAATAATTAAAAAATGTAACGTTCCGGTTGACACTTCATCCTTCAAACTGCACTTTTAAAAACGTCAAATTCCCTAAAGCAGTTTTCTTCAATGACATTTTCTGTGCTCTGCAGAACAAAACCAAAGGAAAACTGGTTCCACAAACTGGTTTTCATTCCCAATATGAACAAAGACAAATTTCAAAACTTAATCTGAAAATAGAAATCCATATTTCAATCAGCTCTACTAAGAAATCTCTGCAGAGTTCTCTATTGTACAGCTAGTTCATGTAATCCCTTCTGGCTTTTTTTCTCACAGAAGAGCCACAATAAACTTACCCTTTGTAAAATGTCCTGAAACCTGCACTGGAATTTGGTATGATAAGATAGAAAATACAAGCCAGGCTCTTGGAATTTAATAGCAACCATAAACTTGCTATAAATTGCTTTAAATATCTGAAAGTTTCATCACTCTCTCCCTTTCTGCTGAGGAAATTGAAACAGCAGGGATGGCTAGGAGGATGATGGAGCTGGGTACAGAAAGCAGGCACCTTGACTTCCAGATCTTTGTGTTTCTTGATCCAGTGGCTAGAGTACAGGTAGTAAAACTAAATGGACCATGAGGAAGCTTTTCTTTAAACACAATAGCTCAAGAAATGAATAGGAAACATCTTCCAATTTAGAGAAGGTGCTTTAGAGTTAAATATATTCAGAAACGATGCATGCGCAATCTTTCCTCGTTAAAAAGATTTGTGTTCGTGGTAGTGAGCTTTTAAAACTCATGTCATGGTACTAATAACCCCTACTGGGATCCAAGGCTTTGGTGGTAAAAATAAACTGTGTTCAGCACAGTGCTGTGAAACTATTTGTTAGATGGACAAGGGGGGGGAAAAAAAGAACTGAATCAAGCAGACATTAATCTGGCATTTCAAGCAGGTCAGACAAAGCAAGGCATTTTAGTTTTATATTTTATTCATGCTGCTTCCTTCCCCTCTCCCCATCTCCACTCTAGAATATACAAATGAGTGAATCATAAGAGCTCTGCTTCCAGGCAATCTAATTCACATCAACAAGCAGAACCATTAAAAAAAAAAAAAAATTTAAATATTAATCTAGATAAGAAAACAGCCTTCCTTACTGAATCTGGAAAAATGGGGCTCCAAGCGCAGAAGATACCCCAGTCCAAGATATCAATTTTGTCTCTGAGGATGTGGCTTTTTCAAGCCTAATTTTTTCTCTTGCTGTAGATGTTTTAATTTTCGTATTCTTCTTATTATTATTTTGTCTTAATAATGACTTTGGGACAAGTTTTTTTAGTTCTGTGTTGAATTGTCTCCTTTTTCAAGCTGCCAAATCCACCACCAGGCATGATTTTAAAGTTTCAGTTCTAAAAGCCATGTCCAAGGTTTGCCTTTTGTTAGCATTTCCACTGAAATCATAGGATAATTTTTACCTTAGCTTTCCTTTGCCTGCTGGGACATACATATCCATATAGGTATGCTCTCTCTCTTGTGGAAATTCCTTTGAATTTCAGAAAGAATAATGCAAACAGGATTTTTCATGCTTTTTGCAACATGCTGGAAGTCTTCTTGCTTGGGTGCATGCACAGATTTTATTCTTGCAAAGCAGAGGTAGTTTCACTTATTTACAGCAACCTATGTTTTCAAAAAGAATTTAGACCTTGATCCAACAAACCTTTAAATCTACATGAACTTGTACCTAGCTGTCCAGTTTTAGCTAATACACCTGTAAAGGTTCACAGTTTTTGTCAAGAATAAGATGTCAGAAAAATGTCTGCAAGACTTCATGTATATTTTCAACATTTCCAAAATGCTCTGCCTTTAGTAAATACAGCTAAGAAAATAAACTTTGAGGGACTAGGTTCACACTTTGAGAGTATTTTTAGAATTTTCCTCAGCTTTAGACTATCTACAGCTTAAAGTGTTTCTTAAAAGCTGGAGTGACATAGTTGAAAATGGTGACAAAGAGAAGTATTTCTGGAAGTAAACAGTTTCAAAAATTCCTATTCTCTCATGTTCCATTTGAGGATATTTTTTTAAAAAAGCAGATTGATAATCCTGTCACACTTATGAGACTGGTCTATTTTAATATATTCATTTTCCAGAGGGAGAAACTGACATTTAAATAAAAATAAAAAAACCAAAGAGATCATAGTAAATGTAGAAAAGCCAAAAGATAACAACTTTGCCTCCCCACTCACCATATAAAAGGTTCATCTTTTGTGCTCAGGTATCATCAAAGCTGTGGTTAATGGTCAGACAAGGTATATTAGAAGCAATTCATTATGTGAACACGCTAAGCCCAAAGGCATATTTTCATCACAGCACAAAGATAATATTATTTTGCAGCCCCAAACACTGACAACACATGGCCAGAGAAATGCAAGAAATACTGGTTTGGAAACAGCAGAAAGGTTGAGAAGCACATGTCCCCAGTGACCTGCCACCAACAGAATCCTTCCTACACATATTTAATGCTGCATTGTGTGATTAACCTAACGTATGTTTACAAACCACTGTCATCTATATGCATTTTTGCTTTTCTGTAGTAGGATGTAAACGTCGATTTTACGTATATTTATTTTATCCAATGTATATATATAATTTTTATATATATTGATTACATACAGAAGGGTTTAGATTCCTTTTTCATATGGCTCTGAGCTTAGAAGTCACGAGCAGAGAAGGCATATATTTTCACTGTCATTTTAAGGTGTGACAGGAGTGCTGTTTTTTCTTCCCTTAGAAGTCTCAGGAGCGTTATGTTTGGTTTTCCTTCCTTTCCTCCTTGGCCTGAAGCATTTCACAGGTGTACTCTGAACCCTCACGTTTTTACTGAAGCCATAGTGGTGATAAGTGTTTAGCTGCGGTATCGTTTCATGCATGGCAACACAATTTTGAAAGTAGTATGAATGAAGAAAGACGTATTTAATTTGAAACATTTTAACAACCTTTCGGTTCCTCATATTTCTTACATTCTTGACATAATGCTAATTTTCTACTCTTTCTGAACATTTCAAGTGTAAGATGCTAGGATAATCTTTTCACATGCTGGTTTTAAGTAGATGAAGCTAACAGTTTTTATATAAAATCTAGAGATTTTTCTTTATTGATTTTTTTTTTCTGTTGTTGTTCTTTTATTCCTTTCTGTTTACATCAGAAGTTCAATTTCTTTCTTTTTTTTTCCCCCTTTAAGAAAATGTTATTAACATTCATAAAAGAAACAATCATGAAATGTCACAGAAACCATATGAATTTCTGCTGAAGGAAATGTCATGCTAGAAATACAGTGAATAATGATGAGTTGATGTTTCAAAGCCCATGCCAGATGACTGGTAGGGATGTAGATTGTGAGGACTCCAGGAAAAGAGAAGCTGCTGTTGCCAACAAATTTCCCCTTCAGAGGGGAAAGCTGTCACCCTGCCTTCATTAGGACTTCCCTTCCTTTGTGTCTAATGATGAGGAGCATTCAAACAATGGTTTTTTTAATACTTTGGAGGTCTAATAAATGAAGGATATGTCCTGAAAGCTCTCATTCCCTGCTCTTCACCCCATGGTTACAAGAAGGGTTTAGAGGATAGCCTGCCATCGGCGTGCAAGGCTGCTCAGAACCAGCTTTTTTTCTTGCTCAATACTTCAGCATCTTTGCCTTCACACCCAAACTGCTCTTAGCAACTGAGCAAGCAATGTATTTTCCTTCTGAGGGTGGAGGCAATTGTTTCCTCATACTTCTTTAAAAAGCTGGATTATAAATATCCCTTCTTTTTGCATCAGACCCCATACCTTCAGGATGGAGAGCGCTTGGCCTTTGGCATTGCAGATTTAAAGGGGGGGGGGACAATTTCTAAGCCCTATATTGCAAAGCCAGACCTGCTGTGATCTGAACAAGGAGTGGATAGAGATGAGGCTCTCTGCCCGTGTCAGATAATGCAGTAGTCCACCAGCCATCCCAGTTGGGATCTAACAGCTTCTGTGGGTCTCTTCACACAATCACACGTGCAGTTTTGCAGTTTGTTGTTTTATTTTGCTTTTGAGTTTTTTCATGTCTAAATGCTAAAACTCAATCCAGATTTACAAACTCAGAAGCCTTCTGTGGCCATGACTGTACAGTTTAAACGTACGGCCTGATGACCTTTGGAGGTCCCTTCTGGCCCAGATGATTCTTTTCTATGATTATTAATAAACTGGGTTTGTTGCCAAGGTATCTGACGCTTTCTCTAGTGTTCTCAAGGAATACCCAGTACTCCATCTCATAAAACAGACCTCAGCAGGGATTAATGATTAATCTCTTATACCTAAAAAATTGAGTGCCTTCTGAAAATCTAGTGTATGTCTCTGATGTTCTACAAAATACCACTAGGTGTCCTCTCATAGTAACTTTATCCCTGTAAT
The DNA here is from genome assembly GCA_026546715.1 of Gallinago undulata. NCBI lineage: Eukaryota > Metazoa > Chordata > Aves > Charadriiformes > Scolopacidae > Gallinago > Gallinago undulata. Next base: position 75,946,183 of record JAOTQQ010000001.1, on the reverse strand, counting down.
ATGTATATAATTGTATTCAGGGATGGGAAAATCCAATGAAACAAAAATGCCTTGTAAATGATTTTTGGCTCGACTTCCGTGAGGCTTTTGAAGCTCAGTCTCCTTTCTGAAACATAGGAAATAGTGGGGTGTTGTCAGCTCGCATTTCTACGTAGTATGAATCTGATTTCCAGATCTGTTTTTGATAAAGACCAAAATAATCTAGGGAAATAAAAAAAAAAAAAATAAAATGCTATAGCTGAGAACTGCTAACATGTGTCTGTCACCTGGAGATTAGCAGATTTACGGGTCAGCCAGTCAGGATATAACCGGTTCCACCTTTGGACCCCTATTAAAAAGCTGAAAGCTTACAGTACAAACATTGTAAGGTCTATGGTGAAAATAACAGGATTAAGGCTCATGTGACGAGGCCCCTATTTCTGGCTGGCATCAATCACTCCATGAGAAGTGGTTTGACATTATGTGATGTAAGGCACTTCAGACAGGCAGAGAATGTCATTTTGTTTAGATGTGATTTGACCTGAAAACATGAGGTATTTCATCAAATCTTTGCAGTGCTATGATGTTTCACTGACGGTTATTCAGTACTCAGTGCTGACACTGAACTGGTGAAAGGCAGCAGCTAGTTTTAAATCATGGATTTAGGTTGGAAAAGACCTTCAAGGTCATCAAGTCCAACCATTAACCTAGCGCTGCCAAGTAAACCATGTCCCTAAATGCCACCTCTACACATCTTTGAAATACCTCCAGCGATGGGGACACAAACACTTCCCTGGGCAGACCCTTCCGATGCTTGGTAACCCTTTTGGTGAAGAAATGTTTCCTAATATCCAATCTGAACCTTCCCTGGTGCAATTTAAGGCCATTTCCTCTTGTCTTATCACTTGCCACTTGGAAAAAGAGACTGTCCCCTACCACACTACAGCCTCCTTTCAGATGCATTTTAAAAATCATCATTTTTGGTTGGTTTTTTTTTTATTTGCACATGCCATTGTCTTTATCTCATCAAGTATTATGATCACATGAGGAAGTTTTAGGTGGGTAGGATCCCTGTTATTTAAGAAATCAACCTGTCCAAAATCTCTTGGCAGCATTCTATTGCATAGCTCTGATTGTCCTTCATCATCAACACCAGGTTAGAATTAAATTCAGTCAGGCTGACAGGTGACAAGATCTGTTAATGTCATCTTCTAACTTTTAAATGTTAATTGTAGGCTTAATTTTTAAGTTTGTTCTCAGAGTCTCTAATCTTCACCTGCACCTTGGGTGAAGGCTAATAAATTATTGAGGAAAAAAAAAAGGAGGGTGTAGAGAGGCGGGGGTCGGTCTCTTCTCCCAGGTCACAGATGACGGGACAAGGGGCAATGGCTTCAAGTTGCACCAGGGGAGGTTCAGGTTAGA
>JAOTQQ010000001.1:75901327-75914746 GCA_026546715.1 Gallinago undulata | reverse complement strand
GTAAAAAGACACTGATGCATGGATTCAGTCCACCCATCTTGGCATTGCTTGGGACAAAAAAATTGCCCTTGCATCTATCCATTTTCTGTGGGTGCAGCAGCACACACCCATGATAAGGCCAAGTTCCTAACATAATTTGGAGCACTTGTGAATCACTGGAGGATGTAACAAATACCGTAAGATACGTGCAAACTAAACAAGTTTCATACATTGCGTGTAAGCTCTGGAGGATTCTCTGTGCCTCACGAATATTTTTCAGGGCAGCTTATTATAGCATGTCTATTAGATGTCCTCCACCTTGCTACGGCAGGGTACTTGCTACAGATTAAAAAGCCTGGAGATGAATAAAGAGGCTGAATTCCTACATGGATGTGCTGGGAGAAGCCAGAATCCAAGCAGTTCTTCCATGTTTTGATTTTCAAGCTCACCTGGGGAGGAGGAGGGAACCCATTGCAACTTGGACTTGGATGGTCACGGTGCAGGCCGGAGACATTTCCATCCCTCGTTTTGGACCAGCACACCCAGTTCTGCTCCTGATAATGCTTGTGTGTGCAGGTGGGAGGTGGGCAGAACAAGAAGCTACTTCTATGAGTCCTTTTGTTCTTTTCTTTTGGTAAGCAAGCCTTAGGTAGGGTGGTTTTCTACAGTATTTGGAAACAGGAAAGAAAACAGCTCATCTCTGGACGGTTTACAAAGACGAAGGTACAGATGTTGGATAAGGACTATTTTTAGCAGGAAAACTCTTGTGGTTAAGCTGTTCAGATTGCGGCGCCACCTCCCCCCCGGAAGTAAACAGAAGCGATAAATGTTTTAAAAAGCAGTTTCATTTTTAAAGTTTTGAAATAAAGTATTTAGAGTTTGGGGGCTTTTTCATCTTCACCCCCCAAATAATGATGTGAAATTGATGCCGAAAGTGACGTAACTCTAAAAACATTGACATGACCAAGATCTTAATTTTTCACCAAGAAAAATTCAATCAAAAGTTCTTGCTTACTGCTAATACCACTTCCCTATCTGTTTCCATTGCAAAATATGGGTAGAAGTCAGTGGATGCCCCAGATGACTCTTAGATGTGAGATGCCTGAGCTCAGTACCGATGATGCTGTTTCAAGGCGCGTCTGTGCTGTGCTTTCCGAAACCTATCATGTCTGACACTTGGTTAATATACCATAAGGAAACAGCACTGCACGAGCAGCCTGTTTCACACCATAAAGGTCTACTCTGATTAGCAAATCAGGGGTGTAAAGGCTGAAGACTATGGATCGAGCTCCGTGTTTCAGCCCTTCATCTGTCATGTCTACCTAGGGCCCCTTCCAATACTTCTTAGGATCATCTGCTTAGTAAGTTTTTCCACCTCCCTAGCCTGTGAGACTCTTTTCATCACTCTGGAGTACTGAACCTACAGCACATAAGTAAGATATTTTTGAGAATATCTGTTTACAGAGATTGCAGCAACAATTTAGATGCTTTTCTGCCTTGGCTTTGCAAATGAAATTGTGACTCTCTAAAATCTACTCGATAGCCTACTCTGCTTTTGCTTCTCAGTTGCTGCTTGAGGAACAGAGAGCTAGTCTTATGGGAGTATCACATATTGGTCTATCTTCCTTCTCAACCAGGACAATGCCATAACTGCCCGAGTAAGCGCATCATCCAGGTTTCCCATTAAATCAAGCCTGCAGACCTGATTTATCCCAGCAGATGGTAAGAAGCACCAACTCAGGAAAATTCTCCTCACCTTAGGAAAACTTCTTATGTAGCCAGCCAGCTGATTTTGAAATGTAGTCCTAACCCTCAGGGGTGGAAACACGTTTGTCTGCCAACTGAGAATCAGACTCTGTGGCTCACTCCTTAATGTTTCATTACGGAGCGCATCACAGCTGCCTTCCTGCTCCTACACCCTTTTTCTTGCAAAATTTCATTACATCTTCATCTTCCTTTTCGCTTGGGATCCCTCCCGCTGCATTTTCAGAAGGGTGCTGGTTCCCGAGAGCAGCCTGTTAAAGTTTTGTATGGAATCGAGGAAAAGCTCCTAGGTCGATTCTGGTAAAAGAGTTAAAACACTGTAATTTCTGGAGCCAAAATCAGATCGTATCCATCTGGGTTTGACTCAATAGCTGCGATACCTGTTTCCAGGTAAATCAATCCAGAAATGAAACAAAACTTCTACCTTTCATTTTGTAATGAGAAAATTGCCAGAATTCTAAGAGTTTTATCTTAAAATATCATAAGCTTTGAAAAAGGTAACAGACAGGTTTTCCAACATTCTTGAAATAGTAGGAGCGCTGAGTAAAACCGTGTTGTTTGAAACCCCTTCTGGTATTAATGGTCTTTATTTGCATCTTTTCTTGCAGCTGCATTTCTCCTACCTGACCTGTGTTTGTTTTCCTGGTGAGAATATTTTGTTCCCGTCCCATTACCACTGCAAACACTGGTGCCCGTATGGAAAGATTTCTTAGTGGGCAGAATATACCCATGTAGTTACACACCTTTCCTTATCAGAACATTTACCGGTTTCAACTAAGGGCGTGACTAAGCAAAAAAAAAAAAAGTTTTGTTGTGTAAACTTTGCCGGAATTACTGACAAAATCTATCCTGACCACGGAAAGAGCAGGAAATTCCACCATTCCTCCTATCCCAATTTTCTTGGCATCCTCCTAGTGGAATCTGATGAGATTTGGGAGATTTGGGAGGCGAGTTTTGTGTGTGTTGGTGTGTTTTTTAACTATTAAGAAATTTTGCTCTTTGGTGTTGCTGGAAAATAGGGCATGATGGCATTCAAGCCAGGCAATGGCAGAGGCGTGGAGTTGATTTTGATACATTTGATGCCAGGTACATAGTTTCATCTAGTCAAGGTATTATAAGAATTAAAACATTAAGGGTCTTCCTGGCCAGGGAAAGAAATTGTCTCCCTGTTGCAAAGACCCTGAACTGAAAGTATTCAAAATAGGAAGGTGCTGCCCACAGCTCTGAGTCTTTTGTGACCCCAGAAGTTGCACATGTTCACATTTATGTTCTTCCTCTCAACTCTCGCCTATTTGTTTTCCCGGCACGGTATTTTTCACACACATCCAAAATGACTGCCTGTACATCCAGATCCATTTGCTTGATTCCAGGAGTATCACAGAATCATGTGGGGTTGGACGGGACGTCCGGAGATCATCTACTCCAAACCCCCTGCCAGAGCAGGGCCACCCAGAGCAGGTTGCACAGGAACGTGTCCAGGTGGGTTTGAATGTCTCCAGAGAAGGAGACTCCACCACCTCCCTGGGCAGCCTCTTCCAGGGCTGTGGCACCCTCAAAGCAAAGAAAGTCCTCCTCATGTTTAGGTGGAACTTCTTATACTCAAGTTTGTGCCTATTTCCTCTTTTCCTGTCACTGGGCACCACTGAAGAAAGACTGGTCCCATCCTTCTGACACCCTCCCTTTAAGTATTTATAGGCATTGATCAGATCCCCCCTCAGCCTTCTCAAGGCTAAAAAGACCCAAGTCCCTCAGCCCTTCCTCATAAGGGAGATGTTTCAGACACCTCATCATCTTTGTAGCTCTCTGCTCTACCCTCTCTGTGTAAGGAGTTCTCTGTTAGAGCAAGCTGAGGGAAAAAAAAAAAGAAAAAAGACAGCAAAGAGGTTACGTTACTGAAGGGTATGTCTTTGCTGCCCAATGGAGGGCTGTATGAAGAGCAGTCATTGAGCTGGTACTTGTGCCTATGTCACCACAGCGCCATGGGATGCTATGAACTTTGAGATTCAAAGGTAAATTCAAAAGTGGCAGTGCTGCACGTGGGTTACAGAAGGAGTGTTAATTAAATGAGGAGCAGCTCTGCCTGGAACTGATTTTATCACTCCTGGTTTTGGAAGCAGCTCGGTCACAGCTAGACGAAGGCTTCGGTGCCCGTCCTCTGCTGCGAGGTGCTGGTGTGCTCTGTGGTCATTCCAGCAGGATGTAGCCATCGTTCTTGCCTTGGCTGGTGGTTTGGGTGCTAGAAATGAAAGGGGTTGGTAAAGACAGCTCTGCAGAAAGCCAGCTGGTTTGCTTTGGTGAGTGTACGGTATCTTTGGAGTACTGACAAAATTGGGATAGCCTTCAGGCATTTTCGTTGTTTTGTGGGGAGGAGGGATTGACTTTTGGGATTGGTTTGTTGTTTTCTTACACTGGTGTTTTGTTTTTTTATTAAAAAAAAATCACAAAGGACCTGTTTTTTGAGTAACAGAAGGGCATTGTGTGAAGAGTGCTGTTAAGAATGGAACATGTGGAATGATGCGTGCTGGCTGCACTTTATTGTTTTGAAAAACAAGCCTGCTCCTCCTCTCTATCCACAATCTGCTGATTCAGTGGAAGGAGCAAGCTCAGCTTTCATCCCTCTTCTCCGTTCCTTTCTTTCTGTATTGTAGAAATATTTCAGACTGTGACTTTTTCACTGCCAGAGGGCTTCGTGCTTTCCTTTTTGCTCCATGGGCTCAGGCTCTGCAGTCACCCAGGAGCTCCTGGGTGCTTCCTGGGACTTCTGCTCCATACCCTACCTCAGCTCGAGCTGGGGCAGATAGAGGAGCCCAGTAGCTGGGCAAGGAGGAGGATGATTATGGGTACGCTACAGGGGGAGGCAGGTTTGCCAGCAGCAAGAGGTCAGATCATATGGTCACATTTCTATTGGTGTGAAAGGCATAAAGGTGTCCTGGGTTGAGAGACATGGGTCTTTTTCTTCTAATGCTGGGGAAAAATGGCACTTTTAGAAGACTCTAGTGGCTGAATTTGTGAAAATATTGACTTTATAGCCAGACAGGCTCTGTGGGATTCAAGGTTAGTGTTTTCGGGCCTTGCCAGGTGCAGGGCCAAGGAGGAGCAAGGCCTGGGCATTTGACCCAGGCTGGCCAACAGGATTATTTCACACCATGAATGTCACATTCAATATAAATTAGAAAAGTTTGCTGAGTATCTCTCTATCCCTTGATGGTGGTGGGTCCAGACAACTCCCTGCCCCGGTGCCAGAGCCCTGAGGCCTTCCCTTCCCCCTGAAGCCATTGCGCTGGCAGTGTCCGCCATTTGCTGTCCCTGCTGGGAACGCACAGCTTCTACTGATACCATGGGCTGAGTGTAATTCTTGTGTATCTTATATCAGTATTTGGATTAATACTGATTCTTTAGTATTATTGTTAATTATTTAGTCTTAGTCTATTCAATCTATTTATATTTCAACCCTTGTGTTTCTTTGTGTTCCCTGATTCCCCTTTCCGGGTGGGGAGGGGTCATTGGGTGATAGAATAATAATAATAATAAACGACAGTAGATTGTTATGGATTTTCTCAAACCATACAAATAAGTCGGTCGGTGACCCCGTGGTTAGCATGATGGCTGCTCACACAGAGTGACATGGGACTTGCCATGCCCCACGCTCTGAGGGACTGCAGCTGATTGATTGCAGAGAATCACAGTGATTCAGCCACTTTTGGTGACATCAGATTTCTGAAGAGCGCAGCTGGTGCTCAGCAAAATGAGCGCATCCACTGCAGGAGAAGAGCCAGAGACATGCGCTGACAGAAGAGCCCTTCACAGTGGATAGAAGAGGGCCTTGCTGAAGAGAAGGAAGTGGCACCTTCAGTGCCACATGAGCTGTCTTGGGCAACAAAATTTTTAAGTCTCCTCCCAATGAGATGACTGTTGCAACAAGGCAAATCCATGCCTTTGGGGTTTTTTTGCCTTTTTTTTTTTTTCCCCAGGCTATCGCAAAAGACTGAAGAGGAATTTGTGGTGGTGACAAACGTCAGGTGGCTCAGAGATAGGGAATGAATCCCTGGGTCTGTTGAAAGGAGCGGTGCTTCACCACCGACTGCATCGGAGCCAGCATTTTTGTGCCTTTGTGTATTTCACCATCTGTTAATGGCAGGAAGGGACTGGGAAGGAAAGCATTGCTAATATTTGCAGTTCCAGTTGAGTATTGTCACTGGGAAGCTGTAAGATAAGACCATTTTTCTCTCATGAACTTCCTGGTCATTTGCAGCTTTTGGTGGCAGGTGATGGATGACAGTATAGCTGGGATGGCAGGCAGACAAATGAGCAAATTTGGAGAGCTGCCTTGCCTGAACAGATGTTCCTTTGCACAAACAAATTTGGAAAGCCCCCTTTGAACGGATAGTATGATAAGGTCACCGTGTTTAATGGCTTTGGCTTTCACATTAGAGAAATCAACAATTTTGAGGATGGAAAGCTTCTTGAAGTACCTCTACTGTTGTTCTAATTTAATCAATGAGAAATATAGTAAGCACCCAATTATGAAATAAGCAAAAGTGACAGGCTTGTCATGCAATTTTATCCTATTTCTGTCCCTTTCTAAGCACAGCAAGAAAATTATTTTAATGAGGTAATGAGTATTTTACTTTGTAGTGATATTTGTAATAGAGCAATTCAAGGAAAGGTTGGGAATACGTGCTCAGAAGAAATGGTAAATATTGTACCGTTATGAAGGAAGTCAATTTTTTAAGCTTTCCAAAGTCTGAAGTATTTCTTTAAAAGCAGTCATGGGCTGTCTATCTCAGGAAGTACTAGTAAAAGTGATACCTCGCTGGCTTAAACGTGCTGCCACCAACTGAACCTTTGCAGTGAGTCCTGACCCTCAGATCTCATCCCCTGCATCCCAGGGATGTCTGTGTGTGAGTGTAACCTTTGCTGATGTGCATGGAGAGTCCTAGATGTGAAAACTCACATTTGTTGTGTGCAATTGTGCTTGCTAAATACCTGGCCTGTGGAGGAGTTCCTTTGATGTCTCAGGAATGGGGACAGAACTTTATAACTCCTGTCGTTGCATTTCTATGAGATTATACGGTAGATGCTAAGCTTGAGGGCCGTGGAGTGAGGTCCAAATGATTTATTTAAGGATTAAATATTTATATTGTATCAGGCTTTTCAAAGAGCTCCCAACTTGAACTGTTCCCATATAGCTGTTAAATGAATCTAGCCGTTAAGAAAAAAGGTTCCCTTAATGCTGCCAAAAGATCAAACCTGGTATTTATAGTAAATATTTTGTGACAGAGAAAAAGCCTGGTTTCTCCAGTCCTAACTTCATGTCACATGTGAAAGCAGTCTCAGGCTTTTCACAGATGCCAGATGTGGTCATCCAGCAATTTCTTATTTCTAACTAAATGCGTTTCTGAATTCTGAATTACAACAACTGTAAACCTAGGCTTGGATTTCTTGGAGCAATTGACTTGGGAGTGCTCCGGGGCTTGCCCTGAGCTCAGCTCTGGATGGGGGACATGCCACATGAGGGATTTTGGGATCAGCACCTCCAGAGCAGCTTCATTGACAGTAAATGTCAAGCTTTTCAACCTTCTCGAGTTTCCAGGTGAACGCTGTTGAGTCACGCTTATTTTCTCTCTGTCACCTCGCAGCCTGGTCTCTTTATTCTTCCATGTTCCCTTCCCCCTGCCCATCCTTAAAGTAACGTCAGTGCTTCGTGCTGCATGACAGAGCAAAATCCTGATGCTCTGCTAAATTCATCTCGTTCCTCTCTGAAGAAAGGGGCAGCCTAAGAACAGGTTTGATGCTACAAGTGAGCTGAAGGAAACATCACTCTGATGACACTGTGCCTTCATGTGGGTTGCTTTTTTTTTTTTTTTAAGCATCTACAGATTTTTCTTTTGCCACTGCTAAGTTTGATGAAATCTGCTTGTATATCAGATATCTGGGAGTACCAACAGCCTTCCTGTGTAGGAAGAGGTGCAGATAAAATGTTATTTTAGATGGCTGGGTTTTAAGTGTGAGTAATGCTCTCTGACTGTAGCATGTTAGCCAGAAGGACAGGTGAGGAAATCCTGTTTCGGGTTATAATTATTCAGTGTAGGCTGCAGCTGAACACACATCTCTGTTGGTACCTTTCTAAACTGAGTGTGGCTTTGGAGAAAGAATGGACAAACCAGCACATAGGAGGTCCAGCTGATTTGGCAATTTTGGCTACTTCAGTTTCAGAGTTAGAAGGAGGATACGCAAGCCTCATCCCCCACCACTACAGAATTGTGGTCCCTAATATTGGAAAACCATGAGTCATGGCATCATCCTGTTCCCATTTTCCTCCTGCCAAAGAGATCTAAAATGATAAGGAGCTGCAGGCTTAATGATGCCTTTTGAGCTTAATTAACTTGGCAGGCCAGGCTCTTTAACTGCTCGTTGTACACGTAGAAAATCAGTATTTCAAGTGCACAGCAAAATACTTTTTTTTTTTTTTTTCTGGCGACTCCTTGGAGTGGCTTTACTTACCCTCCCTTTACCCCAGAGCTTCATTTAGTCTCCGGCAAGCTCTGCCTGGGCTCAGAAACACCTTCACTTTTCCTCTCACTCCGCAGCCTCCTGCCCTCTCCGTTCACAGCTCCCCAAAGTGCACAGCTGGTGTGTTAAATTCTCTGCCCCCTCAACACCCCCTTGTCCTCTGCTTCTCACTCCAGATCTGTTCCTCCTCCAGCTTAAGCTGGAATCCCTCCTTAAAACCATATTTCCAAGCTCTTTGTCCAAAGGCTCCCTGTTTCACACCACATCCCTCGAGCAGGATATTGTCCTCAGCCTTTGTCCAGGCTCAGTGTCTTCTCAGTGTCTTCTCTCTGGGCAGTAAACAGATCACTAAGGGTAGGTTCCATCCTCTTGTAGGAGCTGTAAGGGAATCAAAGTCCATTTGGCTTTTTGGCCAATGCCTTTTGACCAGAGGTGGCCTCTTTCGATCATATGTTGGGGAAAAAAAACAAACAAAACAAACACCAAAAGCCAGTGGGTGTTTGGGATATGTATGGGAAGAAATAATAAGCTCCTTCCTTTATTAATATCACAAATAATAATAAAAAATGCTGCCTACATTCAGAGACGTCAGTGACTGTGAGAGGTCAGTGTGAAGCTAATTCTACAGCCATTTGGGGGAATTTTTATCTTTTGCTAATCTCAAATGTCTTCTGAGGACCCCATTTACAGCTGTAGTTTGGGAATGAAGATGTAGAGGAGCACGTTTACTTTGACTACCATTTTCTATGAGTAATTAAGTACAATCGGGTACAATTAAGTACAACACTACTTCTCTACCTTACAACGGTGCGATGAGCTGAAAATTGTTTTGTATTGCTTGGATTAGAAAACAACACTATATGGAAGAAGTTAGAAAAAATCACAAGCGTTGGTGGATTTGGCTTTGTGTATGGTTGTCCAGAAAGCATGCAATGGATGGAACTGAAGCCTAGTTGTTGTAAAGTCTGGTCTAGCAGAGGCCATTCTGGTACTTGAAGTATAAACCCATCTCATGAGGTTAAATTCATTGTTACAGCTTGTGTATACAATCAACTATCTTGCTCCTTTAACAGTTTTGAAAGTAGATGGACATATCTTCCCTTATTCCTTAAATGTGAAATTCCTCAGAATAGATAGCTGGGAAAGTCAGAGGGTGAAGAGTTGAAGCTGTGGAGTGATATGAAATGATTTTTATGTAAGTCACATTCAAGTGCATAGTGTCACACTTCTTAACAACAAAGACGTGTTTTGTGCATTTTAAAATAATTTAATTAAAGTCTCCCAAAGCTATTCAGGCTACCTGGAAACTCAGCTTCTGTAATTTATTATGGTACCATTTCTCTGCAGTTACCTCTTGCTGAGAATCCAAGAATCCATCGTTTCAGCAATGCAGGTTTCCCACTTCAGAGGGCTTATTCTAATGTTGCATCTTTTCTGGTTTTACTTTAAGAAAAGAAAAAAAAAATAAGAAAAAACAATCAAACAAAAAAACCAAAACAAACAAACCCAAAACAAAACAAAACCAACCAACCAACCAAACAAAAAGACAGGTCAGGGTTATGACCCAGGAAGCAGCATTTCATTGAAACTCCTATACAGCTGCCTCTGAGAATGCTCTAGGGAAGCACCAGTTTCTCTATATTTATTTTAAAAGTAGAATATTACAGAGCCAAGGGAAAAAGCACTCAGGGGAGAAGGGAAGAGGTCTGCAGAGAAGGAGAGAGAAGCCAAGAGGAGCAGAAGCCTGATGGCTGGTAGAAAGGCAGAGAACGACCAAGACAACTAGTAAATATTTCACAAAGCAAAGACATACTATCTTTTTGTTTATCTTTTACTGGGGAGGAAAATATTTTCCCTTAAAAAACTTCTCAGGACTACTGAGAAAAAAAGCTTGCTGACCAACACCTTTTGGCTTTTGGTTTTTGACACATCAGACTATCTTATATTAAACTTCTTCTTGTATTTATATAGTATCTCTTTGAAACTGTTCTCTGGAAAATTAATCTCTAATCATCTGTGTTCTAGGTGAGACAAAAACTGATTTATTTCTTCTGTTAATAGTTAAAGGTCAGTATTCCCCGGCGGTTTTGTTGATAGCATTGTTTTTATAGAAAAGATTTATTTTCTACCAAATCCCATTTGGTTTGGTTTTGGTTTTTTTTTCTGCTTCAGTAACAAATCTTTCTTTTTTCAAGTAAGTGTTGAGTGAGGAGCTATGGGCCTGCCTTCCCAGCTCTTGGTGGGAAGCTTAGGCAGGACTGAGGAGACAAATTCCCCTGAATGTCCTTTCACAGGTGGACTCTGGGGTGGTTTGCTGCCCGGAGGTTTCTTGTTTTGTGTACTCTTTCCTTCTCACTTTTTGGCCCTTTTTGGGGACCAGTGTCAGTAACAGTAAATTAGTATAATGTGGTCACTCTGCCCATGCATCTGAGGGCAGTTAAGGCACCCTCGGAGTTAAGGGTCAGGTGGTTCTTGCTCCTCATTTATCTAATGAGGAGAGATAGGAATATCCAACAAGGAGATTCAGAGTCTCTTTCCATCAGTTTTTGCTCTCTTTTTTTTGTATTTTGGAGGCTGCCTCCATTACTGACCTTGAGGGAGCCAGCAGAGCTACTAACACAGGTGGCCAGGAGAAGGAAGGGGGGAGAAGAGGTGTGTGCAAAGGAGCCACCACTCATCCCAGCTTCCCACAGAAACCTGGATGGAAATAACGACTGGAATAGTGAGAGATGAAAACCTTTAGGTTTATCATTCTGATAAAATGGCACTTCAAAGGGATGTAAAAATCTGCTGCCAGGGTGAAAGGAATAGAACAAGCCAGCTCACAGGCTGTGGCTTCCAGAGGATGAAGGCAAAGCCTTTTTCTTTCTGAATCAGCCTGCCTGCACAGGCACTCCCTAATTTTAGTCATTCGATAGCTATTTGGAGGCTTTCCCAATGCTGGAAAGATAAAAATATTTCATTTGGGTTTTCATAAGCCTGTCATTAAGCAAGCAGTGTTCCCCTGATGAAAAGGAGTTGTTTTCAGGGGAGCAGGTTGAGGCAGGAGACTGTGACATCTCAGGAAAGCCTTTCTGGCCAAAATAATTATTAGGCTCCATGGTAATCTATTGTCCCAAACCAGGATTTGCTGTACTAAGAAACTAGTTGCTTGATTAGTGCGTGCACTAAGCAGAAATATATAGAGATGTTGTATAACTCCATGAAATACAGTGCTTTTGGAGGTATTTTGATTTCTTTCTTTAGGGAACTCTTTATATAGCTTGGAAAAATTAGCTGCATTTATGTCCATCTATAATGCGTAAGTTGTTTTTATCTAAACTACAGGACAATTTATATTATTTTTTTTTTTTTTTTAATCTTCAAAAATGTTAATGAAGACTGTTTCTAAGGCCTGCACCCAGGGATATTTGTCAAAGGCCAGCATACAGTTTACAGCAGGCAAAACAGAAGGCCAGCACAGCAAAGAAATGGTAATCTTCAGCTCTCCTTTCCCCTTTTATGTGTTTTTCTTCTTCCTTGTCTTTTTCTAAGGAAAAAATAATATGAAATGTGGTTATAATCATAATAATCAATAATTATAGAAACCTGGAGCGGTTTATCTAGAAGGCATCTCTGGAAGTTTCTTTCTTCTTGCCCCTCCTGAAGATGGTCTCAACATTTGTCTTTTACTGTCCATGGCTCCGTTCTCAGTCTCCATGATCTTCCCAAAATGCTGGGCTATTTTCTCGCGATGACATTGGCAAGCTCCTTCAGCCCCCTTGGGTGCATCCCATCAAGTCCCATGGAGTTGTGTAGATCTTCTATGCCTGGGTCCCTCACTCCATCTTCCTCTACCAGGGGTAACTCTTTGTTCCCCAGACTGCCATGAGACACAGGTATCTGGGAGGTCTGAGGGCAGAACTTGCAAATAAAGACTAAATTTACACTTTCTGCACAGATTTTGCAGAAATTCAGAATATTTCCTCTACTGAAGGTATGGTTGGCTACCCAAATATCTGTGTATGGTCATCAGGACTTCATAAATAAGCAAGAAGCACAAGAGTGAAGTGATGGAACCCCAGTTTCTCAGATCCCATGTGTTAGGATTTGGTGTTTTTCTACAAATAACCTGAGTTATTGTCCTCAAACTGGACAAGATCAGCTTACACTTCATCAGATTTTTTTGAAAAGTTGCAATTATACTGGAATGTAATTTGTGAGTCACCACAGTGCATAAGCAAAAGGGAATGAGAAGACAGGAGGGGAAATGGGGAAACAAGAAAGATAATTAGAAACACCTCTTATGCTAAGTGTACTTTCATATATTGCTTGCAAAACCGAGAATTTTATTTAACCTTTAGGTTGCAGGAAACCTGAAGTGATTTTAATAGCCTTGCGAAGCGTTTTTATTTTTTACTTCCAAGATGAAGACTTTTAGCTTAATCTGCCTTTGCAGTTCTGGCTAATTTTTGCTTGTGATTGTGCTATGCCAGGAGAATGCAGTGCTCTGAGCATCTCCTGCCCTAGGATTCTCCAGTCCCTGCAACTTAAAATCTACCATGAGAGAGGAAACGCCACTCTGAGAGAATGAGCAAAGTAAACCAATTTTATTTCTATAGCAGGCACTCCAAAGAAGTTAATAGTAAGCAATAAAATGAAGTTTGGCTTTCTGGCATGGGGGAGAGCCATGCTGCTCTGTCCATCTACCTCCGATAACAGTCAGCAAGCCAGGGAGTGTTTTTAAAGAACTTAGGTGAAAGATTAGGCTGGGAAAGATATATGTGGAAAAATTTAATAGTAGAATACATAGCAAGCACTGATTGAGATGAAATGAGGAGGAGGAATAACTAGAGCTGATTTAAAACTCGGTTATTTCCTTCCCTCAGGGAATTCTGCTAACTTCAGCATTTATCTTTATGCTGAATAGGAATAAAAAAAAAATTCATTTTTGTGCTAGAATGGAGGGTTATGAAAAACTTGGCTTTTCAAAAGGATGGTGTGCAGTTTTTTAAAAGAGGAGTTTGACATTATGTCTTCCTCCACTGCTTCTGGTGAGTCCTGGGAATGGCAATACAGAGATGTCTTCATCGATCACTATGAACTGGGGTCACTGGCCAAGCAATTTTGTCCTGGTGAATCATGTCTGTGTGCCTCCTCTGCATCCAAAGAGCTCTAACAGAG
>JAOTQQ010000001.1:75890952-75901227 GCA_026546715.1 Gallinago undulata | reverse complement strand
TGAGATTTAACAAAACCACAGATCTCAGTTGACTCTGAGTGACCTTGGCTCCAGGAGAAAAATTTTGCTTCCAGATTTTTGACTGAAAGAAATCAGAGTAATTCAGCAAAATGACTAAAAATATGTGTGTAAATTAAAGAGGGGAGGGGGGAAAAAGAGAGAGACAATTACATTCCCAGACTGGCTTTCCCATGTAAATGTAGCATCAGGAAAGTTATTGTAAGTTGTGACATGGTGGGATATTTTCATGTTGTGTGTAACAAGTTGAGAAAGCTGTGTGTGCTCTCCAAAGAAAACTGTGGCATGTGTGGTACTGTAGGTAGAAAAGGGAAATAAAACAGATAGTTTATTGAGGTTTATTTAATTGAAAAATAGGTTTTATAGAGAGAGAAACAGGACAGTTATGCGACACTTTATATAAAGTTCAGGTTTAATTCAGCTGTGACATGAAGATCTCCAGATCAACATGTGTACTTCATCCACCAGCTGGACAACAGCCATCAGCTGTTACCCTGCAAGGAATACTTCTGTGAAAGAAATATTTGATATTTATTCCAGTGGGATAGCATTTAATTAGGGTGGTCTTTATGTAATTTTGAGGGAGAAGAGGCCTCCATAGCAGCTTTCACAAATTTCTCTCTTTCTTGGCAGTCTATAAAACACCTGCTCTAGGAGTAACAATAACAGGAAAGAAAATAATTAGCTCATTTCAGGTGTCATGCTGCAAAGATATCAAACTGGTATTTGTTTTTTTAGCCTGTGGGTTCAAGTGACTTCTGCACAAGAAATGGTGGGTGTGGAATAACCAAGTGCAGGTCAGAGCTGGTTCCTTGATACAAAGCTTTGCTGGAGTGGACCAGCATTCAACCAGCTGCTGGGAGCCCCAGGGCCCTTCCTGGCTCTCTGAGCAGGGAGGTCCCCATGCCACTGGGTACCACAAACAGGAGACCATGGGTGGAGATCATTGAGCTCTTTTCTTCTCGAGGAGGTTCATGCTTTTCTCCTCCCATCTTCCTCCACACAACTCCCTGTGAGTCAAGGGAGGCTTGTTTCAGTAGGAGGTTAGTATCTACTCAGTGCGTTTGCGTAGGATTGTGGTTTGAGATCCTGATATAAAAAAGAGCTTGTCGCTTTTACTGTGTTTTGACTGTGTCAATATTGCACTTTGTAAGCAGAAGGACAAGTTATATGAGTAAAACGTGCATATTTTCACTTGTAGATTAGCAAGCTTTTCAAGAAAAAAATGTTGGATACAACTGAGATACATATATCCTCTGTGGGTAAAGAAAGTCGTTTTTATTCTGAGTTTCTTCTGCTCTTGGTTCTCTTGCTGGACTGGTTGGTTTTGCTTTAGGATAGGGCATGAGGAAGACCTACAGTCTGAAATCTGTTTGTTGTGGTATGTGCAGAAAACCATGAAAGAATCATATTAACCTGTTTCAGTGAAAATGAAGATACAACAAACTTTGGAATAAAGGGGAATTAGGAAAGGAGTGCTAAATTGTCTTAATGGATTGTGTTGTGTGCACAGCAGTTCTGCTCTCACAGGCTGAGACCTGAGCGATAATGAAGTTGTTTTGTGATAAAGTGAATCATCTTTCCATTCAACTGCAAATTAACAAAAATGCTAAACCTGTTGTGCAAAGAACACACTATATTTTCTAGAAATACCTGTCAAATAAAAAACTGGTCACGTTGCCTCATCTTAGCTATTGTGTCAACTTGTCTGTAGCTCTTGCAATTAATTCTTCTACTGTGTTTGGTGTGTATGTGTATGAACATGACTGTGTGTCCAATATATCTAAGAGCGAGTTTATTTCCTAATAACTAATGGCTTATCTACTTCCTGCAAACCTTTCAGTCCCTCCCCTGTAGCAGACAGAAAGGAGGGACTGGCTGGTCCCCATCCTAAGCTATAAAATTTTCCACCTTGTTAGAGAGTTTGACCAACTTTCCTCACTAAAGTAACTGCATGCAAACAAACTTCTGTAAGAGATGATTTTTTATTTTTTTTTCTTCATAGAATCATTCAGGTTGGAAAAGACCCTAGGGTTCATTGAGTCCTACTCTACAACCCTACTCTACAAAGTTCTCCCCTACACCATATCCCCCAACACCACATCTAACAACTCTTGAACACGTCCAGGGATGGTGACCCAACTACCTCCCTGGGCAGCCTGTTCCAGTGTCTGACCACTCTTTCTGTGAAGAATCATTTCCTTATGTCCAGTCTAAACCTACCCTGGTTTGTCGGAGCTTGAAGCCATTCTCTCTTGTTCCACTGCTAATTACCTGTGACTAGAGACCAGCACCAACCTTTCTATAGTGTCCTTTCAATTAGTTGTAGAGAG
Organism: Gallinago undulata; assembly: GCA_026546715.1. Classification (NCBI taxonomy): domain Eukaryota; kingdom Metazoa; phylum Chordata; class Aves; order Charadriiformes; family Scolopacidae; genus Gallinago; species Gallinago undulata. The sequence goes on along the minus strand of JAOTQQ010000001.1, from coordinate 75,898,876 downwards.
TGATGAGGTCTCCCCTCAGTCTCCTCTTCCTCAAACTAAACAGTCCCAGCTCCTTCAGTCGCTCTTCATAAGATTCTCCAGGCCCTTCACCAGCTTCGTTGTCTCCTCTGCACACGCTCCAGCACCTTGATGTCTCTCTTGTATGAAGGTGCCCAAAACTGGACACAACACTCCAGTTGTGGCCTCCCCAGTGCTGAGTACAGGGGGACAATCACCTCCCTACTCCTGCTGATCACACTATGTCCAACACAAGCCAGGATGCCATTGAGCTTTCTTGGCCACCTGGGCACACTGCTGGCTTGTATTCAGCCGCTTGTCAATGAGAACCCCCAGGTCTTTTTCTGCCAGGCAGCTCCAGCCACACTGCCCCCAGCCTGTAGCCGTGCATGGGGTTGGTGTGGCCCAAGGGCAGGACCTGGCACTTGGTCTTGTTGAAGCTCATACCGTCAACATTGGCCCATCCATCCATCCAATAATGTAAGCCATCTTCCTCTATCTTTGCTCTGGAAGCGATGCTAGACCTTCTCTTCCATTCTGGGTTGGGATTCTCCCTCTTAAGTGATTCCCCCCAGTCCTTACTTCTCCATTACCATCTTTTCAGCTAGGACTGTCCCATTGAAGTGATGGATTAAGACTGACGGTGGCTACCAGGGTTTTGCTTTACTCCTCCTTGCTCGGTGATTTTGGAAGATCTGTTCCTATGATAAGCTTCTGAGTTCAGAAGACAGCACTACAGGCTGGACTGAAGCATAAATAAGGGGAAAGAAAAGAAGGGGTCTGAAAGGGAATAGCAGAATATTGGCAAAGCACCCATGAGGAGTTGGAGAGATGGCCTGAAATCATACAGGTGCGATTTCTTGCAAATCCTGGGGAAAGTTTCTTGGAAGTGCTAAATTTTAACATTGCAGTACTTCCTAAAAATGGTAGATTTAAATGTTCCTGCCAAGAGGCCAGAGTTTCACATTGTGAAGGCCTTGGCAGAGATACAGGACAAACAAATTCTTGCTTTTTCCTGCCACTGCCTCTCATCCCACCACTGTCTCACAACACGTCCAGCAGTGCTGACACGACTCTTTATCAAGCTGCGTCATAAACCAGTCCAGGGAATGTGTTTAACTCACAACTTGATCCCACAAGAATTCTTCTGGCAGAAGTGAAGGGGAAAGAAAAATACGGCCCGCCTTGCTAAAAGTTAGAACTTCGCAAAAAAACCTCAAGCTTCTGCCAAAACCCTCTGCATTTAGCCACAGCACATCCCCAGAGATTCGTGAAAGAGAGCAATTAAGGATTAGTGATGGTTTTCCCCTGGGAAGTGCAGGGCACTGATTGCTTCAGTCTTACTGTCAGAGCTGAAGGATGTTGCAGTTACAGCTTATGATTGTTCAGATTTAGCAAATGAGTTGGCCCAGGCTCTGCCTCAGAGTTAAACTTCAGGTGTTGTAAATTTGGAAGAATCAATCCGCTATTAAAAAAAAAAAAAAAAAAAAAGAAAAAAATGTTTCTGTAGATGAAACGTAGAGATGATCTAAGAGCTTTGGTATCACCCATGGGCATCTCTGTGCTATGCAGTGATTAGTGGCACTAATAGCTTCCATGGAGCATTTGACACCTGGACATCTCACAGCCCGCTGGGAAGCCTGGCAGCGCAAAGGTGCCTTTCTTCTACTTTCTCTTGCAGTTCATCATTTGGTTTTTAGATCATAGATACTATTTTTCCTTTTCCGTCACTGTTCCTAAGAATGATCTACTTGCTCCATGAAATACAAGTTCTCTCTCTCCTGCTGAACACTATGACTTTCTAACCTGGCTTTGAAGGCTGAAGCTTTCTGAAGTTCTTGAAAATCTAGAAAAATGCCTGAACCTTTATTTGTAAGAAACGGATCATCCAGTCTCTTTAGAAGTAGTCTCTTTATGCTGTTTGAGTTTTGGGTACATAAGATCGCTATCTTGCCCTCATTCTTCAGCTCCTCAACTTCTATATGAAACGTGTGCCTTGACAGCAGCTTTTTTATCTTCTGCGTTGTTAGACAATTTCAACTAGATCAAAAAATTTGCAAGTGTGTAATCTAAATTATTTTTTTCCAAGCACGAATCACCCACCATGCCCCTATTGTATTTGTGGAAGGAAACTTCCTTCTGTCAGAAGACACGCTGTGTTTATTTATGGGCATGATTTTTCCCCTCCCCTCTGGTTATTTAGGACTGCATCTCTTGCAGGACATCTCTGCTGTTCCGTCACGAAGATCTGGATTTCCTGGCGTGTGTTCAGTATAAGGCTAAAGAGGATGTGGTGGCAAAACCATTAAATCTCCCCAAACCTACTTTGGCTTCCAGTGCAAACTGAGGCTTCCTCGGTGCATTGTTTTCTGTGGCTTTGAGCACTCTTCTGATAAACTGAGGACTCCTGCATCATACTGTTTCTCTGTCTGCCAACTTTTTTTCTCTAGTCATCCCATTGGGAAGGTGTCACGACAGGGAATTGGCAAAAATTATACCCGAGACCCTCTGTAGACTGTGAGCACTCAGCCAGGAAAAATTGTCAGGAAGCCAAATATGCTGAGTTTCAGGTTGTTTTGCACTGCTAAGGGGAAAAAAAAAATAATTGGTCCTAAAATAGGATTTAATACTACAGATATTTCAAGAAATAAAATTTTGAGCAGAGTGAAACACCTCTCCTGTTTTGTTTTGCTTTGCTTTCACAAACAACGGAGCGGTACCACTTTTAAGCCATTAAACTGGAGAGAAGAAATGGTTGCCACCTGTGGGCATGTTTGTTCCCTCATCTTTTCCCAAAAAGGTGTAATTGAGTGGAAGCCTTAGTCTCTGTGCTGATCATGGTAAAAATCTCTGTATTACAGGAAATGTCCTGCCCCAAAGACTACTTTTAGTCAAAGTCAATGTGTGTTTTGGCTGTTAATAATACAACTTTTTTTCTTTCTTGTGGCAAGTGAGGTGCAGATACACAGCTTAATAGGGCGGGGACATAACATGTAACATGTATTTTGGCAACGAATTTCCAGCCTGGCAATCTGACTGTAACTCACTTCAACCATTCTTGAAAGGACTGTTATCTGGACTAAAGATCAGTGGCAAAAAATCCAAGATGGGAGATACTCATCAACTGTTGCAAGACTTGGAGGTGAATGATTTGGGTCTGGAGAATCAGGACAATATTGCAATTGGTGGTACCTTGAAGAGGACATGGCACCTTTTGGCTACGCTTTGAAGAAGCAGGGACTGATAGCAATTTATTTATTGAGAAGTAGCCTTAACATTTATTCTCACAGCGTCTCTGGGGTTTGGGCTGAGGACAGGCTCCTCAGAGGCAGTCAGGAGCTGAACCCACCTGGGACTTTCAAAACATTGCAAACATCTGGAGCTAGAGAGACTTGAGTTAAGCTGCGAATCTTTTGCGTTCTGCTTGGCACAAATGAATTGACAGGAGGAAAGGAAATGGGCACAAACTTGAACGTAAGAAGTCCCACCTAAACATGAGGAGGAACTTCTTTCCTTTGAGGGTGGCAGAGCCCTGGAAGAGGCTGCCCAGGGAGGTGGTGGAGTCTCCTTCTCTGGAGACATTCAATCACATTCCTGTGCAACCTGCTCTGGGTGGCCCTGCTCTGGCAGGGGGGTTGGCCTAGATGATCTCCAGAGGTCCCTTCAACCCCACATGGTGATTCTGTGACAGGGTGGCTAAGCTTATTCTGAGTCTCAAAATTTGAAGCACGTGAAATGGGGAGATGTATGGTAGAGTGACCCCGCTCTGGGTGTCTTAGTGCAATAGAGCTAAAAGCACCGAAGCGCCTTGCTAGTGTTTCACTTTCAGACCTAGTAACATTTGCTGGATATTTATAACCTCAGGCTGTGAGCTTTGTTTCCAAGGCCGTGAGGTCATGCAGAAGTCAAAAAGCATCATTTTCTTGGAAAATACAGTAAAATAATATAAACAGGAATTGAATTATAAGTTATTTTTTCTCGAATGACATGGATAAATCCTTCCATTTAGAAGGGTCCTCAATGGCCATTTATTTCTTTATTTCTACTGTTAAGTTTGATCCGATGTTAATGCTTACGTAGTCACAACGCAGCTAAATCCCTTTACCTTGGAACATAACAATTTCCTGTCGCAACAAGAGAGGAAAGGGGTTAAAAAATAAATCAGAAGTCACCAGCACTCTATATTTTTGCCTAATCTTGAGGTCATTGGTGCACTATAGCACAGCATTCACTGCCGTGTTTTACTCTGGCATAATGTAACTAATTAATTCTCATGTATAGTTCGTTACTAACTTTCTGAAACATCAGTAATCCCATCTATGTTAGCAGAAGACTGCTGTCAGAGAGAAAACCACTGCTTTTTGACAGCGAGCTGGGCGTAAGGCTCAGCACATCTGTAGATTGGATGCTAGAAGGACAAATCTGGGGGCGTACGTGACCTCATCTGAAACATGTCATATGCCTTTGCATTTTTATTTCTGTACCTCTCTGCCCTACATGAAGCTATGGTAATATATCAACTTTGGGTGGTCTTGTGAATTTTGAGGGCAGGTAGATCTTAATCAGTCCAGAGATTAAGACCGTTGGGTAGACCATGTGGCTTGACATCTCCCCACTTGAGGGGCATGGTAGTGGCATGAGGCTTGCTGGCTGCTGCTCCACAGGGTTTGTACTTCATGAGGTGTGTGAAGTCAGTTCATGTATCTCCTTTTCAGGATGTATTTCTGGGTCTGAAACTAACCTAATTTAAAAATGTTCCAAAATGTAAACTGTGGGCTGATATTGAGAGGAATGTGTGGGTTTCACTGGAAATAAGAATCTTTATTTTATAGATCATGGTAGGATGAGATTTGGGGGGTGAGGGGAAGCCAGCATCTCAAAATATGTGGATATTTGTCTTTATCAGATAATTGAGATTTTAATTGTTAGCCACTAAGGAAAAAAAAAAAAGAGAGAAAGTAATGAAATAACTTTATTCAGTATAGGACCAAAGCTTATTAAGGACAAGAAGGTAAGTTGTGATTCGGGAAGACACCTGCACTAATTTGAACCTGGCACTGAGTACAACAGGATTATTCAAATGCTGTAAACTTAAACTTTTCTTGATTGTTTAGAACCAAACCTTCATCAAATTACTTCTTTCCAGTTCCTCCTTGCATTTCAGTGCACAGAGGGTGTATTAGATGACGTTAATACAGCCTGACTATCCATTTCTGTAGCTGCACTTATGTTTTATTCAATGCTGGATTTTTTTGAACTTCTCTAAGTGTGCTTTGTCATCTCTCAACAGCTTGTCTTCTAAATACTAGAGAAGGGGGGAAGAAAAAAAAAAATGGTCTCTGTATGCAAAAAAGGAGGAAAAATTTTGTCTGCGCCAGTATGTGCCAGCCAAGAGGCATTTTCTATTTACATTTTATTGTCTCTTTCTGGAGAAGTGTGTTTCAAAGGCTCCCAGTGCTGCAAAGCTCTCTGCTGCCTCATTATTCAGAGCCGCCGATGTGCTGAGCAAAGTTCCTTAATGCAGCTTTCAGTAACTCCATGGGATTCTCTTTAGTTTCCTCTTCCTGTTCTTTTCCCGTTATCTGAAGAGTAAATGTTTGTGTTTCTTGGAGAACTTTGGGGAGAGAAATCTGCAGACCGTGCTGCCTGTCTCCCGCAGAAACCAAGGGTGGAGAGTTAAGGAGTGTGTTTCCTTTGTAGTCGGTGAGGAAATCAAATTTGGAAGGTTATTATTTTGATCTTCTAGTTTGGCATCTTCCACATATTATTGTCATTTCCCTCCTGAATCCAGAGTTTGGTCTGTGTGCTCTTTAGTGTGAGTAATACCTGCATGACAAAAAAAAAAAACAAAAAACAAAAAACCCAACAAACCAAGCCCACCAAAACACAAAAACCCATCACAATTTTTTTAAATATTTTTTTATTTATATATGCACTTGACACCAATGAAATTGCAATACCGCAATAATCATTTTGATAAAATCAATGTGTCTTACAGCTTTTATGGTCTTTCTCGCTGTTGTGCTCTTTGGTTTGTGAAATGCAAGTTACTTCTGATCCCTGTCATGGCATGACCTGAACAATTGCAAAGAACTAAACACAGCTCACAAAAAGAGCAAAAAAGTGGCTGCTTGGCAGTGCATCATTAACTCTAATTCATTAACAGCCCCTTGCTTCTTATCTTGGGAATAATAAAACACACATCTACTTTGTATCCCTACGGTATTTCAGAGATCATTAGTTAATGTGTACGAAACAGGGTATGAACAAATATGCTAATACAATGAGAGAAATAATTTTTACCAGGATAAGGGAGAGATAAACAGGGCCATGCTGTGTTTGCTCTGACTTTGTTTGCTGTGTTACTGATTTACATATACAAATCTAGAAAAGATATTTCCACTCTGGTAACTTTTAGGTGACTCAGCTGTGATCAGGCACCTCTTCCTACTGGTACTATTGCGCTTGCATAGTTCCTATCCCAAAGAGTTTGGTAGAGGAGGGAGAGATGCACTAATTAGGAGACTCAGAAGTCCTTAAAGCCATCTGATGAGGATCAGGGGGTAGCAAAACTTCCCTCCTGAGAGTTGGTAAACCCTCAGAAATTAAGTAAAGATAATGCTTAGTATCAAGAGTGCAATCAGTGGAATTATGAAAGATTTTGTGAAAATGTTCTCACTGTTAGTAGAATGAGTTCTGCTTGCTCATAGCTGGCTTTCAAGTAAGGAAAAGTTTTAACATATTTATAAGAGCAAATAAGACCACGATTGCTTTGTTTTGTTGGTATCTTCTTACAAACCACGCCTTTAAACTATATCTCGAAATATTATGGCAATGGTTGTCAGATGTCAAGGAATGAGAGGCTGTCAGCCCATTTCCTACTGAACTAGGTCCTTCTTGAACAAAAGCCTGCCTTTTCTGCAAGCTTTGGTTGGCACCCGTGTTAGCAGTCTCCCATGCCAACTAGCCACAGCATGCCAGTTGGCAAGTCCTACAAGAAGTGCAAATTTTCCAGGGCCCATGAGGAGACCCTTGGAAGTTGTTTTTCATTTCTTCCAGCTATTGGCCTCAGTCTTAAGGAAACTGTTTTAGGGAAGACTTCAGTTTCCGTGTCATCAGCGTGGACGATTGCTAAGATATCACCCAGGAGTAATTTGGCTCGGTGCATGTAGAGGTCACAGAACTACTGTAAATTTTAAGCTGCTGTGGGTAGTTCTGGGCACGGCCTGGTGAGGGGGTCTCTTGGATTTGCAGACTCGGTTCATGGTGAGATGGAGGCCTACTGCTGGAAGCTGAATGGGAATCCCTTCATAAACAGATTGACTCAGATGTTAATCACAGAGGGTCCTAAAGACTCTTCTCTTTGCTGCTCTCTTACTTTGAAACCTTTTTAGTTTTATTTTTAAAAAAAAGCTCCATTTTGCACTCTCGTCTTTCTCTGTTGGTAGCAGTTAGCAGCCAAGATCCCTTTTTTTTTCCACTTTGATCAAATACTGCCTTACTGGGTTGAAAATCCTAGCAGCTACCTCGGAGCTGCCTCTTAATGCACATTGCTTGTTTGGGTATGTGTTGTGGTGTGACCCCAAGCAGCAAGGAGAACCACGCAGCCATCCACTCACCACCCCCCCCAACCTTCTGTGGGGTACGGGAGGAGAACCAGGAAAAAAAAGGAAACCTCGTGGGTTGAGATAAAGACAGTTTAATAGAACAGTGGTGGAAGAGAAGATCATAATAACAATAATGGTAAAAGACTATACGAAATGAGTGATGCAATATAGCTGTGTTACCACCCAGTGATCAATCTCAGCCCATCCCAAGCAGCGGTCAGAGATTCCTGCCCTCTGGCCACCTCCTGTTTATATACTGAGCATGATGACTATGGTATGGAATATTCCTTTGGCCAGCTCATCCTGTCTATGCTCCCTCT
>JAOTQQ010000001.1:75879216-75890264 GCA_026546715.1 Gallinago undulata | reverse complement strand
GGGAGGGTGTGGAGTCCCCTTCTCTGGAGATCTTCAAGCCCCACCTGGATGCTCCTGAGTGATGTGCTCTGGGCAACTCTGCTTTGGCAGGGGTGTTGGACTGCATGATTTCTAGAGGTCCCTTCCAACTCTGACAATTCCATAATTCCATGATTACCTAGCAACAACTAAGTATGTGTTATCAACATTATTCCTGTACTAAATCCAAAACACAGCAGCTACTGGGAAGAAAATTAACTGTCCCAGCTGAAAGCAGGACAATATGGCTAATGAAGCTTCTGCTTGGCTAGGTTTCTTCTCTATTCCCTGTTTCAGTTTTCAGAGAAGGAGGCCTTCTTGGTCACGCTGCCTGCATGCTGTCTTTGTTGATCCCAATTAAAAAAAACCACTCCTGAACTCTTAGGTTTGCATTTGCTGTCAGAAGGGGAAGAGGCAAAACTAGTAGTTTCACTGTGGACTTTTAGCCTCTGAAGCTTTCTTCCCTTGGCCCAAAACCATCCTGCATTCTATGGAGGAGCAGCAGGAATCGGCTGTGCATTGTGACTCCGTGCTTCTCGTGTCTTGAGAGAAGCAGCACATCAAGGATTAAAGTGGTTGGGAGCTCATCCCCACAGGGACAGTCAACAAAGCAGGGGAACAGTCTCCCCAGCGTGGTGAGGTGTAATGAATCTCTCTGAAATACCTTCTGTCTCACTGACTTCTGTCTTAAGAACTAGGCTGCTTTATATATTTTTTCTGAATTTTTTATATAGAAATGCTGCTACTTTTTTTTTTTTTTTCTTTTTTGCTGTTGAGTTTCCTCCCCTTCTCTTCAAAATTAGGCAAGCCCTATAGCGCTGTCTCCATTGCCCCCCTCCCAACGCTCCACGCGTAGGTCCTCATAGGAGAAAATGGCCTGCTAGATTCTCCTCGCTGTGCTTTTCGTGCACTTCCAAAGGGGGGGGGGATGAGATGTTTTTCAGGCCCTCACGTTTGCACAGTGACAGTGATGACATGGCAGCATCCTGCCAAAATGGGAAACAGAACACAGCCCCGCTGCTGTGGCTGCCTTAGTGTGTGTGCACTCTCCTGCACGTCTGGGGTCGTTATTTCAGCGCCAAGGGCTCCGGCAGCAAAGATGTCGGCGTCTCACAGCTCACATTCGGGTAGTGCTAAAATTGTTTTCAACGAAGCAAGGGATGCAGAGAATTGTTGGAGAGCTGCTCGCTGCTGCTGGCGTTCTGCTTTGCTGCAGAATCAACCAGCTCGCAGCATCCACTAAGCAGCGTAAAATTCCCCGGGGATTCCCTGGAACAAAATAAGCTTTGGTTGCATTTCTTCCCTGTTCCTGAAGGGCTTGATCCGGCTCCGTCTGCTGAGAACTTCACTGGACAGGAGAATTTTGCAGAGCAGAAGCCTGGATAGCTTCTCTCCTACTTCAGTAGCTGAGATTGCTTTTTTTGTCTGATGGGTTGCCAGGTGCCATCAAGTGCTCCAAGTGTGAACAACAGAGAAATATGAGAGATTTGGAATTCATTTTTGTTGTTATTTAGCCTTAGTCTTGATGCAATGAGAAGGTAAAAAACATATAGGCAAAACTGTGGCATTTCCATTGATAACGCATCCTTTTAGGTTTTCAATATGAAAAGACTTGCTGGTATCTTATATCTCTGGTTTTGAAAACATATATCTAGATTTATATATGCTTTGCTATGAAATTGATGGTACAGGCTCTCGCATCCATCTGGTCATCCTTTCAAGAAGACTTCTCTTTGTGGGAAATATTCCAAGCATTTTTTCATCTTTCAACCCCAACGCAGGCAGGAGTAGGCTGCACTGCTTAATAAAACCTGAAGATCAAAATGCTCAGGCTAGCTTTCTGTTGGAAAGAAAAAATAATTACAGTTATTTAATTAACCTTGAATCTGAGGCCGGACACAGCAGTTAATTTTTTCCACTCCGTTAGGTCTGAGATCTAAAGTGTGAAATTTCATTTTAGCCTCCTGTCACAGGACTGCTAGACTTCTCAGCACAGCCACCACAGCTTTCCACGTTAAGCAGGGTACACCGTGCTACAACGTTATCTGAGCTCGTCAAGAAGCTTCACTGACAACAGGTCAAAAGCTTCTCAGCTGATAAGTGGTTTCCTCCTGGAAACGTGGTTTGGACGTTGGGGATGGATGGAGGGAAAGGAGGAAAAGGAATATTTGTTCTGTTAGAGCTTGTAAAAGTTTACCATAAGAGGCATCCTGTAGCCTCTAGCGTGTAAGAGACAGCTGTGGTCTTGATGACCCCAAAATAGTTGTGACTCTGCAATTGATTGTTGTGTCTACAACCTAAAAATTGTTTTCAGTGCATGTGTGCATGTACAAACACAAGTGTGTGCATACACATTAGAGAAGAAAAGGTTTCTTTAGTAAAAGCCTGTATGCTTTGGAAAATGCAGATAAATTGATGGGGGACTGAGGTCATCAGAAACTGGAGGGGGTGAATGTGTGTATGTTTGAATCCCTAGAGTTTTTTTTTTTTGCTTTTTTTTGCTTTTTTTTTTTTGCTGCTAGTGTCATTCAGTCATTTATTAAATACTTTGCATTTGTTTTGAAGCTTAATATCGTATTCTGACAACTCTGCTCAGGGACACAAAGCTAGCCATCTTTTCTACATACAGCTTCTAGTGGACGTGGCTGTAAAACAAAAAAAAAATAAAATTGTAGCAATAGCACAATTTTATAGGCAGAGCAGAAGCTCTCTTCTAGTCCTCACCTGTGCACAGCACCAAAGCTTTCAACCTGCTCAATGGCCTTGCAAGAGCTACCTCTAAGCTTAAAAAAAGGGGCAGTGGGCACGTTTGCTGACCTGCATAATGCAAAAAGGAGCCTCCTGAAGCTGCTCCTTTGATATCTCTGGGAGCTGCTCTTCAGGTAGGCTACCCAAACAGGCCTAAGGCAGAATCCATCCGTAGTTGAGCTACAGAGGAATATTTCTTCTTTAAAATCCCATATCACATATGTAGGCATGTCCTTAGCACTGTTGCCCTCTCTCAGCCCTAAAACAGTTGTTTTCATCAGCTTTAGAGAGAGAACAGCGAGACTGAGAGACCGGCAGGTTTCACTGGAAAACCAAGAGGCTGCTCCTGGATTTCCTTACATCAGTGGCCCTCCAGCTTCAGTTGTGTGTTTAGCATCATAGAATGGTTAGAGTTGGAAGGGACCTTAAAGATCTTCAAGTTCCACCTCCCCTGCCATGGGCAGGGACATCTCCCACTGGAGCAGGTTGCTCAAAGCCCCATCCAGCCTGGCCTTGAACCCCTCCAGGGATGGAGCATCCTCGTTCTCCTTTAATTCTTTACGGCGGTCAAACGGTTGAGACTACTTTGGAGACTCTGTCAAGCTGTACAGGTGATGCTTAAGCAATGACCAAATCTTGACATTCAAGCTTTTGCCCTATGTCTGGGTCGTGTTCTGGGGGCAGATCTCTAGCCCAGAAGCCACAGCTCCCGGTAGCTTCCAAAGGATTGAGACCTTCTGGCCGCCTGTCATGTAACATTCAGCGGTTTGCAGGGTCCAGCTGTGCACCCCTGCTCCTTGTCTCTAGTTCTTAATTATGCTGTCGCAACGCGCTGTCTCCTTAGATTTAATTTGTACCAAAATTGAAATGGATTGCGAAACTCGTGTCATTTTTCAAGTCGTGAAGGGTTTCCGGGAGCAACGAGAGCTTCTTGCTTGTCGTTGCTTGGGGATGCTGTTATGGAATTGAGTCAGTACTGTTGGCAAACAAAAAATGATTTGAAATATATTAGCTGGAGAAAAGTGATTTAACCTTCAGACTGCTAGCAACAACATTTATATTTGGTGTAAATTGCTTGGAGCAAAATCTCCTTGGTAAAGAGGATTATCACCGGGAGTTCAGTCTTGACTGTAAACGTGCCCATCTTTAAATCAAATAATTCTATTTTTTTGAGCTGTATTAGTATCTGTAGTGCCTATACAAAGGAAGGATTATGACCTTCCTTTTAATTCTGTAGCCAAGTGGGAGAAGCTTTACCTTTGCCAGTTTTTTATTGTTGTTAGGTTGCTAGTGCTATTAAATAACTATGGAAGTTTAGCAAGCCATAAGGATCTTTTAATTTGCCCCTAGGTCCGCTGTCTTAATGTCCTCTTTGCTTCATTTTCTGCCATGAGTAAAATCCTCCTTACCTCTTCCCAAGCATCACGTATTACACAAATCTTTATGTGCCTAAAGACCTTTGAAAATATATTCTGTGACTTCAGTGCATCGTTGCTGGTACTTTCTGCTTGTTGGTGTTAGCAGCTCTACTGTCCAAAATGTCACGCTGTGTTGAACTGCAGCCCCTTTCCCTCCTGAGTCACCGTTATTTATTAAGGAAAAATGCAGAAAATATTTCAAACATAAAGGCTCGAGTCTAAAGTAATTCATTTTAAGCCCAGCTGGAATGTTGGTCATTGCAGCAGAACTACCCTGATGGTGAGTTTGGCCCGGTAAATCAAATCAAGGGAACTGAGTGACTTAAGGTTCCTCCCAGTGTCACCGAGAAGCCGTGATGGAAAGCAAGTCACTAGTTCAGCTCTTGCTAGCGTGCGTGGGGTGGGACTCTGCTCCGTGACTCTGAGGCCGCAGCATGCTCTATTACTTCCAGATGTCCTGGGGCTAAAAATAATCTCTGAAATCTCTGAAGCAGAGCCTGGTGCTCAGCAAAACCTTGATGTCCACATAACTTTGCTCCACAGGGGGTGGTGGGCAGGTGGTGAACTTCTAACACTATTCCTGCCTTTTCATCCACGTACACGCTCTCCTTGGATTATACAAATTTGCTTCAAACCATACAATTGTTGTATATGCATTAGCGTTGGGGGAAATCTGCTTGTTGTTCAAGTATCCACCTCTACTGGCCACCCAAATGAAAAATCAGGATGTTCCTGCTACAGTCGTAGTGGTGGGATTATTTACTTGCTGATGATTAACTAACAATAAACTACACAGAAATGCTTTCAGGCGAAGAACACGTATTAGAAATAATTGCTTTTATGCCTTGAATTACGTGCATAGTTTGCGGACTCTCTGTCACACGTCCTGGGGCAAACAAAAAACCCACCGTTATATGAAGACACATTGTTCAGGCATTCCCAGCGGTCATTTTAAACTCAAAATAATTAATAGAGTGAGGAAGGAAATTAATGAGATTGAAATAGTCTGCGACCACTTTATACTGCTTCTTCTGACCTCAACTATACAGGTTCTCTGAAGCAACAGAGGAATTTTTCTTTCTCTGCATGTCCCAGGTTAATTATGCCTCTTCCAGAATCCTGATTAGTTTTAGTTGAAGCTAGTTCGTTATGTTTAATATGATGTCTAAAAGATTCATCTGAACAGTCTAACCCTCCTGTTTACAGCAATTACATCCTTGCGTAAAGTTGTAAAAATGCACCAGATATAAGAAAACCCATCAAAACCAGACTAAGTAGAACGAGATCTCCTGCAGCCATGGACCTGTCGTGGGCACCAGCAGTAGCAGGAGTCCGTGAGGTGCAGATATACATTTCCCTTCCCATTGCTATGACTTTGATAGGGGTCTCACTTTTGGCATTGCACCATTGTAATCTGCATGCAGATTTGGCATCGATGGAGTATGTGGAAGACGAGGGCAGTGTATTAGTTGTTTTGTTGAATATCAGCTCAACTGTATCTGCTCTAGGTGGGTGAAAGCTCTTCTTTACTCCTCTGTTGGGGACATGAGAGTTTTCTTTTGCAGGAGCAAAGGATGAGGTTGGGAGGATTCCCACCTTTCCTTTTGCTGGTCTGTTGGCAAAAGCACCGAGCACAAGACCACGGCTTTGTTCATAACGCAGCGTTGTAAGTCCTTTATGACTGATCCAGAGGAGACTATTACAGGCATCAGTAACAGAGCTTTACCCTTAAAGCAGCTTGTGTACTTGTGTCTGCAGAGAGGCTCGGTGTGATTCCTGGCTGGCTGTCCAAAAGGTGTTGGTTTTTTTTCCACACTGTGGTTGGAGATGAGTCAGCACCAGCTACTGACGCAATGATGCTGTGGACAGTAACTCAGGTGGCATCAGTAATTGCTTTCCTGCTCTGATTACTGCCTAAACCATAAGAGTTGCCTGGAATTACTCACTTGAGCTGGGCTTCAGGAAGCCCATGTGTGGGCTTCTCTTCACCGTTCAGCAGCTTTCTCCCCTCCAGTCCGTTTTGGAAGACATAGGAACCTCAGGCTCTGAAATAGTCTTTATCCATCTTCACCTCAATAAGAAGGGTTAATTTACTGCAACTGCTGACCATGCTTCAGACTTCAAACAGTTTTCTCCTACCAGGCACTTAATCCCTTGCATCATAGACTGGTAAATAGTTAATGCCCAGCATTGACTGTTTATGCCTTAAAATGAAAAGCAAAGTATAAACTTCTGCAGGAAACAATTTTTTCTTCATTTGACTGAGTGTAAAAAGTCAAAAAGGAACACATAGAGTTCTTTGTGTTTTGAAGTAGACAGCCCAAAGGGTCAAGTCAGCAGGCATTACTTGAATCACACCTGTTGACCTTAGAAATCCTCTTGTTCCTAAAAATCTCCATAACTTCTTCAGTGCGTTCTTTGCAAAGGTCAAGCAAAATCAATTGAAACAGAGAATAATAAATTTTGTTATAAAATCACACTCTTACAAATATACAACCCAATGATGATTCTGAAAAAAAAAAAAAAAGTAGTCAATATTCCCCAACTAAAGTCAATATTCCCCAACTGAGTTGAAAGGAAAATAACTTGATCCTGAGTATAAACTAGAATTTGCTTTTGAACTTGGAACCTAGTAAAAGCCTCTTTAAATTTGCTTGGACAATGGAGATTTGGGGATCTGTCTGAACGTAGCAGATTGTGGAATTGTGGCTTTTGTGTCATGATCTCAAAAGATGAATTTGTGCACATTAAACAAATAAACAGATTTCCTTTGCTGGTAATTAGCACGGCATCAGATGGGTGCAAGATTGTTGTGTTTTCCTCTAAAGCTAACTTAGGAAAGGGGAAAAAAAGTACTTCAAGGAGACAAATCTGATCCCATAATGAGCAATAACCATCTAATTCCTCATGGCTTTTTATTGTGGATGAGGCCCTGAGCAACCAGATCCAACTCTGAAACTGGACTGTTTATTATAGAAAATAGAAAGGATGTGGGCTTTCTTACCTTTTCTTATAACCCTATAGAGTTACACCAACTTCAAGAGGAACAGGAGATTGCCTTAGAAGTTTAGTTTTTCTGTGGCTGTGTTTGGTGCTTCCATTGTCGTCATACCAGAATGGTTTGGGAGATTTTTTGGGGGACATTTTGGTGACAAATGTTTAAAATTGTCTCAGACTATAGGGGGAAGAGCTGTTATTTATATGTGTGTGTAGTCCTTGCCAGAAATACTTAATGAAATGTGGCTGCAGGGTTAATTTTAGGGACACTAAATTACTGTGATCTTTTACTATTCCAGTAGGCATTGAACATCTGGCCAAAACAAATGAAGCCCCATTGGAATAACTCAAACAGGGAATCCAAATAAAACAACGTAATAAACCGATGTCCACATTTGGAAATCTTAAATTGTTTTTGCAGGAGTCTACAACTATAATGCGGAGCAGTGATGTTTAGTGGTGCAGGTTGGAAACGTTCCGTATTACTAAAGTGCTGGAAGGAAAGTAATTCCTGTTAAACCCTGTGGTGATCTCCAAGTCTGTGGTACAAAGTACTTTGCGAATGTACCATTGTTCTAGCAGAGTATTAGGTGAGGTTAGGCAGATACGGTCTTCTGAGTTCAAAGCAAGCATCCAGTGAGTGGAAGTGGTCTTATATTTCATATTTTTGTTTCCTTATATTAAGTAGAATTTGTATGGCCTCTAGTGACTAAGTGACTTCTCTCGTTAAATTTTCTGCTTTGTAGGGCATATGTTATACTACATTTCTTAATTTTTTTTGTCACCTCCATCTTCATCTGGCTAAACTACTGTCTACTTTTGGATGCATACACCCTTTCCTGCACTTCCAGATTCTACAGCTTCCTATCTTTCAATATCACGCAGTTTTTCCGAACCTGAATGAGATGTGACATTTTATTATAAATAAGTTAATTATCTAATAGTTTAAGCTGTTGGTTTAGCTTCCCAAGTGGCCAGCTCTTTGATAAGAGCAGGTTTTTAATAGGCCTAGATGAGCCTGTTAGATTCATTTAAATTGTGATCTAGGTTATATCTGAAAGTAGGCTAGAACTCAAATTCACTGAGCCAGAATACCCACAGCTATTAATTTGTAAAATAGTGTCCTTCAGAAGTTATTCTGTTTGACCCACTTTCTAAACTGGATGGCACACCTGATGATTCATTACCAATAAAAAAATTCAGGGATTTTTCATTTGTTTGATGCTGCAGTCCCAGGCAGCACAGGGAAAGAAAAACAATATTTTGTTAGCCTTGAGTCTCTTGTGCATCACTTTTCACTGGTGGTAATGCCTTGGGGATCTCAGTCCGGCTAAGAACATTCCTGGATGAATGATATACACCTTGTAAGGGTTGACCTGTGGTGTCTCTCTTGATTCTCAGAGCTGGTGGTTGATTTTCTTGGTTATGATACCTTACTCCATCTCAAGGAATGCAAGCTCTAGGATAAGCTGTATTTCTCCCATGGTCCATCCAGTGAAGGGAATTTAACTTACTATCACATGTAGCCAGGGTTCTTACAGTATTTTAAACTCTTTGCTGTTGTTACATTATGTTGGTCAAAGCCAAGGTCTCCTTATAAGTTTCTGTATGAAGGCTTGCTGTAAGTTAGGCTACTTCACTGTCCCTGAACTGTTTATTAGGTTTCAGAAATCCAAAAGGATTAGTGAGAACAGGGAACCTTCACACACTGCAAAAATGCAGCAAGTGCTACATTTTTGTTATATTTGTATTCTGTTAGCGTGCAGTTGACTCACGTCATGTTGAGAAACTTGAAATGGCCAACAGAGACTCTGAAGCTTCTGCAGGAGAAAGAGAAATTTTTCTGGGGAACCTGAAGATGATTCTCTGGGTTCTTGAGTACTTGATTGTTGTCGCCCTACTGTTCTTGTTTCTTTTTGTTTCAAATTTGGTAGACTTTTTTTTTTTCAAAACACTTATTTATATTTTTCATGAGTCTTTCCCTTGTAGTGGAAGTGGTTTGTGCAGGCTGTAGCACTTCAAAGCTAGGAGGAAGTGTTTTGCTCCAGTGAGTGTAATAGAGAGAAGAGCTATTCGAGGAGGATTCAGTCCAGCTTTGTTTGTCATTTAATCACTTGGAGTTTGAATCGGGATGGCTGGGGACATGTAGGCCTGAAACCATTGTATCTAATTAAAATACTTAACTGGGACACTTCACGTGGGAGCCTAGGCATGTCAGCCCCCTTAAAATAGTCAAAACTGTCTAAAAGGCAGATCAAACAACCTAAACTCTCCAGAGAAATCATGTGACATCTATGCTCCTTAGAGTTTAGTGGGATGCATTTTGGCCTTAACAGCCAGTGGATCTTGACCTACACAGGGCAGTTTTTGACCTACACCATGCAGTTTTGCAGAGCAACGTATCTTCCATGATGAAGAGCTTTCTTGATTGGTTCCAAGCCAAGGCAATAGAAAAAGGTTGAGTGCATTGCGAAGTAGCGGTTGACAAGAAACAGGATGGCTCGGCATGGTGTAATTGAAGTGGTAGCCACAGCATTTGTACCTGCAGTGTTTGTGAGGAGATCTGTTTCTACTTCATCTTGTAGGGATGACTCCGTATCTTCACGGCCGCCACTTCGCTGTGTATAGGAAATGCTATTCAACACTGCAGTGAGCAGCTATTGCTGGGAGTCTTGGACAGCACAACCTATCTTCTAAACTCTGACTGCTGGGTTCAGCTTGATTCTTTAAGCCTCTCAGATTAATCTTTTTACATTTTGTGGTTTATTTTCATAATAAAGGCTTTATAAAAAATCACCTTTAAAATTGCCATTGACTGAACTAATGTGAGCTGCCATAGCTGACTAAGAAAAGTTATCTCAGACTGTAGCTCCCAAATAATTGACCTATGTCTTGAATCAGAAGTCCTTAAAGCTTTATTTCTGCATCTTCTCAGGTACCTCCTGCAGAAAGTTAAAGGAAGGACAGAACAAGACGGCACCATGTCTTCAGTCTCAGCTTATTACAATGGAAAGACCGTACTTATCACAGGAGCTACAGGTTTCATGGGCAAAGTACTGGTGGAAAAGCTTCTGCGCTCCAGCCCTGAAGTGAAAGCAGTTTATATACTTGTCAGGCCAAAAGCTGGACAATCAATGCA
Organism: Gallinago undulata; assembly: GCA_026546715.1. NCBI lineage: Eukaryota > Metazoa > Chordata > Aves > Charadriiformes > Scolopacidae > Gallinago > Gallinago undulata. The sequence goes on along the minus strand of JAOTQQ010000001.1, from coordinate 75,879,944 downwards.
AGAGAGAGTAGCCAACATGTTGAAATGCAAGGTAAGTTTTGACATTTTATTCTAGAGTCTAATTTGAAATCCATTTAGCTGAGTGGAGCATAGAACTTCTGTTATACTCAATTTATGAAGAACAAAACAGCATCTTCTGCAGTAATCATATATTTTTGTCATGTCTAAAATAAGCCAAAAAAATTGCACATGAATAAATCTAGATCTGTCTGATTTTGATAGGTGATGCAGCATTTTACACTGTACTGATGTAATCGTTTTTCCTCCTTTTTGCATTGCTGTTTGTTGAAAATTGATTTTTCCAAAAGCCTGCTACCCTAGCAAAGTTTCTTTTATTCAAGAAGAGCAACATTTTGCTTTCACGAACTCTTTTCCTTCCCCCACTTTCAAAACTTAAAATTCAAACATTGGTTTTCAAAAATAAAACTGAGCGTGACCCCATCACTCCTTGCTGTTGTGAGGGCATTGAATTCACTTCATAAGACAAAGCCTAGTGGCAACATATAGTGAGCTGTGCATTGCTGCAGTACAGTAGGGCATCTGCCATCTTCTGATGTCAGTTGTCACTTCATCAGTATTTTATCACTATCACTGTGTGCTGGTCTGGAGCCCTGAAGAGAAGAAGGACATGGACCTGGTGGAGTGGGTCCAGAAAATGCTCAGGGGGTTGGAGCCCCTCTGCTCCGAGGACAGGCTGAGGGAGCTGGGGTTGTTCAGCCTGGAGAAGA
>JAOTQQ010000001.1:75865371-75877421 GCA_026546715.1 Gallinago undulata | reverse complement strand
TGAGGGTGGTGGAGCACTGGAAGAGGTTGCCCAGGGAGGTGGTTGAGGCCCCTTCCCTGGAGACGTTCAAGGTGAGGTTTGAGGAGGCCCTGGGCAACCTGGTCTAGTTGGGGGTGTCCCTGCTGACTGCAGGGGGGTCTGACTAGATGGCCTTTGGAGGTCCCTTCTGGCCCAGATGATTCTATGATTCTACGACTTGGCCAAAGAACCTGAAGGTCCTCAAGAGCTTAGACCAGTGGCGAGGTCATGAACTTGCTCAGACTCCTATGGCTATGAGAAGTGCCAGAGTTCAAGCTAATCTTTACTGCTAGTGTGAATTTGTTCATAGCTGATGTGAAATGAGGGGAAGGAACAGTTCTGGCCTTAGTAGGCAAGGAATTATGGAGCATTAATCTGAGAAATGTCAACTTATCTTTGGAGCATTTGTCTAAAACTTTAAGCAAAACTTTACTGGAAAAGTATTCCTCCTCCTTCTACTGAAGTAGGGCCACAGATAACTTAGAGATAAGTAGGTTTGGAAGAAGGCATGTGGTTTTCCTCCTGGTGTTTTGAGGCATCGAGCTAGAGAAATCTTAAGTAAGTCCAACAACAGAGTTTGATTTTTTTGTTTTCACCCAAAGGTAGGTTATTTTCCCCCACAAACTGTTGGATTTAATGCAATACAATATTTGTGTCTGGTTTTAGGAGAAAATACTTTATTTCTACTTTCATATTCCACCCTATGTAATCTTCTCTACTGACTGACCGCACATTCACTTCGAAAGTAACTATTTCTTCTTTTACATTGAGTCTTTACCCAATATTATCCTCTGGAATTTCTCATTTTCAAATCTGTATGGGAAGTTTCCCGGGAACAAGAGGAATAGAGAAAAACAGGTTGCCAGCTTCGAAATATTCTAAACAAACAGATAAAAATTGTATCTGGGGTTAAATAAGATAAAAACAGAGAAACAGATTGGCAGGAATTATTTGCAGTGCGTAATGCTTAGGTTCTTCAGGTAGAGTCCTTTGGGGGAGTCCTGATTTTTAGTAGTATGTAACAATGTTTTGAAAGAAATTGCCTGAAAGAAATTGATCCTGCTTCATGTATCTCTGTGACATTTTTAAACTTTGAGGTATCACATTAATGAACTGTTTTGTCCACAGTGTGTACATGTGAATATGCTGGAAGATGGCTCCTGTTAAATAAAAAAAGCAATTCTAAGTCACGAAAGGGTGATGAGGTGGGAAGGGGCAAAATGCCTTAGTTTGTGCTTTTTAAATGTTTCTTAATCTGGAATTTTTCAAATTCTGAATTGAAAATGCGTAGTAAAATATAAAAAATAATTTGGGCATAAATCAGAATTTTTCCACTGTATTCTGAAGGAGCTGAACAGATGGCACTGAAATGCAATATAATGCTGATTTTCCTCAGATCTTGTAAAATTAGTTTTACATGAGGATGCGTTATTGCATTAATATGAAGCGTATGATGAAGAGATACTCAATTATCTCAGCATCAACTCCAAAATGAAAGCGTGCGTTAAGGAATGTGTGGCACACGGTGACCTTCCCTATTTATGAAAGGAGATGTTCTGTTTTCCAAAAGTGAGTCCCTCAGGGAATCAAGCTATTACCCTGCTCTTGATGAAATGCCGTGTCTGCATGGAGCAGAGCACAGTTCTTACACACAAAAAAACCAAACCCACATTTTGGTATTTGCTTCACCCTGGATGTGTCCTGAGATGTGGATCACAAGGTGAAGCTTGACGTTAGTTGATGGGAGATGTCAATTTATCAGAGGGGGGGAATTATTTCGAGGGTTTATATTTTGCCCTCTGAGCCCTCCATGCGCAGAAACAGGTAGGAATGCTTGGAGGGGTTGTCTGGGATTCCCTGGAGAGCAGTTACTGAGCTAGTGGTGAGTCACTGGTTGTAGCTTCCACCTTGTCCCTGGGAGAGCGGAGCTTGTCTGTGAACGTGGTGAACCGAGGCTGCTCGCTGCTGCTGGGCTGCTTCTCAGATCTATTTGTTCAGCGTTCCTAATTAGAAAGATCAGTCAAAGTAGGGAGTGGGAAAGAATCTTGCTAATGTCTCTGATAATTCAGAGGGGAAAACAAGGCTGGAACAAAAGTTCTTGAAACCAAAAGCAGTTTGGAGAGGAGATACTGCTTTATTCAATGGCGGGTGCTAGGTGGAAATCCACAAATCTAGCACACCTTGCTGGGGACAGTCACCCATTATTTATACACAAAAGACAACCCCACCTAGGCTTACATTTTCATGAGAATGTCTGAATAGCCCTTTTTTCACATGAGTATTAAATTCTGCAGCATTTGCAAAACACTTCTGTGCAGGCGTGAGCTCCTCAGGGGTAGGTTGCATAGGGGCACCCTTCCTCACATTGTCCTTTTAAAGTATTGAGTCATCTCAGGACAGTAAAAGTTTGTGGTAAGTTTGCCAGCTTCTTGAGGAAGATAAGGATGTTCTTTGAAGTAGCCACAGCTCTGTCCTAATTGGTATGGGACTACAGAATCATAGAATCATCACGTGGAGTTGAAGGGACCTCTGGTTGAAGTCTGCCCTCTGCCAAAGCAGGTCCACTCAGAGCAGGTTGCACAGGAACATGTCCAGGTGGGTTTTGAATGTCTCCAGAAAAGGAGACTCCACCACCTCTCTGGGCAGCCTCTTCCAGGGCTCTGCCATCCTCAAAGTAAAGATGTTCCTCCTCATGTTTAGGTGGAACTTCTTACATTCAAGTTTGTGCCCATTTCCTCTTGTCCTGTCCCTGGGCACCACTGAAAAAAAGACCGGCCCCATCCTCCTGACACCCATCCTTTAAATATTTATAAGCATTGATCAGGTCCCCCCTCAGTCTTCTCTTCTCCAGACCCAAGAAGACCTATCTTCGTAACGGAGATGCTCCAGGCCCCTCATTATCTTTGTAGCTGTACATACTCTGACATGAAAGAACCTTGAGGTGATTACTTCTTGTTATCCCATTCTTATCTCTATCAGCTTGGTGACCAACTATTTTCTCACACAGTAAGAAGCTCCATAATTAACTCATTTGTAGTTAGCATATGGTTATAAACAAAGCAGAGGCCTGCCTGTGGTAACAAGGCTGCTGAAAATGGAGAGAAGATATTTCTTGGTGTTGCCAGAAATACTGTAAAATGCTACTGCTTTTTTGTATCATCCAACCACAGTTAACCCTTATAGTTACGGTGGATGGTACAGATAGACCTTCTTCTCTTCCCTGCAAAGCTTTGTCTGGAACTACACATTATGATGGGATTGACCACTGAAAAGAGCAGAATTCCGGTATTATCAAACATCTTTGCCTCTTCAGTATTTCCTTGTTGTGTGCTATGCTTATCAGCAAATATACGGCAAGACCTTCTGTTAGCCCTATAAAATTCACCAAATCATGCCAGATTTCTCTTTTTCCACCTCCCTTGATTATCCCTTTCTTCACTCCCTCGCTCATGGGTCTTGCTTATCACCATAAGCAGTAAAGGTTCTCCACACCAAACCAGTTCATCATCACTCCCTCTAGAACAGTATCCCCTAAATCTGCTGAAACCATTGCAGTGGTACATGGGTAGGTACTGGGAATAAAGTAATGGGTTTTTTTGGTTGATGGCATGAGATTCCAGTTGCTCAGCGAGAGATCTGGAAACTGCTAATTGGAGTGAAACAGAGTTCAAGATGTTTTCTGTTCTATTATTTATTTAGATTTGCCTCCCTCTTGTCAGTAGATTGTGAGAAATAACTCTGATATTTGTGTACCAAAGGGACAAATCTGTCATTGTAATGAAAAATTGTATCTTCCTTTACTCCATTATTTGTAAATCATGTGGAAGAGAGGAGCTAAATCTTAAGGCTGGTAACATAACTGACATGAATGCAGGCAAGGGTCTTGAACCATTCTGTTCCTCTTTCCTAAGCTAACACCATCTGTTGCCTTGTTCCATTTCATTTCTTTCACTTCTCCAATTTGTGTTTCTGTTTGAAGAAGGCTGGTAAGATTTTGTTTTATATGTTAGGAGCTAATAGCCTGCTTCCTACAGCACAAGGAAGGGCCATCAAGACAGCTGGTGTTTCCAGCAAGATAACCTTCCATATTGGTCAAAAAATAGAAGCCAGTATTAGTCCTGAGCTCAAGTACGTGTCCCTGGTGTCACTTTCTGCTGTTGGATGTTGGCAGTCACGCTGCTGCTGCTGGTTCTTGGCTCTTGGCTCTGCTGGAACAGGGGCGTCTGGAACAAGAAAGTGCAATGGCATTGCCTTTTCTGGGTGCTGCGCCAAAGCTGCAGCCTTTTATGGTGACCAGCTCCTCCTCATTCGATGGACATCCAACCCATGTCATGACTCAGGGTGTAGAGTCTTACCCAACAGCTTTCAGCTAAATTGGGAGATCTGGCAGCCCTGCCTAGTCTTTCATCTGTTCTGCATGCAAAGCCATGCCTACTAGGGGGCTAATGGAGACGTTGAGTAGCATAAAGGCCTATCTTATTCTCAGTTAGCATCAGCAGAACTTGGTCTCCTCTACCTCCTTTCTCCTTGGCATTTGCAGAGCTATAGGCCCAGACTGCATTCTGCAGAAGTGCTGGAAGCACAGCTAGGTGGAAATGACAAGAGTTTTTTGTTGTTTTGGTGGGGTTTTTTTAATGCATCCTCAGATGTCAGAGGAGAAACCATGATAAGAAGAAGGGGGAAAGAAAGGTGGTGGTTGAAATTGTGTCCTCCATTGCATCAGTCAGATAAATTCAGGCCACAGTCTGCTGAGGAAGAAAGAATGTCTTGGTGTGACTAAGACAATTTCTAGAGAAAATAGGCTTATCGCGCAGTTTCATAGTCATAATGCAGTTTCCATCATTACTTAGTGTACATGAATGCTGTGCAGTAATTTAGAATTTCTCCACACACTGCATAAGTTGATCAGGGATGCATTTGGAGTTATGGATTTAGAACAACCCTAAATCTTCTTTGCTGTGTGTGTTTTGTTACACTTCTGTGTGACTAATGGCAGTATTTGAAATACTAATAACTATACTTTTCTGTGTATAATGTATTCCTTGGCTGAAAACTTCCAGTGTGTCTGGTGGGTCTGATTCATCTTGGTGCCCTTTTGCAGATGGATTCCCTTTGGGATACTTTAATTTAGAAACTTTAAAAATGGAGCACCTCAGATCAACTGTCAGTTTGAAAATGCTTACATTTTTCAAAATGCTGTGTCCAAACTCCTTTTTTTAGGCCCACAGATTTGTTCTGTAAGGTTCTATGTACATACAAAAGCAGCCAAGAAAAAACTGGGGAAATATCTATGCACCATTCTCGAAAGATGAGCTCTCATTTTTTAATGAAGCTGGAGACAAAATGTGGGTGACGGGCTTGCAATGTGAATTAGACATTCAGGGATGGAGAGAGGAAGCAGTTAATTAAATAATCAGATGGTGATATTGCTAAACAAAGGACTTATGTTTGGGGTATGAGAAGTTACAGTGGCCATCAAGACATCCAAAAGGAAGGACATCGGCTGAATTCAAAGATGGCACAGAGAGAGAGGAGTGGGACAGGAACAAAAGAGAAAGGGAATAAGTTTATGACATAATGGTGATAACCAGTGGGAATCAAATATAAACATTCCAGAGAGATCCCTCTAGCCCAATTGTATGCTAATGCAACAAAGTAAAAAACAAAAATTATTAAAAGAAAGGCAAAATCTTTTTTTTCCCCCCACATTTTCACATTAGATATCTAAGAAGAGACTTATGCACATGGCTAATTTTATGCAGTTCATTGGGAACTCTGATGGCCAGGGACCTCATTTTATCCCAGGAACATTAGGGACAAGCTTCTTATGCAGTAAACACAAACCTGTGCTCTGCAGTCCCGTTAATATGCACATATTTGTATAGATACAAATGCACACATAGGTACCCTCTTTCAAGCTAGCCATTATTTTTTTTGTTTGTTTTATTTAATGGTGGATATGCCAAGGGATTTATGTATTAATGCTGATGTCTGCAGTGAAGAATTCTGCCAGCTCATAAATGACAAAATAAAGAAATGTTCCGCCCTTGGAGCGAATGAGCAGGCAGTCAGTTTAGAATGATACATTTTAAAAACCCCTCAAAAGTAAGATTTTTCTCTTGTCCGTAGCAGCCTAGAGGTTGCAGTCAGGCTGCATTTGCTCCTGTATGTAAAATGAAATGCATTTTTAGTTCTCCTATAAGCAGTGATATTTTGGGACACTTGTAGCCTGTATCTGCTTCACAATGTTTTTTCTTTAATGTGCAAGGGTGCCTTGCAGAAGAAAGAGCCAATCTTGTCAGGGAGTTAGCAAACTAAGATTGCAGTTGAGTCACAACTTTAAGAGATCTTCATAACATTGCTTGAATTTACATTTATGCCTATGTGCTTTCTGCTTTGCAGCCAAGGCCCAGTTCCTTGCAATCCTTCCGTTCTCTTCATTTAGCTTTGATTGAGTATCTCGTGAAGGATGGATTTCAAAGAGGTGATGGGCCCAAATGAGCAATTTACAGTTGTCCTTTCAATTAGATGTCATTGTGTTGGATTTTCTTCTTGCTCTGGATTATTTTGTTTCTTATAGGAAAAATGCCTGTACGAGTTTGATTTCACCGTCAGTATTTCACCTTCAGATGATAGGGATTTGAACATAGTAAGAAGGGCTTGATACAGGAATGCAAATGTGGTTAATTGCTCTCCTATTGGTCTGGGAAACCAACACTCCAGCCTAAAAGCCTTGGAGGATAAGCAAGATAGATAGTTGCTGGGTTTGGAAACTACCAAACCCAAGAAGCAATGGTTTTATTGGTACTGCTGACTCTCATCCACTTCTTGTGCCCATGTGGTTGTATCTTAACTTGGCCTTGTGTGTCCAGTTGGAAATGGAAATAGTATTGTAATATCAGATTTTTTGCAAGTGAGTAAAGGGAAGATTTAGATTCTCTAATCCACAAAATTCACTTTTATGGTAGTCAGAGACATCTCCATCCAGAAATTTGTCCCTTTTCAGATGTGGGTTGCCTTGCTAGCAGAAAGCTTTTGGCATTGCTACCACTGCTGGCTGCTTACCTGAAGTGGTAAAAGCCAAGGCAGTGAGAGGGTGTGCATCAGAGGCGTGGAAGAAACATGGGGTGGGGAAGAGCGAGGGTGAGGAGTTCAGCATGGCATTCTCAAAGAGGACACGAAAAGTACAAAGAGCACCGAAGAGGAAATCTCCGCCTCACAGGCTCAGGAGTTTACAGAAGTAACAGAAAACAGAGTTATTTCTGATTTTGCCGGCTTCAAGGCCGTGGAGCAACATCATTAGAGGAGTCCTGTCGGGCATCCTTTGTAACCCTCAGATTTCTCCTGGATCCTGGTCCTGCTCAGGCACGCGGGAGAGCTGAGTTTTTGGGCAGTTGCACAGCGTGCATTATGTTCACAGTTTTGCCAAGTGACCCCTTCACCAACAAGGCCTTCAACAAACACGCTTTTAAACAAGGTTTGTCATTTTCCTGGAGCCTGTGCCTTGGCTCTTGCCATGTGCGAGTTGGCACGGATCATTTTTTGGGGGTGCTGCACCTCAGAACAAGTCTGGACGTCGACGGAGCTGCTCACGTACCGAAGCTCATAGGTGGGCTTGGGTTCTTCGCTTTGAATCGGGGCTGAGTAAGGACACCTAACCTCAGGCAACCTCTTTTGGGAGCATCTTGGCCTGCAAATCATAGTTAAGAATGGAGGCTTATCTTTTTCTTAAATGGGTTGGTAATAGAGCTATCAGTCAGCACCCAAAGAGTGCTGACAAAATTTGCTATTTGGTCATTCAACAAAATATAAAGTTATGTTTTATCCTTCATGCCTGATTTTAGTACCTTCTGTCCCCAGCTCTTTCTTCCAATTTATTTTTTTTTTTAAAGAAAACTTTTCTGTCTTCTGAAATTTAACCCTGGCCTTCCTTACCTGTGTTTTATCTTATCTGGCAGCTGACTATGACTGAATGACGGAAGCCAAACCCAATTTTATGGCAGACATTCTTGCAAATAAATAAAGTTTGCTGGGAAAAAAAACCCTTGCATTTTAAGAAGAAATCCTAGATGTAGGGGGGCAGAGTCTTTATTTTGACTTTTCAGTCAAAATCTTCAGACCTGATCCCCGGATAATACTTTCTACAAACAAGTTGGTTAAAATACTGGGGTGAGGGGGGTTGGGGGCAAAATATCTTGAGCTTTAGGAGCCCTAAGAGAGAGCTCCCACTTGTGACACAGTGGAACACCTTGATATGCACAGCCCAGGGTGTTCCATCTTCCAGGCGACTTGCCTGCAAAGAAGAGTCACTGGCTCATGCATGGTCCTCCTCCCAGTCCCTGGCATTGAGCTATGACTAGTAAGTGAGAACAAATTCAGGGTGTCCCATTCGTAGAGGTACTGACTGCTGCATTATGTACCAAACCATTGACCTCAAACTGATCCTCCAAAAGACCAGAAAGTTGGCTGAAAGTCACCTTCCACTGCACTTTCCCCCAGCAAATCCAGACTTTATTTTTTTTTATTTTTTTTTTACTTCATTTACAAAACCCATTAGGACTGCCAAGTATATTAGGGAAAATGCTTTTAAAAACTGTGAAATTCTAGCTTCCATCATTGCATACACAAAGCAAAATGACTGAATTGTGCCAAGAAACCCAAGCGTGAAAATTAGTTTTTGATAATTTTCTGGGGGCTTGTATTAAGTCTTTTGTTTTCTTTTAAGGGAGCCAGGAGTGGAGGAATTATTAGTTTTAGCCTGTTGTGAATTATTTTTGCTTCTTGAAAGAAAAACTGCTGTGGCAAAGTAGTTCTTCTGGACATAGATAAATGTGGACGGTGATGTGATTATGAACAGCAACTGGTTGACTGCAGCCAGATGTTCAGAGTAAGCTGGTCTGATTTTGCAGAGAGGAACCTATAGCCTGCCCAGGGAGGTGGTGGAGTCTCCTTCTCTGGAGACATTCAAAACCCGCTTGGACATGTTCCTGTGCAACCTGCTCTGGATGGCCCTGCTTTGACAGGGAGGCTGGACTAGATGGATCTCCAGAGGTCCCTTCCAACCCCGTGTCATTCTGTGTTTCTGTAACCCAGGTGATTTTGTGAACGTGAGTGATTCGCTGCCACACTCTGGACTGTGGAGGTGGATGTCCACGTGTGATTGTAACCAGATTTGCGTTTGATCTGGTGTTGGCGTAGGGTTGGTTAATGGTCTAGCTAAATATTTTTAAAATCAAGGCATGCCTTGTGCACTCTGTTGACAATTATCATTAGACTGATTTTTGATCCTGTATTTGCTTAGTTAGCATAAGCTTCCACTCTCAAAATCCTAACTGTAAGAAGACTGTTTCTGAGGCGTGCTTCTGGGATTTAATGTTTTCCTTCTCCTGAGATGGAATTATGTGATTTCCCATGTTTTCCTCAAGTCCTGTGTGTTTACGTTGCCCAACCAGAGAAAGTTAAAATACCTGCAGATCTGCTGGGAACACGCAGCAAGCAAAGTGACAGTGGCTTATTAAGCAACTCTAATATGACCTACAGCTACCGTGGGTTGTGCTGGTGGAGGTTGTGATGATGATGTACCCAAAGAAGAGTCTGGGTATTGTGATGACAAATATTTTACCACCCTTGGAGGATTCGGGTTTTTTTAAGCAAGTTGGTAAATCTTTCATTGATGTCTTGTGCTGTAGTTTGGGTCTGTTTTATCCTAAACTCAAGAAGGTTTTGTTGCAGCTGGTGCCACTCTAAAGTCAACAGAAACTTACCTTGCCTTGATACAGACTGAACTGGGTGAGTTTTGCCCCGTGTATGTATGCCTCATTACTTACAGAAGTGATTTAGATGAGAGAAAAAAACTTAGAATGATCTCCTTCTCATACATTAAGCTTTGGGATAATCACTAGATTAACTAATTTACCTCTCAGTTCCTAAAGTATCTCAGCAGGCATGTGATGGGCACTGGTAGTGAAAGAGTTCAGGTGGGCCCAAAAAATCAGCTGGTAGGGTCAAAAGCTTGAGCCTGGGGAATCAGTGACTGAATTAGTGTTAGGTTCGTTAAGGAAAAATCAGGGCTGGGAAACCAGCTGGTGCCAGTGCTAATGTGCTGTCACAGAGGCAGCACACTGAAACACTTACAAGAGCACAGAATTATAAAACCAGAGAACTGGAGAATAGCAGAGAGACAGAGGATGCACCAAAGGGAATTGATAAAGGAGAAAGGACTGAGAGCAAGGCAGGTGCGTGCCTGCAATGCAACAAGCAAGGTTGGTGGATAGAATGGCAGAATTTGCCAAAAATCTATGACTATCATTTTTTCTGTCTGCTGGAGGAGTCCATTTGAGAGGAGAAATTACTAATTCCCGTAACTTACATTTGTCCATGTCTGATTGCACCAAGACTTAAAGGTTTGGTATGTTCAGACTTCTGGGCACTGCTGCAATATAAATAGCAAATAATAGTGACAAAACCAAGCAATGACACGTTGCTTGTTTAAAAACCAAGCGTGCCTTTGATACTAGCTATAAATGTGTGTACATTTCATCTGCATTATCGTGTGTTTTCTTCTCTTCTCTCTTGTCTACTCTGCTAGTTGTCTCCTGCTTGTCTTAAAAGTGGGGTTTCAGATCTTAGTTTAAGAGCAAGGTCTCTTGTTTTGGTTTTTTTATCTGCAAAACCCTAAACTATGTTTTCAAGCCTTCATGCTACTGCTGAGCACAGGAGAATAGGAGCCTGAATCTGGCTCCAAGCTGAGCATTGTTGGGCATTACAATTGTGTATGATGTTATGAGTATTTCATACATATAATCAAATGTTTATGGTGAACAATCAGCATCTTCCCAGTAGGGAAGGAAAAAAAAAAAATCCCCCTCCCCAAATGTTTTCTTGGCAAAGCAAACGTGGATAAGGAGAATTAAAATGCACTGTTGTATTGAATTACCTGGATTGCTTTGGTAGAATTCCATCATCATGGCCCTAGAAGGAGGAAAAAAAAAATCAAAGCCCAAAATATTTTAGGATGACTTCTTCTAAAATAACAATTCACCATTTTGGTTGAGAAGGTTCTATTTTTAAAAAAAAAAAATCAGATTTTTATTTTTAAAACTGCAGAATTAAAGCATCAAAACTGCAGCAAAAATTTCAAGTCAGCTGACAATTTTTTGCATGTCATCAAAAATTTCCTCTTCAGAATTAAGTTATGTAGGTTCTCTTTTATGTAGTGAAAGCATCTTGAAAAATTAGGTGTCCAGAGGTACCGGTCTCAACTTTAAAATAAGATTTTGTTTGTGAAAGATATATAAAAACCTGGAAACACGACTCCAAACATGTAGTCAGGCTCCTTGCTCTGAAGTTTTATCTCAGTCTGACCTCTTAAAACGTTCTTAAAAGTACTTCACTTAGTATTCAAGGTATTCAAGTGTAAACTAGGCTGCCAGAACACACAATAGAGGTGCAGGAGGGTGACAAAGGCTTTTATCATACTGTCTTCTGTGGTTTTCCAAGTGACAAGGTCATGTTTCAGAAGACCAGGTGAATGCAACTGTACTGGCATTGCATGTGTACCCACACCCAAGGAATTAACTACCTGAATTATCCATCCACAAATAATTTGAGCTCTGGAAAGGGCATTTTAATACGAAGCGTAACAAAATTTTCAGCAGAGCAGGGAAAAAAATATTTATGTATAGATTTCTGTTTGGGCAGGTTGCTTGCATAAAGGAAATAACCTGTTAAAAAATCTGATCTGTTGCTTACTGTGTTGTGTCCATGCTTGAAGGCACACTCTCTCCCTGATGTTTGACTCAATATCTGAATATCTGAGCCTCCCAATATCTGAAGGGAGCTCCAGGAGAGCTGGGGAGGGACTCTTTGTCAGGGAATGCAGTGACAGGACATGAGGGAATGGTTTTAAATTGAAAGAGGGGAGATTTAGATGCGATACCAGAAAGAAATTCTTTGCTGTGAGAGTGGTGAGACACTGGAACAGGTTGCCCAGAGAAGCTGTGGCTGCCCCATCCCTGGAGGGGTTCAAGGCC
>JAOTQQ010000001.1:75843958-75862691 GCA_026546715.1 Gallinago undulata | reverse complement strand
GGTTGCCCAGAGAAGCTGTGGCTGCCCCATCCCTGGAGGGGTTCAAGGGCAGGTTGGAGGGGGCTTGGAACAACCTGTTCTGGTGGGAGGTGTCCCTGCCCAGGGCAGGGGGTTGGAACTGGGTGGTCTTTAAGTTTCCTTCCAATCCAAACCATTCTATGCTTCTACAATACTTCATATAGTGCACTACAAGCTTTATCTTTCAAATATTTCATTTTTAAAGAAACCTATTTCTCCTATCACTCCATCCCGTGCTCTGAACCCTTCTTGCCTCTAATGGTTCCATCTTTTTACTCCTGTGAGGTACAAGTGATTAACGGATGTGCAATTACCCAAAACCAGGCTGCTGTGCAATATTCTAATTCCCTTGTTTTGTCATTAGCAAATATTAATGCAACTTTAATGGTTTAACTGCCATCTGGGCTGTAAGAAACCAGTACAACACCACCTCACTTAAACTATTATTCTGTTAAAAAATAATTAAATGTTACTAATGTGAAACCACGACGCTAAAATTAATGATTTTAGAGGCAACTATGGACATAGTGCAATTACTCTTACAAACTATTTAGCAGTCGCAGGGAAATTAGTGAATTACCACTATTGCTCTGGATACGTTTAGCACCATCCCCTAAAAAACTGCATCAGGAACACATCCGAGTGCATGACAACACAGTAGTATTTTTAAAGACAGCTTAGTCCACGCTGCCTCAACAGAAGGCAGTAAAAGAAATAAATTTTGCGCTTATAAGACTGCCCACAGATCTAGGGCACGGGGGAAAAAAAAAAACCAAACTTAGCTGAACTGTTGCTTATTGACTCATTTCCTCATTTCCCATCTGCGCGGCTGCAGCTTAAAGTTCATGCAAAAAAATATTGGTTGAGGCAGTCATTTAATTCCAAAGTATTAAATAAATATAGAGTAGAATAGTTCCTGTTGGAAGGGATCTACATCAGGGGTGTCGTGTTCAAGTTACATGCAGAGAGACAGGGTTTTTGGTGTTTTCCTACAGAAAAACATGACTAGTTTCCCATTCATTTGTAGTTTAGAGGATATTTAAAGGAGCTATTTGATTCTAACAAGTCACAGCTATCAGCCTATTAACTTTGTTCCGTTGGAAGAGCTCAGGTTGCCGGCGCTGTAAATATAAGGAATTTTCAACATCTTTATATTGCTGCTATGGTACAGAGATTTCTTACACTCTGCAAAACACATGGGCTTCCGTGGGAATAATGACGTGTAAAGATACTGCTTCACCAGCATTCGGGAAGAAATTCCATCCTCCGACAAATGGCCCTTTGCAAGGGACGAGCCCAAATTCGCCGACAGATCACACACGTATTTCAACGTCATCCGCGTCCTCCTCTCGCACACACCTGTCCCTTTTTACTGCAATTATTAGCAAAATATATTCAAGTGCATGGTTTCCAGTCTGTGCTTGTTGGCGTTGCATCTATTGGGCAGTCACCCCCATCTTTTGGCCATGTTTAAGGAAAAAAACCCATTTTTCAGGTTCGTTCTCCACCGAATTGGGTTCTGATCATACTCCGGTCTCTCTGAAAGGGACCTGGGCTCGAAAAAAATCAGGTACACAATTTATTCCTGCAGTGGCTGTTGGCTGCAAGGTCTGTCCGAGAGGAACAAACCAGGCTCCCACGGGCTCCAAAGGCAGCTTTTTAGGTTGTTGCGCTGCCGTGACAACCTGTTCATGGCATGGAACAGGTGCTTGCCATCTGCATCCATAGGAGAAAAAAATTTTTTTTAAAAAAAAGCTTTTTCTTGAGGTAGGTTTTAATATTAGCCTTTTCTGATCCAGAATTAGCCACCACATTGGAAAAAAAAATTGATTTACCAAGAATAAATAATGAGCTTAATTTAGTGTTGCTTGCCCTATCTGTAAATGAGCAAGAAACACTTCCAATAAGTGTTTGAAAAGTGTCTTGCTCGGTTTCTTACTTTTTTTTTCCTTTTCCAAGACCACTGGGAGCACATCTCTAGATTCACTTGGGCACAGAGTGGATTAGCTGCAAATCTGGCAGCCAGCATTTCTCTAAACCTGAATCACCATAATTAATATTAATACTAGGATTTTTTGGTAGGTTTTTTTCTTTTTTTTAATCTAGTTCACAGCATAATAGGAAAACAAAACCATTTATTACTAAAAATAAAAAATATAGAATATTTATTCTTTTTCCTGGCATTATTTTACAGACATGTCAGCTACGCAAGTGAACTCATTTGCCTTTTTCTTTATCATTAGACAGTGGCACAAATAACATCCACCTGTGCAGTTATTGCCCCTCCTCCAGGGGATGGCACCGGGGAATTGTATTTATAACACCCAAAAATCACATTTCCAACCTGCACTGCAGAGGTGCAGAACAAGAAAACCAGAAGTAAAACCACAGCGATGTCTTTCATCACCACGTTCATCGGGGGTTGGACTAGATGATCTCCAGAGGTCCCTTCCAACCCCATCTCATTCTATGACTCTATGATTTTTTGATGATTCTATGATTTTTGCCTCGCCCAGTTCAGTCCTCTGTATTAGCAAAGTTGAAAATGATTTTATTTTGTTTCATTTGTTGTTTTGTGGGTTTTTTTGGCTGTTGTTGGATTCGTGTCTTCCACTACCCCCCCCCAAAAAAAAAAAAGAATATATATACTGGTTTCTGTCCCATTTCCTAAACTCTAGTGCATACCATAAACTGAGGAAGGTATGAAAGGAATTACCACTAAAAGGTGAAATGCTTTATGGATTTATCGTGTGAACGTCTTCACTCTCTCCCTCTATCTCTTTCCCTTCTCTAAGGGCCAAAGAACTCACGTCGAGCTGTGCTCATCTTTTCTTCCCCACCAAAAAGCCTGAACTGGAGCCATTTAATCTATGGTTGAGGTAGCCAGGACACTGAAGTAAATTAGGGAACAGAAATAGCTCCTGTGGGTTTTGATGAATGGTCCAAGGTCTCCTGAGGATGTACTTGATGAAAAGCAGAGTGAATTATGCATTGATGTTTTATTTAAGGACAGAAAATCTTCTGGTGCAGGGAGCCTGGAGGTAATGCTACTTCAGACCTACGCTGATAAATGAGCTATTCTTGGCCATGCTGTGGATCTTTCACAGTGGAGACACTCAAACCCAGCCAATATTAGCAATTAGAAGCACTCATTCTTTATTGGAAGACCTATTATGAATTGAAACATGTCCCACCACCAAGTCCTAGCACGTTGCACCCAGCAAAGTGTTTTGTTATGGCAAAAATCATATGGGTTTTATCTTGCTGGCTTCAGCATCTGCTGCTTGTACTGGGGAATTTGGTGCCCAAACAGTTCCCACCTTCAGCTGATCCCAGGGCACCTCTGAAAAATCTCTGAGAGTTACGGAGAATTTTCCTTTAATTCCCACTTGTGCAAGGACTGGTTGAGATTATCTGTCTCTTAACATCCCCTATTTGACAATGAAGCTCTTGGAAATACACGAGTCACATCGTTATGAGGGGACAGTGAATTTAAGATGAACAGGCATTTCTCTGGACATTGATTCTTCGATTTCTTAAGATGAACAGACAAGCACAATTAAGACCACCACAGCACTGTTCAAAAATGTTCCTTCTCGGGAAAGGCACAATGATTGGAATAGAAAAATGCTGTATGTTTAGATCCCACCCTCTCACTCAGGAAGGGAAAATTAGATACCTGAGGGAACAAGTCCCTGGCCCCATTGGGTCTGGTGGATTAACATCAGCAAAATCCCCCAAATTTTGTAGCTTCTTAGTAGAAAATGGCTCCTGGTCAGAACATCTCACCAGGAGATGGAAAAGTTGAGGCCTTTTATCAAAGAAAAAATACTGCCCTGTAAGTGTCTGGAAATTTAGGAAAAGAGGTCTGTCAGAAGCAGAGGACTTTCTGTGCAAAGCAGTGCACCGACCACCAAAGAAAAATGCAGCTCCAGCTTTAGGACTCACTCAATTCCTCAAAAAGATTATTGGAGTTTTTAATTTAGCATAGTCTTGAAGCGATTTGGCAACATATTTTACAAGACTATAAAATCACAAATGGCTCTTTATGACACTGAATAGGGGAACCTTTGCCGTTTAAGCCGAAGTCATCTCAGAAGAAGGGCCTGGGCAGATGTTTTGTGGATAGCTTCTTGACATACTTTAACCTCCATAACAAAAAATGCCATTAAAAACACTTCTCTGGGTAAAGAGAATGATGAGTCAAGACTCCTAAGTCTCACATCATTCCGATACGGACAGTAAATATTTGCATTATGGTTAAATGTCGCTGAGTTGTTTAACATCAAGTGCTCAGATGGACAAAGAGCCACCCCTGCGTGCTCTGCAGTCTTGCATAACCTGGTCACTTGAACATGGTCCTAATTTCTAAGGCTAATTTAGTTTCCTGTCATTGCAAAAAACTTTGATGCATTGTAAGACGGTTTTCTAAACAACCTGGTACCTGCAGTCTGTAACTTCATATCTCACCCGGTATCATAGAATCACAGAATGGTTTGGGTTGGAAGAGACCTTAAAGACCACCCAGTTCCAACCCCCTGCCCTGGGCAGGGACACCTCCCACCAGAACAGGTTGCTCCAACCACCTCCAGACTGGCCTTGAACCCCTCCAGGGATGGGGCAGCCACAGCTTCTCTGGGCAACCTGGGCCAGGCTCTCACCACCCTCACACCAAAGAAATTCCCCACATCTCAGCTCAATCTCTCCTCTTTTTGTTTAAAACCCTTCCACCCCCCATCCCATCACTCCCCTCCTTCATCAAGAGTCCCTCCCCATCTCTCCTGGAGCCCCTTGAGGGACTGGAAGGGGCTCAAAGTTCTCCCTGGAACCTTCTCTTCTCCAGGCTGAACCCCCCCAACTCTCTCAGCCTGTCCTCCCAGCAGAGGGGCTCCAGCCCTTGGACCATCTTCTTAGCCTCCTCTGGACCCATTCCAATAGGTCCACATCCTTCCTGTGGTCTTCCAACCTCTTAGGTTCTGGGGCTGCAATCACAGGAGCTACATGATGGAGTCTATCATGAAGGAGTCCAACACAAAGGCATCACAGCTTGTTGCGTGTGCGCTGTGCAAAGGAGACCGATCATTTCAAGATGGGCCCAAAGTTGTGTGCTTGGAACTCTCCCTTGCCATCTGGATGCACCAAGCTGAGGTTGCACTAAATTAAATTTCATGGCTAAGATTGCACATAGAGAAGCTTTTACTTCACCACCCTCCCAAAAGAGCACACTTGAGGAGAAAAAAAATAAAGAGGTGCAGTGTTGTCTGTGTTTCCTGCACCCCATTTCTCCTCCGTGGAGTTCCCAGAAGAGATGTGGTGAGATGGGAAAGGCATTTTCTCTCCTGGTGAATTGGGGATGCAGGCAGCTCTCCTGTCCGAAAAGGAGCAGCGTGATGATGCTGGGGCCCCACAGCTGTCCTGGGCTGTCCCTGCCCATTGGGTGACTCAGGGAAGGTCTGGGAAGTGCTCGGATGGTCTAGCAGGCAGCCAAGGCACTGGGAGAGCAGAGTATCAACGTGGGAAGCCAGAAAATATCCTCCTTCTACTGGAGTGAGGGCAAGGACGGGGTTGTAAGCAGTGAAGGAGGTACCAAGTGGTCCTGTCAGGCTTGTGAGGGTGCAATGATACTCACGTTACCTCCTTGTCATGGAGATCTTCACAATATGTAACTCAAGGTCTCTCTAGGTTTGATTAGAAACAGACACCCCAAAGTTTGCACTGAAATTTTGAGGCCATCTCCAGTTACAGGAAGTCTGGGCATATCCATATGCAGATGTATGCAATTTGTTTCACTTCAGCAATTAGCAGGACGGTTTTGAGGTCAGGGAGCCTGTTCCTAGAGAAGACTCCTCTGGATGCTCAGCTGAAGGTGGATGCACACCATCCCCTCCCTTCGTCCACGCTCCCTGCCCTCTATCCCGCTCTTACTGCCCCTCTCCCAGCCTCAGCTCATCCCTGTAGGAGCTGGAGGTAAAGAAGCCCATGTCTGCTGCAGTGTGGGAGCATGAGGGTAGTGTGGCCAAGGAGGGCTCTGGGCTGGGGGTAGGCAGGACATGGGGACACCCACCACTTGCTCCTTGGAGCCAATGGCTCAAGGCAAAGATCATAGAATCGTAGAATGTGTTGGGTTGGAAAGGACCTTTAAAGGCCACCTAGTCCAACCACCCTGCACAAGCAGGGACATCTTTAACAAGATCCGTTTGCTCAGAGCCTCATGAAGCATGACCTTGAATGTCTTCAAGGATGGGGCCTCCACAACCTTTCTGGACAACCTGTTCCAGTGTCTCACCACCCTCATTGTAAAGAACTTCTTCCTAATGTCTCATCTAAACCTATCCTGTGATGGTTAAAAGTGGTTTAAAAGTGAGAGTTTGCCCCTTGTCCTATCACTAGATGCCCTTGCAAACGGTCCCTCCCCAGCTTTCTTGTAGACCCCTCTCAGGTACTGGAAGGGGCTCTAAGGTCTCCCTGGAGCCTTCGCTTCTCCAGGCCCCAACTCTCTCAGCCTGCCCTCATAGGAGAGGTGCTCTAGCCCTCTGATCATCGTCATGGCCCTCCACTGGACCTGCTCCAACAGGTCCATGTTGCTGCTGAAAAGCCCTGGGCCCTGCTCCCAGCTGCAGCTTGAGCTCTCCAGCCAACGAAATTACATCAGACCCAGAGGTTTTTCTCTGCACGTGTGTTTGTGCAGCCCCTTCCCCGGCTCGCTGAGCCACTTGAGCATATAAGAAGGGGCAAGGAAGTTCCCGAGGAAAGTCCTCAGGTCTTGAGTTTGTGCTGGATGCCTCCTGAGCTCCCAGGTTCCCTGTGACTCCAGCGGCAGCAAAGGCAAGGGGGAAAATGTACTGAGCTTCTTGACATCCTAAATAGTAAAATAAAAAAAATAAAGAAAGAAAAAAAAAAGGAGGAAAAAAATTCCTGGAATACTTTTATTTATCTATTACTCCATCTCTACTGACTCTCATAGGCGGTAGGTATCCCACTGCTACAGATTTTCTGGAACTGTCTTACTGTTGTTAGTTTTGAAAGGAGTAAATATGGGCAAAATATTCCTAGGGACAAAAGTGAAGAGAGTTGAGCTTTGCTGAGCTTTCCAGGGAGCTCCTCAAAATCCTGAGGGAGCAGTGTTAGAGAGAGCGATAAATCTGAAAACCCAGTAGGGTGGCAGTAGCCGACCCGGCATCTCCACTCCCTTCATCCCAGCTCTGCCCTCCACTCCTCTGTACTAACTGGGTTGGGTTTTTTTTTCTCAAAATACTTTTCACATCTCATCCTCCCGCGCTTAAACCTGAGTCTTCCTTGCCTTGGTGGCCGAGAGTGACAGCTACATCCTCCTGTTTTCACCCCAGTCACCTCAGTGCAGCCTTTCTGCTACAAGGGTGAGAAAAGGCCGAGGACACGTACATCTTCTCGCAAGCCTTTTGGCTTTGAAGCCGTGACAGAGCTGTTCCCAGAAGTACTAAACTCATAATATGCAGGGAATTAGGTGGTAGGATGTTGTTACCAAGGGATGACTGCTGGAAAAAAAAAAAAGGGGGGATTTCCAAAGACATGGACTAAGATGGCATGAAAGACCCTGGATATGACACTGGTAAGGGAAATCATCTCCCAGTGGGGACATCACTAGATGGTGGAGCTGTTTCCCAGAAAGACTGATCCAGGGCTGAGAATATTTAAAAATAGGCTAATGTGAACATTTATGAAAAAAAGAATAGCCAATTGGCATGACTTTGGCTTGGTAAGGAAAGCAGGGGTAGGAAGTACCACTGCACCTTTTCCTTCCCAGACCTTTAGGAGCTGAGTCTAGTGGCTCGAGGTTAAACCCCATAGTAGGGCTACCATGGCTTTTTGTCAGCAGCCAAAAACGTGGGCAGGCAGGACACGGGGCTGTGCAGCACATGCCAGATGGACGAGGGGTTCCTTCAAATCCTTCTTCTTCTGGCCCAGGGACAGTCTGCTACACGAAGCAGTGGCAGGAGGCAGGGCAGAGCTGCAGCCACTTGTCATCAGAGGCACTACGTGCCACTGGGTCCTCACCAGGATCCGGCTGGCAGGGCAGTGGTCCTGCTCTTGAAGGGGACACCACCGTGGCTGGAGGCAGGAGGTGGGCAGGAGAGGATGCCTCACCACAGCATCCTTTGCCTAAGCCTGAGGGCACGTACTCCTGGTTTCACCCATAGCTGCCAAGCTCACCACAGTGGTTGAGAGGTCCACCTCCTGCTTTGCCCTACTGCTCCCTTATATCATGGCCTGTTAATTATTATGCCTCCTAAGGTTCTGTGAGACTCTTCTCATTTCTCTCTGCCCCTCACACAGGCTGGGGTCTTTCCACAGGGGTCTCACACCAACCTTTTAGGAGCCGTTCATTGCCAAAAGCAGCTCAAGTCCTTGCAGAAGGCTGTGGGGTGAGTGGGGTGGGGGTGTCAGGCAGGGACACCTCTGCTGATGCACCGCCGTTGCCTGGGGATGCACCAGCAGAAAACAGATCCCACCGAGCACCCTGCCTGGGTGCTGGGTGCCCCTGGTTTTCTACCATGTGTCATTCAGCAGAGGAGCACGGATGGGCTGGTGACTGGGGACCATCCTTTGAGTTTGGGTCCCTTGTGCCTTTGGAGACCACTACTGTGGCTGGGCCCAAGGAATGTAGTGGGTCCACGGGGTTCAGTCCCACCGTGGGCAGCGGGAGGGTGAAGGAGAACAAGTTGTACAAGGAGAGGCTGAGGGAGCTGGGCATGTTTAGTTTGGAGAAGAGGAGGCTGAGGGGAGACCTCCTTGCCCTCTACAACTTCCTGAAGGGAGGGTGGAGAGAAGTGGGGGTTGGCCTCTTCTCCCAAGGGAATAATGACAGGAGCAGAGGGAATGGTGTGAAGTTGGGGCAGGGGAGGTTTAGATTAGATCTTGGGAAAAATTACTTTCCTGAGAGAGTGGTCAGGCACTGGAACAGCCTGCCCAGGGATGTGGTGGAGTCACCATCCCTGGAGGTGCTTCAGAAATGTGTAGACGTGGCACTTCAGGGCATACTCTAGGGTCCAAGATTTTTGGATTGTGTCTGTTTGTGGGTTTTGGGGGGGTTTTTTTGGTTGGTTGTTTTTTTCGCTGGTTTTGGGTTTGGCCAGAAATTGTTGGGTTGTGTCTGATTGTGGGTTTGAGTGTTTGTTTGTTTGGGATTTTTTTTGTGGTTGGACTCCATGATCTCAGAGGTCCCTTCCAACCATGAAGATTCCGTTATTCTGTGGCCATCAAACACTGGTAGCAGCAGACAGGAAGGCAGGGGAGATGTTTGGGTGCCTTGGTGGCAAGGTAGGGTTGGACTTAGTCTCTCATAAGGAATGAGAGTATGTACACATGCATTTGGTCTTCGGTCTTTAGCTTAATCTGGGAAGCATTTTAGACTGAATTCCTAGCTTTTGAATGCCTAAAGCTAGAAAAGATGTTCCAGGTGTTTGAGACATGGAGAATAATATGTCAATGAAAGAATATGAAGCCATGAAGTCATTTGTGCTGTGGGTAGAAGCTCTTACCCAGACACAGAATTCCATATCACACAGTCAATGAAAACCAGAATGTGTTTTAGGGTTCACTCATCTGGCTGCTGATTCAAATATGCCCTCACCAGCTGGGTTCTCTATCAAACTTCATTGCTAAGATGCAGCTCAGCTTTCTAGGTATGCTATTCAAAAGATGTTACCCAAGTTTCTAAGAAAAGTATCTTTTTCTTGTAAGATAGTACCATCATTATCACTTGACTACTTATCCTTCCCTGGAGACATTCAAGGTGAGGCTGGAGGAGGCCCTGGGCAACCTGGTCTAGTTGGGGGTGTCTCTGTGACTGCAGGAGGGTCGGACTAGCTGACCTTTGAAGGTCCCTTCCAGCCCAGATGATTCTATGATGTCACATACTTCCCACAGACATGATATTAGGAGAATGGTGCATCCTTTTGAGAGGTAAGTCCTAAACCCAAAACATGCCTTCTCCAGTCCAAGGATTCCTCTGTGAAAACAGTGCTTGCTATTTTATAATTCTTCAAGGAAGGGATTGTCTCTGCATAGGGCTCATGCTCTTTTCATTAGAGAAAAGACAGTCAGGTTTTGCTTATTAACTTTCCACTGATTTAAAATACTAGTCCTTACCTTTTCATATCAATTATCAAAATACACGAGCATTTTTTTTATCTGTTTAGTATAAATAGAAGAGTTTTATTGTTTTTAAATAATGTGCCAAAATATTGCTTTAGCGTCTCTTCCAAGCATCAAATAAGTAGTTCTTTAAATATAAAGCATTCACAGGATTTACTCTTAAGAAAGGATGCACAAGAGATAAAGGCATGGAAGTTCAGAAGGGAAAAAAATTATTGTGTGTGAAGACCTATACGTCTTGTAGCATAATAGTGCATTGTGGCATGTCTTCTGTAGGTGTTACTCTCATTCTAATTTATTTTTTTTTTAACCCAGTATATCTGATCCTTTAAAAGCCCGATGTCTGCTGCAAATTCCGAGTGCTGATTTTGCTTTTCTCCATTTCAGCATGAGCAGAAATACAAACTGCAGTCAAAGTCAATGTTCTAGTTTTGGTAGTGACGCCCAAAGGGCATCAGGAGTCTGTACGCTGTATCCCGAGTACCAAAGAAATAATGAATAAATCAAGTTTACTGCAATTCAAAGTTGTTAATGTAGTGCCTGTATAATTCTGAAGGGGTTTTTTATCAATGGAAAGTCTCCGAGCCTTTAGGGAATGGTAATTAGATTCTTCTCTGTCAAACTTTTCAATGTGCATAGTACATTGAGTGAGAGGACAGTAACCATTCTTAGCAGCACAGGGACCTTGAGCTTCAATAGGGCACAGAAGCACTAAATCATTTTGTCATCTGTCCAGAATTCTTCCTTTTGGCCCTTCTTTTTGAAGCTTGGAAGATTATAATTCTTTCTGCCCTTCCCTATTTCTTTCTGACAGGCAGGGTTTGCTGCTTCAGGGCCTAGCAACCCATTTCCCCACTTTCCACTAGCCCCAGAATTCTCCAGGGAAGGTTTTGATCACAATATCACTCTAACGTCAGCACCATCACATTTCCAAATCAACCCTGAATTAAATCCTGTGTCCAGCTCTACTTCTATTTTCTGTTTCATGACCTGAGGAGCGTTACAGCCATCATCTACTCACTTCCTTCTTCATGTATCTCCTTCAGCTTCCAGCATTGTCAGGTCACCTGTCCCTGCCACCCACCTCAACAACTTATAGCCAACAGTATTCTTTGCCGTTTTAGCACATCACGTGCTAAAGAGTTTTCTGTGTGCCTTTTTTCCAGGTACCTGGGCAACCTTGCTAGAAACTTATTTCTCACCTTCCTTTTCATCCTTCTCTTTTAGTTCCTATCTGAATTACGTTGGTTTGGCGCTGCCTCACCTGTATGAACTGGTTATCTCCTGGTTTTATGTGCTTCACTACAGAGTACAAGCACGCAAACTGGTATTCCAGAGTAGAATAAGATTTGAACTAGCATGGTAATCTCTAAAAATCAACCAGTTTAAGAATATTTGTATTTTTCCAGCTGCAACTGCAACATGAACCCCAAATTCAACAGTGTCGGGGATCTCACTAGGACAGGGGAGGATTTTAGGAGGTCTTTTCCAACCCCTTTTTTTTTCTTCTCATTTCTACCTGTGAATGATAAACAGTGCTTTTTTATTATTATTTTTAATTTTATGTTATTATTTTTATTATTTAGAGAACACATGCACACTGAGGCCACAGTCTACCTATGCAAGATGCTGTGTCGCTTACCGGAATGCCATAATATGAAAGTCCTTAGCAGTTCTGGAGGAAAAAAAAAAAAAAAAAAAAAAGAGAACTAGAACTTGTAAAATTTAATGCCCCATAAAATGGAAAGACCAGGTTCCTCAAAGTCCCATCCAGCCTGGTCTTGAACATTTCCAGGGATGGGGCAGCCACGACATATATCTCTATAAAGAGAAGTTGTAGTCATAAAGATATAGATCAGTTGTTAAACTGCCTGATGGAGACAGTTCTCAGTTTTTACATCAGGCAGCTGACATGTTTCAAAGGTTATCGTTTTATTGGGAGCTTTGAAAGAGAAGGTGTTGCCCTCAGATTGCTATCTTATCAGAGGGGTGTATTTAATGTTAATTTGCTGTAAAATATTAACCATAAATGAACTACAGTGGAATTTGTTTATGGATGTGTTCCCATCTCCTGAGGTGCACTGCAAATATGCTCGCATCTCTGGACAGAAAGCACGTCGTGCTACGAATTGAAATGGATAAAATAAATGAACCTGTGTAATGTTCACTTTTCTATCAACCGAGCAAATTTTGCTACAGGCTTTAAGCAAAATGACAGCTTCTTATTTCTCTGGAAATTTCAGTGTTGATTAGTATCAAATGATTATGCTGCTCTTCTCCTGTCCACAATTTTATCATAATATTGTAATATCTCCACGTAGTTAACTTCAGGAGAGGAAGGTGAACCCTTATGATGTTCTGACGTTCCTGTTTGGATGACGTGATTGGAAAAGTTTTGCCTTTATCCTGGGTGATCTAAATTGGATCAATCTAAGTGGATTCACAGTAGGGTGAAATTAGAGCCATGTTAGAATTTATCAGGACTTCCATTGTTAATTAAACTGCCATGATGTTGTGTCAAATTTTGATAGATCAGCTCCCAGACCCACAGAGATTACTCGAAACTTGTTGTGAACAGGGATAAATCAAGCTTTAAGCACTGCCAGTGATGAAATTAAGATGCCAGTTTAAAGAGAAAAGGTCTCTAAGCAATATCTCAGTGAACCATAGACCATCCTGTCCATCGGACATTTTCCCTTCCTTTTGGCTCCCTCAAGACCACGTGCCTTGAAGTCCTGGGAGCAGTGTCTAACCCCACATCATCGCCGTGGTCCAGCCCTCCTGTGTCTGTCTCTCTTGTGCCTTCCCAGCACCATTACACACCTGCTGCACAGGAAACGGGTAATAAAATAGCATTTATTACCACTGAAACGAAGCAGTAACAAGGACAGTAAGGGAGGAGTCTCCTGGAATGACAAAAAAAAAAAAAAAAGCAAGCAATAACCACCCAGCAAGTGAGGGTGCTAGGAGCCTCAGCACACTATGCTGCAGGAGCTGCTGCTGGCAGGGACCTGGCTGGGTGGCACTGGGGAGGTGCCAGGGGTGGGACTGGCCAACTCCCAGTCTCTTGGGTCCGTGCAGGTCAGGAGGGTAAAAGGTGGGAACAGCGATGCCATGGAGTGGTCCCCGTCGAGGTCACAAGCAGCCTTCCTTCAGCACTGCTTCTGGGTGCAGGCTCTTTGCTGTCACCTATTCTGTCATCACCCCGTGAAACAAAATGCCAACATCAGGTACCCTTTTGACACCTCCAGCCTGCACTCAGTATCAGCCGTCCTCCTGAGAGCACCCATCATTTCTGTTCGCATTTCCTTCAACGTCTAGCACCACATCTTCAGAGGAAGACTTCTTTATCAGCTTGCTGCAGAAATGAAATAAATATAATCCTTTCTCCCCTTCTATTCTTTTCCTAATTTCAGTGTAGACCACAAAAGAAGGAATTAAATCTGCTCATATAAAATAGGAGGGGAGGGATGGAAAATTAGATCACAAGTTTGAGGGAAATTGTCGTAGCAGATTTTTTTTTTTTTTTTAAATTATGAACGTCTAAAGGGAAAAGTCATAGAGTACGTGTTGCTCCAGGAATCAAGGTGGCCATTTCACAAGGTCAGATTCAGCTCATAGCAGCATCAGTGGTTGTGCTTTTACAGAAGGAGGGCATGTCTCGCTCCAATTTTGAAGGCTTTAGTCCTAGTTCATCACCATAAAGCATGGTCTTTAATCTCTGGTCCTGGTTGCCATGATTGTTCCAGGGTGCATGAGCTGAAGGTATCTTGGAAATTAGGATGGAAGGACACTGGAATTGTCACGCGTGGCCCGGGAAGAGGAATTTTGATCTTTTTCATCAAATACACAACCAAGGAAGGTGTTTACTAGTATGGAATTTCGATAGGAGAAGAGGAGAGGAATAGAGAAAGCATGAGCTGGGGCAATTGCAATGCAAAGCACTTACAGAAAAGGCCATATTGCAGTCAGGGAAAGATGAACCAACAGGCTCCAGCATGACTGACATGGCTTAGAAGGGAAACTGGAGGAATAGCTCCTGAAAATCTTCTGTAGTGTCTGAAGGATGATATTATTGTAACAGTGTCCATAAAAAGAGCCATACCCGGCCGTCTGGCACAACAGACGTTTTGGAAAAGGGAAAAGAGGAGAAAAAATACTGTAGTATGGACTCATGTGAATGTCCTGGGAAGAGGAGTGGTCCTGGGTCGGAGAGGGGAACCACCACGATTCCCCATATTTTTCCTTGCCAAGGCACAAAGAAAGAGCGAGCAGAAACATGAATAAGGACAAAAGTAGAATCAGCAGTAGTGATGGATCTGTGAGCCTGTGTAATTTCATTAAGCATTGCAAGCAAGGCTTTACTTCTGCGTGCACGAAAATATCCTTCTGCCCTCCCTTCCTTTATACCAACCACTTTTTTGGGAAGAAACAAAGCCAGGAAGAGAGCAGGCAAAGGCAGTGTGCCTCCAGCCCAGGTCAGTGCCTGCCCGTGAGGCTGGAACCTCTTTTCTGTCCTATATATGCCTATCATACATTCTGTCCTATATATGCCTGTCCTAATACAGTGTGGATTGCCCCTTGTCTTCAAAAAGCAGTGATTGATCTTTTGTGGTCCCCATCACCTCCTAGTGCTGAAATTGTAGAAAATGTGGGTATCCTAAAGGCTTATAAAATCTCACCTTTGGTACATTCGGTTAAAAACCTGCACGCGTATCCTTAAACTCTTCCTTGTTTCGTTTTTGTTTTCGGAGTGTGTTTATACTCCTGGAAATGGCAATGTGGGAGCCCATCTGCTTGTTTGGGGGTAAATAGTAAAATTGTAAATTATCTCCAGTAGATATTTATCAACATTGCACAGACTTGTACATATACAAATCTGGGTATCACGTTTGAAATTAATCTGAATACGTTCATTTCATATATTCCCCTTTAATCGTCGCTACTTCTTTTTAAGCCTCTCTCCTTTAGGGAGGCTGTTTGGGAAATAGTGATTATTTTGCACGCGTTAAGAAACCTTTTGCTCTATATTAGTATGTATTTCAGTAGGGAAGGCCAGATGATAAAAGAAATCAAACTGATGGATGAGGAACAAAGGAAATTGTGGGCTTGACAGTCGACCTGTAACCTCCGCCAGTAGTAGCTGGAAATGTTTCCTTGGAAACCAGGCTGAAAACCAAATTCTGTCATATTAAATTTTCAATTTGAATGAAAAGCCAATTGTACGTGGTATTAACTCTCCAGGTGTGCCATTGTGTATTTTAAGTAAGAGTGAATAACTTGAAGTAGGTGCACGTAAATGGGGGCGTGTTTCTGCGTTTCTGTGAATCTGTACGCGGTCTTTGATTCACAGGCGAACATTTCCCCGGTGACAGTAGGAGAAAGCAAATAATCTAAGTAGAAGTCACAACTTTTACATGGAAATGCGTGCTGTTAAATTACCCCTTGTCCTAGACTGAATCGGTCGCAGAAGACACGCGTTCGTATGGAATTTGTCAAAATAAAACGCATGCTTAGTTTCCTTGGGAGGTTCCAAAAAGATGTTTTAGAGAATGTGCTTGGTTTATTATTTAGAGGGGACTGGGGGGGAGGGAGGTGGAGCTGCATTGCAAGATGGTTTTTGATGTGAGAGGCCCAAAGGTGTGGCTGAAGTGAAGCCTTCCTTATGTCTGCAATAAATTGTGAGGATTAACCTCCTGCAGAAGGGGACATGGAAACAGAAGCTCTAGCAATCTTAAGGCACCGGTTCCCCGCTGCTGTCGATAGCAGGGACATACACTATATGTCACTATAATCCAATTGAATGTTACCCGACCACTTACACAAAATGGGCAGTATGAAAAGCTCTCAAAGAAGTTTTTTTTTTGAGATCTGAGATGGTTTCCATAAATGTTCTTCATCCACTGTTATGCTTCTGCTTCAGCACTGATTTGGGATCTCTACTGTGTCAAATGAGAGCTGACACAGCTGCCTCTGCGTGGGTCTGTGAATTGCAGAGAAAAGTCTTTTGATTTTCTACCTTGGTTGCTATATGGTTATTTATTTAATTTGCCAGTGTCCGCCTCAGTCCCACATCGCTCCCTCCTCCCTCCCCCTCGGATGTGTCTTTTGAGGAGAGGTTTCACTGCTTTCCTTTTGTTTAGATTAAACCCCGGGATCAACACTAGGCAATTTCCATGTTTTCTATGTTAACTCTTCAGGACACCCTAGGATCGCTCCCCTAGACAGTTTTCCTCCAGGTAAATCTTAGCTCTTGATTAGAATGGGTCCAAACCAGTATGGATGTTGGGGATGAGGGGAGTGTGGGGGGAGACGGGACATGAAGAGCAAAGCAGTTATCTGTACCCTCTTTCTTTGTAAGCTTAGAGCTGGAAAGAGTGATCTTCTCAGCCTGCATTGCCTCTTTTTTAATTCTTTCCTGTAGGGCTGGTATTCTCCAGGGCTGGCATTACTCTGCCTCACTCCTCTGCTTCCCCCTTCTCTCTCCTTGGGGGCTTGTGGTCTCCTGACAGTCGGGCAGAAAAACAGTGAGCAGTCACAGAGGAGAGAACACGGTACCTACAAAAAGAATAGATTCTTCCACGGGTCCATCACCCAAGTGCTGTTCACCCCAATGCGTCCTGCCTTTATTAAATTCAATTTCTTACGCTCCTTTTGCAAAGAGATAATATTCCTAACCCTAAAATGTGTGTGCTGTATTTTTTTTAAACATAGATTTGGCTTTGACTCAGTGCCATAATTTTAATGTTAATTTGGCACTCAGGAGCAGCTCTCAGGAAAGAAGCACTTAGTTAAGGAAGGAGGATCATCTCTTAAAAGGCTTTAAAATAGCTAGATTCTCCTCCCAGTTCTTCCGCTGCTTAGTTATGTGACCTTGGGTAAGTCACGTCACATCTATGTGTCTGTTTCCTCCCCTGAAAAATTATATGGCTCTTCTTTATACAGAACTTATTGAAGAAAAAAAACCTATCTAATAGTTAGGTATTAATGGAATATTTAATCAAAAACTTTAATCAAAAAAACTATTTGCAATCCAAAAGATATGTCTAGTGACCTCTAGTTATTCTTCTGTCCCTCCTGCCTCAAATCGAATCTGGAAGGTTCAGGGACATTTAATCAGTGTCATTGCTCAGCCACTCACAGAACTTTGAGACTATCCCCTTAAAATTTTCTTTCCATGGACATCGTGCCTATGGGAGCAGCGAGTTCCTCGGAATGCAGATGCTCTCGAGGAAAGCAATCAGCTTTGCACGCTTGACAAGAGATTGCTCATACACTAATAGATATTCAAATCCCTGGCATCAGCAGAAACCAGAGTGGCCAAAGACATCTATGCTAAAAATAAAAACAGAATAAGATAAACTCGGTGCCCAGCAAAGGGGACATTCAATGAAAGCAAAAACAAGTTCAGCATTTAAAAGTAAAGACTGTGTTACTAAAGAATAACTGGATTTTTCAATTAATTGTATATGTTGTTATTGGGGCAATGAAATGAGGTTTCAAGCTGTACTAAACATCTGTAAGGATTAAAATATATTATGAGTAAAATATATATATGTAGAAAGATAGTGTTGTAACTTAAACACTTAAATCAATCTCTTCGTCCTATAAACCAGGACAAGACCTAATTGGGAAGATGAATTATACATTGATGTTATACATTCCTGGTTGCCTGATGCAGACAACATACATCTTTCTTGGAAACGTCCCTTGTAGCTGTTGTCAGATGGGGGCTAAGAACAAATACACCTTAGGGCTCCTCCTGCATGATAGTTCTTGAGGTCCTGGAAAATTTCTCTGCCTCCACCTTGGTTTGTGTTCTTGTTGGCCGGCAGGAGCTGCATTTAATTTACTCAGCACTTCTTTTCCCTTCTTTTCATTAGTTTTCTTTCTAAGAGCAAGGCTAGATGGATTTCAGCTCCAAAGACATAGCTGAGCCCATGCGCTGGTAAGATGCCAGGGCTCCTGGGCTGCAACACTGGAAGGAAGAAGAGCCAAGAAATGCTATTATTTCGCTTCTGAAACTTTAGCATTTTGTTAAAAGAGATTAGATTTTCTCAGCAATATGCTTTCCGTGGGGTTGGTTCATCTGGTCGCTTTAGGGAGGGAGTGAAAATGCTGTATAGGCAAAGTGCAAAAGAAATGCTGTTTCTTCACCAGTATCCCCTTTGATCTGAAAACAGCAAGTGGTTTTCTCACTCTATCCCAATTTGTTTTCTGTTGAAGGCATGGCGTGTGTTTATTCACTCACTTCTCCATTGCAATTTTGTCTTCCTGCTTGAGTGATTGATATAAATGAAGGTGACCGCTACCCGGGGTGCACTCCGTCCTGGGTTTTGATGTGGCATGAACAAGCAGCTCAGGCTGCAGTCTAGCTTCTCAGCTGTTGTCTACATTCTGCACTTTTGGATGAGCCCCCCAAGATAAGGCCCGCACTTTATTTTTATTATTTGGCAGATGTAACAAATTCGGTGCGAGATGATACCTTCATTACCAAGCCAGGGCAAGTGCAGGGTCCTGCACCTGGGACGTGGCAATCCCAGGCACAAATACAGGTTGGGCAGAGAACGGCTGGAGAGCA
>JAOTQQ010000001.1:75796807-75818280 GCA_026546715.1 Gallinago undulata | reverse complement strand
ACCAGCACCAACCTCTCTACAGTGTCCTTCCAAGTAGTTGTAGAGAGTGATGAGGTCTCCCCTCAGCCTCCTCTTCCAGAAGTGATTTCTAAAAACAAAACTAGATGCTGTTGTTGGTGGGTAAGTTGCAGACAGTATGAGGTATCATGCACCGCAATCCCAGTTTAAAATCAGTTAAGTACTTGGTACTGGTTAGCTTCCTGGCAGCTGTCCCAGGTAGGCTGCCATCCATCTTAACTGGTGTGGCGTTGCCTTTTTGTCTACGTCACAGCATTACAGCCTTTTCAACCATTTGGAAGCCTGGGTAAAGCAACATAGTCATTGAAAGAAATGGTAACCATTCTTCTTTTTTTTTTTTTTTTTTTATTTTTTTTTTTTAGGGTTGGATCGACAGCTTCAACGGGACAAGCGGAATATTCGTTGCGGTATGTCTGGTCACTGTTTAAGCTCCCCTTAAAATGGAGTTGGAGTTACTAAAACAGCAACTCTAAAGTTTATTCCTCTACAGCTCCACGTGGAAAATGTGCAAAAAAGGGTCATAGCCATTTTCTGAACCTGGTAGAAAAATGTCACACCATACACCAAATGTCCTTGCCATACACCTGTAGGTAGGACCCAGAACACTGTTTAGGCTGCACTCAACAAAAGGACATTGAGAGAGTATCCATGTTGCTGATTCACTTTAAAATGAATTGGAAGTTTCTAAAAAGAATCTTAATTTGGGACAAGTTTTCAAAGAAAGGGCAAAAGACGCATCCTTGAAACTAGGATAATTCAGAGATGTCAAAGCTTGACTCTTGTGGCAGAACTGAATTTTCCAGGCCAGATTACCACACCATCAACACAAGGCAGTGTTATTTATCCTTTCATTTATCTTTGTACGTGTGATTGCTAAGTCTGCTGCTTTTCGTGACCTCTCCACAATAGCAAAGATTCTGGGTCTCACTTGTCGTTGCTTTATCCAGGATTTCTCCATGCACGGAGTACACCTAAAAAATGGGTGTAACTGTCAATTCAGCCTCTGATAATTCGTGGATAATTCACTCTAATCTTGCATAACACTGGTGTAAATGACTAATGTGCGAACTGATGAGGAACAGAGCCATGATTATGAAATAATTAATAACTTGATAAAATATTCCCTGTAATATGAAAACAATCCTTACAATTCAACAGATGAAAACAGTAAAGTTGCATATACTTTTCTCCTGTTTTGTTTTTTTTTTTTTCCCTGAACTAAAATCGCTGCCTTAGGTCTGTTTGTCAATGCATAAAGCTGTATAGCTGTGTGCAGATATTTTTGTCTGTTTGATTTGTCCAACTTGATTACGTTGTGAAAACTGTATCAGAATCAGCCTGATGCAGTGTATAAAAGGATTAAGAGTCTGCAATCACAGGAGAGCAGAATAAAATCCAAATATCATCTTGTTTAAAAAGCTCATTCGTACCTGAAGTAGAGCATAAATAGAAACTATTACAGTTACTTCTGGAATCCACAGGAATAGTGAAACTAGTGGGTATATCCTAGCTAATGCTTTTATCTGAAACCCCAGTAAGACATTTCAGAGACATTCAAAAGCCCCCAAACACATCACTTTTGCTCACAAAGTATCATTATTAGCTCCTATGCATCTTGCTGTTTCTTTAAAATAATTGTCTATCCCCCTTTTACTCGTTACTGACTGTTCATAAAGCTTGTTCTGCCTCTCTCCGTTCTATTCCCTTCTTCTTGTGCTGTTTTCTGTGTTCTTTCATGACTTATTGTCATCATCACAATAAAGAAAGGGCTTGCAGTTCCTTAATTTTGCAGATCCCCTCCTTACGTTTTCATGCGACAGGTTCGAACTGTTTGTAACGATATCCATGAGTTTGGGGTTTTTTTATGTTTACTTTTGAGCACTAATAATGGCTGTCACAAAAATTTGTCCAGGCTTAGTTTGCAAGGAAGATGTTATACAGAAAATTTCCATTGCATTGCTCTTCATTCCCCACAAATGAATTACCGAAGTACCCAGTTCCAGCAGTTGGCTGTGGTATGTGTATCACACACCAGTGCATTATGAAACACAGGGCAAATTCATATGCTTTCAGCCATATAAACACATGCCAATCAAATCTTTTGTCATTTAAAAAGCAGTTTTTCCCCTCTTCTTTTTTCTTTTCTTTTAATCTGTCAACAAGTGAAAGACACCTAATGGTTAAGTATTTGGAGATTATGCCCATATACCACTATTTTTTAATAGTGTCTGCTTTAGGAACTTACAGTACAGCTTGCATATATTTTTTTATCCTTATCTTTTGCTCCTGAAACCAGTAACTAATATTTTCTGTTCTTCATAGCAAAAAATTTCTAGCTTTACCTAATGCAACAGCAAGCCTAATGGTGGTTTCATTGAGGTGAGGTTTCGCACACCGATGCCAGCCTGTATCTTTATCTCCCTAACTCTATGGAAAGTAAAGATTTTGAGATTTGAGGGTCACTGTAGTAAATAACTTCCCTTTTGTATAAAAGCTTTGACTTGTACTGAAATAGTTTTAAAATAGAGATGGTATTTTTTGGTTCAGGATTGAGGCTCTGAGGCTCTTCACTATGGGAAATGCAGAGACAACGAAATTTGTGTCGTCTGCACTGAGTTCTTCCGTGATAAAATATGATGAATTGAAATGTAACTATATTGAGACTTAATCAAGAAGAAGACACAGATCAAAGACGGCAGGTCCAGGGTGTAGAGACCAGGTTGTTCCCTGTGTCCAATGGCTCTTTGGCCCCACAGGCAGTGGTGTGGGTTAGCATCAGTCAGGAGCAGGGACTCCGTGATGTGGAGAAGCAAGAGGGAGGCTGTCAGTGCTGACAGATACCATCTTGTACCATCTCCAGTTGCCTGCTGAACT
Organism: Gallinago undulata; assembly: GCA_026546715.1. Classification (NCBI taxonomy): domain Eukaryota; kingdom Metazoa; phylum Chordata; class Aves; order Charadriiformes; family Scolopacidae; genus Gallinago; species Gallinago undulata. The sequence continues at coordinate 75,815,388 of JAOTQQ010000001.1, read as the reverse complement.
TAGTTGGACTGGTACTAGTTATCTGGAATTGAAAGGTATATATTGTTAGGGAGCCCAAGAAACTTTTGGCCTTCTGAGGTTGGGAAATAATACATAGTTTGAATTAATGTGCTTAGATATGGTGAATCGGTAATTCCTGTTTGGGAGTTTTAAAATTAACCCTTGAAGATTTGAGTTATACATTACTTTAAGCACCTGGAAGTTGTGTGAAAACAGGAGGGTGTGAATACATCCAAAGAAAAGGGAGTAAACTTCAAAAAGCCTATTGGTATCATTTCCAAAGTAACTATTATCTTTGAGGGACGCTCAAACCTTTGCCTGGGTCATTTAAGAAAATGTTACTTCAGCTTTCACCGGGAATTTTACTGTAGTAAATTCAAATATACTCTTTCCCAAGCTATTTCTTTCATATGGAGTTAACTAAGACTCAAAGCTTTTCTTGTTACACACAGCACAAATGTCAGCATGTTTTAAACTTCCTCTACAAATGCAGAACAGTGGGATCCATGTGAGATCCCATCTTTGTTTTCACAGAAACCAAATAATCTTCTGCAGCAGGTGCCAGGCTTGAAAAGCGTTAACATGATGGTCTGTCCTTGCTACAAACAGATGAAATCTTACTGTCAGTGTCTGTTTTCCTTTGTCCCACAGGCGGGCAAAGGGATTCTGAGGACCGTCATCGCCAACAACGAAGCCGTGGCAGATATGATTCCAGTAGATGTTGCCATCAACCTCACCCTTGCGGCTGGGTGGTACACTGCTGTGCACAGGTGAGAAGGCACTCCTCTTTCTACCAATTTTGGGCATTTATTGCCTGCACTGGGATTTCAAAGGGAACCAGAAGCTAATTGAAAACCCCTTGTTGATTCATTTTCTGGTTCATGTTTTCCTCCTCGGGTTGGCAAGGACTAAGAGTGTAGCAGAAGCAATAAAGGCAGGATGTAGATGAAGGAAATCTATAAAACTACAGGTGGGACCTCTTTCTCAGTACAGTGTAAGCTCAGCTGAGAAGTCTCTCTCTCGGAAGCCACTTTTCTGAAGTCCAGGAGCTTTACTGTAGATTTGCACCAGGTGTTTTTTGAGTGTCCCTCCTCAGACAGCTCCACTGAGTTGCTTCTCAAGTGGCTTCGAGAGTTTTCATGGTGAAAATGCTCTGCATGTCTTCCTTGGAAAACACCGCAAAATATAAATACGTTATGGATTCATATAATAGGGGAGATGATCTAAAAAAACCCCGTTCATTGTTTGTTGGGAAAGGTATGTGTGAGTGACACTAAGGCATTAAGGTCTTTAACCTCTGGCTCTGACCTTCAATCATTAGTTAGGAAGTGCTACACAGCAAACCACACGAATTGTTCTGGATGTTTGTGCAACTCTGAGAAATCAATACCAGGCAAAGAAAAGGCAGAATTATTTCACTTGGAAAGACAAAGTGAGCCCTCTGAGCTGAGGGTAGAGAAGAGCTGCATAGAGTAACCTAAATGCAGGGATCCTAAAAGGATCTTAAAAGGCAGCTCACCAGCTCTTTAAATTTCTTTTTCTCATTATTTTGTCCCCCTCCGTCAGCAACAGACAAAGCTGCATAGTCTGGGAAAAATAAATAGAGCTTCCCCTTACACATACACACCTGAGAGCCTCTAGATGAAGCGGTGGAGATGAAGGCTGCCCACAAAGCTGGGAAAGGAGATGAGCATGGGCTGATGAGCAGTATGTCAGCACACAGGTAGACTTTCTGGCTCTGGTCGTGGTAGGAGAAGTGCCATTTTTTCTAACTTTTCATTGGAAAAAGAGAGATGCTTTTAATCTGGTTCCCACACAAATAATTATGAGGCTAAAGGAGCAACTGCAGAAGTTGATTTAAAGCTTTATCTAGCTGGGCACAACCCCAAGGTTAGCAATCTCTAAACAAAACAGGAGCCTGAGCCTTCTGTAAATTTAATTTCCCTGAGAGAGTTTTGGGTTTACGTGTTGTCTTGAAGAATAGCGTGTACGGTTTAATTATTATTTTTTTTTCCAAATCATCTAATTAGAAAGTCAGTATCCTTCAGGGCAGGTGACATTACTGAGGAAAATTAGATTCTAAAACTTAGCAGAGAGTTGCAATCTTCATTACATAGTGCAGAAGTTCTACGAAGCTCTACACTCTACCAAGACCACCAACTCAGCTGGAGGGCGGAGAATGGGGAAAAGCCAACAGGGAGATAGTCTTCACTGGAAGCTGGGGAAATGGGGACATCCTGTTCACTGGTGGTTTCAGGGGTCTGACCCACTGGAATAAGTGGAAGTCTGTGCTTTCACTGTGGTGCACTTTGCAACAGGCTGTGTGTAGGGTCTGCACTAGGTGGGTTTTTTATATGGGCACATATTACAGATTTAGTCTTTAGTGAGTTCCCGTATCGATTGCCATAATTCAGAGTTTCCCCACATTAAGCAGTGCTGTGCTTTTTCATGTTTAACACTCTACCAGGCCTCTGCTCAGTAATTAAGAGTTGCAGGAGATCATGGATTTGGAGTTTGATATCAGTCTTATTCCTAACCATCCCAAGAAGTCTGCTAGTGATGAGTAGTAATGTGCAGTCAAATGCCACGATTCCAAAGCATTATTTTAAAAAGCACCATTAAAAACCTGTGCAATATCCAAAGGCAGTTTTCAAGTATTACTGTGCAAGGTTTTTTATCCCAGGTTTAGGGGTTCTATCTCCTGCTCTCTTCAGACATAGGAGTTTTGAAAAGTTCCTCGTAGGCAGCCTCTTCCAGTAGAGAAAGGATCTGAGCACCACAGGCGCCCTAGGAGCACTGAGATGCTGTGTCCTCCAGCCAAGCTGCTTAACTCTGTCCAAGTCCAGGTCTCACCTGTTCTAGAACTTTGGCAGATGACTCCCAACTGCTAATGCAGAGTAAGAGAAATGCCGTATTGATGGCATCACTTGCACCCTTGGCAAGGCAGGCTTAGATCAGATTGACTTATTGACTTAGATTGACTCATTCTTGTCATGTATCAAAAAAATAAAACCTGTGTGATCTATGTTTCGTTCCACATGCAAATAACAGCTGAGCTTTATTTGGTATTAAAATGAGAATTTTGTTGAAATTGATTGATTTGTAATTGCCATCCTGACAAACGGTGTTTAAAAGTGGCACAAATCATATCCATTAAGTCAATGATTGCAAAGTACACAGTGTCCCCCTGAAGTTGGGTTGGGCCAATTATTTACAATATACTAAAAGAAACTAATAAAAATAAATCAGAAATTTGTCAGTATGTATGCTTTCCTTATTGTTTTTATGTTTTTTGATACATAATATATGGGTGATTTTTCTTAAACCCTATCTGTCTTTATTAACTTCATATGCTCCCCAGAATCTGACTGAATCTTATTAAAAAGTTAATGTTTTATACTATATTTCAATATTTATGAAAAATGACCTTTTCTGCATTTTTTTCATTAGCTGACATTACTGTTTCTTGGGCTGTTGGCTTCCACGCTCCATTCATAAAGCTTTGGGTGCTTTTCTTCACACTTGAAAATGATGCTTCTTTCTCTTTTCCAGACCAAAAAACCTCTTGGTGTACAACTGCACGACAGGTGGAATCAACCCTTTCTTCTGGGGAGAAATGGGTAAGGTTTTAATTTAAACCTAGAACATGTCACAAACATCAGTAGCGTTCCTCAGCTAGGCTTCGAAAAGGTGGTTTCCTGTATTTAGGTGGCATTCGGCGTCTGCCATTAAAAATTGCATGTGGGTGGTGAGGGTCCTGTGAGCAAAAGCTCCTGATGATGGGGATTCAGTTGAGGAAAGCATTTATTCCGTTTTCGTTGTGGGCGTAATGACATAACAGCCCTGCAAAGTTCACGCTTTGCTGAGCTGAGGTGTCCAAGTGGTGGGAAAAGGAATCGAGAACCAGTCCCTTAATTCTATGAGGAGATGTTGAGTCACCATCCCTGGACGTGTTTAAGAGTGGTTTAGATGTGGTGTTGGGGGATACGGTGGAGGGGAGAACTTTGTAGATGTTGATGGTTGGACTCAATGATCCCAAGGGGCTTTTCCAACCTGAATGATTCTATGATTCTGTGCTCTGCAAAGTCATAACAGGACGTCTTCCTTTTCTGAATGAGTAGCTTTTCTAGGTTTGGGATGGTTTTTTTGTGCTTTGAAAGCACTTGGAGAACCTTGATAAGGAATTAAAGCTGGTACATTGTGGAAGTAGAGTTGCGGTGAGCTTGGCTGTGAGAATTCCTTTGGATTTTGATAAATTCCTCAACTGCCAGAATATTTATAGTCTGTGGCTACCTCAGCTGTGGGCACTCCCAGAAAAATGGGATGAGAAATCTGTCAATGTGTGATGGGCTTGTGAAGCTTGATGGTACCACAGAAGATCTTTAGCTGAGGGCTGCCATAAACAGATGGGGAAAAAAAACAGCAATCAAAAAAATGATATATTTTTTCCTTCCCCCCCGCCCCCATTTTTTTTAGCTTCAAGACCAAAAAATGGAGCAATCAATATCCATGTGTCAAAAGGCTGAGGGCTCCCTAACTCAGGATCTTTGTGGAGTGCTTAGATGTTCCCGTATGGGGAAGAGGTTCAGTCACTTGAGAAGCTCTTTAATTCTTGAAAGAGGGTGGATAATCTGCTTGTTCTCCTTGCCTGTGATCTTGATCATGTCATAATTCAGGGCTGGAGACTGATACTGCCAAAATTTTGCCGCAGGGTTTGTGGTGTCACTTCTCAGGGAGTGAGGGCCATGGTATGGGACCATGGGTTAGTGGTGGTTTTGTCAGCGTTAGGTTGACGGTTGGACTTGATGGTCTTAAAGGTCCCTTCCAACCCAGATCATGATTCCATGGGATTGCCCTCCTGATCCATGAATGGGCACAGTTATACAGACATCTCCAAACTTGGAGCAGATCTCTATTTAAGCCAGGACGGGCTTTGTCACAGTATAATCCTAGTAGATGGCCATGCTGTTGACACAGAGGAAAGCCCTCACGCACTGACACAAACTCTGTCAAGAGCTGGGCCAAGACAGTGGCTTCCTTCCCAGTAGCCCATCCCAAACTGCTTATTGCCACTCCCCTGCCAGGAATAAACACCTTTCCACATCTTTGGTAAAACCACTCCAGTGAGCCCTCCCTGCCAGGCAGAACTACATGGGAAAGTTTGAATAGGAGGTGGGGTTTGGGTTTTTTTTTTTTGGCTAATCCTTGCCACCTGGGGAGAATATGCTGCAAAGGGTAAGATTTCCACACCGCAGCCTGCAAGATGGCCACGAGGTAACCACAGCATTGCAGGTTTCAGGAGGAGTGGCCTTCAGCCATTAAACTTGCAGCACAAGGGCCACAAAAAATGAACGATGAACTTGCCTTTAAACTAAATTGTACTATTTTGAAAGTCTTTGTTGCCTCAACTTAGCAGCTAGGCAGCTACCACGTCTCTTCTAGTCGTTGTTACGTAGAAGTGCAGCAAAAAACACTGCTTGAAGTGCAGTAATGAGCTGATGGCAGATACATGAGAGGACCCTCTGAACAGTATGAGTGGAGTCTGCTTGTCTAAGGGTGATCTGGATGGTTTCTTCTGACTTGTAAATTCTCATCTGATCTTCTATTGGTGACAGAAGCTTAGAGAGTAAACTATAATATGACCACAGATTGATGTTGTTACTCTCAAATTCATTTAAAAAGTAAAAAAAGCCCACATATTCTTCCTTGTTGAGCTCACTGGTGCTCAGGAACACCATCTGTTTATCAGTCCCTAGGATGATAGTCTTATATTCAACTACTGCAGCCCTGGTAAGGCCCTGCAATATGCAAATGCCCCAGATACGTACATCTAGAATCATAGAATCATAGAATCACCTGGGCCGGAAGGGACCTTCAAAAGTCATCTAGTCTGACCCCATCTAGATGCCACTCCTGTGCCATTGCAAGAGCTCAGGAGCCGGGGCGACATATTTTTTGTGCCCTAACATACAAAGGGAATGAAAGACTACCACCCTATCAGTAATTTCTCAAGCTAAGAATGCACGACTGCTTGCTGCTTTGGTGCACCCAGAGCTCCTCTGGAAACAGGCTGAGGTATTTGGTGTTGGAGGTCAGATGCGGTTTGAAAGGATATAACGAAGCAGCACCCTCAGTTGTTTAACCCGTCCCTGACTCAAACTGGTATTGACATCAGCCCTTGCGAAAACTTGATCAGAAAGTAGAAGTACCATTTTTGGTTTATGCTAGCAGCTCACAGTTGGCTTTCTGAAGCTATGCTAACGCTCACCGATTTCTTCTGCATCTACAGTGGGTGAAAGCAGAACTTGAAGTTCCTTGGTTTGAAGCGTTTCGGGCTACAGCTCCTTGCTTTTCCTCCCTTGCATTTTGGTGTTTTGATAAGGGAGTTTGTCTGCCACTATGAAGTCTAGAGGCAGGTTGTGCTTCAAATCAGCAATAGATGGAGTCATCAATTTTAATGTCAGAAGGGACCATGAGATGATTTTGTCCGACCCCTTGTGCCGTAGTTCACGTAACGTTTTAAGCGCGGTAACTCGGGCTTTACTGCAGCGTGTTGGTGTGGTTGTGCCCAGCACAACTGAAATTAAGTACCTGATTTTAATTAAAATGCCTATTCCCTTATAGAGCAGTACGTCATGTCCACGTTCAAAAGGAACCCACTGGAGCAAGCTTTCCGAACGCCCAACGCTCACTTGACGTCCAACTACTTGATAAACCAGTACTGGATAACCGTCAGCCACAAGGCACCGGCCATACTCTATGACCTGTACATGAGGCTCACGGGGAGAAAGCCCAGGTAAGAAACCTTCACCTTCAGCCTTCTGCACGCTGTTAGGGAGAGCACATCCCAAACGAGTTCTGAGAAATGGATGCCTCAGCCTGGAATCCCTGGTCTTCTTCCCATCTTCTTGTCTTGGGGAGACTGCTCAAAAGTAAAAAGACCCATGTGTCCGTAGCTAAGCGTAGCCTAGGGGTCCCCCCCATTTCCAGTACCTGGAGGACAGCACAAGTTTTAACTTCAGCTTTACAAGCTTTGGAGGTTCCCAAGCCCCAGAGAGGACTGTTAGTTATGTTGTTCTCAGTATAGCAAGATTTGAATATAATTCTTCTATAATTGTCTATGAGAATGGCCAGGTTGGATGGGGCTTTGAGCAACCTGATCTAGTAGAAGGTGTCCCCCTGCCTGTGGCAGGGGCGGTTGGAACTAGATGACCATTAAGGTCGGTTCCGACACAAACCATTCTATGATTTCCACCGTTGCAACTTTCTGATGTGACTGCCTCTACCTTTCATGAGTAAAGACTCAAGCTTGCGTAAAGACTTGCGTAAGGCAAGGTTCAGAACATCCTAAATTACTTTTTCCCATAACCCAGATGCATAATTAGCGGCTGCCAGCAGCGGCCCAACACCCCGAAATCTAGGAAGCAGTTGTTTCTGAGTATGAATAAATTCTGAATTGTATTTACAAGGAGAGTTTACCGTTAGGATTGGTATTTGAGCCTTGGCAGTGTCATGGCTAAGGGTGAAACACATGTCCCATGTGGAAGGAGTCCTGGTGTAAGTAACGTAACTCGGCCAACATCCTCTTTTACTCCCTGCCATCACCGAGGGGAACTGGTTGTGCCACACAAGAGCAGTGTGCCAGCCCCGTGTTCCATCTCAGCTGCTCTGTGCTTCTCTGCTTGTTAGAATAGCTGGCTTCCCTGCCTGATGGATTGCTCTGATTTCTCTCAGACGTTCTGCTATGGAGGGAAATTAGTCCATAAAAAACTTTGAGTTATGCAGGAGGCAAGAATTACCCTAGAAATAGAGGGAAACTGAATATGAGCATGAGTAGCCTGGAATCTCCAAACTCTCAGGCAGCAGTAAAGTCTTGGCATTACCATTACAGATGACATTTCATAAAGTTGCATGGCAAAGGTAGCCAGTGGACATTGGCTGCAACACTGCGCTTAATTTTCAAATAGAGCTTGGCATGAACTCATGATAGAGCAAGATCTATTCACCTGAACTTCCAGATTTGTGAGCTGAGCAAACACAGCATAGCAAGGAACTTTTTTTTTTTCTTTTTAAAATATAATTCCCCTTTTCTTTTTACCTGCTACGTAAGCTAATCCAAGTACTGCCACAATGTGGTAGAAAGCATTGCAGCAGTCTTTTTTTTTTCCTGAATATCAAGCCTTTATGCTCTTAAGAGCAGGAAACCACATTCAAATAAAAAGAAGTTGAATGTGTCACTGAACCTACTTTAATGTTTCCCATTAATTTTTCCCTCTGCTTCAAACAGAGCACCTAGGTTTAACTGCCTTCCCGCGTGTCTCTCCCATCTGCTGAAGTAGAAGCCATCCTCATGGCAGCTTCTTGAATTCTCTACATGACCCTATGCCAGATTTGCAACCAGAAAGGAGAAACCTCTTTGCCAGGACCTCTTTAGACGCTTCATTTCTCTTTTTGACCCTCGCTTTTAGCCACTCAGATATGTTGCTTTTGGTAGATCTACAGCCAGAACTACTTCTGCCCACGCTGACAGGAGGCCAGGTTGATAGTCTACCTTCAAAACATAAGTAGGGACACACAGTTGATACTCTTATTATTTTTTCCCAATGAAATCCCATTAACTGCCTTAAAGATACTGATGGCTTTTGGGGAGCCAGTTTGAGGGGCTACTTCAAATCTTTGCAATCTAGCCATTTTGCTTCCCAAGTTCCTCAAAGGTATTAAAATATTGAGCTGAGCTTTCCCCCGTAGCACTTGCCTACACAGGCACAATAAAATGAAATCATTTTAAAGTAGTTTAGATAAACTGCGTTCAATCGATGTGCACATCATTATTCAGAACGAAGGTTTCCCTTGATCTGATGCTTTGCTTCTAAAAGAAAAGCCACTTTAATTCCGAGGAGGAGTACGTGAGGTTTTAGCGCTCTTTCAATGCGCTTTGGGTAAGAGTTCTCCTCTGAACTGACGTGCTCCTTGTGTCTTCTCCTGCTGTGCTTAGGGCTCATCGTGGTGGCAGTCACATCTCCACGTGGAGAGAGGAGCCTGGCACCATTCACCATTCTTCCCCAGCTTTTTATTTGTCACGGCCACTGACTTACCCTCTGGGCAGCTCCAAATTTCTGATGAAAGCAGCTCTGTTTTCCGCAGAAATCAGCCTTTTAGTGCTTTCTCTTGCCCTTGTCCAGTCTGCGAGGACGTGGTGTTCTCCCAAAATTGACAGAGCCCTGCACATCACGCTTTAAAACAACGGCCTCCCAGGGGCCTTTTGTGCACTGGGACAACTGGAAAATAATCCTGCGAGGTAGGACAGCGTTACTGTCATCCCCTCTTCTATAAAAACATGAATAATAAAAAAAGGCCAAGACACATGAGAGGCCTGAACCTACATTTCCAAAGTCCCTGTGTAGCAGCAAAGCCCTTGAAGCAGCTTTCATCTTTACCAGGACACGCAGGCGCCAGGAAGACATTCAGATAGTTACACACACAGGCACACACAAAAAATAATATCTTAGGTACTGGATGATTTTCAAGGTCATCCATGCTATTGCACCCTTCTTTTATAAGGAAGGACACAAAATAACCCGAAAAAATGCCATGATATCATACAGGGAGAGGAAGAGCCTTTAAGAAAAATAAAATAAATACATAATATATATTTTTTTAGAGAGAGCGCAAAGGAGCCCAAAGACATGAAAATCATGCCATTATCTGAAAACTGAAGTTGAGCAATTGACTTCAGAGCTTGTCCATGCTGCAGATGGAGCCACCTCTGTCCTGGAGTTAACTCCAAAAATTAGAGCCTTGCTTTGGGAGCCAACTCAGGTTTGAGAACAGAAAAGAATTTGTGTGGCAGAAAGAGAAGTATCCACCTTGGGAGGCAAGCAATATATCTCTGTGGTTTGGAATCTGCTGTGTTCATAGTAGCTCAGGTGGGCTTTTCAGCTCACACGTTGCACGTGATGTAGATATATGGCCTCCAACTCTAGTTTACTCGTGGCTGGTAATTTAGGCATCATTCTTGCCCTGTAAAATGCATGTTTGCACCCTTGTTCCAGCCAACAATAAAAGCTGAGTAGCTGTAGGCTCAAGACTTACTGGAGCAGTTAGACTTGTTGAGCAAGTTCTCAGCCTGATGACTTCCAGTGCAGTGATCATCAGGAACTGCAATGCCTTTTCACCTGGGTTGGTGAAAACACCTACAGAGCAAACCCACAGCTTTTGCATAAGATCAAACTTCCTACTCACCTCTGCCACTCCTCCTTTGTTTCAGAATGATGAAGATTATCAATCGACTGCACAAGTCTATGATGCTCCTGCAGTATTTCTCCACCCAGTCCTGGGACTGGTCTTCAGATAATATGAATATGTTAATGAGTCACCTTAACACAGAAGACAAAAAGGTATGTCCTTAATATGGATTGCTGATCTCCAGTTCTGATTATCTGTAGCACTTTATTTTTGCTGTATGGTTGAGCTTTTGAGTTACATCCGCCTAGATGGCTGGAATTGACTAACCTGAAATAAATTATTTTCTCCTTGTTTTATTAAATAACTTATCAGGAAACTTCCATTTATAATGGGAGAATGTCTTCTCCTGAGATGTACTGCCTATTCTTCTGAGACAGGTCAATCACTGAAGTCTTTCCAGTTATGATCTAGATGGAAAAACTAGGTGGGTGTCAGGAGGACGGGGCCAGTCTTTTTTCAGTGGTGCCCAGTGACAGGACAAGAGGAAATGGGCACAAACTTGAATAGAAGAAGTTCCACCTAAATGTGAGGAGGAACTTTTTTCCTTTGAGGGTGGCAGAGCCCTGGAAGAGGCTGCCCAGGAAGATGGTGGAGTCTCCTTCCATGGAGACGTTCAAAACCCACCTGGACACATTCCTGTGCAGCCTGCTCTGGGTGGCCTTGATTTGGCAGGGGATTGGACTAGCTGATCTCCAGAGGTCCCTTCCAAACCCATGTGATTCTGTTCTGTGATTCTGAAATTATCTGAAATTTCGTTTTTGACATTTTCATCTACATTGGCTTTAATGGGCACTGCATGGGGAAATGTAGTTAACACATAATGTCTTACCCTGAACAATATGGGAAAAAAAAAGTAATACTGCTCTATTTAAGTCCCCAAAGAGCAATCAATCTGCAGGATGTCAAACTCTGTCCTTGTCTTTTAAGGTTTGGACACTACTCCTTAAGAATGGGATTGTTTATGAGAACTTGGTGAGGTGCACTGCTTCCCGTGCTTCCACTGCTACTTTGTAAGCAGTATTCAAGACAGAGGGTTTATGGGCAGCCCAGATCTCCATACGTGTCTTAACAGACACGCCGGGATCTGCAACGTAACTTACCCCCTGTGTTTGCCATAGTTAGCTATCTCCTCTCTGCTTAAGTTATTGCTGGTCTGATACCAAAGCTCTCACGCCTAAGTAAATGGCATGGGGGGTGAAAGAAAGGTTTTTTTCGTTAATATCTTCCCATTTAGGATCCTCTAAACAAGAAACGCCAATCAATTTATTCATTCATTAAAAAAAAAAAAAAAATCTGTATAACTAGACCTCTTTGTCTTTACAAATCCTTTCTCTGCTCTAATAGACGGGCAGCCACAAAAATGACATTGAGATGCTGGAGTGGGTCCAGAGAAGGGCAACGGAGCTGGTGAGGGGTCTGGAGAACAAGTCTGATGAGGAGAGGCTGAGGGAGCTGGGGGTGTTCAGCCTGGAGAAAAGGAGTCTGAGGGGAGACCTTCTTCTCCAACTCCCGGAAAGTAGGGGGTAGCCAGGGGGGACGGTCTCTTCTCCCAGGTAACAAACAATAGGACAAGAGGAAATGGCCTCAAGTTGCACCAGGGGATGTTCAGATTGGAGATTGGGAAAAATGTTTGCATTGAAAGGGTTATTAAGCCTTGGAATGGGCTGCCCAGGGAAGTGGTGGAGGCACCATCCCTGGAGGTGTTCAAGAGACGGGTTGACATAGCACTTGGAGATATGGTTTAGTGATGGTTTTTGACAGAGTTAGATTGATGGTTGGACTAGATGATCTTAAAGGTCCCTTCCAACCTAGGGCAATTCTATGATTCTGTGAGCTTACTAGCAATTTTTCCAGTATCAACTTTTGAAATTTCCTGGGCTCATTAGCCCTACCATGAGAATTTTTGATGCCAAACAGCAGAGCGACCCATTTCTTGGACTCTTGTTTATCTAGCCACTGAGAGAGAACGCAGCACAGAGTAAAACTACTGCAGAAGCGCCTGTTGATTCACTGTCCAATTAATTTATTTATACATAATTCTAGTGACACATTAAAAACTGCATGGAGTTTTCCAGATGATTCCATTTACCTGGGTAGGATTCCATTTTTCTTCCAGGATTGGGTGGTTTTGTGTACGTGTGTGTACAAATACATGTATTTCTGCAAAAATCACCACCTGAAAGGAAATTTACCTTTTTATTTTCTGCCAGCTAGCACTAAATTTCTGCTTGCTTTACCCAAATTCCCAGCTGGGTAAGATATTAATCAACAGCTGTGAAATACAGTCTGCCCGTGTCTTCTCGGAAACTTCATGGCTTTAGGAACTTCAGAGAGGGTGGCCTTGTTGGGAACGGAGGTCAATGGAGAATCGATGCTTAAAGTGAACTTGTCTTCTTGAACTCTGGCATTTAATTGCTGCTCTTTGTCTTTAAATTCCAGTTATACAACTTTGATGTTCGTCAGCTGCACTGGTCAGAATACATCGAAAGCTACTGCCTAGGTGCTAAGAAGTACTTGCTAAATGAGGACATGGCTGGCATTCCAGCAGCAAAGCAGCACTTAAGAAAGTAAGTCATAACCAGTGACGAGGACAAGGTTTCCTGGCTACCTTGAATGGCTTTTGAAGAAAATGATTCTATTATTTACATTGCAATAAGTGTCGTTGAATAATACAGAGATAAACATAGCATAGCTTATTTCTTAGGGGAGAGGGCTGTCAGTGTTTTATTTCTCCGCGCTGAAGAAAAAAGGGACTTTTGATGACACTAGCAATCAGGGGCTAGTTATTATCCCTTCCTAAGAAAGGGTCAGAAATAGAAATAGAAAAATAAGGGTCAGATTTAGATTTTGTGAAGCTCCTAGAAGTTTTTAGCAATTCAAACACATTCCATAAAAAACTTTAAGCAGTTGTATGATTTTAAATTTCCCTTTAAAGTTTAAGTTTCCAAGTCCTTGGGGAGAATGAGCAAAAAATTCTCCAAAATTGGTGGAAAACTTGTGCATTCAGTCCTTGGTGACAGTTTAAGAGAGTCTGAATGAGCAATTTGAGATTGTCCTTCTCCTGTTCAGTTAAAATTTTGCTCCTCCCATCTTCTCCAGCCCTTTTCCTGAGAAGTGCAGGCAAAAGGAGAAAGAGCAACTCCCTTGGAGTAAGACCCTGGTTTTTTCCTTTAAGAAAACCATTTTTGTGCACTGTAAATGCTAGAAGCATACAACAGCCTTTTGCCATAGCAAGGACTCCTAAACGAGTTCTTTGTTCATGGGTCATTTTTAAAGGATTTAGAAGAACCTCTGTAACAGGTGAAGAACTGCCTGATGGCCCAAATAGGCAGTGTGGTAGAGCACAGTGATAAAATTTACAAAAAACAAAACAAGGACCTTTAATAAAATTAAACTAATCTCGGCCACATTATGCATGAAGCTTTCTTCCCTTGGTCTGACACTGGGGAAGTGAGAATTGGAGAACTGCCTAAGTTTTTGCTGGCAGAAAGAGGACAAGATGATTAGCATCTTAAAGACCCAGTAATCCCATTTAAACATATAGTGTAAAAAAAAAAAAAAAAAACAACCCCAAATCTCCAGTGCTGCAGTACTGCAAAACTGAAGACCGTTTATGACTACTGAGTAATTTGCCAACAATAAAGGCAAGGTTTCAACCAAAAAGGAGAACCTTATCAGCTCCTGCAGAGGTCCTCCAGCCTGTCGCCACTCCTACTAGGTAAAAAAGTAGCCAACACAGCAAATCAAAGTAGAAAGTATTGGAGCTAAACTGTCATTAAAAAAAACTAACACTCAGTGTGACCTCACTGTCTCTTCTTGTCTGAAATGACAGTACATGGAACAAGAGACACTTTCAATGTTGGCATTCCACCCATCTCATTACCTACTCACTACACTGTAACTTCAACACAGTCCTTGGCAAGATGGTAGGGACATCTTGGGCACAGTGTCTTCACAATAGGAATAAGAAACAGCCCGAGGGCCACTTATAAACAGGATTTCTTATAAAATTGCCCTTAGGTAATGAAGAAAGCTGCTAAGCTTTTTGTTGGTTCTGTCTTTCTCCATAAGATGCCTCTTTCCCTTTCTCAGGCTGAGGAACATCCGATACGCGTTCAACACCACCCTCCTCGTGATCATCTGGCGCATTTTCATTGCAAGGTCACAGATGGCTCGAAACATCTGGTACTTTGTGGTGAGCCTCTGCTACAAGTTCCTTTCCTACTTCAGGGCGTCCAGCACCCTCAGGCACTGAAGCCACCCATCAGCAACCGGTCTCTTCCAGAAGGACCACCGTCTCCTCTAATCAGCAACTATGGGCATCGGGGTCTGAAAGTAGCAGAAAAATCCACTCCCTCCAACAGCAGCCTGCATTTATTGTGCACTGTTATATGTTCACCTTTTTTTAATTTTAACTAATGCTTTAATACATGGTGGTCTTTCTTCCATAGGACCAGGCCAATTTTTAAAGCCATAACTGAAGCTTTAGGAACAGGTCAAGCTGGAACCATTCATCTAGAGTCTGGTGTGTAAGAGTAACGATTAACCAAAGTCATTGTCTTCCCATGTACTACCTAGGCTATCTTAATCCCATCTTCTTCCTCAAAAGAGGCAAATTTAAAGGATACAACCTCGGAAGAAAAGGATGCCATCAAAGAACTCCGCCGCCAAGGTTATTAACTTGTAAGAGGTTCTCCTAAAGAGGCTATTCACTCATTCTCATTCAGTGAAATGGTACTTAATGAAAAACATGATTTCACTCTTTCAGTTTTCAAAATTAAAGGGGGAAAAAGATTGTTACACTAGGCCACTGAACAGTTTTCAGGTCTTGTCTTAGATTGCTACTGAGGACTGATACTTTCAAGCCATAACTGAAGACGTGCATAGAATTCAAGTACCTACTCACCCATGCTGCTTTCTTATGGAGAGGTGTTTTTTTCTTTGTGTGGTTAAGTTTCCAGTCTATTAAAACACCTTGTTCTTGCATTTCTCACATGTGCTTGGAACATTTTTTTTGGCTTGAAAAATGCTCCATTTACTTGAGAACGAAGAGGAGACTTCCTAAAAGACAGAAGAATAAAGAAACTCTTCAATATTTTTGAAGAATAGGTCTTTTTCCTCCTTCCAGTTGTCTGCAGAAAACTTCTTTCTCTGTAGCTCAAAACCAGCCTGATCCTTACTGTCCTTCAAGCTTTCGTTACAGCTAAATCACCTTGCAGTTGAGCACTTCCACTGGCAAATAAAGTGTAAAGACATGGATGGAGGACATCCCATCAGGCCAGTTCTACTGCCGCTCCTGTAGGTAGGAATTAAAAAGTCTGAAACTTGTTTTCATTGAAAATAGGAAAGGTTTCATTGACTTCTGTGTAAGAAGAATCATGCACTGTGAAGGCAATGCATTTTGTCCTACATCATTGCAGTTTAGAAAGGAACCCAAGGATCTTCCTAACGCTCATGGCTATTGGAGACACTTGTGTCACCTACTGAAGTGTGAATTCCTCTGAGGGGAGAGAGAAAGAGAGAGCCTTCTTCAAAGTAGCTGGTGCAACAATGGCCTTAGTGCAACAGCAACAGATTTATCATGCTATCAGCTTTCCAAAGTCAAATCTAATACTGGAATATTTTTTATAAGCACTTTAAGATTACCAGAGTTTAAAGCAGCTAGTTTTTGAAACAATGCAGCATCCATTTTCTCTAGTCTCGTGTCATGCCAGCTCTCTGAAAAAGTAACGCTGCATCACAAAAAAAAAAATAAAAATAAAAAATAAAAAATGACACAGTTGCTCTTTTGAGGGCTGAGAATAGCAGAGTATTTACAAAGCTGGCATTCTTCACAAATTATACTTGCTTTTGGCAGGGCAGGAACGAGTAAGTTAGGATGACAGTATATTTATATCCTAGATCTCCAAGCTAGTTCAAAAGTCCTTCTAAAGGTGCAAGGGATGAATCTTCCCCCTCGTGCCCCAGAGGTCTACTGTCAAGCAGTTGCCAAAAGATGCCGGCAGCAGGACCCGACCAGAGAAACCGTGTCCCAAACCATTCCCTGGCAAAGGCCCCTGTGTTTGTCACACATTACTTCTGATCTGTGCTCAAGTAGGTCAAGTACCCAGTTGACAAAGATGCAAATCTTTTAAGCTTTTGCCTTGAAAACATACTTTGAAAGTGGAGCCGTAGGGGTGGTTAGCTGTACTTACTTCCAACTGCAGCAAGCTGGCGGAGCGGGCTTCTTTGTGACACCGCAGAAACTGGGAGCCTGAGAAACTGGGAGCTATGGGTTTGGGCGCTGGGGACCAGATATTTCACCCACAGCTCTCCCGTGGCAGTGCCCAGGGTGAAGGGCAGCTGCGTTGGACTCGGCTCTGCGGAGGATGTGGCCACCTTGGTGGAAAGAGGCAGGTTGCTGGAGGGCTACCTCTAGGAAGGTTGTGTTCCCTCGAGTAAACGATCAGGTCATCAGCCAGCTGCCAGTCTTCTCCTTAGGAAAGGCTGAAAAGCAAAACAAAACTGCAGGTGGTTTTGAAAAAAAAATTTAAAAATGCATTAAAAAAAAAAACAGGTAGAAAATTGAACTCCTATCCTAGATGTCTTTTTACGAGCCTGCCTTACATGCAGAGAGAAGCAGCAGCTAAGAGGGTTGGAGGTGTTATGCTGTGCACAAGAGACACACAAACTCAAAATACTGCAGAAAAAGTAAAATACTGCAGACCTGCTACACCTACACCAGCTGAGTGATGAAGACCAGAGCTACTACAAGCGAAGTCCCCTGCCCTCCCTTCCCCAGTGCTGGTCATGCCAGGCAGGTCCCACACACACCTCTAGGTGTTCACCATGATTTGCACAGGCTCTGTTGTCCTAACACCTCTGAGATGTATCTTCTGTCACCATGAACATATCCCAACCTGGTTTTGTGCCTGGGCAAAAAAGATGCTTCAGGTTCTAGTCAGAGCAATGGTGGCACCACGGTCTCCTTAACACGGATATAACGTGCAGTAAAACCTGGCATCTTTAATTCATTTCTGGTGGCTTGGAGATGTTTTCAGGTGGTTGCCTAAACCACAGAAATGTTTCAGGAAAACCTCAAGGCTGAGGCTGACACATGGTGATGGCCTTTGGGTGCTAGTCTTGAGTGTCATCGTGGAAAGCTGGACGTGGCACAAGAAGTTGTTCTCACCTCAAGCAGTGACTTACCTTTGGTCTTTTACCGCGTGCTCCTCCGTGTATTTGTGTTTGCTCTGAAGAAACCCAAATTGGGGGGGAAAATAGCTGAAAGGAGACACCAAGTGACAGCCATTTCTTTTCCTCCCTGTTCTAGCCCTTGCTTTGTCATGCATAGTCACAAGCTTTGGACAAAAGCAAAGCCAAATACGCAAAGTCGCTAGTTAAATCAGAGCTCCTGTGGCAACCGTGCACAAATTAACGTGAACAATTCAGGATATTACTCATGGCTAAAGGCTGAAGCTTTTAGCACCTGTAAAGTTGAAGCTTTTTTGGTTTGGGGGTTGTTTTGGGGTTTTTTTTTCCTACAGAGGTAGCACGGTTAGTGCTGTGGGGAGGAGAGAGGAGGAGGAGGATTCCTGCAGCCTCTGCTCACAGACATCAGAAGCATTGCTGGGCACAGAGCATCCAGCTCAACCAAGCCAAGGGAGATACTCAAGGGATCGGATACAGATGAGCTGCCAAAACTCAGAGGACTCTGCCTCCCCAGGAGTCGGGGAAGAGCTCCGGTAGCATTTTTGTCACGGGTTTGGTTTCTCGTGACGAAATGTGTGAACGGAAAGGTTCCTCTCCCCTTCCCCCAGCCACCATCAGGCAGCGTTGGAGAACGGCGTGTCATGCTGCTCAGAGGGCAAAGGAAAATATCTGCCACGAGACAGTACAATGGGATCATCCGCTGTGATTTTTTTTGTACCCTAGGAACCTGCAGGGTGCACCTACCCCCCGGCGGTGTGGGAAGCCTGCCTCGCTGCTACAGAACCAACGTGGACCCGACGCAGGGTTTTGCAGATGCTATGCACATACAACTGCTCTGCAGGCTCTAGCCATCAACTGCAAAAGCAGTGAAACCCTGAATATCATTTCACTGGCAAAAAGCAATGGGCATAAGCTTGCAATTGAAAAGTATCTCTTTTTTTTTTTTTTTAATTGCCTAATTAAAAAAAAAAAAAAAAAAACAACAAACCAAATCCCTAAAATTAACCAGAGTTCAAACTGCCTTTTGACTGACAACCAAAGCTGTTTATCTCCAGCGTGTCTGTTAGCAAAAAATAAAATAAAATAAAATAAAATAAAATAAAATAAAATAAAATAAAATAAAATAAAATAAAATAAAATAAAAT
>JAOTQQ010000001.1:75778423-75796707 GCA_026546715.1 Gallinago undulata | reverse complement strand
AAAATAAAATAAAATAAAATAAAATAAAATAAAATAAAATAAAATAAAATAAAATAAAATAAAATAAAATAAAATTTCTCACCCCTCCACCCTCTATCTGGATAACTTTGTTAAGAAAAAATACCATTCTTTCCTGGTAGAGGTGGGAGGGTGACAGACGTACCGGTACGCTGCAGGGTGTTGGCACCTTGCCCACCTCCTCAATGAATTTCTTATTTTTACCTTTTTCTCAGAAAACGCGATTGTGTGTGCCCCTGCCCGCAGTCACATCTTTCACCACCAGTCTTCTCCTGCAAGAGAGGGTAAAAATATTGAAATTCCAGGCCGTGCTTGTTCGGTTTGAGATGATGTGACTAGAAACCCACCTTAGTTTCCTGCCTAAAGGGAACCTGACCTGTAGTCCTGTTAATCCAATCCTCATCACGAATAAGCAACCGGGAAAAGAGGGAAGGGAGGGGGAGGAGGGGGGGGGTGTGTCATTCTTTTCTTTGTAAATAAGCTACAGCTTCATGGTCCAAAAAGCATGCTGTTGCTCTGCCAGCGTTGACGTTCTACCGCAGAAAGCAAGGATGAACCTTAATTACAATTGGACCCTTTATGTTACGCAGAATAAATAACACACTGTACATTCCCCAGAAGCTGAACGGCGAATATCCCATTACATGGTGCTAAATATCGCTAGGAAGGTGGTACAGACTTGCTTAAGAGAATTAAAAACCAAACAAAACACAAAAAAAAAAAAAAACCAACCCCACGTATTTGGGGAATAATCAAAGATGTGCTATCCCACTTTTCTCTATTGCTTAAAAGTCAACTATGAATTGAGTCGGTTTGCTCAGATTGACACGAAACTGCTTGTAAAAGGTTTCTTGTTCTTAAATAATCTTGGCAAACCCACAGTTTATAGTAAAACACGTACTCTCCCACTGTCTGAAATTTATATGGTTCTATCTGCTATTTCTATTCTCTTGTTAGCTATGAGACAACTTACTGTTATAAACCTTAATTACAAAGTTTCTAATGTTAAGGTGTAATCTTTTGAGCTCTCAAATCGGATAAAACGGTAAAGTCACAAATTACGAGAACCTCAGCCATAAAATTGTTAATATGATGTTTATGTTATTTTAAACATTTAATAAAACAAAATATTTTAAAACCATGGTTCGCTTTGCATCGGGCTTAAGCTGCTAAAGGAGAGGGGCACTGCAGTTTGGCACAGGCTGCATCCGCACCACATCTGCACCACATCTGCCAGCACAAGGACCTGCTGCACAGCAAGGAGAGGGAAAATCAAGGAGGGGGGGAAAATCCCAACTTTTTAAAAGTAATGACAGCGAGAGTTTAACCCAGATACGTATTACCTGGAAGGGTCCATCTCTGGTAAGTGTCTTCCAGGTGAGAGGGACAGGGCTTCATCAAGGACAAATTGGTAATAACCCAACCAACTACTTGAACAACATACCATTTGCACCTGACAACAGTCCCCCAAATTCTTTGTTTTTCAAGATAAGGACTTTATTTTCCACTTGGTGTTAACACCATAATGCTCTTCTGTCATAAAAAGTTTTTAAAGTGCAGAGAAATACCGTATGCTTTCACCTCAAGACCATGTAGCAAGAAATGTTTAAGGATATTATTGCAGAAACGGATGTGGGGAAGGAAATAATCATAATTTATGTGTGTTTCCAAGAAGCATACAAAACACTACTCCAGGCTTTTGGCTAAGCTCTTAATCTAGCAATACTCAGGATTGCCAAGGACGTTCTGACTCCATGACAAACAATTCACTGCACTTCTTCAAATGATTTCTCCAAGGCCATTTGGAGGCAGAAGAACAGTAAGATAATTAAATCACCTTCAATAACAGGGCTAACTGGAAAGTTGGTTGGTTGGTTGTTTTACAGGTAGAGCAGTCCTTATGTTTTCCTATTCTGGGGATTAAAAAAAAAAAAAAAACAAACCACCCAAAGTACCTTTCTTGCTGAAATAAAATCTTCACCGTTGGGAACTTCAATAGTCCAAAACCCCCAGCTGTCAAAGCAAAGACACTGTCTCAAGGCCTGATTTCAGGCACATCATCAGTGTATTTGTAGATAAAGACAATGCCACATCCCTCAGGGACTCCTCTATCAAATCTTCAGGCAAAAAAAAAAAAAACCAACAACTTGTGTTTATATTTGAACATTAAAGACTTAGTCGAGTAAATGGTTCTAGCTGTCTGCATTGGAAGAGCCCGACATCAAAACATTTCTGTTCCCTCAACAGATGCAGCAAGTCCGTTTCCAAACGTGTGTAGACAGCAAAACCTACCCCCAGTCCACTCACCTCCTCGAGCTGGTCTCCTGGAGCTTGGCTCATTCCCCCAGCACTTCGTGGAGATTCACCGCAGGCAAATTACCTGAGCTTCTTCCAGCGCTCAGCGGGAGCACAGCGGGGTCAGTCACCCTGAAGGCCAAGCACAAACTCTTAATTATCTCATTTTAATTGTAGCGACTGCAGTTCCGTGCAATATTCTCGTTTTCAGAAACTTCTGAGTCTTATAAATATACACGTGTGTATGTGCCTAGGTGCAAATGTATAAAATAATATATCTATTATACATATGCCTCAAGACAGGACTGGTCAAAATACTTTTTTTCAGGCATTATTTTGAACGCTAGAGGTTAAAATGCCTTTCAAAACTGTCTGTTGTTAAATTCCAAGGGGGCTGTGGGAGATAAGCGTGGATGGATTCTCATTTTTCAGTTTCTGCCCGACACTATTCAAGGCAAAAACATTTCATTATCATAAAATTAAAAAAAAAAAAACAAAACAAAAACCCTACAAATTTGTCAGTTCTCAAAAGAATCATTTATCAAAAAGCAAACCATGAAATACATTCACTATATATTATTGATAAAAATGCTTTTTGACATAAAAAGTCATAAATCGCTTTAATAATTTCTTTCCAGAAATCGTATTTGTTGTAGAATGTTCATCATCTTGCTCTTATTTTACCAAACCACAAATACATTTTCCTTTACGTTTCTCCAAAATGCATTTGTTAAAAAGAAAACAAATTGAAAAACTAAAATTACTTTGATAAAAAGCAAAACAATAAACAACCAGACCAAGTCTGAAAAAAAAAGGCATGAAGACTGAGGAGGTATTTGGAACATATGACTAATTCTGGACGGAGAAGTCTTTCTTCCTACCATATAAACAATCATGCAAGCAGCCTGTTACTCATCATCTGTTGGCCAATTTCTCCTAAACACTGTGGTAGAAGTGGTCTCCTGGAACACACAACATGCAGAGGCAACGAAGATGGCAACACCTCTTCAATGACACAGGCTAAACAGACATAAAAAAAGACTTGTGTCTGTGTGTTGCATAGATGTGTACATATATATGTATTAAAAAAATTAAAATAAAATACGTGGGTGCCACAGATTCTGCAGGTCTCGTCCCCTGCTGCAGGCAAGAGGACTTGGCTCACAACACCACTAGGGCCAAGTCCACACCATTATGTTTCTCGAAGGCACCTCTTTCCCAAAACAGCCAGTTTGGCACTGGCCCCAACCCCAGTAATAGTGCTGCTCCACCAACTTCACATTCTCCGCGTTCTTCTGGAAGTCATGCAGCTCCCAAATTTCCTTTCTCCCCAACCCACAACACACGTCTTGAAAATTATAAATCTATGCTAAGAACAACTTCTGTATCAGAGAAGAGGAAGAAAGAGAGGATGGTCCAGAGAGGACCTTAGGTGTCTGTGGACCAAGATTAGAAGGGAACTGGGTCACCACAGCTTCACTGTGAGGAGAGAAGAAGGCTGAGCTTGACCTTTCTCAGTTCCTACATATCCACTTGATGGTCCACAGCTCTTTAACGTAGGCTAAAGCAAAAGTAGAGATAAGGAGAGAAAAAAAAAAAAAAAGGGGGAGCTGCCCCAGTTGGCACTGAAGGACTCCAGATAAAAGGTATGGCTTTGTCTCAACCTTTGCATAAGCTACAGCCACCACAACCTTATTCCAGTCGCACCTAACAGCAGTTTATCATGAGAAACAAAATCTGACCCACACTGTTCAGATTAGACAGAAATATATTTTTTTTTCATCCTTCTTTTCAAGTTAATGGCACCCTTCGGGGCATTTGGTATTGACTTCAGAATGATGCTCTTTCATCAGAATGGCATTTTGCCAGCCTCGCTCTAGGCTTTGTAAGATTTATACTACGTGTTCCAGTCCAATAAGAAAACAGAAGGATGCTGAGGGTTTTTTGTTTGTTGGTTTCTGGGTTCTGTTTGTTTTTAGGGAGTAAATAGTGGCTAAGCCTTTCAGCCCTCAGTAGTTTTGAAAATTAAGGACAGAGAATGCACCTCATGATGCACCTTAGACCATGGTGCATTGGTCTTCCCTAAAGCAAGAATAGATAATGACTAGTAATCACCTCTCCTTGCAATACAGCTAAGAGTTTAATTAGAGAAGGAGTCATAGCATTATGATGAGCTTTTCCTTAATGAAAGTAATTTCAAAACCTGAAACCGAGGGCATATATCAAGACATCATTTTCATTTTGTTAGCAAATCTTTTCTTAAAATATCGGTTTCCATTTTTATGTAAATGTGATCTTTAGGGAGGGAAAAAATATCTATTTTCCATTAAAATGCATCAGTGAATTAAAGCCATCAGCAAGAAAGTTCAAATTCATTGTAAAGAACAAAGACTTAAAGGTCAACCTGCAGACTTCAATATTTAAAGCTTTTCTTCTGACATTCTGATGACATAGTATTATCAAGCCAAATAATCAATTAAGTAAAGTAGGGAAACTGTATTACTATTCATTTTCTAAGAGAAGCAAATCAGAGAGGAGGAAAACGATGCAATAATGTAGGACAACCAACCCTTGGCTGATACATCGTAGCTTAGATGAGAGAAGAAGCACCAGGCCTCAAGGGAAGGGATCTCAGCCAACTGTCCTCATCTCCCTTGACTAAGGACAACCAGAAGTTACTGTTACATTCATTAAGACCAGACCTCACAGGTCTCACTTTTTAACAAGCTTCTTTAACTCTGAAAAGTGCAATGGCACAGGGATAAAGTGGGTTTCTGGACTCCATCATTCACACCCTACCTACTGAATGGGAAACCAAAGCAAAGGAAGCAAAAGGTCAGTTGAATGTCCCACTCGGAGCCAGGAGAGGGCCACACGCTCACCCTTTTCTCTTGCTAGAAGTGACCTGATGATACAAACTCCCTGCCCTGCAATCACCTCGGAGGTGACTTTCTCCTTCCAGGGAAACAAGGCACGCTCCGCTGCTAATCATGTAAGCTTCAGACCCAGATGTAAAAGCCACATCAAAGAAATGCAGCTTCTGTAAAAATGACCCAGAACACAGTTTAGGCAGGAGAGCATCAAGGCTATAACTCTGAAGCTGCTTTTGAAAAGCCACCTAGTAATGATTCCCTTAAGGCCACCAAAACAAAACACAACAGGGAAAACCACACCAAATCACCTCTAACACCATTATTGTTCTGCATCCCTACCCACTGGCCTTGTCTATGTCCCGGTACGTGTTCAGGTACCACTGAAGAAGAGGAGGGAGTGAAAAAAGAATATCCTAGATGAAGGTCTGCTGACAGGGCTTGCTGTGACAGAAGGGAGATTCTACCTGCACAGAGTTGGGTCTGCACCGAACTCAATTCAAGGCCAGGGAAGAAATTAACTTTTAAACCCACTCCACCCTATTCCCTATTTTCCCTGAACAGAGAGCTTTGCAGAGGACTCTCGACAGAAATCCCCCACCTCAGCTGGTGATCCAGCTTCTGTGGTTTGGATTCACTTTTCTCAGCACAAGCTGCTCCTCTCCAGAAACGAGCTGCTGGGCTCATAATCGCTCCCGAGAGAATAACCCCTTGGGAACCACCGCCTTAGGAAAGTACTTGGGGAAATCTGCTGCCAAAGTGCAACATAATTAATTGGACCGAACGTATGTAAACCGGTTAGAGAAATCAGGGCTGGAGGAAATGCCAGCAGAAAGAGCAAAAAAGTTTGTAGGAAGAGGTTCTGCCTGCACTTAGAGCAGTAAACGTAATCAGAGAATGGGCAAGATTTGAGGCACGCAGTTTTTTGGCTATCATAGAACCATAGAATCATCTGGGCTGGAAGGGACCTTCAAAGGTCATCTAGTCCGACCCCCCTGCAGTCACAGGGACACCTCCAACTAGACCAGGTTGCCCAGGGCCTCCTCCAGCCTCACCTTGAATGTCTCCAGGCTGGTTGTACTGCTGGTGCTTTGCCAGTGTCATTTGTCACGTTTCTGACACTACCTGCTGTCCAAGACACTGAAAAGCCCCCAAAAGGATGGATGAGGACCCCAGCAACTCTGCCAGTTACACCTTGACGAGGACGTCACAGTAAGCTCTAGTATGGCAGAGAAAGGAAGGTGGATTTAAATGTATCTTCTTCTTTCTCATTGCCTCAGGCCTTCAAAAATTAAGACTTTTCATCTGGGGAACTACAGAAAATAATATTACAACTAGAAATAGTAAAGACTAGCATTTGTAATTGTAGAGTTACAAATAAAAGATTCACTACTTGGAAGCGTGAATGGCAGTACCTTATTCAACAATTACTATATTTACAAAACACTGAGTTTAAGGGGAAATTTTTCCTTGAGTTAGTCTTTTCTTCACAAGCCATGATTATCGATCATCCTAGCATGTTTTATTTCTCCCCTCTCAGCAGAGGTTGATGTGACAGTTGGTCTGGGAAAAGAGACCAGTCACTTGCCTATGGAGGTCTCTGGAAAGTTTTTTACCACTTAACACCTCCAGGGAAACTTTGTTGATAAATTAAGGGCTGCCAGATAGGATAGGCCAAAAAAAATATTCTAAGAAAGATTAAGTCAGCAAGGACAAAGTCAGCAGTGAACAGACTAATCAGGTAAACCAGATTGAAAAGGTTCAACAAGAGCAAATGTAAGGTCCTGCACCTGGGGAGGAAGAACCCCAGGCACCAGTACAGGTTAGGGATGGATCTTCTGGGAAGCACTACTGAGGAGAAGGATCTGGGAGTCCTAGTGGATAGCACACTTTCCATGTGCCAGCAATGTGTCCTTGTGGCCAAGAGGGCCAATGGGATCCTGGGCTGCGTAGGGAAGAGTGTGGCCAGTAGGTCGAGGGAGGTCATTCTCCCCCTCTGCTCTGTACTGGTGAGGCCACAACTGAAATCCTGCATCCAGTTCTGGGCTCCCCAGTTCAAGAGGGACAGGAAACTGCTGGAGAGAGTCCAGCGTAGGGCAACAAAGATGATAGAGGGATGGAAGCATCTCCCTGATGAGGAAAGGCTGAGAGAGCTGGGACTCTTTAACCTGGAGAAAAGAAGGCTGAGGGGAGACCTTATGAATGCTGACAAGTATCTAAAGGGTGGGTTGAAGGAGGATGGAGCTGGACTCTTTTCAGTGGTTCCCAGTGAATATAAGAAGTTCCACCTAAACATGAGGAGGAACTTCTTTCCTGTGAGGGTGGCAGAGCCCTGGAACAAGCTGCCCAGGGAGGTGGTGGGGTCATTCAAACCCCACCTGGACACGTTCCTGTGGGACCTGCTCTGGGTGGACCTGCTTTGGCAGGGGGTTGGACTAGATGATCTCCAGAACTCCCTTCCAACCCCATGTGATCCTCTGATTCTCTTTCTTCTTTGGTCCCAGATACCTTTATATCCTGCAGTGCCACAAAGAGGGACAAGGAGAGACATCCTCCAAACCCCTTGGCTCATCTCCTGGAGCCTCGCCCTCTTTGATTTCTTCAGGTCTTAGAAAGCCAGCTGCCTGCCTCAGCAGCAGAAATGAGGAACCTCCGGGGAGCTCGGCAGGGCGTGAAACCCTTTTTATTTGTGACCCACATCACTGACGTGTGGTCTGGGAAGTGGCCAGGGCTGCATTTCCCAAACACCACAGTCCCCCAGCACAAAAGCACCTAAAGTCACCCATGGCACTGCAAGAGAGAACTTCCACAGCTGCATCCTCTGATGGGGAGCTCCTCAGACAAACCTCACGAGCCAATTTTGGGACCTAGCAGACATCCACATGCCAAATTAGCTAGGGAGCAGCTCTAAATAAAATTACATCTATTTGTATCTAATCTGACAAGTTGATCAAAATGGTTGCTTCTGGGTGGTCTGAGCCACACATTCCCAGTACACTGTCTTTACACCTATCTATATTTGTTGAGGTATTGATTCATTTTTTTTTTAATTACATTACCATGGAAAAAGACATCAGAGGCTTAAGGTTTCTACTTTGCTGTGAGAGAAAAAATTGCTTGTGTTTTGTAAATCCAGTCAGATTTTTTTTTGCAGTGAGAATTGAGAAATGCTGATGAAACCGGGTTCTGGGACACAGTCTGATCCATGGTGCAACAACACCTAAAAAGGATTTAGCTTATCTTTAGTTTATCTGTCACTCCACTTATCTTCATAATAAAGCTTGTGGGGTCACACCATGTTGAAAGTAAGATGAAAGCTAAGCACAGCAGTTACCTCCAGTTCAGGTTACCCTGAGTCACTAAACATGGTAATTACCTTTTTCTTTCCTTCCACCACTCATTTTCCAGCTTTGTCACATGCTCTTTCTTTCCCCTAAGACACTGCAAAGTCTCCTTACCTCAGGTCCCCTCTTGAAGCTGTGTGTAGCTCATTATTTCCACCTCAGCACCGAGCCTGAGCATCTCTGAGGTCTTCAGGGCATTCTTCCCGATTCATCAAGGCCATTTCAAATTCAACCCATATCCTCTGATGTTTCTGCTCTCATTGCCAGCATGATGTCATCTACAAAGCTGAGAAGCACACGCCGTACTTCACCATTTAGATCACAAATTAAACTCCTAGGCAGTGCCCAACCTCATTTCCCCACACCACCCCTTTTCTTCTCTATCCACCCTGTTTTAACCTCATGTTCTTCATGGTGAAGCTTGTGCTCAGCTGCTGCTGCTAACCAAGGCTATGGGCCAAGAGCAAACCCTTGCTCTCTTCCATAGGAGGTACAAAGATGATGAGGGGCCTGGAGCATCTCTCTTATGAGGGGAGTCTGCAGGACTTGGGACTTCTTAGTCTGGAGAAGAGAAGGCTGAAGGGGAATCTGATCAAAGCTTATAAATACTTAAAGTATGGGTGTCAGGAGGATAGGGCCAGCCTTTTTTCAGTGGTGCCCAGTGACAGGACAAGAGGAAATGGGCACAAACTTGGACATAAGGAGTTCCATCTGAACATGAGGAGGAACTTCTTTCCTTTGAGGGTGGCAGAGCCCTGGAACAGGCTGCCCAGGGAGACGGTGGAGTCTCCTTCTCTGGAGACATTCAAACCCCACCTGGACACGTTCCTGTTCAACCTGCTCTGAGTGGACCTGCTTTGGCAGGGGGGTTGGACTAGATGATCTCCAGAGGTCCCTTCCAACCCCAAGTGATTCTATGAGGTGATAGTGCCCTGCAAAGCCAGTTACGGGTGCAAGCAGCCACCCCACCACCAACCTCTGCAGATGCATCCCTCCCAAGCTGCACACTCACCATCCCACTTTGCCTCCTCCTCGGTCCTCCTGCCACCGCTCAACCTACAGCCTTCCAGCCTCTTCCCAAAGTAACGCTGCCTGCACTCACCACCGTAGGGCTGTGACCAGCCTTGGGCAGATTTGGCTTAAAGCTCCTCTCGCGTGGCTCGATGCTGCTGTGTGAACTTCAGGTGTACTTCTGAGCAGCTGCCCTTTCCCACTAGATGGACTAGAGGTCCCTCCCAACTCTGACAATTCCTTGATTCCGTGAAAACTGAACCCCAAGCTAGGACATGCAGCCTATGATCAAAACTGTCAAGGTCTAAAGGCTCTGGGAGAACACTCCCCGATGAGGCAGTGAAGTGCCACTCTGGATTTTGCTTAAATCTCTTCGATCTAAGGGGCTTCATGTACATCTGGGCTGAAGGCAACAAGGATTTCAAACCAAGGAACAAAACAACATAAAACCGAACAAAACAAGTGCAGCCAAACTACAACAAGCTTAGTTCTAGGTTGGTAGCCTAATACTATAATCAATATGAAACAATAAATAGCCATTCTGAAAGTATTAGCACAAGTTCAGGTCCAGCAGGTAAATTAAAGGAACTGTTGAATTATCAGCTAAACATCTACCAGGTGAAATAACATTAGTTAAAGCAAGCCATTTTATCAGAAGTAACTCCAGTTGCTTTGTCTAAACTTCATACAGCTTATCATTGTTTTGTTTTAATTTAGCCCAATTAATTGCAGCAGAAGAAAGGCTTTCAGCTAGACTCTGCAACTGCTGACCACAACCCTCTGAGCTCTGCCACTCAGCCAGTTCTCAGTCCACCTCACTGTCCACTCATCTAACCCACACTTCCTAAGCTTACCTATGAGGACGTTATGGGTGACAGTGTCACAAGCCTTGCTGAAGTTGAGGTAGACAACATCCACTGCTCTCCCTTCACCCACGCAGCCAGTCATGCCATTGTAGAAGGCTATCAGTTTGGTCAAGCATGATTTCCCCTTGGTGAGTCCATGCTGACCACTCCTGATGACCTTCTTTTCCTCTGCGTGCTTAGAGATGACATCCAGGATGAGTTTTTCCATCACCTTTCCAAGGATGGTATTTTGTCATTCATGACCAAGCAATCCCTCCATCAGCAAGGTTCTGAAAAGCTTTAATAAGTAGTAGCAAAAGGAAGGAGAAAGTTGGGAGAATGTAAGCTTAGATGTTTGAGAAAAATCAATCTCACTGGTGGGATAATAAAAGCAATAGCTACATTATTGCTATTTATTTTTTAATCTTTGGCATTAAGGCGAGTCTAATATTTCTAGAAAGATTTTTTTTTTTTAAATATTTTTGCTAGGTTTCATTTGCATGATTATCGGCTCAAAATAAAGAAAGCAAAAAGAATTAACTAGATCTAATATGCATTAAATTTAAACTGGCTTTTATGAGTATTTCTTCTAATCGAGACATTCTTTAGCCTTAGAAAGCAGTATAAAATCAGAAAAGGAGAAATTCAAAATAGCAAATAACTTTTGGTATGTAAAACAAGAATTCTCTACTGATAAATTGTTTGTCAGGATTTGTTTTATTATAGCAATTGGCATTTTATTTGGAAGTGCCATGTTCTATGATAAATATGGAACTGAAGCGTTGAAAGAATTTTACTAAACTAGACACATATATCATTTTTACTTATTTCTCAGCCACAAAAATGGCAAGGAACCCTCCGACCCTGTGCGCACCAGCAGGCTTCAATGAGCAAGCAAAAAATCAAGACAGTTACACCACAAAAAATAACGCAGGAACATAAGTTAGAGGTTAAGATACTCCCAACCCACACCTTTTCACACCAGCTACACTTAAAATTGCAGAGTAAAGTTTTAGCTCTTGTGGTAAACTCAGAGAGAGAGAGAAATAGCATTTTCATGCGAAGGCAGATCAGATTTTCCCAACCAGGCTCTGAGACATACAAATATTATTACAAGAGCCAGTCCACACTGTCATCAGCAAACAATGACTGATTTTTCAACGCATCAACAGTGCGTAATTAAGGGTCATTCTTATGAGGTGGGACTTGCAAGGTGAACGTGACTGTATGGGCTATCATGGCTTGGGCAAGCTCCAAAGCCCAAGATGGCTGGTGGAGGATGGATGCTACCACCAAAGGCTTACCTTCCTGCCAGACCAGCCCTGGAGCTTGCCCTGGTTGAAGGTCTCACCCCTGGGGAACCAGGGGTTAAATCTCACCTCGCACAGGCGTTTTGTCACTGTCACAACTGCACCTTTCCACTGTGCAATCAAAGTCATGCATTTTCATGACTGTCTGCATACGCGTCATTAAAAAGCAAAGCCATTAATTACAAGTTTATCCCTAAAGAGGAGTGGGATTTGCTTCAGCACACCAATTTGGGCAACCTAAACCTTTTCTAGTTTTTCACTGAATTTTCACTGAATTTTTTTTTTTTAGAGTTGGAAGGGACCATAGAGATCATATGGCCCAACTGCAAGATCTTTGTACGTTAATTACTTTCTACAATATAATTTGCCCTTCAGCATTCAAAATAAAAAATAAAATTTCCCTGGCAGAAATTACCCATTCTAACCCCGCACTTACTGAGTAAAACTTAGGGAGACTCTAAGACTACTCTTAGTTCAGTCAGCACTATAAAAATATCAAAGTCAATTCTTTTTTTTACACATGGAATTTTCTATATAACAGATCTTTACATTTCCTTCTTTTCCTGCCTTAAGTGTCCACGTATGCACTATTATTTTTTATTTAGTGTAATAAATGCACGCAGTACTAGAAAAATGACATTTAATCCATCTAAACCATTTACCTCGCAGGGAACAAAAATTCACTTTTTTACAACATGAAGAATATTTACCTGTTCCTCCTGGCAAAGAGAACCAACAATTTCTCGCTCAGCGAAACAAGAGGGAACAATCCTTAAAGCCCTGGCAAATTTGGAAGCAAACTCTCCTTACCTGGGCATTAATTCCACTCATCATCAACACAAATTCAGAACCATAGATGTTTGAGGAATAAGTTCTAGGGAAAAAAAAACAACCAAAGGCCACAAAAAGCCTTTCAAAGAAACAGATTTTAAACAGTATTACTTGGAAATACTCATTATTGGCTAGAAAAGTGCGAATAATGTAATAAAAATATTGCATAATTAATATAATGCAAAAAGAATTGCATAAAAATATAGAAATAGTTTAATGTTATAAAGAAAACAGTAAAAAATAAATAAATCAGCCTGAACCCAGAAATTCTTTTAAGATGGTAAGAAACAGCAGCAGGTGGCAAGTCAGCCGGGATTAAGCTTTGCCCAAAACCAGTGAAGTGAAGGCTTTTGTTACCTGCAGGTGGAAACCTCAGCAAGAACCTGAGTTCACCGGCAGAAGAACACTGCTCCGGGGCAAAACCCATCTCTTCTTCTCTTATCACTACTAAAAAGCTGAATTATTCCAAATTGAATTATGGCAAATAGGGTAAGGGGATGTACCTAATTTATCATCCTCCCTCCAGACAGAAAATTTGCAATGTTTTAATTGTTCTTAGAACAATTGTCATCTCTTACTCGGCCGATTCCACTCCGTGCCTGTTGGACTGAGAAAGCAGACTAGAAGCCATTGTCAGGGCTCAGCAATGCCATTATTTATTTTAAAGACTGAATTAATCCCGGAGAAAGATGCCGTAATGACATCTCAAGAATGAGTTTGCTTTACACCACCTCCTGCCAACTCACCTCAATGAGGGATGGGATGGGATTTCACTCCTAAAGGCTGTATCATTATGCCACCAGCAGGGATTCACAGGAAAAGCAAGGAAGGAAAGAGAAGAATGGAGGTATTGTTCAGTGCTTAAGACACCTGCCAAGACATCAGAGGAAGGGCAATGCAGGAGTTTCCAGCTCTCCTCTTCAAGTTTCTATGCCACGGAGTCGACTTAACTTCCAACTTGTGACCACAGCAACTTCTGTGGAGGGGAAACCATCCACGACAATCTCTTCTGGCTTGTCCTGACATACGTGGCAGTGGAGTTACTGCTGTCATTTGCTGCTGCCAGAGGTCCAGGTTTTCCATGCAGAGCTCCCAGCAGGTTTTGTCTTGAAGATGATCTCAATAATTGCCTTCTTCCACCAGAGAGTAAATGCTGGTCAGCCCAAGTCTCTTAGATAGCTGTCCTGAATAAGCAGCTACATTCCCCAGCTGGGCTTGTGCCATTGCTGTGTAGCAGAGACAGGACACCAGCATCTTCTTGTCCTCCTCCAGAAATGCTTCTTATGAGGAATGGGAGGTGACAGAGGGGAGTGGGAACATTCCCACACTCTGCTCTGTTCTGGTTATCCAAATGACACCCAACCTGCCCATGGAAGTAGAAAGGCACTGGTCTAGTTTATAACTGGCAAACGCCTCAGGGCAAGAAAAAACCTTGGAGGAAAAATGGACCAGCACTGAGAAAATTGGCTGAGAAGACCACAGTGCAGGATACTGGGGCTAGATTGCACAGTTTGACTGTCCAGAAAATCAACTAAAATATTACGATAATTAATCTAAGAAGTCCTTCACTAGGAAAACTCTTCCTACGTGCCAGGACATCATGGCTTTTCTCAGCTTCTTTGTTACCAGAGAAACATCTACTGTTCACGTTTATCTTGTCTATCACCTGTAAGATTTTAACAGAACATATGCCTTAGGGAGGAGAAGTCCCACATGTCTTAGAACTCATTCCAATTCTTCTACCTCCAGCACTCAGCCATTCAATGCCTCTGAGAAAGAAAGCCACCTGCTTTGACAGGATGATGTTCTTTTGCCTAGTCACCATCATATCGTATTGTCCACAAAGCGGCTGCAAGAAAGAACTTGTTCAAACCAGTCAGGTTTACAGAGAAGACCAACAACATGTAGATAAACAGACAAGAGCGTGCCCATCTCATCCCTACCTCAAAACCTGTCATTCCCTTTAGCAGAAGATTTGGGTTTCCGTTCAGATATCACTCCATCACACCTGAGGCTACGTGCCAATACTGCCAGCATCCTCTGAAAAGAAAGCAATATGCATGGTAAAGAGCCATGAAGCCACTTCTAGAAAAAAATAAAAAAACACAACCCCCCCAAAAAAAACAAAAAAACACCCCAAACCCCAAAAAAACTCTAAAACCTGTGTGCATTTGCTTAAAACACCTTCTACATTCGGTGCGTTTTGATAAAGAGAGCCATCTGCGTGCGTTCATGCAAACGACAGTAAAAAGAAGAGGAACAAATTTACCTACAGATAGGGCAATAAGGAAACGGAGAACAGGACTGGATCCATCAGGTGTCCTCATAAAGAAACAGGAGAACCGCAAAATTCAATAATTTTGCCTAGGACTTATGGGAAGTCAGACCAAATAACGGCAGAAAAGATCCCAAACGGCATCCACGTGCCACAAAAGGCAAGTCAAAAGCGCGTTCTTCGCTTCTGCTCAAGAAGAACCCAAGAGACATGGCGTGGACTTAATGTCCTCCATCCCTTGGCCTCCGCTCTGCACACATGTGCCTGGGGCCAGGCCACGCTGTATTTCGTGCACGTGTATTTTGGTGTTGGTGAGCACAGGCGTGTGAGAGCGTGAGAGAATTAAATCCGTGCAAGAATTAACATGAATGGGTAAAAGCAAATCCCTTCGAGAGTTCATTAAAAAAAAAAAAAAAAGTGAAACGGCAAAACCAACAGAAAAACACCTTCTCCCTTCTCCTTTACCATAAATTCTCACGCTGGGTGATGCTCATTTCCTTAGCTCTCACCCACACAGCAAATGGATGACACGGTGCTACGGAAAGGAATAGGAATGTGTGGTTTTTTTTTCCTGTGATAAGGTAGAAAACTGGCAGCAGCTGACACAAAGAACGATTGATGAGTATTAGCAACACGGGGAACTACTGCAGGATAAGGAATGGAGAATCACATATTTTTCCCAAATGGAGTTAAGCAAGAGCCCTCCTTTAATCCCAGTAACATTGAGAGACATTCTCTTGCTCAGCAGAAAGGGAGATTGCTATAAAAAGCAAACATACGAAATGATCTTTCAAACTTTATAACGAAAGGACTTTTGAAGAGCCCACACAGTAAAAGGTAGTCAGATAGATGGGGGGTTTCAAAGTTATTTTTTTTTTTTTTGTCCAGATTGCAGCCAAGTAATCAGAAGCCCATCTACACTTAATGCAGTTACACCTTCATGGCAGAATTCCCACCAGCTTCATCAGCGAACGGATTATGTTTCTCTGCTATACAAGATGCCCATCCACCAAAGCCAAGGCTGCTCACCATCCTCCTCTTGCTGCAAAAGAAGAAATGGGTGAACTGAATCAAGTCCTGGATGTGACAGTCCTTTATGCCTTCCAGAATCTTAATATTTGGCATGACTTCTTTCGTCTATGACAGGGCTTATTTTTTTTTTCCACTTCTCTTTTCTTTTTCTTCTTTTTAAGAGCTGCGCTTATCTAGTGGGAAGGAGCTTTTCAAAAACGCTTTCTGTGAATAAAAAATCTAAATCTTGTCCTAAGAATGTGCATATTCCCAACAGAATATTCAATGATCATCATTGAAAAGGCCTAACTGATTTTTTTAAAAAGTAGCGTGTATTTACTTCTGGAGAAATTAACAGAATTCGCTCGCAGAATTACAGAAATGTAGGGGTAATATTTTCCATTTGGTTTGATTTTGTAAATCCTAACTTAAAGATAATGCTGCCTTTTATGGTAGTAATTGCACACTGAACTCCCCAATATTAAGTTCTTTAATTTTTTGAATAAAATAAGAGTACATTTTTCTGCTATGGAAGTGTTAGTTTTGCTATTTCTAAAGGTCAGAGGCTTTGCATCACCACGTGTTAAAAAAATAAAAGGACTTTTTAAAGAATGACACATCACTTTACATCTTTAAGGACCTAAAGTGTTTAACAGAAAAAGCTACGAAGTGAAGCAGGAAGGAGAAGCATGAAAGGTTTCCAAAAAAACTTGTAAATTCCTTATTCAGGATTCTAAACGTTGGGAATTCAAACCAATGGCAGCGTTTATCCTTGGGAGGCAGTGAGCTGAATACTGAAAAAAGCCAAAATTAAAAGGTCAAGGAAATGAATCACGATGGGCTGTTTTCCTGTAGATTTTCCTTACCAAAAGACAGCTGGAATAGTTCTGGTTTTCTACAAAGCATTTTGAAAGCATTTAAGAGCAGCAGGACAGAAAGCAGCTTTCTGAGAAGTTAGTTTGTCTGATTCAGGATGGGAAAAAGAAGGTACATTTTGCAAAGAACACCCCAGGGCTGACAGCTCTGAGCCTGGCAGCTACAGAAGCAGCAAAATTACCAACAAGTTTGATGTTGATTCCGTCCATCTCTGGTAATGTGCATTTTAAAAGTGAGATTTGACAGTTCTGTTTGTCCTAGTCTGTCTATATTTGGCATCTATTAGACAGACCTTTTATATGTTTGTGAACATACCAGGCAATGCTTGTATTGGTCTTTATTAAATAGTCTATTTTAATCTTAAAATAACCAGAGGTGATTATGTCAACTTGCTTCAGTGGCTTTAAAATGCAAGGGAAAAGTATGTTGAGTAAAAATACTTATTTTGCTATCTTCCTTCCTTTCTAGTATTTTCTTTTTCTTTGTACTTGCAGATCATATAGAAAACAAACTGAGAAAGATACCCGGAGAAGGAAGACTTGCCACCGAAAAGACTGCGTATTATTTTTTAAAAGGTCCCAATAAAAGACAGAAGGAAATCACAGAATCACAGACTCACCTAGGTTGGAAGGAACTTTTTAAGATCATCTAGTCCAACCAATGAAAAAAAAAACAAGACAAAACAAAAACACAAAAAAAAACCCCAAAACAAAAAAAAACCCCAATTCATTCTATACGTGTTGATAGAGATGCTTTATAGAGTGACTTTCAATGCAATAACACGGTGTAAATGCCTGAGGAATATATGTAAAGATGCTGTCATGTGAATACTTGGCTGCAGGATAATGCATATACAAATAAGGATATGGGAAAATAGAGCAGGTGAAGCACACACCAGCATGTTCATCCAGAGAAACAGTAGCACAGGAAATACTCTAAGTAAATATTTAAAACGCAAACATACCTAAAGAAAAGAATCCAATGCACATTATTTCATTTCCATCTTTTTATAACGTTTGCTGGACCACTTGAGTACGGATTGATTTTATCCCTTCGTGCGAAGCCTCGGAAGCTGGCTACTAGATGCTGTATTTGTTAGCCAGACAGTTGTACATTGTCTTTAAGAATTGTACCATAAAAATTACCTGGACTTTTTGGTTTGGTTTGTTTCAGTCTGTTCCCGAGGCCTACAAAATCGGTTGCATTTCCCTCACCACAAGGGTGTAGTATTTGTCCCTCTTAAGGCTACACTAGAACCATTATAGAGCTTTGGGGTGATATTTGGAAACGTGCCCGAACCAATGTAAAGAAGGAGAACACTAAAATACCAAGTGGCCAAGAAGGCAACCACCATCCTGGCCTGTACCAGGACCAGTGTGGCCAGCAGGAATGATGGTGCCTCTGTACTGGGC
The DNA here is from genome assembly GCA_026546715.1 of Gallinago undulata. NCBI lineage: Eukaryota > Metazoa > Chordata > Aves > Charadriiformes > Scolopacidae > Gallinago > Gallinago undulata. The sequence goes on along the minus strand of JAOTQQ010000001.1, from coordinate 75,778,609 downwards.
ACTGGTGAGGCCTCGCCTCGAGGGCTGGGTTCAGTTCTGGGCCCCTCACTACAGGAAGGACATTTTGGTGCTGGAGCGTGTCCAGAGGAGAGCCACCAAGCTGGTGAGGGGTCTGGAGAACAAGCCACATGAGGAGAGCCTGAGGGAACTGGGCATGTTTATTTAGTTTGGAGAAGAGGAGGCTGA
>JAOTQQ010000001.1:75729633-75743062 GCA_026546715.1 Gallinago undulata | reverse complement strand
TGGGGGTGTCCCTGCTGACTGCGGGGGGGTCGGACTAGATGGCCTTTGGAGGTCCCTTCCAGCCCTGATGATTCTATGATTCTATGACTCCTGCCTCCTCATTCACGAGTGTCCTTCAGCTGGCTGAGAAGTTGATATTTCTTGTGGCAAACGGGTATCTCCCAGGCTGGGCTCTCATGGCCTCCTGCTCTTGCGAACAGCTCTGGCTGCCTTGTGACAGCAGATCACATGGGGTGGCTGAGGCTCCTGCCATCCCCAGCCACCCGCTGGGTTATTTTTAACTTGGATGGCTTCCCCGATCCGGCCCTCGGCACAGCTCCACAAACAGCAGGGTTGGCACAAGGGAGGGGAAAATTGCAGTCCGGGGTGGGTGGTGACCAACATCCAAAGGGCTCAGCGGTTCCTTGAGTTATCAAGTGTTGCCCCCGTGCTGTCCACTTCGTCAAACAGCAGCCCTGGGGGAGCAGGAACCAACAAGGAGAAAGCAGAACAAGGGCGTTTTAAACAGAAACGTGCCTTTTTTCACACACAAGGAACATTTCCAGAGGAGGACCAGCTTATGAACCTTTTCCAAATGTCTACCACACAGGTGGAATTCATAGAATCATAGAATGGTCCAGGCTGGAAGGGACCTCCAAAGGCCATCTAGTCTGAACCCCTTGTAGTCAGCAGGGACGCCCCCAACTAGACCAGGTTGCCCAGGTCCTCCTCCAGCCTCACCTTGAATGTCTCCAAGGACAGTTTTAACTCCTGATTCAGCCCATCAATTTCAACTAAAATTTTTAAACTTGAAAAAATTTAAAATAGAGACAAAGTCAATTGAAACAGAGTCATGATCAGGAGTCCCACCTCAGACATCCCTTAATACCCTCAGGCCGTATCTGTTCTTCCAACAAAAGAAAATAAAATAATTGGCTGGTGGCAGAGCTATGTGGCAGCCAACCTTGTTCCTTGCCACGCTGACCACGTGCACAGGGTTCTGCTCACCATCTTTTCCAGCAGCCTGTCATCTTCCAGCAGAGAATCTCCCACCAGATATCCCAGCCTGTCATCTTCTAGCAGAGGCTCTCCCACCAGCACCTATTTATTCTCTTGGTCTAAGAGAAACTGCAGAGCCCCGTGTCTTTTCCCAGGGATCACCAAGGTCCCAGGAGGGATTTCACACATTCATGCAAAGTCGTGTAGAAATTACTTGTGGATGAAGAGTTTTTTTTTTGGACTCACCCAGGTATTTGGTGGCTTCTAGTGACTACGTGGCGTTATTCTTCAGCCTTTCGCGAGCGTGCTGGAATTATTACAGGGAACCTAATTAAACCCTCATATAACAAAATTATAGTCTAATGGGTTACCTAGGGTTGCATACGGGCTTTTGCCTGGACTCTGTCAGCCATCAGGAGCACAGAGCTTTTCTGATGAAGCTTCTAGACGACCTTGCTGGAACGTCCCTCCTGTGGCCTTTCCCAGTATTGCACGGGTCGTAAACTGGAGCATCATCTGGCTCCTGGCAGGGGAAACTGGAACAGTCTACCAGGTTGAGATTACGGCTCCAATTCCAACAGGTAGTGGAAAAAGCAGAAGGGGAGTGGGGAGCATTTGATATTTTAAAACCGAAGGGAAAAAAACCCCAAACCTCAGCCCCCCCTTCTCAAAAAAACCCAACCTGTCACAGAATCACAGAATCCCAGAATCGGAAAAAACCTTTAAGATCTTCAAACCCAACCGTAAACCATCTTAATTTGCCTGATGCATTTGGATCTGTTTTCCTTCTTTTATTATCGTGACCGCGGCAGCAAAGTCCATTCTCTGAAACTGTGGAGAAAGCCACCGCTTGGCATATTTAGTTTGTCCCAAGAAATCAAAAAGCTGTGCAAATACTGCCTTTTTTGATTTCAGAATTGCAGCTAGGGTTAACAAACAGCAAGGGGCTGAAAAAAACAACCAAACAAACCAAGAATTAAATAGAAAGGGAAGAAAACCGGCTAGGAAGCTCTGTAGGATAATAAGTAATTTAATTTAAAAGGGATCAAATGTGAACATTTTATAATGCTATATTCTGAGCTCAAGAACTCTTTCTATCAGGATTATTGAGTAGTTAACATTCACTAAGAAATCATAAGATTTAGATAAAGCAATGCTACCTAAACCAAATAATAAACAGATAAAACAGGGGAAAAAAATGCCCTTCCACATAAATATCCCTTTCAGCAGTAAATTTTCCTTTGCAAACAAACAGTACCTCAACTTTTTCTAAAAGCAAGAAATCCTTAAGAACAAATATTTTAAAAACTTTTTCTAAAAGCAAGAAATCCTTAAGAACAAATATTTTAAAAACATTGTTATTATAAGTGTGATAGTAGAAGGAGTGAAAGCTCACCTTTGTATGTTACATATTATTATGATTTTGGGCAACGCCTGATCTAAAAAAAATTTTATCAAACCTAGAGGTCAGAGTTGAAATACTGATGGGGCATTTCATGCTGCAAAAGCCTCGTCCCACCACAACACACGTATTTCATGACTTGACTGCATTAGGTACAGCCAACCCAGAAAAATGCAAGAGAAACCACTGTGAATTATCTGTATCATTAAGACACAAAATTAAAATTAGAAGAAAGTGTTCCCTCCCCTGCCCTGCTGTACAAACCAAAAATGCTGCACATAATAGTGCTGTGAAATCAGGCACCACAAAACTCAGTTGAGAATACTCCTTCCTCTTGCAGAGGCAGAACATTTGAGAATGGACTATTACACATTTATATTTATATTTATATGCGCTGCAATCAATTATGTATATTTACATCGAGACAGTTAATTATAAAGAAATGATTTTATTGAAGGCATTTTAAAAGCTTTTACGTTTTTCAAATTATTAAACCTACAGCTTTTCTACCTAAGCAAGAAGAAATACAAGAAAAGGCATAACCACAAGGACATACTTTGCTTAGAAGAGCTTCAGAGCCCTCCCAGGGCGATAGGCGTCATCACAGCCACCCATCATCTCCTGCGTAGTCATTTGAAGTTTCACAACTTCAGTTCACATTAAATACCAAGGGCCTGATTCATTCTTTACAACGAATTTCACTGTCAATAATCGTAAAGAGCGCATTTAATACGGTGACTCAGTATGCAAAACATCTTCTGCTCCTCCTGGATGAAGCTTGCTGTGCCCCACACCTACCTCCAGCAAAGACTGAAGTGTCAGGGCTGCTGATAACTGGCCCCGCGGCTTCATAACTGGGTTTCCCACCCTCACCTCTCCCAAAGATTAATGGTTGAACTAGTGAAGAGACCAGGATGATTTATTCGCCAGGGTGATTTTGCAATGAGGAAACCACTCCCAATTATATTATGGTTGAAAACAGCATCCCGCACCCCCCAAAATAGAAGTCATCACAAATAAACCGCACATTTTCAATTCACACACCTTTGTCTTTTTTTTTTGGGGGGGGGAGGATGTGTGTCTCTGTGAAAACTAGCACTGAGGAGTCTACGAAAGGTCAAAAAGAAAAGCAAAGATCTATTAATACAGCAGTCTACCAACGCGCTGGTTTGGGGTGGCTGGAACTGGAAAAAAACTCACAACCACTTTTACAGCACTGAGATCAAAAGTGAGGAAAAGAAGAGGAGAGCCCATGCTGGCACCAAATCTTTAATTCCTGCGAGTCCCAAGTGGTCAGCATTACATCCAACATTTATTAAAAACGAATGCCATTCCATGAATAACTCGTATGTATTATGTAAAATATTTATTAAAGATGAATGCCATTCCACGAATAGCTCGCGTGCTGCTCGGTTGGAGTTAACAACAATGCACTTATCCAGTGTAAATGAAATTCTGTCTTCTGCCCCAACGAAATGTCTTTTCTATCTCACTCTACAAGCATTTACATAAGTAAAGTTTATAAACACATTTTATACGGCACTTACTGCGAAATACAGCTTTCATAGAAACACATTATGAAAAAGAGCAATGGATGCAGCTCATCAGTAGCTCTTGAGAAGGACCTAATGGGAGGGAAAGGAAATAAAAGAGGGAGAATAAAATGTCTGTGAGCAAGAACCTCCAAACCCAGCTTATGGCTGGGAGACAACCACGTTTACACAGGAACACGAGTCAGAGATCAGGTCGATGTCCCACCAAGTCAAAGCACCTCCCCACATTGCCACCTGCATGATCCTCTGCCGATTGACTGAAGAGGCAAGAAGCAAGAAAAAGCAAGACGACAGGGAAAGCGACACCAAACTCCTGACAACTTTCGGGGGGACAGGAGCCATAGCACAGCATCCCCACCTACTGATTTCAAAATACAGCAGCTGCTGAGCTCCAGTTGCACGTGCTGCCCCGGTGCAGAGCGGGGTCCAGAGGGAAAATTCAGACAACTTAAAAAAAGTCATCCTTAACTTTTACAGACAGATACCTCTACATTCAGGGACCATTTCTGAAGCTAGGTCTCCCATCTTCAAGTGTTTCTTACCTATACGGAAGGGTCAGAAATGCAACTTTAAAAACCACAGACCACAGAATCGTTTGATGTAGTAAAAAACATATTTATTCCATCACTTTCCACTTTCCATACACAGATCCTTCTCTATCAAGCTCCTCTGCCACCTTATGCACATAGCTTTGGGGTCTACGACACGCACGCGTGCATGTGCACACACGCGTATAACATCCATAATAGTGTATCCCTATATCCTATAATAGCCAATATAATATGACATATAATATCCAATAAATTAATCTGCATTTCTGTATATACACAGTGATTCCTACAGTTAATTAAACTGCAGCTCTGCATATACAAATTCCCTTCCCCTCTAACTCAACAAACAAGCTTTTTTACAGAAACCACATCATCTGTGTTTCCTGACTGTGTTGTTTCAGATTCTGACTTGCTCATCTTTTTCCCCTCTGGGCTTCTGTCTTCCTTGGTCTTAATGCTTTATCATTTCTGATCCACACGTACCTTCCAGAAGACGATCTACCAAAATCACAGGAGTGAAACTGCTGATTTTTTGAAACCCCAGCTCTCGGAGGAAGATGTCTTATCAGCACGTCCCCCTCTCGAGCCAAGATTAACTCTGTATTAAAAATGAAAAGGATTCAAAAAATATTATTTGAAAGCAAGAAATCTCGCATATAACCAACCGAGAATAAGTCATCAAACAAAACAAGAAAAGCCCCTTATTCAAATATTCAAGAAGCATTTCTAGGGCATGATTCACCTACTCCTAAGGTAGACACATCTAAAATGGGTGAGATGAATCACCTCCTAAGAGTGTCCATTTCTCTCCGGTGACTACGAAGAGAGCCTGGACCATAACTCGGATGGAGACATCCAAAATCATCAAAGACATCAAAGACATCAAATCCATCCCACCCAGTCTTTGCAGGAATGACCCCCCAGGAGCAGGAGAGCAAAAGGTCTGCTTGATGCCTTTGGTGGCTTGCCTGCCCTTTTCCAACTTTCTCCAGAAAAGAGTTCAGTGAGAGCCACCACAGCAAGTGGGCAGAGCTCTTCTGTCCCACCCCTCCCCTTAGGAACCAGGAGGTTTTGGATGAAGTGGGAAAAGAGAATTAAAAAGTGGCTTCCTACCCTCTCTTCCCTGTGAATACAGGGTCACCCTGCTCATCCTAAATTTTCTTGCCACTTAGATATATTCAGAATGAGACAGAAGTTTCAAAACCAAAAAAGAGTTCAAAAGCTCTATTCGATCTATATTAAAATATGTATTTTCAGATTTGGGGATCAATTTCATTATATACTTTCGAGAGGCTCATGGAGGTTTTCTTCTGTAGTTTCTTGAGGTATTAAGGCTTTTATTTTTAATGCACTGTCAATCCCCCATTAGTCACTTCGGAACAACCTGGCTCATTTCATGGAATCATGGAATCATGGACTTGTCAGAGTTGGAAGGGACCTTCTAGAGATCACCCAGTCCAACTCCCCTGCCAAAGCAGGGTTGCCCAGAGCACATCACTCAGGATGGCATCCAGGTGGGGCTTGAAGATCTCCAGAGAAGGGGACTCCACACCCTCCCTGGGCAGCCTCTGCCAGTGCAATCAAACGTAGCGTGCCCATAGAGGAATCGAAGATGGGCACGCTCCTGTAGCCAGAGATCAGCAGCTGGGTACAGCAGAGCTCTTGCTGGCACCCCCATGGGAGGATTCCCAGGAAGAGACTGGCCCTTATCCATGTTTTTGGCAATGAATGTAATATCTTGTCCAGTCAGCAGGTCAAAACATTTGGTTTCGGGACACCGGATCTGTTGGGGACGTGGGAGGGAGGAAAGGATGATTTGGGGGGGAAAGACTGCTGGGAAGGAAGAAGAAGGAGCACTAATAAGCTTCTGTTCTTCAGGCTGAAATAACCAACAGCAGAATGTGTTGGTTGTATGAAAGAATACTTTCATAATAAAGTATTAAATAGGAATATTGGTAACGTCGAAGCAACTGTATTCTGTTGAACCAGCTGTATTCTGTTTGGGGTCTTCAGACTGTAGGGATTTGGTTCCGTAACACTGCACATCATCAGGATTTCCACCCGTGTCCACTGAAGTAGCTGATACAAGGACTGTTAAGAACCAGATGTGGGGCCATATAGTTCTAACTGAGCCTGAAAGATGGTGCTTCTAAAATGACGAAGAGGACTGAAACGTGGTTTTTTTGGTAGCCCTTTCTGTCTTGGAGTTCCTGAAATGCTCGCATCCCATAGAACGTGGGGATCTCTGCCTCCTAAGAGAATTTCCAAGGCAGATTACCAGAAATTAATCAGAAATTAACCAACTTCTATGAAGAAAGGCTGAAAGATATGGGCTTGTTCAGCCTGGAGAAGAGAAGGTTCCAGGGAAACCTTATTGTGGTCTTTCAGTAAGTAGAGGGGGCTTATAAGAAAGATGGAGAGAGACTTTTTAGCAAGGTCTGACATCCAGGACAAAGGACAATGTTTTTAAACTGAAAGAAGGTAGATTTATATTGGACATAAGGAAGACATTTTTCACAATGAGGGTGGTGAGACACTAGAAAAGTTTGGCCAGAGAAGTTGTGGATATCTCATCATAGGAAGTGTTAAAGGTCAGGTTGGAGGGGGGCTTGGAGCAACCTGCTCTAGTGGGAGGTGTCCCTGCCCACAGCAGGGGGTTTGGAACTAGATGATCACAGAATCCCAGAATATTCATGGTTGGAAGGGACCTTTGAGATCATCCAGGCCAACCACAAAAAAAAAAAAAAAAGGAAAAATAAAACCACCCACAACCCAAACCAACACACACACACATCACACACACTCACAGACACAACCCAACAATCTCACAGCCAAACCAGCCAGGGACTGGGTATAAAAGGACACGGTGTGGTCAGCAGATCAACTGGAAGGAGCCAGCCCCTTGCCAGCAACTCGGTAAAACAAGCACCAACAAGGAGGAGATGGCTAGGGAAAGCCATGGAAATGTCCTCCCACCCTCTCTGCAAAGTCCAGCACGGAAACACTCCAAATTACAGAACCACAGAATATTCATGGTTGGAAGGGACCTTCGGGATCACCGAGGCCAACCACACCAAAAAAAAAAAAAAATCACACAAAAAACCCCACCCCCACAAACAGACACAATCCCAAAATCTTGGTCCCTAGAGCATGCCCTTAAGTGCCACGTCTACACGTTTCTTAAACACCTCCAGGGATGGGGACTCCACCACCTCCCTGGGCAGGCTGGTCCAGGGCCTGACCACCCTCTCAGCAAAGTCATTCTTCCCAAGATCTAATCTAAACCTCCCCTGCCCCAACTTCAGACCATTTCCTCTGCTCCTGTCATGATTCCCTTGGGAGAAGAGACCAACCCCCACCTCTCTACACCCTCCTTTCAGGGAGCTGCAGAGGGCAAGGAGGTCCCCCCTTCAGCCTCCTCTTCTCCCAACTAAACATGCCCAGGATGATCTTTCAGGTCCCTTCCGACTCAAACCATTCTGTGATTCTATGATCCCGGAGCACCTGAAGAGAGAGCCGGTGACTTTCCCGAAAACCTGGGAATTCAGGACAAAACCCCAGGAAGCGAGGAGGGAAGGGAGGGGAGAGGAGTGAACCACATCTGCTGGCTCCTGCGCTCGGCAGAGCCCCCCGGGGGCCTGGCACCCTGGTTCCCAGCCCCTGGCCCGACAGAGCCCCCCCGTGCCCACCGCAGCATCCCGGGCAACCCCCAGCAGCGGCGAGCCCCCCAGGGCTGGGGAAAGGGGGTGCCGGGGCTGTGGGGTGGCAGCAGATGGCCAGGGAGAAGTGAGAAGCCACCGTAGGGTGAGGGCAGAGAGCACCAGGGAGGGGAGCGCATCCCCAGCGATAAGAGGTTTGGAAAAGAGTCATCTCTGGGGAGAAAGCTGGGGGGGGGACGACAGACGGACGGACGGACAGGGGGACGGGGTTTGTTGAGTCTAGAGGAGAAGTCTGGGAGTAGGGCAGGACGCGATAAGAGGGTTGCAGAGCATGAGATGTTGTTATTAAGAAAGGCAGCGATTACACTGCTGGAAGGACAAAGATAAGATCTAATGGGCTTAATTTTCAGGAAAGAAAAGAAGAAAGAGGGGGGAAAAAAAAAAAAAAAGAAAGAAAAAGGCTAGATGTTGCAAAAACCTATTCCCTGAGTAAGGCAGCGGTGGAACAGATTACCCAGGGGGGTTGTGAAACCCACTTGGGCGGAAGCTGAGAGACGTTACACAAACGTCACCGTGCTCTCTGGGCAGAGGATGGACCACCACGCTATTTCACAGCCTTTGGAAAGTGAAGATCCATCTAACCTTTCCGAAAATGAAATAAAAAAAAAATAGATTTCCATAGGCATCATATGGGTTGTTAAATGTATGGGTGACAAATTAACAAGTTTAGCATTTAGGTAAAAAAACTACTATAGTTTTACAAATCCTAATTTTACTACTACGAATACAAGCACTTAAATTCAAAATATGGTTAAGAACAAAAATGTATAGCGATCTTTGATCTCTCCTCTCAAACAAATTGCCTTGCAGTCCTTGGGCTGGAAAATGCTGGCAAAATCTTACAGCACTATTTCTTTCCTACACGTTACCCCATCCTACCTTCTTCCTGCTACCAGCCTTTTTTCACAGCTGTCTCCTGCTCCCACTTAGCCACCTGCAGGGTTGTGTCCTGCAGAGAAGCACTGGCCATTTCTGTGTTCTTTGGGGCATTTTTATTCCTATTCAGATGCTTGCAGGCTGGGGCAGTCTCATGGCAAGATTCTAGTGTCACCTCTCCACCATCTGAGGTTATGAGGCCACAGGATACCTCAGATACTGGGAAAAAAAGCAGATTATACAGTTCTTTTGGGACCCACCATATAGCAGAACAGTCCCAACACGTAGTCTCTACTGAGGCATGCAGACCTTCCCAATCCATCCGGGAATATTAAGTCCATCGGGACATCTTAGCTCCATCACCTAAAGGGCACAGAGTTGATGAGGTTTTTTTGGGATCCTGCACGGGTGTCTGATGTTAATAATCTAATCAGATGCTGAGTTCAGTCCATCCTTTCACCACCAAATGGTTCCACTGCCATAACTCCACCAAGCTTGACTAGCCAACCAGCTACTGCTAACGGCATAGGTGGTTAGGGCTATGTGATGACAGTCCCTGGACAATGCCAGGAGGTACTCCTCAGAGCATCCCGTGCAGAGAAAAGTAAACTCCCCTGACACTGCCAAAGCCTTTCCTCTGCTGGGAAACATGCTGCAGTGACACTGGAATGACTAAATGGGCTTGGTAGAACTTAGTGGCTCTGGCTCACGGTGGTCCGGGTGATTTGGTGAAGACACTTGTCTCACCAGCGCTCTGATGTCCACATAGCTTGAGAGCTCGGGCGCAGTGCTACATGAAAACACAGGCAGCCCACACCTGTTGGGTACACTGGACATCCTGGTGGCACAGGAGAAAAGGTCCTCTGGGACATGGGAGATCTGGGGAGTGTGGTGCAGGTTCTACTGCAAGGCTCTACCCCTAGGGCCACACAGGAGACAGCAGGCACGATGCTGAGCCACAACTAATAAGCCTTGCTGGGTCTCACCTGACTCTATGGGGAGCCATTCAGGTGTCTCTGCAGTCTTTCCCCCAAATTTCTGGTGCCACCGGGGCACATTAGCTTGGGCTCTTCACCATGTGCTTCCAGACCCAAGCTGACTCTAAGAGAGTCTAAACATATTCCTACTTTTTAGTATGACCTGTAGTGACAGGACAAGGGGTAATGGCTTTAAACTGAAAGAGCTTAGATTTAGATTAGATATTAGTGAGAAATTCTTCTCTGTGAGGGTGGTGAGACACTGGAGACACTGGAGAAGCTGTGGATACCCCATCCCTGGAGGGGTTCAAGGCCAGGCTGGATGGGGCTTTGAGCAACCTGGCCTGGTGAGAGGTGCCTCTGTCCATGGCAGGGGGTTGGAACTAAATGATCTTTGAGGTCCCTTCCAACCCAAGCCATTCCATGATTCTATGATTCTATGAATATGAGGCACAAAAGCAAACTACAGAGAACAATCTGATACTGCTGCAGTGCGGTGGGGTAACAGTGGTTGGATCTGAGCACTCAACTAAGATGATGATGGGTCTGGGGACATCATGTCGTTTTTGTCAGAATCACTATCGAGGGAGGAGGAGGTCCAGGAAGAGAAGAGAATGCTTCTCTTTCTCTTGAAGCACCGAGAAGAAGAGTGAATGGAGTCAGCAGGACGCGAATGGGATCTCTGGGGTGTTAAGAGAGCTGTCTGGGTGCTGGGTTGGTAGCTAACTTGGGCTTCTGGGGCACTTGAACCAAAAGACAAAGAAGGTAACTATCCTTGTTCTGTTTGCAGAAGGCATGGTGCAGCATATTCTAGACTTACTGTGAATCATTATTTACACTGTGTTAGTCATTGTTAGCTGTAGCCTGTCAGTACTTCAGATCTTAGACTACGCAAGACCTCACAGGGTTCGTTTCCCTCACCTTCTGTCCCTTCTCAGAAGTCAACTATCTAGATCCTATATCCACTGACTTACAGCTGCGACAAGCTAACACCTTTAAACACCTTTCTGGTCTTTGTTTCTTGATCCTCTCAGATGCTTTGGGCAACTCACCCGTCCCAGGGGATGGGACAACTTCAGAAAAGACAGAAGAGACTCGCTGTGACAAACGCACTGTGACCACAGGACGAGGATGGGGTCCCTACCTCACCCAGTTTACAATATCAGCCTCCAATTTAACGTCCCAGGTTTTGTTTTTTTTTCTAAGATAGAAAAACCTGCTTATTTATAGCATCATTCTGCTTTCGTGTTTTACTCACAGTCTTATGCTTGTCCCATTCTTAATGAAATGCAAAGAAAACTAAAAATGTCACACAGCGTGAATCACAAAAAAAAAAAAAAAAGGGCCCTTTTTGTGAGCTAATTACAAAAGCTCACTTCATGAAAACTGTGCCTGTGCTCACATGAAACAATCCTGCTTCAGTCTGCCCTTCCAACAATAGCACTCCAGCTCCAGACGAACAATACTTCCCCACCGCTGTGGGGATGGTCGTATTTATCCGCAAGCCCGCATCCAAGAGCTCCGCTTTGGCCACTCACCGAATATTAATGGTTACGACCCATCACGTGGCAAAGGTTTCGTTTTCCACGAGTGAGGCGTGGTGGTGAGCGCCACGGGGAAACCTCTCCTGGTATAAAATGCTGGGCTAGTGACAGGGTTAAAAGGAAGAACATAAAGGAGGGGGCTTGCAACATCTAGCAAGGGGTCTCACCATCGCCTTTAATGGTGGGACTATGGTGGCCCAGAAGAACGTATTTGTTGAGCAGGACTTTGGTTAGCAGGGAAGGACCTTTCCTCCCAATGCTGTCAAGACACTGGTCCTGGGAGTTTTAGGACCAGAAATATGGTGGAGCAGAACATCTTACTCTTTCTAAGGGACTGACTGTATTAGGAGTTTGAGTTGGGTGAGATCTGCGAACTGGTTGAGGGGCTGATCCTGCAGGAGATGATGTGTGACCTGAACTGGCCTCTGAAGAGCTGTCCCTGGCAGGTGTGGTGATGAGAGTGGCCGAGGTGGGTTACGGCCTTGTGCTACCCCAGGACAGAAGAGAACATCCATTTTCAAGGCCTAACAAGGTCTCTGATATTAAGGATCAGAAACTAGGTGAGAGTTGGGTTAGAGTAAGTGTTTGGTCCTACAGAAGATGTCTGTGGCTGGGACTGTGCTCTCCAGGTAGACCCTGCCAAGCTACGTTACACTGGGCCAACATGGTGCAGGAGTTTTGGAGAACCATAGCATTAACCTCATTGCAATTTCTGGAGTCGGGTGGGGCTCCATTGATGTATGGTTGGGTTTGGATGTTCAGAATGGTAGGCCGGGGTGGGAGATAAAGGCCTTGTCCCTGCTTCTTCCTGCTTCTGCTGGGTAGCAGGGGAGGAGGGATTGGGCAAAGCCCAGAGGAGAGGGGTTTCTCGTGCTGCTCTCAGGAATGGGAGAAATAACCCTTTGCACTACAGGAGAAGGCATCCCAGGCAGTAGGATTTGCCTCCTGACAACCCCTCTTTGTGTTGGCAAAGAGTGGGAACTGTCTCTTTGGGCAGATCTCTTTTGGATCTCCACCATCCACCGACCCGGAGTAAGCAGCCATCCTGCAGCCCCACACATCTCCCCGCTGACACGAGCCAGCTTATCTCCCGTGCCTTGAGGTGGACGAGGGGCTCTCGTTTCCTTCGGTGGCTCAAATCACCAAAAAAATATATGTTCTTTTTAAAAAGCTGAAACTGTAATAAACCCATAGCTCTTTCTTGAACGCTCTCACAGGAAGCCTTAATAGCAATCCAGTGCAACTGCTTGCCTGAGCCTAACGAAAAATATCTGAGGCAGGACAAGGTTAAGTTGGTTTTTAAACCTGCTGGCGGGACACTGCAGAGGCTTCCCAGGAGCCTGTGTGTCAACGTGGTGTTTGTGTTAATGTTCTCTCACCTGGAGGCACCAGGAACAGCTTCCCAACAGAGGGCACCACCTTATTACAGATGGAGTCCTGGAAATCAACTCAGGGACACCTCTCATGCAAAAACGCTCGAGGTGGAGGAAGGAGCATTTCAGCTTTGTCTGTCCTCCTTGACAAAAAAGTAAACTGATGAAATAAGACTATGTTTATCACAGAATCACGGAATTGTCGGAGTTGGAAGGGACCTTCTAGAGTCCAACTCCCCTGCCAAAGCAGGATTGCCCAGGTGGGGCTTGAAGATTTCCAGAGAAGGGGACTCCACACCCTCCTTGGGCAGCCTCTGCCAGGGCTCTGCCACCCTCCCCACAAAGAAGTTCTTCCTCAGATTTGAGTGGAACTTCCCAGGTTCCAGCTTGTGCCCATTGCCCCTTGTCCTGTCACTGGGAACCACTGAAAAGAGTCCAGCTCCATCCTCCTTCAAC